>JANRMT010062792.1:97630227-97658473 GCA_026402145.1 Polypterus bichir lapradei
TACTTCTCCGCTGCGAAGCGCGGGTATTCTGCTAGAGTATATATATAGTGCAGTGCATCCGGAAAGTATTCACAGCACATGACTTTTTCCACATTTTATGTTACAGCCTTATTCCAAAATGGATTAAATTCATTTTTTTCCTCAGAATTCTACACACAACTCCCCATAATGACAACGTGAAAAAACTTTACTTGAGGTTTTTGCAAATTTATTAAAAATAAAAAAATTGAGAAATCACATGTACATAAGTATTCACAGTCTTTGCTCAATACTTTGTCGATGCACCTTTGGCAGCAATTACAGCCTCAAGTCTTTTTGAATATGATGCCACAAGCTTGGCACACCTATCCTTGGCCAGTTTCGCCCATTCCTCTTTGCAGCACCTCTCAAGTTCCATCATGTTGGATGGGAAGCGTCGGTGCACAGCCATTTTAAGATCTCTAGTCTGGGCTCTGGGTGGGCCACTCAAGAACATTCACAGAGTTGTCCTGAAGCCACTCCTTTGATATCTTGGCTGTGTGCTGAGGGTCGTTGTCCTGCTGAAAGATGAACTGTCGCCCCAGTCTGAGGTCAAGAACGCTCTGGAGCAGGTTTTCATGCAGGATGTCTCTGTACATTGCTGCAGTCATCTTTCCCTTTATCCTGACTAGTCTCTGCCGCTGAAAAACATCTCCACAGCATGATGCTGCCACCACCATGCTTCACTGTACGGATGGTATTGGTCTGGTGATGAGCAGTGCCTGGTTTCCTCCAAACGTGACGCCTGGAATTCACAACAAAGAGTTCAATCTTTGTGTCACCAGACCAGAGAATTTTGTTTCTCATTCAGGTGCCTTTTGGCAAACTCCAGACGGGCTGCCATGTGCCTTTTACTAAGTAGTGGCTTCCGTCTGGCCACTCTACAATACAGTCCTGATTGGTGGATTGCTGCAGAGATGGTTGTCCTTCTGGAACATTCTCCTCTCTCCACAGAGGACCTCTGGAGCTCTGACAGAGTGACCATTAGGTTCTTGGCCACCCCCCGTACTAAGGCCCTTCTCCCCCGATCACTCAGTTTAGATGGCCGGCCAGCTCTAGGAAGAGTCCTGGTGGTTTCGAACTTCTTCCACTTACGGATGATGGAGGCCACTGTGCTCATTGGGACCTTCAAAGCAGCAGAAATTTTTCTGTAACCTTCCCCAGATTTATGCCTCGAGACAATCCTGTCTTGGAGGTCTACAGACAATTTCTTTGACTTCATGCTTGGTTTGTGCTCTGACATGAATTGTCAACTGTGGGACCTTATATAGACAGGTGTGTGCCTTTCCAAATCATGTCCAATGAACTGAATTTACCACAGGTGGACTCCAATTAAGCTGCAGAAACATCTCAAGGATGATCAGTGGAAACAGGATGCGCCTGAGCTCAATTGTGAGCTTCATGGCAAAGGCTGTGAATACTTATGTACATGTGCTTTCTCAATTTTTTTATTTTTAATAAATTTGCAAAAACCACAAGTAAACTTTTTTCATGTTGTCATTATGGGGTGTTGCGTGTAGAATTCTGAGGAAAAAATGAATTTAATTTATTTTGGAATAAGGCTGTAACATAACAAAATGTGGAAAAAGTGATGCGCTGTGAATACTTTCCAGATGCACTGTATATATACAGTATATTTATATATATATATATATATATATATATATATATATATATATAAAAAGAATTGTGCTTAAATGGCACAAATCAATTGCATTGGGATTGTATATAACAAATGTTTAACTCTATACCTAAACTTCATGCAGCTCCTTCTCCACTCCAATGTGTCATGCTTTCTACTTTTTATGAGGCCTCTTTTGTAATCCATGTCTACGACTGTAAAGTAAAAAAAAGAAAATCTTTTAAGATTTTGAGTGGCAAATATCAATAAATTACATGGAAATCTTTTCCCAGACCAATTGAGAATACAGTGATGAAAGTTTATATCCAGCTAATGATAACAGATCCACATTTACAAGGATGGGCTGTGTTACCAGCATGACATATGTTCAAAGGAGTTATTAATTTTTAACAATGTGCTATTCAAGGTAAGAGACAGAAGAAAACAAAGAAAAAATATAATGTTTGCTGCACAGATACTGAATAATAAATTATGTGCAGTGAAATAAGTAAGAGGTACCTGGTTCAGGCATGATCTGTTTTTCTATCCCTTTGTGACACCAGAACAACAGACACACTCACAAGAGAAAGTAACTAGAAGGTTGCCTTTTAAAATCAGAATAATCATGATAATGCAATTATTTCATATTCAAATGCCTGACAGCATTGAATAAATTAAAGGCATTTTCTGATTAAGTTTTTTAAAGGTAAATGAGATAGAACACTTACCGACTACGTTTTTCATTTTCAAAAACAACCTCAGTAGTGATTCTTTTAAGTGTTTAATTTTATTTGAATGATAATATAGAGTGAGGGGAAAACCATAAAATTAGTAATCAAGGAAAAAGTATATCAGTAGAACACTACACTTACCCCAGTCTTGAGTGAGGTTCTTTGCTCTTTGATGTTTTAAGTAAAAAAAAATTTTATCAAAAAGACTTTTTGAATTCTTCATTGATTTGATATCTAAATGTAAAGCCACCATTTCTTTCCAGTTGTAGCTTTTTCTTATAAAATCCAGCACTAGTCTATAAATAGCCTGATGTTCACAATTTTCTTGCCTATAAAATAATTTTGCTCACATAGTTTACCTCGTTATGTGATTGTTTTTGTTAAGTTTGGGTTCTTGTAATGTGTTATTCCTTCTTGTGAGGAGTGCCTTATAATCTTTTCTTGTACATGCAATGTTGTTATAGTGCACCTTGACCACTTTAACTGATATTCTAGCATCTACAAAGAATGCAGTTCTTATACGGTAGTAGATATTAATACTTTAAGGGCAAATGATTCAATAAAAACAGCTTCCACAACTCAATGGCAAGATAAGATTCCTTGGACCAGTTTATTTGGTTAAAACACCGGACTGAGGGTTTTAGTTATAGCATTCTGATCCTGAACCCAGTGGATTTGAGGTTTTAATTTATAAACCTTTTTGCTAATCACAAAATGTGAAAAGAGCATTCTGTTTTAGGAAGGAGGAGAAATTGCATATGATGTGCCTATATGTGGAATACGATCAAGAACCAGAGGATTTAAGCATCATTGTAGTCAAACGGGTTGTTTACAAGAGCACAGTAATTCAACCAAAGACAAAATGTTAAGACTGAGAATCCAATCAAAATGTGAAAAGCTATGAGCTATTACCCAAAAATCTCAACCTTGATCAATAAACCAATACTTGTTCACAGTTTAAATCCATAATCTTGGACAAAGGACTAATTGCGCTGTGCTGGAAATTATAAGCAAGTCTTGTCAAATCATGGTGCCTCCTAGGAGGTGGTTCTGACCAACCATGCAATGCTTTATTATCTTATTTATATATGTGGCCCATTAACTACCTGTTAAATTCTAAAATGGTGGTGTGACACAATTAAGAATACATTTTAAAAAAATATCTTCATCAAAGATTTTAAATGAAAATCACAAACAGAAAGGAATCTTGAAAATTCAGCTTTTGAAGTATTAAAGTTTCGGAACCATAGAAAAAATATCTACAACATTCTTATCAAAGAGAAATTACGCTTGTTGTTGTGACTTAAGCAACTAGTTAGTATGCCTCATTTACACAACCAGTAGAAGGCATACTGGGCACAGGTCATATAGAAGAGATTTAAGACAGATTGCATTTCTCTTTTGTCCTGGGAGCTGTGCTTAGGTAAGTCTGGTCTGAAGAACTCAGTTTTATTACCACAATGAATTGATAGAAAGTCAATAAAAATGAATGAGAAATGATGTAAGATACTGTGGCACATTAGTCATAAAAATGGTTAGACTTTCTCTATAACCAGTTCAAGTACTAGTAAGTTTTACTATAATGATAGATCTCACACTTGATTATGAGTTAGTATTTGATCCAGATGATCAAAGGGTGACAGCCAGGGCTGAGATTATAAGGGATGTCAGTCAGTACAGTACAGAAGAGGTGTTCTTGTCTATATGGCCAATATTAGATCTGAAACTGCAGGAAAAAACAAGAGCCAATACAGAGAGCATATAATAGTTCCCTTGGTCAAAAATAAAGGCCAGCCATGACCCCAGAAGTAGTCATGGGCCGTATTACAAAGGCCTTCCAGCCATAGGGCCATTGAAACAATAAGTCAAGAGGAGAGATGGACAAGGGCTCAGCTGGTGGGACAAAGAAAAACTGGAGATCAAGTGTAAAAGGTACAGTAGGTGAGAAGAGAGTGTTGATGATGAAGTAAAAAGTGCTTTAGGCATTGCCTCCATAGACAGAGAACAGCACCTGTTAGTGAGAATATAGAGGGCCTGTAGATTTATTGTTTTTTTAGGTCATTTGCTATTCTAACATATTCCTCCCTAGAGCCTCTTGTTGGTCTCTTTGTTTTTGATGAGAGGGGTAATTCAGAAACAGCTCAAAAGCTCCCCCCTCAGAGCACACAAAGCAGTACATTAAAATTTATTTACTATTTAATGTTATCTGATGCGGTGGGCTGGCGCCCTGCCCGGGGATTGTTTCCTGCCTTGCGCCCTGTGTTGGCTGGGATTGGCTCCAGCAGACCCCCATGACCCTGTAGTAAGGATATAGCGGGTTGGATAATGGATGGATGGATGTTATCTGATTTTGCACCAAAAACTGTAGCCTAATGCATTTTTGAGTTAGCATATTTTTCCCATATTTTTCATTATTTTTTTAAACCTTTAAATTGATATTTTTGGACTTTTTGAACTTTGAAGTACATGTTTTTGCTTTCACAGTTCCATGCAAATGGACTGTCATTTTATAACCGAGAGTGACTAAGAGCAAAACATTTTAATGCAAGGTACTTCTGTGGCAAATACATTCTGCCCACATTACAAACAATTGAAGTATGAACATTCGTTCATCTGCTTTTTATGTCTTTGACTCATTACCTGGCCTTCTTTTTACTCTAAATGTGTTAGATGTGCTAAGGAAGCATTTCAAGATTTATTTCCCTTTTGAATGTCATTCAGTCTAGAGCTTTTTTCAACAGCTGGTTGATGAAGCTTTACCAAAAGGAATGTGTTATGAACCATTTTATAATTATGTTTGTAGCAAATTACCTGTGCACAACAAAGGGCATATTTTATTGAAAGCTTTTGGCCAGTTCATTTATGCACTTTATGAATTCTTGAAATTTCAGCGTTAAATGACAATACAAAGCAAAACTTATTCTCCTTAATGTATAATTATCATTTAGCATATTATGATGGGTTGCCCAGTTGGCAAGGGGATGTTGGGGCAAAAGTGACCTAAAATAGGACAGGGAATGATCCAAACAGAGACAAGTAAAAAGATAAATATAGTCTGAATGCCAGTGTAGAATGAGCTGTACCACTTGTTTGCAGTAAACTCTCTCTGAGGGAGAATGAGGAAAGATTAGGAGTATGAGGACCTCCTGGCCTGGCAGCATGTGGTTCCAGAATATAAGAAAAGAAGCCAGATTCCTTGTTTAGAGGATAGATAGCAGGAGAGCTACAATATAGAGGTAAGCATTTCAAGGTGAATGACAGCTGAGGAGTACAGAGACATGGGGACCCACTCATTGGGGTTCTAGTCTCATATCTATGTAGGAAATGTCAGGTAACCTCTGAATCTTCACTGGTTCTGAACATTTGCTGGAAGTGATCTCAGGGAGAGGGTTTATTGGTATCTTACAGCAGAAGAGTAGTCAGGTCTCGGTAGAGGATAAGGTCAGGGTCAAGGGAAAGAGAAAAAGAGATGAGAGGTGAGGAAGGAAGTACTTGGCCCTACTTCAGAGGTTCAAACACCTCTGAGAGTAATTAGAAAAAATTCGCCGTTTTTATCCTTCTTTTTCTTTTTCAGTTTATGTTCTCACAGTGTTTATATTTTTCTTTTACAATAAAGATGCAACTTTTGCATGCAACTCTTGCCATTATTATGGTTGTGAAGTTACCACAATACTGAAAACTTTTCATGTACTAATTAATAAAAATAAAATATATTAGACTTTGAATGTAACAGACTTCTACATTTTCAAAAAAAAACAGGGACACCTAAAGAAAGTATTCCCTGATTTCCAGTTATACTTAAAAATATCTATATTTTAAAAATATGTTTGAACCCATTCAAGACCTTGATAAACTAGCTTGAATAAAAAGCTGGCATGCTTGCTTTGTAGGATAAACAGCAGCAGTAATCTTCAATTGATTGCAAACTTTGTTATATATTGTAAAATGTAGCTTTCACTCCTAACACACATTACAGCATATCAAATTATGTATAGTGACTGACAGGAGGGGTGGACAGGCATCCTGGCTGATGAACCCCTTACCCTTTACCTTGCAGGGAGGCCAGTATAGTGAAATGACAACGGAAAATTGTTCAGTCGGGGTGAAGAATCCCCCAGTGGACTAGGTGGTGGTGCTCCATTGGCGTGCTCCCAATTTGGACTCCCACAGATGTTTAGGGGTGCTGTAGTCCAGAAAGACAGCCCTGTAAGGTGCCCTGGGCATCGCCAGGGTATGTTGCCAATTGTCTTTCAGATCTCCACAGTGGTTTTTAACAATTGTATGTCTATCTTCAGAGGAGTTAGTAGCATTTCTCTACAGCATAGATTTCATTATACCTGACTTAATGAGGCTCTGACAGGTTTTATGCCCACACTTTCTCTTGGATCAGTACAATATATAATGCACCCTGTTTTCTATCAGTTTACCACATTTAGTGAGTTATTTGTGTGTTCTTCTCACCAATAGATTATGCTCTTTTCCACCAATTTAGCAAATTCTGTTTTACATGCTGTCAACTTCTGTCAAACTGGAACAATGTGCCTGTTGCAATCATAAACCTTCAATAACGTCCCTTTTCACAAACATCACATTATAAATGATAAGGACAAAGTTCCATGAGATTACAGTGAACTTCTGGGTAAAGCAAACACAATATCTATTGATAAACAAAAAGTAATAAAATGCCACCTAGCTGCCTAATTTTCAACAGTTTTCACCACTAACTAATTCACAAAGGGAGGTTTTTTCTTTAGAATTACCCACCGAGGGATACTGAACATCAGTGACACAGCCATATTTAACCCGGAGGTAACTGGCTTGGCCAATGTTGACCAATCGGGAAATGCGGTGGACTGAAGTGCTGCTGAAACCAGTAGATGGGAAATTGATCAAAAGAACACCTGAGCTTGGTTGTGTGCATTTCACATCCATGTGACGTGTCAGCGCAATGAAAAAGTAAATAATATCCAAAAATAACCAACATACTGTAAAACATTGTCAGACGCACTCTCCGGTCACAATAAAAAGGTTTTAAAGCAAAAACCAAGCATTAAATTGTTACACCACTCTAGTAGCATGAAAATTGGGAGCTAAAACCCAGGAACATTCCTGTTCAGTCCACCAAATATTGAACAGTGGTGCCCTTTCTATACAAATCTAAAATCTTATTAACGATAAACACCCTTCTACCTTTGACCATAAGAGGGGATGGACGAGCAACAATAGCACATAACCAAGAAGATAAACAGTGTTTCCAGTGGGAGATGTGAAAAGTAGTGTGCATCTGCAAGTGATCCAGCAAGAATTCAGCATCACTCACTTTAACATTTTTTAAGGCCTGCCAATGTATGGACGCTTGAGGGTGCTGTTGCCCCGTGAAACCCAACAGACAGATGCAGACACTGGTTTAAAAGCAGTCAGAAGTTTTTTAATTTTCTTCTTTAAAGTGCCCAAAGCACCTCCACCACAATAAACACAATAATATATAATAAATCCTCCTCTCCTCCCAGCAGCTCTGTCACACACCCTCTCAACTCCGGCTCAGCTTGCTGGGTCTCCCATGGTCCTTTATATAGTCCTTGACCCGGAAGTGCGCCTGTCCTTCTGTCCATAGACATATATAGATAAATGACACATTCACTGTGTTGCCCAGTCGACACAATGCGTCAGCGCATCCGCCCTATTGCGAGTGGCAAAAGTGCCATTTAAACTAATACAGGTAGATGTGGAAACCGGGTTTTCTGATGAAAAAACAGTAACGTTTAAAACAGTATTGTTTACATACACCAGATTTTGGCGAATCGTTTACATGCAATTATTTATATTCATTTATACACTAATAATGGCAATTATTATATAATAATAATAATAATAATTATTATTATTATTAATAATACTTCCTATATGAGTAGCCTTTCTCGGACTGCCTTCTTCCATCTCTGAAACATTTCTAGACTTCGTCCTGTTCTTACGCAACATAGTACTGAAGTATTGGTTGATGCCCGATTCACCTCACGTATAGATTACTGTAATGCTATTCTATCTGGCATTCCACAAAAATGTATCCATCGCTTACAACTTATTCAAAATTCTGCTGCCAGGATAATAACCTGCTGTTCTAAATCCACTGAACATACTACACCTACTCTCTCTCAACTTCACTGGCTCCCTGGTAACTACAGAATACAATACAAAATACTGCTCTGAACATTTAAAGCTCTCCACAACCTCATTGATTTCCTACAGACTTGCACTCCTCTCACTCACTCAGGTCCTCATCTGCAGCTGTACTTTCTGTACCACACATCAGACTCAGTACTATGGGAACTTGAGCGTCTCTCATAGTGCTCCTCAACTCGGGAATTCTCTTCCCTCTCATATACGTCAACTTGATTCAATAACACATTTTAAAACTGTTCTCAAAACATATCTTTTCAAACTGGTATACCAGTTGTGAATTTTGCACTGTTATTGCCAGTTATCTTTGTTTGCTAATTATTGCTTTTTGATTTATCATTCTCTTGTTTTAATTTTATTAATGTTGTTTAATTTTATTGTAAGGTGACCTTGAATGCTAAGATTATAAAACGTGATTTTCTAATGGCCAAATATAACCAAAACAATTGTTCAGCCTTACCTATGAAATGTAATCCCCCGGGATCTGGTTTAGAGCATATAGCGGTTTGTAGAATCCCAAGCAGCACATGCGTGAGGCATCTTTATCCATTACTTCACTCCACAGCGGTGCCACTCGCAATATGGCGTCGACGTTGACGTACAATGCTGCTGGTCATGCGCTGTCTAGTAATTCTATGTCTATGCTTCTGTCCATGTGATTCAATAGTACTTACGGGTCAGATAAAGACTTGTATTTTTCTTCAGCCCGGAAGTACTTCGGTTCTTTCATCCCCGTGACTTAGGAGTACTTCCGGTCTATATGGGAAATAAAAATCCCCTCATCTCCCTGTAGCGTCACACGGCAGCACCCACGGTACCCAGCATGGTTGTGAATCCAAACTCCATCTCCCATGATGCCCTGTGGGAATCCGGGGCACCTCTATGCTGCAGGGGAGACGCCATCTAGCGGCCTGGATGTGTCGGCCGGGATGAGCAGCCGGCCGTCTATCACAGGCCTAATAAACCTAAGACCCAGCTTCTTACAATTTTTCAAATGAAAAAACTAAGAGGATAACTATACCATCTGACCAACTCTGAACACAGGAGGAACCCATTAAACCCTATCGGCTATGACCTTGAACTTAGTAGAACGAAACAAGCGTTCTCTAATAAGGGACCAGTGGTTGTGTGAAGATGTCAAAAACCGAGATAAAGAGGGAAAGTCGCATGATGCATCACTATACCTCAGTATAGATGGTTTGAACACAAACTGACATTCAAAAGGTGACATTTGAATATAGGCATTAAATAATGTATAAAATGGTTATAAAATGTCAGCCCTGTCAGATTGGGAGGCATAATGCAGCAAAGTAACTTCTCCAAGTCTTGATTCAGTCTTTTTCCTAAGACATTACTTTCTGGATTATAGTCTTATGTTAATTTTACCAAAATCCCAACTCTGAAACAAAATTTGTTACAAAACTTGAACATCAACTGAGGTCCGTGATCAAATAAAATGGATCTGGCAAAATTATATAAATAGAAAAAATGGGAAATAAAAATCTCAAAGATTCTACAGTAGGAAGGTGTATCGAGCAGAGAGCACACACTCCCTGGGAATGGGTTTGTTAGTGATTGTAGTGTGGTACTAACCTACATCTATATAGATATAAATTAAACGGTGATATCCCTCCCCAGTGGTAATGGTAATGTTAAATAATAATCACTTAGGTAGAATACACTTAGCTTGAGTTTAATTTCGGTTTAGTTCAAAGATGAATGAAACCAGTGACAAAACCTAGTCCTGGATTGGAGGCCCAAAGATTGGAGTCTGTTGGTGTTGTTGGTTCAAGTGCAGAAGGAATCCTTAGGAACATCAGTCAGTTGGCGTCAATGTGCCGAGTGATTTCCAAGGCTGTTTATAGTGTTTCTCAAGGTCCAGGGCCCCATCCGACAAACATGCAAGTCCATGCAAGAATACAATTGACTCCAAACAAGCACACTACGTTTTTGAGCTGGCTCAACATGCATAGAAAATAGCACATGGTTACAGCATCCCACAGCGCTAAGTGGTTTCCACTTGTCTAAGTCGATCTTTTTGTCAGATAGCTTGCATAGCAGTCTCATATTTGTTTCCCTGTCAACTTATGTGCTTAATTTGGATGTCTACTGCATGCTTCTTACTTTGACTAAAAATCAGGTTTTATAAGATGTGTTTCACAGATCATAGTAACATATTTCAAACTTATGCCTACAGAAGGGAATATAACAGGACAAAATGAGCAGATTTTGAGAAGCGATTCAATGACCAAAATACACATCTTACCCTTAGAATGAGGAAGATCAGTAATAATATCCACCAAAATATCATCCCATGGTTGAGAGGGAGGAGGAATCAAATAGAGTAATCCTCTTCGTTTACCAGACTGTGACTTAGAGTGGTTACAAATTGTGCAAGCCCTTATAAACTCAATAACTGTATTAGTCATGCATGGCCATCATATATACCTTTTAAGAAATTCATGTGTTTTTGAGTTGCACTGGTGACCAAAAATGGGGAGAAATTACCCCATTTCAACGATTTATGTTGCACTGACTCTGGATCAAATCAATTTTCATTAGAGTATTGGTGGGTGGTAATGAGAAGACCAGGCATTATTTATATCTGTTCACAGATACTCAGGAATATAAACCATTACTGCGGCCAAAATTTTAAATAAAGGAATAAGCAGTTAAGGCTAAGCTGGAACCAAATTTGGTTCAGACATCTTGAAAGACCTTCAGGTTTGGAATTGCAATCACCAGGTTGATAATTATAATGACTGAAAAATAAAGACCACCATGCCTGTCTTGAGTTCACTGTTTTAGTGGATGTTAAATACATCAGTTACTTGTGATCCGTGAATTAAAATCCATAAGCAACACTTTCAAGTCAATGCTGCCATTCCTCCAAAGCGAATAGAATGGCAAAAAGTTCTCTGTCCCCAGTGTCATAGATCTGTTCAGCAGTGGATAGTTGTTCAGAAAAGAAAGAACAAGGATGGAGTCTACCACTATCCAGAAAATGTTGTGATTACATAGACCCAACACTGATACTTGATGTATCCACTTCACCCTGAAATGGTAGCTTTCAATCAGGATGATGTAGAATGGGAGCCAACATGAGACTTTTCTTAAGCTTGTCAAACGCCTGTTGTGCATCTTTAGCCCAACAAAAACCCCCTTTTTGCAAGAGAAGAAATGGAAGATGCCAATACGCAAAAATTTCAAACAAATCTCTGATAAAAGTTGGCAAAACCAATAAAGTGCTGAACTTACTTAATGATGTCAGTATTGTTTCATTTTGTGAATGGAATTTTGTCCATTTGTGGTTTGGGCTTTGTTTCATGGCTATAGCTGTTTTACTTATGACAACAATGTCTGTTGCCAATCACATATTCTGGTAGCTTTGCCACCTGTGACATTGCTTAAGACACTGAAATAGTAAAATGGATATCCAAACTTTGAGTTAAATGTTGAAAAGAAATACTAACTTCAGAAAGTCCAGAGCCCACCATGCCACCACTCACATCAAGGGTTCTACAGTGCAGACAGTCAGAAGTACAAAATTTCTCTTTGTGTACCTGACAGAGATCCTCACGTGGACTCTCAACATCTTCTCGGTGACTAATTAGGCACAGCTGTGCCTCTACTTTCTACAGAACTAAGGAGGGCCACACTCCCCAATCCCATCTTTACAACTGTTTACAGAACCACCATTGGGAGTCCTAATCAACTGTATCACTGTCTGGTACTAGAATTGTAATGTGTGACATCACAAAACCCTCTAGTGGATTGTAATCACGGAGAAAATCATTGGGTTTAATATGACCCCATCCAGGACATTTTCCAAAAATGCTGTATTGTCAAGGTCTCCCACATTGGGCATAACACCTCCCATCTCTCCCACAAACTGTTTGCTGTAATGCCATCTGGCAGAAGGTAATGGAATATCCACACCAGCTATAGTAGACTATGCAATAGTTTATTTTCCCTGGCTGTTAGACAACTGAACAGCCTTATGCATGTAAATTCCATTCAGATTCACATCACTGCATAGCTTCTATTACTGCTTCTGTCTTCTGATAGAAACTACCAATTGTCTGCCGTTGCCTATGCACCTTGTGTTAATATAAACCGCACATTTGTCATTGACCTATCTTCTATTTCCCCATGTCCATCATACTTGAATGTTTACAAATGTCCTGTCTGTCTGTATTATATGTTGCCAAGTTATACTGAATGCACTGTGAAAACTGCACAGTACTCTTTAATTGCAATTTTTTTATGTTCAATCCTCCTTGTATGAAGCCCTTCCTAAAATATCGAGATAGAACTTGGTTTTATGTTGCACCATGGTAAAGCTAATGTATAGTTGATATGACAATAAAGTCAACTTGGACTTCAATTGTTACTTAGAGCTTTGGAATTTTGTCAGTCTTTATATTGAAAATACTATTTGGTTTTTGCCTCTTGCTGTCACTATAACCATAGACAAAAGACCTTGGGGGATTGTTGGGGGCTGGGCCAGGGTGTTACCAGACTTTGCCTGGTAAATTTTCTAAGACAGTGGGTATGGTTGTCTATCAGTACTTTTCAGTATACAATATTTGTAGATTTTTTACCAAGGGCTAACTTTATTGGCAGACAATATTTGGACATAGGATTTTAGACCCTGGGGTTGTTAGTTTAAATCCTGCTGCTGACACTGCATTACAATGAGCAAGTCCCTTCTTTGCTCCAATTGCAGAAACAAAAGAAATGTAACCAATTGTATCTCAAATGTTTTAGGTTGCATTGGATAAAGGCATCAGTCAAATAATAATAATAATAATAAATGAACAAGCTATACACAATTGTGCATGTGTAAAACATTCCTGCATGAGATCAGTTCCTGCTTTTCCTAGTGACTTGTCTTTTGTTGATGGTCATTACAGAAAACTGTATTCTTTTGAATTGAAATGGGCAATCAATAGGTTCCTGATGCCACTGGCTCAGGTAATTTTCAAGATTTTGAAGGTATCAAGGTTTTAGCCCCCTCTATGATTATCATTTGCAGTCTTAAATGTTTATAAAAGTATAGAGAGGAGTAGGGAGTGGTTAATCTGCAGGGGGAAAAGAGAAAGGATTGTGCGCTTTTCCATCCCCTGGTCCGGCATGGAATTACCCTCTTTTCAACCCTTTAGATCCTTCCCATGTGCACATGTGTGACTATATATATATATATATATATATATATATATATATATATATGTATATACTGTATATACAGTATGTAAATATATATATATATATATATATATATATATATATACACACACACTGTAACATTGGTTTTACAAAACATATTGGAAATCATTTCACAACCATAGAAATGCTCCACAAGAAGAAAGGTGTTCAGCAAACATATAGTTTTCCAAACTATGCTTTCATTTCATCTAAACCCCTACACCAGTGCCAATGTGTATGCTAGAATTTCCATCAGACAGAAGGTGTATGCTGCAGCGAATATGAGGAGGTCTTCACCAGCACACACAAAGTTTAAATAGGAGTAATGGGTAAAGGAAGATGACAGGTATTGCATTTTTGTTCCTTTCTTTCCATCCACAAAAACACTTTAAAAAATGTAGCATCAGTTTTGTTAAACCCTATACAAAGGGACTCTTGCTATTTCACTCATGAGTTCCATGAGTGAAGTTTGGGCCATCAGCCAAGGACAGTGAAGCGGAAGTGCATTTCGGTCAAGAGTGCAAATAGGAATTTTATTGTACTGTATACACGTGGCATTAAGAGGTAGTTTATCATGGTTTTATAAATTAAACCAGGAGAAAGCCTTAATCTAGAATAGAAAATCATGCTTAAAAAGTGGCTTTTCAAAACATAGATTGATTAACAATTACTAACACCTGGACCGGGAAGACCCAAACTAAAGTAAACAAGATTATTTAAAACCACCAGTGCTTGTCTAAAGTAGCTGGACCAATGTTGCCTAAAAAACATGGAACTGTTCCAAAAAAGCCTAGAATTGTATGGACCTAGAGAAGCAAATTCAAGGAAATCAAGTACAGCAGAACAGAGAATGCAATCAAAAACTTTACTGAGCATGAGAAAAACTTTTAAAGCAAATAGTTTCAAGACACCTCATAATTAAAGATAAACAACACACATTAGCTGTGGGATCAAAGAAGAGGAATGCTTGGAAAGTTTGTAATGAATGCAATGCAAATGAACACACATCTACAAGAACAACTTCAGGGACAAATTGTCGGCTTTATTACCATACTGCTTTGTGAAATTTTTTGGTTGAAATTACAGTACCTATTCAATACAAGTGTTATGGAAAAATATAAAAATAAACCCCAAAAAAACTACTGCAGATGCTGAAAAGAGAGATTTAAGATTGTCGGAGGATTTGCAAATAAAGAAACTGAACAGTTGGATGACAGGAATAATGGAAAGCCAGCAACCATTCTAGAACATACCAGGGGCCTTGTGTATATATGGCGTACAGATAAAAGTGGATATGTGCTTACGCACAAAAAAATTGAAATGCACAAGAACCGTGTGTAAGCCAACTTCCATGCACTTCCGCTCCATAAATTCCGGACAGAGTGAAATAAAACTCCCATGCATGCGCCAGCCACAGGAGTTTCCCCAACTCCTCCTAGTTTTATGCCCCTTTGAATATGCAAATCAATATAAATGGTCCCTTAAGTTCAGCGTTTTGTGAAAAGACAATAGCAAAAGCATGGGGAAAAAAGAAATATTTCAATGAATGCAAAGTGGTGGCAAGGAAAAACTTACTATTTGTTGGCTTAAGCAGTGGTATACACTGTGACAGAGTGACACAGACACTCAAAAGTTCAAGATCAGGAAGTCACACAGTGCCTGAAATAAAAAAGAAATGGTCAGATATCAAAGGCAAAAACGGCAAGTCTTAACCCACTGCCTGAGTGTCATACGGAAGTTTATTAGGGTACAGAGAAAAGAAAAAAAATAGGGACACAGTGAAAAAAAAAGTCGAAATGTCAACTTTAATCTCAAAATTTCCTCTTTAATCTTGTCATTTATTTTGTCATTAAAGTAGAACGTTGTAAATTTCATCTTAAAGTCAATGTTTAATTTACTAGTTTCTCAAATCCCATCATAACTAATGTAGCACTTTAAATGCATCATATTCTATGTGTGTGAATCACTATGTGCTTCTTAAACAGGCTTTCTCTTTCATAGACAGGAGCACGCAAGTACTGATCTCCATACAGAATACATTACATTAATGATATTACAGTTCTCTGACCATTTTAGAATACTAAGATGTATACTGGATATAATTTAATGCACGATGAAAAGCATTAAAGCATGTATTAAACATGGGGACATGGTGGTGCAGTGGTAGCGATGAGCTAGCACCCTATCCAGGGATTGTTCTTGCCACCCTCATCCAGGAATTGTTCCTTCCTCTAGCAAGATGCTTGCTGAATCGTGCGCTATCCTCGATGAAATAATTTATTGCGCCAGCATTGTGTCTTTCAAACATAGCAACCCCCAATTCCTGTCCTTCCATTTTCTTTCTCCATGTAACCAATTGCCACACAATAAGCCCTGTAATCAAATGTCAAATCATCTGTAAGCTTACAATGCACAGATTAACTGTACAGACTGCATCTCTGTTATTAGTCATTAGCACTAAAACATAAGTAACATGATAGTTATAATTTGATACTAACCCTCACCTATTCTGTTTCTCTTCTCGGTACTCAAATGTGGAACTTGGTGCCACGGCCCACCTGCCAAGTTGTTTTGCCTGCCTAAGGTAAAGTCATCCCTGATGGAGGATCACAGGAATCGTGGGAAAGAGGGGGTCCTTTCATCAGATTAGTGCTATTTCAGCTGTGGAATGGCCAAATGGGGGAGGCAGCTTGATGGATGAGGTCTCCAGGACTCTAAACAAATTCAAATCATATTATGTGATATCATCTACTGTTAAATTCTGCTCCATGCTTGTAATTTTTTTAACTTTTTATATTGTATTGAGGATTTGTTCTGTTCTGTGTATTGTATTGTATTGACCCCCTTCTTTTTGACACCCACTGCATGCCCAACCTACCTGGAAAGGGGTCTCTCTTTGAACTGCCTTTCCCAAGGTTTCTTCCATTTTTTCCCTACAAGGGTTTTTTTTTTGGGAGTTTTTTCTTGTCTTCTTTGAGACTCAAGGCTGGGGGGCTGTCAAGAGGCAGGGCCTGTTAAAGCCCATTGTGGCACTTCTCGTGTGATTTTGGGCTATACAAATAAATAAATTGTATTGTATTGTAATGCTAGTTCTTCAAAATTTGTCTTTATATAGATAGAATGGAATATTTGGCCAGTCCAATCTCTGTGCAACCGAAACTGATATTTGCTTAATAAGTGGGCCTCCTGTAAAAATACTATTTTAAAGTTCAGACCTGTTAGGTGAGAGAATACTTTCTTTCTCTTTAATTCTTGATTGAGATCTTTAACATTCCAGCTCACAAAGTTAACTTGTTGGTCATGGAGACATTGCTTCTGAACTTTTGTTGACATTTTGTAGTCTTAATTTAAGATAGTACATTATTACACAACATACAGTAGCTTTTACCTTAATTTAAAATTTTTAAGGAACATTGAAAAATCTTTGTAATCCATCCATCTATCCCTCCAGGGTCATGGCAGTTGTAACAAACATACAGCATGAGACAGGAATAATCCTCAGACGGGGTGCCAGCTCATCACTACTGCTACGCCACCATGCCCCCACATGTTTAATACATTATTTAAATTAAAAATGTATCTGTATAATGTAATATACATACTTTAATGCATTTCATCTTAAAAATGATATCAAGTATACAACCAAGTATTCTAACAGCTCACAGCTCCAAAAAGATAGCGTTTTTAAATCTAAATCAACTTAGAAACCAGTTATCATCATCTGTAAATATGCGCTGTCTTCCTCTGAATTGAACTGAATTCCTTTATTGTTTTTGTATGGTACAATGAGTTGCAATAAGCAAATCCTTCATAAACTTATTTTCCTATAAAATGATAAAATAACAATAATAATAATATGATAAAAACAATGAAAAATATACAGTATAAAAGCATAAGTACAATACACATGTACATATAGGGCAGATAGTGCAAATCGTTCTTGAAGTGGCTCAGATTGTGCAATATTACAGTTGTAGTACAAATTTACAGTGAGGTAATTGTAATTATAAATACAAGCAGTTCTACCAGGAGCACTTCATGGACTGATTGAGTGCATTTAAAGCTCTTTGGATGAAACTGTTTCTGAGCCTCGAAGTCAGTGCAGGAAACACTCTGAAGTGTTTTCTGAATGGGAGAGGTTCACATAGACTGTGCACATGGCTGAGTGGAATCCATGAAGATGCTGGTGGCTTTCCAAAGCCAGCGTGTCCTATAAATGTCCTCCAGTGCTAGATGCTGTATCCCGATGATCATCAACGCTAACGACACAACCCGCCGTAGAGCTTTCCGATCAGCTGCTGTAGAGCTGAGATTCCATACTCAGACACAGTGGGTTAAAATACTCTGAGTGGTGCACTGAGAGTAACAATGCTAATGCAGCTGTGGTATTTGGAATAGTTTGGCCATTTCATTCACCATTGTATTGTTACAGGTTGATTACAATCAGGTGCCTTAAATTTATAAACAATATGTCGTTAATTTCAGTGTACTTGATAAAGCCAGCCTCATGGATGTAAATCTAAAAAAGAAAGGGAAACCACACAGGAACAGTAGCACTGTTTTGACACTGGGTGCCACCAGTTTGCAAAACTGAGCGGAAGCATGCTTATGCAATGGGGGTAGCTGTCTTGAGCATGTGCGTGGCTTTACAGCAAATTTAGTTTTTATCCATTGCGATGTGAGTGTGTAAACGGGCGTATGCAACATTTTTGTGCATACACACCATTTATACATGACGCCCCAGATGTTGACCATCTAGACAGTTCAGATGATGTATCTCACACACACACCTACATTAAATAGGTGAGGACATTTCACTTTGCTTTCTCTTCCACTGCTTTCAAACCTTCTTTTGCTTCTGTGTTATCTAATGTGAAACATCTCATGCAATCTGCGCTTATTTGACTATACATATCAACTTTTCTTGTTTCAAGGAGAAGGTCATATGGACAGAACTGAAGAGTTGCCAGGTGCTTTACCCTTCACATCCTTAGAAGGCAAGGGTGCCAGTCTGCCAGTACTAGTCACCAGAAAAAAAGACTCACTATCCACTAAAATCTGATTATTGAATTTTACGAACATAAGCTTAAGTATCTTATCTAATGAAATGAAAATGAAGATTCTGGAAGTTGAACTGGAAATGAAGATGAAGGAGATAGTGATGCATCTGTCTGAAATGTCATGTAAATGCATGTATTTGTTAAATAAATATTGTTTTGGTTTTGTTAACTGTTATGGCTATATTTGTAACAGACAGGATTAAAACTTATATTTAAGATATATTTTATTCACTCATTATTTGTAAAAATGTATTTGATCCAAGCAGAAAGATGATATCTTCTTAAAGTGGCACAATGCAAAAGTATCTCTGGATGCATGTCCTTCTTTGTGGTCTGTTGTAAATGGTGATACATTGGGATTGTCATTCTCTTCTATTGGAGGATTTGGACATCAATGTTGCTTCAGATAGTTGTGAAGAACAGCTGGTGCAATATTGTCAATGCAGCATCATCTTGGTTTGAACCAAAATGTTACTGAAGGCACTGAAAACCACTCTTCCAAACACC
This sequence comes from Polypterus bichir lapradei, assembly GCA_026402145.1. Classification (NCBI taxonomy): domain Eukaryota; kingdom Metazoa; phylum Chordata; class Cladistia; order Polypteriformes; family Polypteridae; genus Polypterus; species Polypterus bichir. The sequence continues at coordinate 97,649,550 of JANRMT010062792.1, forward strand.
AAATGTGCTGTACTTGACCCCGAGTGTGCATGTAAACCTGGTTGTACCACCATTGCTCAGTTGTTGAGTGCAAGTACGGTGTGAACAAAAACTTTTTCTGAGAATACCCATTGTCACCAAGCAATTTTCCATTATGATCTCCTCTTATAACTGACCATACAGAGATAAGTTAAGGAAAATCAGCAAAATGTGAGTTTCACCTTTCTAACGTGCAACAATGTTTGACAGCTGTAACTGGGGAGTGCAAACTCTTTGGACATTTACATTCAGTTCATGATGTTCCTGTATTCTTAAACATTTGGAATAGAGGGAGATTTTATGAAAATATGGGCTCCATCTTTTCAGCCTGTGACTTCTGGGAACTTGCCATATTCATGGAATTGTACCTTGTAGTTAGCCAAGGTTGTAGCATCAGGGAAGTTTGTGTATTGTCCACTCAATTCACAAGTTACCCTGCATACTCCGTAAATGACTTTACATACTGTTGGTTCACTGACACCACATAAATCTCCAGTTTTTCAGTGAAAGGTGCCACCTACCAGAAAGTTATGAGCGCCTGCAGACAGACTGATACTGGTCTTGCTCATGGGGTCACAGATGAGATGAAAGACTGGGTTCCAAAAGTGAAATAATCTCCATGGCATGTAGTTTATGCATTCAAAAAAATCTTGAAAACTAATTTCATCAAAATGTTTTAATAGGTCATTTCTGTCAGCCAGAACTTGTCTAGCTGGTGGTACACTTTGATCTTCATTGAAATAGTCCTAGTAATCCATGTGTCTTCTTTGATAAATGACATTAATTTAAAGTTAAACCTGCCTCATTGGAGGTTTAATTTAAGCCATCATTTACCACTGAAGTAGCTCTATCGGCTCAGTTAATTCAGGACTAAGCTAAGTCTAGCTCTATTTCTAACCATGACTGAGGAATCAGGTTTCAGTTAGTCTGCTTTAAAAGGCCTTTTTAGTCAAGGACTAGTCTTAATGTCTGTCAGGGAAACCATCCCTAAGTCTGAAATGAACTGATTACATTTTTGTTTATCAAAGCAAACTCTTTACACCAGGGGTGGGCAATGTCAGTCCTTTAGGGCCGAAGTGGCTGCAGGTTTTCATTCCAACCCAATTGCTTAATTTGAAATCAATCCTTGCAAATTTCAGACCTTATTTAATTTTATGGCTTGTTAGTCTGCAGTGCAAGGTTCTTATATCGTAGATTTTTTCCTTTCCAAAGATATCATCCAAATGATTTGAAGCCTTAAACAGATAATTTTCAGTCTGTCACATTTTTCTATTAAGTGTTTTGTTAAACAGTGCATGATGAACACACATAGATGTAAATGGAAACAAGCAAGATGGGGAACTACTGGCTGCTTTGTCATTTACATCTTATTGCTAATAAGGAGCCATTAAAACAGTGAATGCAGCTGTTTAAGATTGACATAAGCAATTAAGGTTGGGGACCCTTAACAAGCAAGACCACTAAAATGAAGAATCAAAATGTCACTTAAGCAATAAGTGCTTAGTCCGCAATAATTGACTTCTGATTTAGACGCTGGGTTGGAAAAAAACCTGCAGCCACTGTGGCTCTCCAGGACCGACAATGCCCACCCCTGATTTACACAATAGGAGACTGATACAAGTATAGTACTTTGTAAGTTTGTAGTAGAAATCAACACTCAGTGTTATGTGCTTTTTGAGGCACGTTTTGTGCACACATAAAGAGAAAATTAATGAGATAAATAAAAACAAAACTATGTAATAGAAATGAGCCACAATGAAACAGAATGAAGTATGATTTTTTCTATAGAGTCTCTCTTGCCGAGATGATGGTTCAACATCAGTGACTACTGGCAGTGTTTTTGAGTGTGTAAAAGTAATAAGTAGCTTCCATTTTATGATGAGGCTGTTCTAATTGTAGGCTTTAATACTAATACAGCATAATGATTTGTAGCAATTTTAAATCAACTTGGAATCACCCTTATAACATTACTAAATGCTGCTACTGGTGCTGTAATACAAAGCCCTGCAGCAAAACCCCGTCCCCCTGCCTCCCCCTCAGCTGATGACCTGTTGCGTCCAACCTATTGGAGATACTTTCCGTGGTCCGTCCCTACAGCAATTCTTGTGCTTTTCCCTTTTTGGTTTAGTTATCATTTCTCAAACAATGACAAATTTTGCTCTTAAACACATATTCCTACCTTACAATTAACAGTTCTTAGTTGTGTTACTGAATAGTATCATTTGCATTTTAAATATTATGGTATTTGGGACATTACAGAATTCACTACTCATGTTGACATATCTTCTTAGAACTAAATTGGTCTTTCATTTCTCTAATAAAAGTAGTCTTTTCCCGTAAAAATTGGCATTTACTGTATGTAAAGAATGCATTTTTCTGCTTCATGACTTGAGTGTAAACAGTATTTTGGTGTCTGTATTATTTAAAGGGTGATGCTTTACTTTGCTAGGCATTCATCTCAAATGTTTTCTCTTTATTATATGTCAAGTATAATTGCAGACTTATGGTTAATAATTATATTTTTGCTTTAACTGCCTATTTACTTAAAATGCCAAGCGTACAAGGGAATAAAAGAAAAAAAAAGTTTTTGCTTGTTTCATTGCATGTATTTCTTCTGAATCCAGCAGATCCATGGCAGATTTTTTTCATGTGATGTGAATTACCTCATTATTTTCTTTGAACAATAAATCAACACTGAAACTAGATGGTACCAATTTGAAATCATTTTAATCAAACAAGTCAAATTTTCATCACAAAAGGTAAAGGAAAGGACACATTTTCTTGGTGTATTTTCTTGAGTTTAAATAATCCACAGCGGCTATACAAAATTATGTATATACACAGCAAAGCCCCTTTTTAGTAGCTGGGGCCATAAATATTTGAACTGGGAACTAAGGCAAACTGGTTACTCACCACTAGGCTTGAGAACACAGACATAATAGCCCACTTTTTAAGGCCCATCGCTATTATGAGCATTCTGTTACCAAATTTGGCAATAAATATATGTAAACCATGGTATATCAAGTTTTTCTTCAGGAATAGTACTTACTCATGTTTTTGTTTTTTCATCTTCTTTCCCTGTTCCTCAAATGTTTCTTTTTCACTACTCAAGTCACCACCATCCTCATTTTAATCTCCCAGTTTCCAAAAGAACACCAAACAAACCCCCATTTTCTCTGTTAGATCACCCACCTTTAAATCTTTCCTATACATAAGTATTTTATTATAGGTTTATTACTATAATGAAATTAATGCTGGTATAAAATAGTGGTGGGTTTTGCCAATATTGTTACTGGGTAAAGTAAATGAAACTCTGTATTCAATTTTATGAATAAATTCCTGCTAAACTGATAATCCACATACAGAGAATACCCCCCAGATGAGGCTGCACCAGTACGTTATAAAGCCTGAGCATAAACTCCTTGGACTTGTACTTCACACATCATGCTGTATAACGTTCTGTTTGCCTTTTTTTAAAAACATTTTATTGAATTTATTAAAGTCAAATAACATTCCATACAAGCAAGTCAAGTTTAACAAAACTAGGTTAGAAACAAATCAACCCCCACCATGAGAAAGAGAGCTAGGCCAACACAGTAAAACTTTAATAGTAGGAAAAATAAGTAAATAAATAAATAAATAGAATAGAATAAAAAAGGGAAGAGAATCCACTTCCTCAATTTAAATGCTTATTCTAAAATGTTATTGATTAGATCCTACCAGGTTTTGAAAAAGTTTTGCACAGATCCTCTAAGTGAGAATTAGACATTTTCCAATTTCAAATAATATAAAACATTAGTTACCCACTGACTTAAAAGGGGAGAGTTAGGATTCTTCCAGTTGAGCAAGAAAAGTCTGCGTGCCAATAGTGTAGTAAAGGCAATCACAATTTGTTTGTCCTTCTCTACTTTAAGCCCATCTGGGAGTACACCAAACACAGCTGTTAATGGGTTAGGAGGGATTGTGACACCAAGGCTGTCTGAAAGGCATTTAAAGATTTTGGTCCAAAATGATGTTAATTTGGTGCAGGCCCAAAACATGTGGGTCAATGAGGCTGAAGCTTGATCGCAACGTTCACAGGTCAGATCTTTCACTAGAAACATTTTGGACAGTTTTAAACGAGAGAGATGTGCTCGACATATAATTTAAAGTTGAATAATTGTATGCTCTGCGGTGGGCTGGCGCCCTGCCCGGGATTTGTTCCTGCCTTGCGCCCTGTGCTGGCTGGGATTGGCTCCAGCAGACCCCTGTGACCCTATGTTAGGATATAGCGAGTTGTAAAATGACTGACTGACTGACTAATTGTATGGTTTGCACATATGGAGCTCAAGTGAATTCTGTGCATTGCTACCTTCCACTCCTTTTCAGAAATAATGCCTTCTTAATAACTTCTGTACACTGTCTGGAAGCTCATAGTGTAAAGTCCACTACGACTACTAAATGCTTCTCATAATGTGTACTCTCAATTTTCAGACTTCCCATTGTGTATTCAAGCCTAACATTTTTACTTCCTATCTGTAATATTTTACATTTACTGACATGAAATATCATCTGCTACAAGTCTGCCCAAGCTTGTATGCTATCTAAGTCCTTCTGTAATGATTCAATGGACTCTAGATTATCTGCCAATCTACGTCCAGTCATTTTGGTATCATCTGCAAACTTAACCAGCTTTTTACATATATTGCTATTCAAATCATTTCTATACTGTATATTAAAAATAGCAACCAACCTAGCACTGACCCCTGAGGGTCACAACTCTTAACACTGTCACACTCATGTACACCCTGAACCTCCACTTCTTTAAGCTTTCTGCCCAACTTCCCATGTGGCACCTTATCAAATTCTTGTTGAAAATCAATACAAATAATATCATGTGCTTCATGTTGATCATAGCTGTTTGTTCCTATGCAGCACCTTTTTTTATCTCCTTGCTTATCCGTTGCAGCTTTTTTTAATTCATATTAATTCCAATTTTTGGAGATGTACAAAACAATTTTAACCTGTTCCATTGTTCCTCAACTGTTTTCACACTTAAAAGCTTATCCCAGTTTATCCCTTATAGACTCTGCATATTGTGTTTAAAATTTGACCTACTAAAGATAAACTTAACAGTTTTAGCCTTTGCATCTGCAGTCTTCCAAAAAACTGAGAATTGTATTGTATTCTGTCCTGGTTGTATCATGTTTTTCAGGCAGGGTTCCTTCCCTGGTTTCAAATTCATGTTTTATGTCTCTTTTCTTCCTTTTTGATTATTTCATTTATGTTGGTTATGTGCATCTTTCTTCATTTTCATTATCATTTTAATGATTTTAAGCTGCCTTTGTTATGTTCCATGTGTTTTGTACGTGATTCCACAAGAGGCAGGGCCACCTGCCAATCACCACCAGGAACTGCCCACTACCCAATAAATCCAGAGGTTCTTTCACAGAATATGCTGGTTTATTTTTTTACATAATAAATCTTTTATTTTAAGAAAATTAGGTGCTTGCGCTTATTACTACCTGGGGTTTGATGGTCACATATGGTGGGCATTATTGGAAGTGTCTGGGACTACGTGCTTTGGAGCTGCTTAGTTTTTGGGACACCTAGTTCATAACAGCATTCAGAAATATCAAAATGCAAAACAGGGCATGAATTGAGTTTGTGATTGAGATTGGGATTCTCTAGGGGGTAGCAACAAGTGTGGGGATGTTATAAACACTGAACAACACTGGAAGCTGTTGTAGAAAAGAGGTTGGTGGCAAAATTGGATGACATCATAAAAAATCCTCATCATCCCCTCCAGGAGGCTCTCTCTTGGAGCACTTTTTTAGCTAGAGGCTCATTTCACCACAGTGTGTTAATAAGTGACTCTGGGAGTCTTTTCTGCCACTGCTATCAGGCAATTCAGTACTTCCTCCGGATGTACAGTATTCTTTAAATTAATTTTGAAATATGTACACAATATTTATTTATTTATTTATCGATTGATTGGCTGTATTATTTGTACTGTATCCCTTTTTTATGTTTCTGCTGCTGTATGCATCTAAATTTGCCCTTGGGATTAATAATGTGCATTTAATCTAATCTAATCTAAACTTTGTGGGAGTTTCATCATAGGATTTATAAGGAATGATACCATCATAGACTACCTGATTATCTTAACATATATATTGTCAAAATAATGACACAAAGTCATCAGAAACGTTTGGGGTAGCCACCCGTATATTGTTCCTTGACTGCAAAAATGGTTTAAATTGAACAGAGATGTTCACAGGTACGAGTCCAAAACAGGACTGAAAGCATGGTGTCAAAGATGGCGGCTTTATTAGCTGAACACGGAAGTGACATAATCAGTGGCGCCGGGACTCTTCAGGATTTTCTGTGAATGTTCTGCAAGGGATTGAGAGAGACAGTCAGTGCATCTCACTGCCCCCTGGTCTGACGTATAATTACTATTATTCAGGCCCTTTAGCTGTCTCCCAATTGCACACGTGTGACAATATGTAACTATATTTGTTCTCTGAAATTTACTTGCCATTACCTGGAAAATATGCCTTGAAATCAATACTAAAAATATAAATTCTAACATTATTGCATGTGTACTGTTGAATTAGAGAATTCTAAAATAATGTAACATATTTTGTTTTAAACAAACTCATTAAAGCTGTTTTTGTAACAACATTCTTTTAAAATTTGGTTTGTCAGCCAATCACACTATTTGATCATTTAATGTTAATTGCATGTACTCTCTTTTTTAATATAACTAGAGTATTTGAATTGTTATAGTCTTATATCAATGATACACAGCAATTCCAAAACAAACAAAAGAGAAGTGTGAGTGACGGGTACCATATATACATTTTTGACACAGACTGCAGTGCTTAATGTAAAAAAGCAGACATGCCATGCAGGTTCTAAGTGGGCGAGTGCTGGAATACACATCCACAGTTATAAGCTATTTAAAAGAGTGGAAAGAGTGCCTGTAAGTGCAGGGCTCAGATGTAATTCTTCACATCATTAGCCATCTACAAGGAAGGGCAGCTTTGTGTGAAGGACAGGCAGTCATCAAGCAGCATAAGGATAGACAAAGCAGAATTTCTCCAAGGAGAGAAATCACAACTATCCAGGAACAAAACTCAAAATATAATATCATTTAATGAAATATTTAAAGGATAGCTTTGGTTGATCAAAGGCTTCTTTGTTTAATAAGGATCCTATTTCCACTGTTAAAAAAAAACCAAGAGACACTTAACCTTACCAAGTCAACCCGCCATATATTTGTAATAATATAATTAAGTATTTATTATGTATAATTAACTACATGAGCATATACAAAATCAGAAATATGTCAAAAAAGTGTTACTTTTTTAGCTATTTTATTTATCACATCTTTTTGGATTCCTAGGGTGTGTGAAAGTGTCATCAGGAGGATTCACTTCTTCCTGAAGCCCTAAACTGGGATAAATTATAACAGGATCACTGAAGGTGACTTGTACTTGCTAATTTGAATCGACAAAGAGAACCCAATTAATCTGAATGGGTGGTGAGTGTGCCTTTAGGACTTTGGCAAAGTAAGCTGCTCTTGTAAGGAAATTTACACTGCGGGACTGAGAACAAAATTGACGTTTTGTCTAAATATTCATAGTTTTAGATTTGCATTTAAATATGATATACAGTTCACGTATTTAAGAAAAAACAAATAACAGCCTAGATAGGTGGAATCATTAGAACTGGGTCAATGACAATGAAACTAATAGCTCCAAGGCTGTTTTTACAGTTCTGATTTCATCTGTCAAAATCCTTTAGCATAGCCACACGTAGAACTTGATATTTGGATCGATGATTTTTGAATCTTCTAGACATATGAAAATTATTGTTATTTTCCAAGTTATTGTGTGTGAGAGGTGGATAATCTCCATTAATAAGTGCTTTATAACAAACAATAATAGCAGCCAGGACATGTTCTTTTTTTCCTATTGGGTTGCTTCTGTGCAGGCAAAAGTAGGTGGCTGATATGGATATAAGAGGAACTACGGTTCAAAAACTTGATTAAAGTGGAAGCCACCACTGTCCAACTTCAGAACACATGTATCAAAGAGGTTTCCAAAAGCATGTTTGCTGTGAGATAAGCAAAATTATCCCTCTTCAATTCCTAGACTCCATAGCACTTTGAAGAGATTTTGACACTACTCAGTGCTGTTCAGGTCAGAAGATGTTGTTAGATATCTAAACTAGAGATGAGTGGTAGAAAGTTTAAACAGTTCCAAACTATTGTGTGAAGATGGCCAGAGGACGCTCATTTGATATACTGATATCAGGAAGTGATAAACTATACATTTTAAAGTTCAGAAAGAGTTCCAGAGTAAGGCAAAGAAGAATGGTGGTTTCATGAAGGAGCCAGCACAGTATACAAAGATGAGCTAAGTGCTTGAAATAATGAAAAGAACAATAATAGAGCATCAAGACCAGATACACCTATTGAGCAGTAGCATTGACTGGATATAAGTATGTGTGTATGTGTGTGTGCCCTACAATGGATCTGCTCCTTTCCCAGGTTCTGAAAATGTATGTTTGGAAGTAGAACTCCAAATAAAGCTTTTACTTTTTAGTGAAATTGGCATAAAAAATAGTAGTTGGTCTTTGTATTAGGAAAACAGAACAAACATATTTTAGAGAATAAAAATCCACATAATTTTAAACAAATAGACAAATATAAGGTATTAAATCTACATGTAACTTCCCAAAAAGACTGTGAGCCTGTCCAATAAGAAAATGACACTTTTGTTATGCCACATGTGGAAGTTAGTACTAGATGAACACACATTCATTTATGAGCTCAGATGCTTTTCATTGTGTACTGTACAATAACTGGAAAGAAAGAAAGAAAGAAAGAAAGAAAGAAAGAAAGAAAGAAAGAAAGA
>JANRMT010062792.1:97658483-97860092 GCA_026402145.1 Polypterus bichir lapradei
AGAAAGAAAGAAAGAAAGAAAGAAAGAAAGAAAGAAAGAAAGAAAGAGCATCTTTTAAATTAAATAGGTGGTTCTAGAATATCATAGACCAGGAATATGTACTTTTCTATCACGTCAGTTTGAAACAGACCAGTGATAAAGGGAATTTTAAACCAAATTATTATTTGCAATCTTTGTTGCTAAGCCATTAAAAATATGATCATGTTTGGCTATTTCACCAACTTGTCTCCAGGTATATGCTGAGTTTTTGGTCAGTATGTTTTTTTCTTTTTCATTCAGTGAATTTTAAAACTTTGCGGATAGTCTTAGAATTAGTTGTTCCTTGGTGCAGCCCCTTGAGGTCTTATTACAACAGACATTCAGTTTGCTAGCAACAGCTTTTCATTCTGTTTCCTAGGATACTGTATGTGCTATTAAGATGACCATTGGTAGGAGCATTGCTGGGTCATGTACCTAACCTCTGTGTGTACAGTGTGCGTTTTCTTGGTTGTGTGTCTGTCTGTAAGGTAAGAAGAAAAAAATCCAGCTTTATTTCATTTTTATTGCAGTATTAGGGCTAGAGATGCAAAATAAAAATGTGAGGAAACAAATCACTAAGAAAGACTTAAAATTATTAAGATTGGTAAAAAAAAGAAATATTTACGGTATATAGAGATCTATTTGCAATGAGATGTAAGAGTTGTTTTTCTCAAGTTAAACGCATGTTAAAATGAAAGATTCAAAGCATTTCACAGAGTTTTGTGTCCTTCGATATAATTTCAGAACAGGCTGTTCATCCCTGCTTCTTTGTACTTGTCCATTTCAGGGTTAAAGCGTTCAAAGTCTATCTCAGCAGCATCAGGGACAAGACTAGAATAAACCATGGACAAGGAGCCAGACATTAGCATGGCAAATTGACGTAATGTGCACACCCACACACTCTTAGGTAGCGCCCATTTAGTCAGCAATTGACATAAGAGGGAGAATGTACAAACTCCAAACAGGCAGTGTTTCTCAAACTTTATGGCATCATGACCCAGTTTTACCTTATCACATTCACTGATGACCCACAAGTGGGTCTACCTAGGAGAAACAAGCACTACAGGAAGAGCAGGATCGGGTTCCCCCTCAGTGAAATGAGCACAATCATTAGTGTAGTGCTGTCGATTGCTTGGGTGACCCCTCAAAACCCTCTGTTGACCCACTCTTGACCCACAGCAACCCAGCAGTGGCAGACCACGACCCACTGGTATCAGCACATAACTCAAAAGTGGGTCACAACCCAGTGGTCGAGAAACACTGGTCTATGATGCAGGAAGTTACTGAACAATGAGCTGTAATAAGAAATGCTGCACATGTCCTTGCATATATATATATATATTGTCAGGGATGCCAGGAGCAAGACCCAGCTGGGACGCCGTGAGGGACCGGATGTGGGTCTACGCCCACCCTGGATCACGTGGGGGCCGCCTTCCTGGTTGCTTTGGGGGCCACGGGTTGAAAGCATGGAAGCCCCACCCTGTAGGGGCCCGTGGTCACTGCCAGGAGGCGCCCCAATGCCTTGGGGACCTGTTACCTCAGCACTTCCGGAACACCAGGAAGTGCTGGGGGGAAGAATTAAAAGGGCGCCCGGAGAGCTGCCGGGAGAACAGCCGGCACTTCCGCCACGCTGGGGCGTGGCCAATGAAGGAGTGTCGGGAATCACCTGGAGCTCATCCGGGAGAATATAAAAGGGGCCGTCTCCCTTCATTCAGGGCTGGAGTCGGGTGGAAGCAGGACGAGGCACGAGAGAGGTGTGGAGGCGGCCCGAAGAAGAGGCATTTGTGGCCAGGACTGAGTGTTTGGGGTATTGTGCACGAACTGGGTCTGAGTGACCATTTATAATTGTTGTAAATAGTTGTAAATAAATGTGTGGTGGTTGAAAAACAACATGTCCGCCTGTCTGTGTCCGGGTCGGCTCCACAATATATATATATATATATATATATCTAGTCCCCAGGTCACGTACGAGATAGGGACTGTAGGTTTGTACTTAAGTTGAATTTGTATGTAAGTCGGAACAGGTACATTATTTTAATAAATGCCATTGTTGACCAACTGTAACCAAGTGCTCTGCCAATGAATGATGGAGTTTTACGTCTCTCTGACCTTTCTATTATTTCTTATTTATTTTCAACGGTGATGGTTTTTCTCTTCTTTACTGTATCACCAGCACTTGCATCAGATTTGTGTTTCAGAGACATTCTTGAAGGGTGAAGACAAAAGGTTAAGATGAGCTCTTTACACAGCACTGTGCACGTTATCACAGCAGGAAGGCACCAGACGTCAACATGTCTGATGTATAGGGTGGTCCTGATCTAATTATGCAATTTTCATTACGCTATAACTTTTTCAGTTTATTACATAGAAAATCATCCGAAAAATCCCAGACCATCGAGAAGTGTGCGAACTGACGACATGAAGAATCGTCTACGCACCGAACTGGAATCGTCCATGCATAAATCAAAGTCATCCAGACGATCTGGATCTGCTTTATTAGATCTGGGCCACCCTATACTGACAAGAGACAACTTCCTGCTATGTGCGTAACGGTACAAGCAGGCTTGCTATTGAGAATGAATGGGGGCAGCGAGGGGCAGTTCATTACCAGCCCACCTCACAGTCACCTCCACTATAGTATGCTGCCAGCAATGTCCGTCGCACCACCGCCCCCATTCAACACGCAGCCATCCGAGGCACACCACAATGCTACCCCCTGCCGCCCCGTTCACCCTCAATGGCCTCCGTTCAGCCACAACCGGGTCACCGCTTGCAGCATTACCAGCCGCCCACCTAAAATGAAAAGGCAGACGTGTGTGGCAGGCGGGCAGTGAAACAACTTGCTGCCAGGAGCCGCCCGAGGTGACGCTACACTGTGCGAGCAGCGAAATCGCTCCCCTCCAGCCTCTGTCCAGCCCCCACTTGCAGCGTCCCCAGGCAGAAGATGATGGAGCGGCAGTTACTGAGGCGCATGCGTCGCAGCTGCGGCCACGTTCGTATGTTGTAGGTCGAATGTCCGTAACCTGGGGACTACCTGTGCATATATATATATATATATATATATATTTAAAAGAGTAACATTTATTGCAGTAAAAGATTTACAACTACTAGTCACCCTCAAAATACTCTCCTCCACTTCGAATGCACTTATCCCAATGCTCCTGCCACTTTGTGAAGCAGTTCTGGAAATTTTCTATCGAGAGTGTCTTTAGTTGGACTGTCGTGGCTGCCTGGATGTCCTCAGTGGATTGAAATCTTTTGCCTTTCATGCTCATTTTCAATTTAGGGAACAGCCAGAAGTCGCACGGTACCAGATCCGGCGAATAAGGTGGATGCGAACACAGCATAATGTTTTTATTCAACAGAAATTGTCGTACTAGAAAGGATGTGTGACAAGAAGAGTTGTCATGATGAAGAACGAAACCATTTCAACATTTTCCTCGGTTATTGATGCTGAAGGACATCCTGATCTTTTCTCGTCTTCAACCGAGTCAGATCCATTACGAAATCTATCAAACCACTTGTAAACAGTCTTAATTGTCGGTGCAGTGTCACCATAAACCGATTTTAACATCTGATGAGTTTACTGAGCTTTTTGCAATTTGAAACAAAATTTCATGTTAATGCGTTGCTCGATATTCATTATTAACGACAAACTTGAAAAACACACTTGAACTCAACAGCGGCTCACAAACGACTGACAGTATAAAACAAGTTGAAACTTGTCACAAACTGTGCTCTAGGATGGACATATCAGAACCTGCATTGAATTTTTTTGTATTGCTCTTGGATGGTGCTCTGCATCAACATTCACCGTACTTTTTGATCACACTTTATTTATTTATTTATAAAGCACTTTAAAAACAATATCAAGGCTGACCAAAGTGCTGTACAATAAAAACCCAAAATATCAGACAAACAATAACCAAAACGTAAAAGAAACAGAAACACATAAGGGCTGAAGAGATTCATAATAAAAAGTACACAGATAGTCAACATATCATACTGGGTTAAAGGCCAGGGAGTAAAAGTGCCTTTTTAAATAAGATTTAAAGACAGCAAGTGAAGGAGCCTGCCTAACGTGCAATGGCAAATCGTTCCAGAGTTTTGGAGCTGCAACTGAAAAAGCTGATCACCTCAGAGTTTGCATCGTGCCTTTGGAACACATAAAAGCAGCTGGTCTACTGACCTGAGAGAGCGAGATGGTACATAAATAAAATGGGGCACAAACTTCAAGCAACTTGGTAAAAAGGTGATTGAAAGGCACAGAATGAAGACATGAAAATATCCAAGTCACCAAATATCCTTTCAAATGAATCCCTGGGTACAGCTGTAAATCTGCCTCGAACAGGCTGCCCACAAAAACTAAGTGATCATGCAAGAAGAAGACTAGTGAGGGAGGCCACCAGGAGACCTGTGACATCTCTGAGGGAGCTACAATCTGCACTGGATGAGATTGGAAAGACCTCAACTGTCGGCCAGGTGCCAGACACAGCTTTATGGGACAGTGGCAAAGAGAAAGCCACTGTTGAAAAGAAAAAGACACGGGGAGTTTGTCAGAAGACAGATGGGAGACTCTCAAGTCAGCTGGAAGAAGGTTCTCTTATCTGCTAAATCCAAAGTCAAGCTCATTGGACATCAGACTAAATGCCATGTTAAGCATAACTGGCTAAAAAACATTTAACTGCCATGGGGGTGAATAAATATGCAATCAATTATTGGGTATTTTTATGTGTAATTAATGTAAAGTGTAGATCACTTTCCAGAGATTTGTGCTGACTTTGACACTTTGCTTTTTTCAGTTGATCAGTGTCAAAAATGACAAATTAAATCCACTGTGATTTGATGCTGTGTAATAATAAATTGTGAGAACTCCCAAGGGGTGAATACTTTTTATAGGCACTGTATATAGCAAAAAAACCTACAAAGATATGAACCTGCACCCCTGGTTCTGGGAGGCAGCAGGTCTATCTAACCATTGTGCCTCCATGCTGGCCTATATGAGTACTGATTTCAAAAGCACCTTTTTTACCAAGCTTGAAGAAAAGACTGAAGCCTGCGGTCATGTTTTATGCTACTTTCATACAGACTAGGTATGCTGTATGGGCAATGGACTTTGGGAAATTAGCTCCTCGTTTTAGATCACCAATCACCTGGGGGGGTTTAACTAAGAGATTAAAGTTAAACGTTTCATATACTGTATATTCTTAAGCATCACATTTACTATCTTCAGATTATATTACCTCTGTATTAACTAATTATACTAATAAAAATATTGTACATAAATATGTATAATTGTAATATCTTGTAATTTTTGTAATATTTGTAATTTTCCATTTATATACATCTATTTTTTTTATAGAAAACCATCACATATTGTAAACAGTTATACTGCAGAGTTAACAAATATTATAATAAATCTAGTTTGAAATATCACTACAATTTCTAGTGTAAAACTAACAAAGTCAATGGATATTTAAATGATTACCTCTTCTAATAAATGCAGTTCTTAATTAGTTTTATAACCCTTTGTTGCAGCACTCGCCAGTAAAAATGCTATGAGACTAATTATTCTTGACTCCTTTTAATTCTGCCGCACAAGACGGAGCCAAGCTGTAGAAGGCAGTAAGTGGCAGATATGGCCTAATGCCTCTCTCAAAGAGTGCTGCTTTGAATTGTCTCGTAACATGTTGTACAATGGCAGATCAGTGCCCCCTGCTGGTCCTAAATAAAAAGACCTTTATAGCAGGAGTAAAAAAAAAAGGTCTACATTTACAATTTGGAATAAACTGACATGTTTGTGTACTTAAGTAACCATGCAGATCACGTTCTATAGTTAAGCAATATTTAACAGAAAGCCTGCAGGAACATTTTTTAAGTGTAAAGCATAAATGTAAAATGGTGTACTTGTTTTAAAAATACTCTTTAACCAATAGTGTATAATTACACATGAGTCCAGCAAACATACAGAAGTTTGTACAGTGCTAATGAAATTCTAACACTTCCCATAAGCTCACACTTCACTTTTATTTGTGATGATTGCCCTTGTTTAATGTAAAAATACAGCCTACATGAAAGCCCCTTATGTTTTTGGAGCTTCATTATTTCAGTGAATGTACCCATTCATGTTCTTTTTACCTGTTATTTGCCTGACACCTTTATCCAAGGCAGCTCACAGCATCTGAGATACAATTAGTTACATTTCTTTTGTTTGTCCAGTTGGAGCGCATGCAGAGTTGAAGTGACTTTCTCATGGTCACACAGTGTCAGTAGTGGGATTTGAACCCATAACCTCAGGGTCTGATACCTTAGCCACTATGCCAAAATTACCTTTTTGTTCCCAACTTATGTTTTTTTATTTTTTATTTATTGAAGTGCAGTCTTACAAAGCTACATAGCACTTGTCTTAGTAGGCAGTCCTCATCTGAATACATGCATTTGCAAATATTAAAAAATATATAATATGACATAACATCATGCAGTGTCTGTATACACACAGTCACTTTATCAAAGTCTTTCACTCTAGGCTGCTGGGATTGGCTGCGACACTCCAAGGTCTGGTATTTGAAAAAGATTTTCAGAAATGGATAAATGTAAAATTTTGTATGTGTTTTGTTTTTTAATGTTCTAAAAAATCTGAACAATTATGGAAACATAAGAAGGCAACTAAGGATACTAAATTAAGTAGCTACTGTCAGTTTACAATGGAGGAGAGAAATAAGAAACATTCCACTTGGACAAGTTACATAGTGTAACATTCTCAAACCCACTAAATTCAGTTCAGGGTCAGGAGCAGCTGGAGCCTTTTTCAGCAGCATTAGCCAGCAGACAGGAGCCATCCAATGTCAGTCTATCCTAGGGACAGCTCAAACACATTCCCACACTTACACTCACACAGGATGAATTCATAGTTACTAGTTAACCTTGTCTGCACGATTTTGGGAGAAGATGACAAAGAAGTGGAGAATGTGCAGACCCTGCACAGACAACAATCTAGATTGGGATTCAGACCCAGGATATTTGATCTGTGAGGCAAAATGCTAACTAAAATGCCATCATGCTGTTCACGTGACAGAGTAGTCTATTGCCTTTAGAAAGGGCAAAGTTAAAGTTTGACTAACATGGAACACCTTATTTAGCTCAATACCTCAATTGGTTAATCAACAATAAGATACGGCAATACAGTAGGGTCTATAATAGATACTCTGTCACTATTTCTTGGAAAATAACATACACTGATGCAGTACATACACTATACTTATTGACCAAGGGAACACTTTGGTCACAGAAGGAAATGTTGGCGAACTAGCTGGGTTGCCCCTATTAATCTTTTACCAAGTCCAAACAGATTAAACATGCACTCAATGGTGCATAGAATAATAATAAAACATAAAATAATAAGATAATGCAATCAGCCAGGTTCAGGACTGTGTAGTCTGGTCATGACTCACGTGGGGGCAGTGTTCTGCACTCTGCTCTCCCTGGAATGTGATGAGCCATGGCAGGAGCACCTCAGCTTTATACCAGAGGGAGCGAAATGGTGTGGACAGATACCCTCAGTGGGAGGTTTCTCAGGGCTGTGGGAGAAAAAAGGAAACGATACCGTCAGTGACAGTGCCTTTTCGTGTCCGGGAGGGGTAGTGCTATTCTCCAATGAGTGTGAAAGGTGAACCACAGACATGCATATGTGACTGTACAGTATATATATACTGTCATGGCAGTCAACAAACCAGAGTGAAACATTGCAAGATGAAGGGTTGATTTGTGGTACTAACACCTCTCTCTCTCTCTCATCAGAACAAAAAGAAGAGAAATAATGATTCCGTGTACTTACCTGCACTTTGGATTCACAAAATGGCTGCCCAATGTCACTTCCGCTTCCGGCTCCTGATAATTACATCACTTCCGGTCACTATTCAATGACGTCACTTCCAGCCAACAGTCTGTGATATCATTTTCTGTTACATCACTTCCGACCACCATTTTATGTATAAACACCTCAATGTTTCATTTGTATATTATCAAATGCTCTGGTTTTTGATTGTTTTGCTTTATTTTTTCGCAACATCCACTGGATATTATATGGGGTCATTCCCCAACTCTTTTTGCTTTGTGGACTTCCTTGATTTCTTATTACAATATACTGTATATATATATATATATATATATATATATATATATATATATTGTGAGGGGTTCAGCCCGAACACAACCACACAGACACCAACTCTTCATAATAACAATCGCTTTTATTTCGAATGTCTCCCAGACACCAGTCCTGCACACAGCACAGTCCTCCCACACCACAACAACCTTCCTCTGGCCTTTCACTGTCCGTGGGCCGATCATTCACATCATGGTTCTTTTTGGTGGAGCCTCTTTTATCCTTTACGGGGCCGGTTCTACTCACCTGCTCTGCCGTGCCTCTCCGGCCGGAGGAGCCAGCATTGCTTCCCCCCCTGCTTCTCCAATTCTTCCTGTATCGCCTGTGAGAGCGACCCTGCGGGGTGAGGGCACTCCCCCGGCTAGCACAGAGCCGCCGGCAAATACAGAGAGTCAGCCGATGGAGGACTTACCTTTTGATCAGTCCTACTCGCTGGCTGCGCACTGTGGTGCTCTCTTCTTCCTTTTGTTGGGCCCTCCCCCTGCTCGGGATGGACGTGCACTGGTTCCGCCGCCGACCAATCATCGACAGGAGCACGACACACACTGTCCAATCCCTCACCTGTAACGGGGAGGAACTTCCGGTCCGCCGCCATCTTCTTCCTTCGCAACCTGATGGGGCAGCGAGCCTCCTGCGAGCCCTCCAGCTGCAGCGGCTTTTCTTCCCCTGTGTCTTCCGGCGCCTCTGCCACAGCGTCACTTCCCGGATCAGCCCATCTCAGCCACTGACGTGGATCCAGGACATCCTTCCCTGTGAAACATAAACAGGGTCCTGCACGCCCGGCCTCCTTTGGCCATCTGCACCTGGGACACGGACGTACCTCCTGGAAACCATCTTCCAGAGGGCCCTCCCTCCGTGTGGCCATCCAAGACACCAAGCCGACCCGGGAATCCACCATGACAGTGAGCGTCGGGGAGTTTGCAGCTCTCGTGCTTCGCCGGGTGAGTCGCTCTTCCATCGCAGTGCATGTGCGTGGTGGCCCACTGTGCCGGGCTGCTCACAAAATAATTATTCTGAGGGGTCCCCGCCTTGTAACAGGCGGAGGGCCCCACATTGGACACCATTGTGAGGGGTTCAGCCCGGACACAACCACACGGACACCAACTCTTCATAATAACACACGCTTTTATTTCTAATGTCTCCCAGACACCAGTCCTGCACATAGCACAGTAAACAGCACAGCCTTTCCTCTCTTCTCGGGAGCTTCGTCCTGCTCTCACTCCCAATTCTAGCTCCCGGATTGTAGGGAGTTGGCCCCATTTATTTCCACCTGGATGTGCTCCAGGTGCCTGATGATGCTCTTCCGGCAGCACTTCCTGGTTTGGCGGAAGTGCTGCTCTTGTACCCAGAAGCACTCCGGGCGTCCCTGGAAGAATCTTCCTCCATCTTCCCGGGTGTGGTGGAAGTAAATGTTTCCCGGGCTCCATGAGGCTCGGGGCACCTTGTAACGGTGGCCACGGGCCCCAACGGGCTTGAGCCTCCTTGCTCCTCTCCCGTGGTCCTCTCCCGATCCAGGGCGGTTGCCCCATCGTGGCCCGAAGAACGTATACGCCACCTCCTGGTCCTTCCAGGCGTCCCAGCTGGGTCTGTCCCCCAACCTCCTGTGACAATATATATATATATATATATATATAGTGACAGATAGGGGGCGCTATCGCTCCCTTAAAACCCTCGAACAATACGTCAGACACCAGGTAAAAGTCCAACAAGTTGACTTTTTATTAATACCAAGTGCACAAAGCACCCTCCTCTCCACAATACTCATATAACAATACAATAATTCTCAATAAACCAATCCTCCACTCCCAGACGCGTTGCCGCCCTTCCACCCAGCTCAGCTCAACCCTGGGATCTCCCACAGTCCTTTAAATAGTCCATGACCCGGAAGTGCTCCTGAACCCCTGTCCATGTGACTTCTTAGCACTTCCGGGTCAGATCAAAACTCCTCTTCTTCAACCCGGAAGTACGTCATCTCCCCTGTCGCTGTGACTAAGACGCACTTCCGGGTTATAGGGCATAAACGACTCTCTGGGCCTCCCTGCAGCATCCTCTGTTGGCCCCTGTGGTATCCAGCAGGGCTGTAAAGGAAAACTCCATCATCCATGATTCCCTGCTAACAGATTTTGGCATATCCAGGGCACCTACCTGCTGGCGGCCTGGGGGTATAGACCACAATATATATATATACACATACACACACACACACACACATATAGTACATATATTGTCACAGTTTATTTGCGCCCAGGAGAAGAAAAGAAAGCCATGGAAGAGACAAGGCTTTGCAGGCTCTAGGTACTTTGACGTCTGTTTGTGTCTCCTCTTGATAGATGGATGGTGCATGAAAGAAAAACTGCAGAAAGAAATTTTGCAGCATATCCTTAAAGGGAATCATTAGAAGTCAGAGGAAAATAATTCTACCCAAAGTGGTCTTATGACTTATCTGCATTAGCTCATTCTGAATGGATCACTAAGAAAAGTTTTTTAAGAAAGAAATCACTGGACTGGAAAGTCAGTTGACTTCTGAGTGGAAGAAAAAACAGAAAATCTTGAATAGGCTGCAGATAGCAATGTATCAGATCACATAAATGGACCTAACAGATTTTGGCATAAATAACTAGCCATGTGCGCCCAACTAAGTTGCGCATGTTAAAGTTGTCTGTGAAGGGCTCCCTGTTTAAACACGGCTGCCAGTCGTGAACTGGGCCCTTCTTCGCACAGCATTATGATATATTATAAGGGAAACAAAATTACAAAAGAAAACCCTTGGATATTGATTCAATAGGAACGGCCTACACGGAATCACTGTCTGAATAGTAATTATGTGGTGGTGTAGGAGCATTTCTGCTTCTGTCCATTCACAGTCCATCTTGTTTTCACAACGCTATAGTTTCCTCTCACGATGTCTTCTCAACCTTTCTCCAATCTCGCAGGTTTCTTTGTGGCAATCCAAAGAGTAAGGCAATATACACGGAGCAATGGTTATAAAAGGGGGACACATAGGTATCCAGGCTCTTTAAAGCATAAATAGGGATCACTTCACTGACATGTGAGCAAGCCATGGTACAACTGTGAGACGCACAGCACTCGCCGGCTACAACGTAACAATAATAATTTCCGGAACGTGCTGTTACGTTGTCATTCATTTTACCCAGTGTCTTTCTTTCATTCATATGCTACGTAGGCACGTACCTTTTATCTTCGGCAATCTCATTCTCTAACCAGTCCTCAGGAGCTAACCAGCGTAACACTGTCCACCACCCCTTTCGTTATTCCGGCACATTGTTGACATCCGTGAGTAACAACAACGTACTAAACTGGAAGGTGGTCTATGCATGCGTGGAATTCGCGGACAAAGAAAGATCAAGATCTAAATGAAGATCTCTTTAGTTAATTTAAAGCACAACAATTTGTTTAGTTTGAATGTCTGTGTTTTGAGGTGTGACTGGCGTACTACAGTCTTCAGTAATATAAGCCTGGAGGAGATTTTTAATGCATTGCCTATGTTTTAGCTGTCTCTCTACTGCCATCTAGTGCTTCTATTTCTAATTCATTCGCGGACAAACAAAAATCAAGATCCAAATGAAGATTATATATAGAGATAAAAATCTGTAAATAAACATGAACAGCTTGTCCAGATTCTTGTATTTCCTGTGGTGTTCTGTCTTTTGGCTATGTAAGTGCCAATTTCCTTATAGATGTACACTTTATACACTAAAGAAAATTGTTAAATAAACATTACAATTAGAAAGCATTTCAGAATTTTAGTTTATAAACCTAATAAGCTGGCAAGAAACTAAATACAATAAAGGCCCTATGAGAAATACGAATATTGAAAGATTTTACCTAATTTATGCTTGTGTCATCTGAAAAATGCCAGTCAAGCTGAGCTTCTTTGCCTCATTACCTCACACATGATTCCTTTATATCTAGTGTTTTGCTTTGCAAATTAGCAAAGACATCTTTGTAAGCTTTTATTAAGAGTGAAATTTTGGGATTTTTTTTACACTGTCTATTTTATCCTTCAGAAATTTCACTTACTCAATTTCCAGACACACTTATTTCAATACTGTGCTACAGGTAGAAAATCCAAGCAATGAAATCAATGTTACTAATACAACTTATATCATGCTAAACACATTCATTTTCTTATGGTTTTGAACTTTTTCAAGTAATACATTTTATTTTTATGACAATTTTTTAGATTTAGCATTTGATTATACAAGTATGAATTGTTCAGGTACAGTATGGTGCCCATGGTACTTCATTTCTTGTCTAATTATCCAGTCATAGCTTTCACTCGGCACTGTAATTTCTCTTAAATATTTTTTTGTTAATGGCTTTATTGGAGTGATTTTGACTACTTTACTCTAAAGTGTTGACATATTGATGAATTTAAATTCCAAGTTAGCAATAAACGGATGCCTTTATTTCATTACAATTGTGCTATTGTGTGGTGAATTGAGGTGCAAGCTGTGGTTTCTGTTAAATCAAAAAAATGTCAGAATGTTTTGAGAATAAAACATCTATATGGATGCACAATTTACATGAAAATATTAATGTGAAGTGTATTAACATGCTCAGCAGTTCAAGTTGACACTGTCAATTATTGGTGGCTTCTATTCTGATTCTACTGTACATTTCATTTTTTACTTTATGCAGACGCTCTAATCAAATTTTCAATAAACCCTTATAAGAACCAACAAAAGCACCTGTTTTGATCACATAATATTTTAAAATATACCTTACCTTTTGAAGTACATGAAACAAACAATGTAAATCAGCTGGAGCAACTGTATCATTTGCCAGTTGTCTGCTAGTTTTCATTCAGATTTGGGATTAACTGCTGTGCTCCACTTTCAAATTCTGATCCCAGTTGATTGTTGACATTGTATCTTGTTGCTAATCAGTCAAATGCACTGTATGTATCTTGATTTTTTTCATGTTGCTGCGGGTCACTGTGTATGCTAAAGTAACAGGGCTGCTTCTCTCTGACAGTACATGCAGTTAGGTTTTATAAGCACTTCCTCTCCTTCTTCCCGTTCTTTTTCTTCTTTTATTGTCATCTTCACACAAGTCATGCCTTGCAAATACAGCGGATTCACTTTCCCCTTCACTTTCTGCACACTGTGTTGTAAATTTAATTTTAACTGGATAAATTTGGCATTTTGCGTATCAGTCTACACTCAGTAACTTGTAATGACAAAGTGAAATCATTTTTTCAGAATGGTTTGCAGATTTATTAAAAATCAAAAACTGAAGTCTCTCATTTATGTACAGTAAGTATTCAAACCCTTTGCTGTAGCAGTCAAATTGTGATCAGATGCATCCTGTTTACTGTTTCCTTGAGATGTGTCTAGAACTTGATTAGAATCTATATAGAGAACCACTGAGACTTGGAATAAGCTACCAAGTAGTGTGGTAGACAGTTAGAATTTAGGCACTTTCAAAACTCAACTTGATGTTTTTTTAGAAGAATTAAGTGGATATGATGGGCTATCTTTGTTGGACTGAATGGCCTGTTCTCGTCTAGATTGTTCTAATGTTCAACTATAACACCCGTGGCAATATGAACTGATTGAGCATTGTTCTGCGCACACCCATGGATATGTAAAGGTCCCACAATTTCCACTTCATGTCAGAACAAAAACAAAGACTTGAAGTCCAAGGAACTCTCTGTAGACCTCTGCAATCAGATTGTGGTGAGGCATAGATCAACAGTATAAAACCATTTGTAAAGCTTTAACTGTTCCAAGGAGCACAGTGGCCTCAGTAATTGTGAAATGGAAGAAGTTTGGAACCACCAGGACTCTTCCATGAGTTAGCTGTCCAGCCAAACTGAGTAACCAGGCTAGAAGGACAGTGGTCCGGCAGGTGACTAAGAACCCAGTGCTCACTCTGACAGAGTTTCAGAAGTCTTCTGCTGTAGGAAGGACAGCCATCTCAGCACCACTCTGTCAATCAAATGTTTGTAGTGGAATGGCAAGCTGGAAACCACTCTTGCATGATGGTATTCTGAGAGGATGAGGAGAAAATAAAATTATCTGGCTTGATGAGGCAAAAATTGGTCTCTTTTGTCACTAAGTCCAACAAAGGCCAGGCACGGCTCATCATCTGATAAATATCATCCTTGACAGGATGACAGGATCTTGCTATGGGGGTGCTTGTCAGTGCTAGGGATAGGGAGACTGGTCAGGTTTGAAGGAAGGATGAATGCAGTCAAGTACAGAGAGCTCCTTGAAGAAATCTGCTCCAGACTGCATGCAACATTCAGACTGGGGTGACAGTTTTTATTTTATTTTTTACATTTTTTTAAACTTATTTATAAAGCACCTTTCGCAGACAGAGTCACAAAGCACTGTACATCATAGAAAATAACACACACAGTAACATCCATCCATCCATCCATTATCCAACCCGCTATATCCTAACTACAGGGTCACGGGGGTCTGCTGGAGCCAATCCCAGCCAACACAGGGCGCAAGGCAGGAAACAAACCCCGGGCATGGTGCCAGCCCACCGCAGGTGGCGCACACACACACACACACCAAGAACACACTAGGGAGAATTTAGAATCGCCAATGCAACTAACCTGTATGTCTTTGGACTCTGGGAGGAAACCAGAGCACCTGGAGGAAACCCACACAGACACAGGGAGAACATGCAAACTCCACGCAGGGAGGACCGGGAAGCGAACCCGGGTCTCCTAACTGCGAGGCACACACAGTAACAGATAATAAAAAATAACATTAAACTAACATTTCAACAAATGAACGTAAAACAGGTGAGGCAAAACCAGCTACCCATACTCGGGTCACCTTTCAGCATTAAAGTGATCTGAAGCATATAGCGAAGATAGTGCTGGAGTGGCTTTGGGACACGTCTCTGACGGTCCTTGAGTAGCACAGTCAAAACACAGACTCAATCCCCACAGAACATGTGCGGGGAGACCTGAAGATGGTAGTTTAAATATGTTTCGCATCCACTCTAACGGAGCTTAAGAGGATTTCCAGCAAGGATGGATAAGCTGCCCAAATCCAGGTGTGCAAATCTTGTAGGGACTTAGCCAAGAAGACCTAAGCTGTATTTGCTGCCAAAGGGGCTTCTACGAAGTACTGAATTAAGAGTCTGAACAATTACATGAATGAGATAGTTCAGTTTTTGATCTTTAATACACTTTGTAGCCTTTCTGAAAACCTATTTTCAATTTGTCATTATGGGTTATTGAGAGTAGATTGATGTTTCAAAAATAGCAAATTTATCCATTTAAATTTAAATCCACAGCACAGTAAAGTGTGCAGAAAGGGAGAGTGTCTGAATACTTTCTGAATCTACTGTATACTCCTATCTGTATATTTTTCAATTGAATGTTATCAAATTTTAGAATGATTCACATTGCCAGACCTCTGAGATACAACAAGCATGACTCATGCCCTACAATACACCTGAAGCTCTTAAAGCATATCCCTTTCAGGGTTGTGCTGTGCTGACGTAATGCAATTCCATGGGTGTCTCGCCATGAAGCGATTTACTGAGCTGCAATAGGTGAGCTTTGATTACAGCTCTCAGCTTCTCAGCAGGGACTGCAGACTCACATAATTTTAGGCTAGAGCTTCGGTCCATCAGTGCACTATTTTTACAGAGCATCATTCAGAACTCCTGCAGTTTAAGATACCATAGAAAATGTGACTTCCATTTCAGACAGAATTAAAGGAGATATGAAATGCAGGTGGGTCATAATCTGAAGTCGTAAAAGCGAAATATTTCTTTTTCTTCTTTATTAAAGTGATCTGTTTTTTGGTGAGTCATAAAACGAAAACTAATAACACTCATCCATTCATTAACATAAAATAAGGATAACAAAAATAAGAATAAAGCATAAAGCAAAAAAGACCAGGATAAGACACAACAGTTATTTTTAAAAATGGGTTACTTGTGGCTGAGCAGAATAATAAACACAACACTTAATCATAATAATTCTTAACATCTACAGTTGGCTTTTTATGCATGGATCATAAAATGGTGTGACCTTCAGGCTTATTAACTGAAGCTATCCTGTGCAAAAGAGGCATCTTAATTTTTCTTGGCTGAGCACAGATCATTTTTACTCTGTTCTAGTGAAGGAGGGAAAAAAAGCAGTAACAGCCAATCTATTCATATGGAAATATGTAAGTTTCTTAATACTCTGTGCGGGGGCAATGTCCGAGGAATCATTGCGATTTTAACGGTGTGCTCTAGTTCAGTGGTTTCCAACTATCATCCTGGGAACGACCTGTAGCTGAAGGTTTTTATTTAAACCGGTTTCCCAATTAGTCAGTCATTTTACTTTTAACTGATCTCATTGTTTATTCAGCTCACCTTTTTATTTCTCTAACTCTGCATTTAGAAAAGCATAGCAGTGTGAGATTCATAAGAGCTTTAGAAATGTTCAAATTAGTGCCATAGTTTTATGTTCTTAATTGTCTTTTGGCCTTCTATTAGTTTAGCCTTTTTTGTGCAGTTTAACTGTATCCAAATAATGACAATTAACAACACGTGGAGTCGACATAGGGGATTAAGACACTGTGTGATAAGTTGCAGCTCCTTCAGTGTCAGACCTGCTGATATGTGGTGATGATGGTATATTTTTTCTGTTAGACCGGTGAAGCATTTTCTTGCAATTATTATTGAGTTTGTAGTATGCTTAAGTACAGCAAACAGGTGTTAAAAGCTAAAAGATTTTTGAGGAATCCTAAATAAATGACATGCATGAGCTACACGCTGGTCTTAAGAGCAACTGTCTGATCTGTGAATCTACTAGCTTATCTAAAAAAAGGTCACAAACTGAGGCCCTCGTCTTGCGAGGAAGTTAAAAGTGCTTGCTCACCCCTTCTAAACAGCTGCGGGAGGAGCATCCTTACAAAAACTGCAAACAAGCTGAAGCTGGGAATTAACAAACGCAGGTAGAGGTGAAGGTAGAAGACAGAGACAGTTGCAGAGAGTCAGACCCCTGAAAGCGGGGGAAGACAGCCAGCTGCAAGCAAGGTGGGACTGCTTTACTGCAAGGGCTGTCCACCTTAAAACAGAAAAGAGAAGTTGAAATCACCTATTATGATGGACTGATGCTGCTAATGTTAAATTGCTGCTGGAACTCAGGTCATATTATGTAATCTGTCACACTTATTTGCTTCTGCTTTGGCATGATACGTGATATGGTAATGGATAAGTAAATGGAGACTGCCAGCCCTGCTGTCTTGCTTATTGCTCTAGCCATCAGGCAAGAAGAGTTTGAAACTAGATGCACCCCCCCCCCCCCTTGAGGTGTAGGTCAGTTGATCACGGTTGATTGGGTACAAGCTCGTAGTTAAGGTGTACTACTGCTATGGCATCAAGTAATCCCCTGCCACAGAGATGGAATCCAGTAGCAGGAAGAAGTGGATCACAGTAGCAGCTTTAGGAGCATCGCGGAAAGTGCTCTAACAGGTGTGAGTGTATAGCAGAGGAACAGGGCAGAGAAACAGTTGTGCCCAGTAGCTGGTAAGTGGCATAGCAGTTGGACATCACTGAACAGGACCTTGTTGCACAGAAAGGGGATTATGTTTTAAGAGTTGAGGGCACCCCACATCTTTCACAACAAAATATGATTGTTAGCTAAAAACAGCTTAAATACACAAGATCAACAGAAAGAAAATCATGATGGTGATAAATATGTTACAAAACAACATATAAAGCACTTACTTATCTCCATAAAACACTTGTTAATGTTTTACAGATTCAATTAAAATGTAGCAAATCCAGTTCTAAAATATCTATTCTCCAGCCTATTAGCATTATCTACTCACTGGTGGAGAATATGTCCTGATTTTAAAGGTAATTTTTGTAATTATTACCAAGAAGTTGAACATTTCATGTCAAGATTATGCCATACTATGTAAAGCTGGGGCTTGCAGAAACAGAATGCGAGTCAGTATTGGCCTATAAAGTTAAACAGCTAAAGCAGAGGTGGGCAAAGTCAATCCTGGAGGGCCGCAGTGGCTATAGGTTTTTGTTCCAACCCAATTGCTTAATTAGAAAACAATTGTTGCCAATAATGAATTTCATGGCTTGTTTGTGCTTTAACTCTGCCATGACAAGTCATTTTCCTTTGTAAGGATATCATCCAAATGATTTGAAGTGTAAAATGGATGAGTAATTCTCAGTCCTTCACTTTTTTCTCTTCACTTTCCTTCCAAGTATTTAATTAAACTCAACAGTGCATGATAAATACACACAGGTGTTAATGGAAACAAGCTAAATGGAGAACTGCTGGTCTCTATTGTCATTTGCATGTTATTGTTAATTAGGAACAATTAAAAACCAAGAATACAGCTGTTTAAGAATAAAATAAGTAATAAGAGTGCAAAATCTTAACGAGTGAGACAAGTAAAGTGAAGCAGAAATGTTACTTGAGCAATAAGTGCTTCTTATTAACCAACTGGGTTGGATCACTGCAGCCCTCCTGGAACGAATTTGCCCACCCCTTTGCTAGAGGCTATTTGACCTGCCACCCTTTCTCTTAAAACTTTAGATTGGAAGGCTATGGTGGAAGAGGGTCTTGATGATTAAATAATGCAAGACCAAGTGGACCAGCTAATATACAAAACAGAGATGGTAGGTGAAGTCTCTGGAAGTCACTTATCTGTTTGTCTGGCCACATTCAGCTGGATCACTTGTTCATTAATGGATGACATGATTGGCAAGCTAGTGTGGAAAAACACTACGGACAGAGAAAGCTGCTACAGTGACTGCCTACTGATGTGACAGAGTTGGTGTTTCCTTCAGTAATTGTCCATATGGAAAGTGATAGCCAAAATATTCAATAGGAGGTTACTTACCATACGTTGTTTGCATCGATGGTTGAGAAAAATCCCAGTCCTGCGTGAATTCACTTCTCTGTTGTGCATTTTCCAGAAGAGGCCTATTTAACTTTCAACATGAATACATGTGTTTAGGATGTTGTCAGCATATGACATGATACCTGACATTTGAATTATGTAATACGAGTAATTTGAGATTTTTTCATCGATTAGTTTGACACTGTTTGCTGTTGTTGAAGGTGCGTTTCCACTGATGCCCATTGACTCTGGAAATGTGTGATCTCTGTCTTCCATGAAAGCACACAATTCCAGGTAAGTAACAGATACAAAATGATCATTTTGAGGTGGAGTATTCGTTTAAGAGGGTTGCTTCTCTAAGGTAGCCCTTTCATTGCCTAACTAATTAAAAGGACAATGCAATCCCTGTTTGCCAACTTGGGACCATGTGTTGTAGTCTATATCTTTTAACTTTCTCCCTGCACTTTTTTTTTTTAATATTAGGAAGGCTAGGCAACTACTAGATCGCCTGACCTCTAGTGTCTTGGAAGAACAGCCTATGCTGGTACCCTGGCTGAATCTCCCTCTCTATGCCTGTAGTCCTTCTGGCCATCCCATTCACGTCCAGTGCTAACTGCTCCTTAGCAAAGTCTTTCCTCCTATACTGGCCTAATCACATGCTACCTCTTCTTGTGTATGCTCACTTTACATTCTTACAAACTTGTTGTCTGCTGCCCTTGCCCTGTTTCAAGCCATCCATCACCATATCTATAGTGCAAAATTCTAAAACTCAATTCAAATCAGAAGCTTTAAGAACATGCGTTTGTGTGTGACGTGTGAGTGAGAGTAAGTGTGCATTACTATCACATAAAGAAGGCAATGCTCATTTTTTGTAGTCTCTGTTATGCATCCACTTCTTATACATGGAGATGTGAAATGATTGCAGGATGTAAGGTGAGCATTACATTGAAATAGACTGAACAGGATTTAAACCACACCTCGATTTTTAAAATGTCACAATTTCATAACATGTTTAATCGGATGACTTTGAGAGAGCAAGGTTAATATCAATGTTTTAAAGTATTAGAATAATCTACTGGTCTATGCTCTTTATACATAGTATTTTGTGTCTTATTTAAATTTGATGACACTCAACAGATCTTTTAATTATACTATAACATAATATTCTTAAAAGTTAATCTTATACAAATAATAACCTATTTTGGGACATCAGGATACCTGGTAACACTGAGTGCAATTCAGGAAACAACCCTAGACAGGCCCACTCGCACACAGCCAGGTTAATTCAAAGTCACCATTTAATCTCATCTGCATGTCTTTAGCAATGTAGGAGGAAAACCAGAGATGTACCCACAAAGACATGAGAGTGACTGGGCCATGGAATTGAACCCTTCACACTGGATCTGCAGGACTACCTAAGTTTTATATAAATAAATATCAATTCAGTGAATTTTTGTAAGAAAAATCAATCATGCAGCATGCAGGTAGTAAGCTGCTGTTCCATTTCCATGCCAACTGAAGGTCAATAATTGCTACCTACAGTGTGTTCAAAATCAAATTCTAAAAGTGTAAGTTTTCTTCTTAAGCCACATCAGACAAGTGAATTTATCTATTGATTTTTCAGGTGGGTTGCATTTTTCTGATGCAATTCCATCTCTCTATTGATTTTCAATGGTTCCATTTTTCTATTCAGGTTTTTATTGTGTCAGGGATTCTTTCAGCAAACACAGACTTAAGCAATTTTAGAGTGGAATAGTGTCTGTACAGTAAACTGTCAAAGCATTTTTTGTGATACGGTATTAAAGTTAGAAACACTGGCTTTAAGATTGCAGTCTAATTTAGTTTAATAAAATTTAAGC
Source organism: Polypterus bichir lapradei (assembly GCA_026402145.1). Taxonomy (NCBI): domain Eukaryota; kingdom Metazoa; phylum Chordata; class Cladistia; order Polypteriformes; family Polypteridae; genus Polypterus; species Polypterus bichir. The sequence goes on from JANRMT010062792.1 coordinate 97,679,378, forward strand.
ATTTTAGTATTACCAATTTATAAAACTGACATAGCCGTTGTTCACATGTGGCTTGAATCTTACTAAAAGCGTTATGAATATGGAGCCTAAAATAATGCATACCATTTCACCACAGCTAAACAGAGATTTGTGTTTCATTTTTTTTTTTACTTTCAGGTTCTCTAATGATAATAAACTTCTCAAAACAATTAAGGGAACGCTTAAATCACACAGTGGATCTTGATGAACGAAATATTCAAGTGGAAAATCTTTACTGAGTAATACTGTGTAGTTCATTGAGAACAAAATGATGTATCAATGGTCAGTGGAAACCAAAATCACCAACCCATTGAAGGCTGGATTCAACATCATACAAAAAATCAAAGTCAAAATTTTAAATCACAGGCTGATCCAAATATGCATGAATTTCATCACAGCAACTCATTCAGTAGAGTCTATGACCCCCGCGTGGCTGTATGCACTCCTGACAACTGGGCATGCTCTGGACATTCTCTAGATAAAATGGCAAATGTTGTCCTGGGGGATTTTTTCCCAGATCTGGATCAGGGCATCAGTGAGTTCCTGGAAAGTCTGTGGTGCTTCTTGCTGGTTTCTGATTTACCAATACATAACGCCCCAGAGGTTCTCAATTGTATTCAGATCTGGGGAACATGTGGGCCACTCACTTGCATCAATGCCTTTGTCATCCAGGAACTGTCTACAAACTCTGGCCACATGAGGCCGGCATTGTCCAGCGCCAGAAAGAACCCAGAGCCCACTGCACTAGTGTAAGGTGTGACAATGGCTCTGAGGATTTCATCCTGGTACCTAACAGGGTACTGTTGCCTAGCATGTGGAGGTCTGTGCACCCCTCCAAGGATATGCCTCTCCAGATCATCACTGACCCACCACCATACTGGTTATACTGTATGATGGTGCAGGCTGTATAACGTTCACCATGGCATCTCCAGACTCCTTCATGTCTGTCACATGTGCTTAGCCTAATTCTACTCTCATAGGTGAAGAGAACAGGTGCCAATGGCAGAGCTGCCAATTATGGTAATCTCTGGCAAATGCCAATCAAGGTGCATGGTGATGGACTATGAGCACAGGTCCCACTAGAGGACATCAGACCCTCATGCCACCCTTGTCGAGTCTGTTTCTGACAGTTTGGTCAGAAATATGCACACCAGTAACCAGCTGGATGTCATTTTGTAGGACTCTGGTAGTGCTCCTCCTGTTCCTTGTCACACAAAACAGCAGATACCGGTGTTGCTGCTGATTTGATGGCCTTCTATGGCCCTATCCAGCTCTCCTTTTGGAATGACCCATCTCCTGCTATATCCTCCATGCTCTTGAGAATGTGCTGGGACACACAGTAAACCTGGGACACACAGTAAATGAGCGAGTAGGAGGAAGCTGAAGGGCTTAAGTAAGGGTAATACCACATCCAACCAGGGGGCAGCAGGGTGCACTAACTGTCTTTCTCAGTTCCCCGCAGACCGTTCCCGAAAAATCCTGCCAGGTTCCAGCTCCCTTGATGATGTCACTTCCGGGTCCGGTCCCCTCGATGATGTCACTTCCTATATGGGCCTTTAAAGCCGCCATCTTACCACCAAGAAATCAGTTCTGTTTTAGACTCCGTATTGCGAACATTGCTGTCAATTTAAAAAACCTTTTGCAGCCAGGGATATTATGGGTGGCTGCCCCAAGCCTTTTTATGATGTCTGGTCTGTGTTTTTATAACGGCACATATGAATGTGCCATCCTGGAGGAGCTGGACTAATTGTGCAACCTGAATTGGCTGCAGGTATCATGTCATGCTACCATTAGCATTGTTCATATATGGTTGTTTCAGTGTTTGAGGCGTGTTCATAAACACACATTTACAAGATGATTGTAATTTATAATGGATAAATTGCATAGAAATGTGTGTATGCCAGGTTTTATCGCCTGTTTTTTAAGCATTTTCTGTTTTTTGCAAAACAGAATCAAAATCAAGCAAAATGTTATAAATGAGGCCCAGGAATTTTTGTGTCCATCTAACTACTTGGAAATCCTTTACTCACAAGCCAGCTCTCTATAACACCACTCCTTTATCTCTCTTGCTATTTCCTTGAGTGCCTTTGCATTAATAGCAGAACTTAACTGTCCCCAGATATTCCTTTCCTCCTGCACTGTCATGACACAATTCACTGTTACTGCCAGTGTACCCTTCTTTTTAATTTCTAATACCATGGTGACCCCTACCCTTGACTTGTGCTGCCTTTCCTGCCTATACTCACCCACTACGTATATCTGCTGTAATAGCTCGTAGGTCAAAATGACTACTGTTTATGCTCTCTCTGTGTCTCTCTTTTCCTTTCTCAAAGTCATATTCCCCTATGCCTTTTGGCTGCCATCTCCTCAGAGACATAAAACCATATTTGCCTTTGATGATGTTATTTTAGAACATGAGCAATTATCTTACGTAATAAACTGTTTTCACCATGCTGGCTACTTATACATGGAAACAACAGCTCTTCTATTATCTCCAACAAACCCAGGCACATGTTTGCCCTTCATTCATCAGAGATTTGAAATTGCAAACCAAGGACACTGGTGCTGCTTCTGATGATTGTCCTCAGAATGACACTCACACATGGTATGTATCTATCTGGTCTCATGCTGAAATTTCACTATTCAAAGGATGTAAAGAAACTAAAAGTGGTGATCAGCACATAGCCGGCTAGAGGAATCTTATTTTTGTGTTTATTAAATTTTTATATAGCTTTGCCATGAGATAAGTGGACATTGCTGCATTTTATGTTAAATGTAACTGCCATGTTTTTTAACTTCTGTTTTTCTTACACAATTATATTTTAGTAGTGTGTGGAGCTGTCACAACAGTGATAGTGTGTAACTTAAAATAATAGATGTAGTACAAGATAATTAGTAGTGCTGATAGATGTACCTGAGAGCAAATGTAATTTTATCCTTATAAAATTTTTTTGACCTTCTGCAAAAATAGATGTTGATTATAGTACAGACATGGAGCCACTCTTGTTGAGTATAAACTTGATCGGAAACAGTGTAAAGGCTACATTCAGTTTACCTTTTAGTTTATTTATTTGTCACTCTATGCTGCAAATGGCGAACCCGTGGCAAGTAGATTTAAGACATCAAATATGTCCTCTTCGTTATGGAGCTGCTTGGGTGCGATGTGAAGTGAAGGATTCAAACAGTGTAATAAAGAAAGTGAGGTCACTTGGGCCACTGATAAACAGAGCCTTCATCCAAAATTAAGCAAGGGAATATGCAAAAATAAGGATGTTTTAGGAAATCAAATGTTAATTCAAGAGCGATACAGTAATTGCATCACATTTGGCCTTCTTACACTGCTGTACAAACCCATTCCTACCTTCCAAGCCCTCTTTCACGCGTCTTCGCTTCCTACCTGTTCTTCACTCCACTTCCAATTCCTAACTCCCTTGGTTGATGGATAGAAGTCCCTTTTAATGACTGATCTGTGAGTACTTTGGTTTTATGATGACATAGTCATGAAGTACCTACGTGTCTGACAGAAGCTACAAAAATACTGATGCTGTCTTTTTAGCACTCCTTCCTGTGGCCCCAGTCATCTCTGCTGACAGAGTTCCCTGACTGGACTGCAGCTCTTAGTTAATCCTGTGGGAGGGTGCACTAAGGAAGAATATGCTGGCCACTGCCACCTAATATGCAGGAGGACTGATGTGTGTTAAACCATGCCCACTGGCCATTTTCCCATAAGATGTTTCCCAGTACCAAGAATGCACTGGTCTCTATCCTGACTGAGGCTTTGGCAGCATGTTACGAGACTAGAATACAAATAGGTGGATACATTTTGTGAAGGAGAGTGTGGTGGGGCTGGGAATTTTATCATATTTAATATCCCTACTAGTTGGGCTGCCAAAAGAAAGGGTGCTTATTACAAACTGTGCAGTACAGAAGAAGACTGGGACAGATTCTGGGCACAGACTTCTTTAAAAAAATGGTAAATAATAATCATAATAATTATCTCTATCCTTTTATCTAAATTAATTCAACTGAGTTATTGATTTTTCATTTGAGATGGTGAATGACCAGAAGGCCTCACTAAAAGAAATGGTCCAGCTCTTATGAAATTCACTCAGTTGTTGGCACAACTGACCTTCTCAGTAAGTTGTAGTGGCAGTGTGAAGTTGCTTGATTGTTTTATTTAACTTAATTTTTGTTGATTACTCTAAGCTGGTGGCACTTCATCTGCCAGAATGATTGCAAATGGAAGGCCACGGGAAAATTGATATTTTAAGTGGAGCAGTAGATAAAAACAGTCAAAAGGGAAAGCAACAGTTAAAATTCTCTAGCAACCAAGGCAAAATGCTAACCACACATCAAGCAAAAGATCAAAATTTCTGATTTCTAAACATAGAACGTTGCAAAGCAGAGGTTACCTGACCAATTTCCATAATCTTTGATGTCACCTTTTAGATCCTTGAATGGTTGAAGTGTCATCAAACAACCTCCTAAGCCACGACCAAAGCAAATGAGCATTGCATGTAGAGATTAAACCCGCAAGATAGTGGGGCCCAAGTGAAAACCAAAATGGCAGTGCAGGTACCATAAAACATAGCAAAAATAAAAATGAGTTAAATATTAAATCGAGAAACCAAAAAAGAATATAGATCAATTCTCCACATAACAAAACCCTTCAAACCACCATCACGACCACAAAGAAAGACATATTCAAAGAGAACTATATTTTTATTTTATAAATATCATAGCAGTGCTTGCCTGTTGCCTTCCATGTTTGCCTAATGTCACTGGAGTGATTATTAGGATCAAGCCTGCAGTGAGGCTCATGTGTACGTTCTTAGAGCGCTGCCATTCTCAGCCTGCTTGCTGCAGTAATTAACATCTAAAAGCCAGATTTTTCAGCTAGTAAGTTTTTCCTGAAACTGCAAGATGTCACTTTCATGACCTTCTTCATTGAGTGTTCTAGAAGGACACCGTTTTCTTGTTTGTTCCGCCTTTTTCATTTTTTCCCTTCATTTAGTATTAGTGCTATTTGTATGTATGTAGTGCTTGTCTGCTCTTTGGAGGACATTAGCAGAGGGTCGGCTCTGGTTTCATAAGGCTGGAATGGTAAAGAAAATTCTTGTGGTTCATTTCATTGGAGTCAGGACTTGTTTGAGTACTACCTTGTGCTATTTGGCTGTTCCTGTTCATTCAGAAAATCAAAGAAAATGAAAAAGAACAGTTTTTTCATTCTTGACAGGTAGAATAAGTGTTCTGAGGTCATGATGACAGGGCTCTGCTGAGTTTTCTCTTGATTTAGTGTGCATCTGATGCAAAGCTCTCTAAAGGCTGTCTGTTGTACTCGTAAAGTACATATTGATTCATTTTCACACTGGTCTTGCATGGTAGTTTTCATACTAAGTAGATGTTAAACGTTTTTCTTGTGATTGTATTCATTGGTTTTTATAGTATCTGAGGAGCAGGAGAATAAGGCTGCTAATGTATATAAGAATGGCCAGCTCAAGGGTTTTCACTTCCTGTGACCTTCAGAAATACAGTAAAAAGGGTCAATGAATATCCTTAGAAATTAAAATGTAAAATGTAGAAAATGCAAAGCAAATTAGAATTCAGTGTTTCTTGAAAGAAAGTTAATGAAGTCTAAAAAGTGCATTTTAATGTGGACATGCATTGGTAAGACCAGCATCCACTTCCTTAATTGATGCGTTTAATTTAATTCCAGGATCACCTAGAGTCACCGTCTCAAAAGCACTGAGTAGAAGACAAGAAATAACCCCGCTGTAAACAAGAGGCAGTTTCCACATAAGGGATATCTACAGAAACACACATTTACTAAATGTCAGCACACTTATTTTCATAAACATGTTGGCATGTATGCATACGAGTTCTGTGCGTAGTTTGACCAAGTTTCATGTCAGCCCCAAAACTGGCCTGAAGAACGCTCAACTCCTGGAAATGAACTACACAACACCAACACACAGAACATTGCAGGCACAGCCTCAAATAATTTATTAGAATTCTGAGACATACTGTATTCAGTACGTATTTGCTAATTAGGCAGCTTTTAAGATACCATATTTATACAAAAAGAAAATATCGTTATATATAACTATGATAGCATTACATAAGGTACATAGTCCAACTTGAGGATGTAGAGAAAAAAGAAAATGAAATTTCAAAATACTAGATAGTACTAGGATGTTGTACCGTGTTAGCCATTATGAATGTAGTGAAAAGTCAAGCAAAATGACACCTTTTATTGGCTAACTAAAAAGATTACAATATGCAAGCTTTCGAGGCAACTCAGGCCCCTTCTTCAGGCAAGATAATATTACATATGTATTATCGGTACATAAATAAGACCATTTATCTGAATATAAACCAGCTAGGATTTTTAGACTAGATTAGATTAGATTGGATAAAATTCCTCATGGATGTTGTGGCAAAATCATATGAAATTGTGTGTATACTGTAAAGAGAGATTTGGACCTCCTTTTAATAACATTGACCCACTCAAAGCATTAATGTGTACAGGACAGATCTGTCAAAGTTCTTTGAAGTTTGGGATGTCTACAGTACTTTCCTCTTTATCTGCTCTTAGTAGGCTCCAAATAAACTAAATTTATTTTCAGGTTGGAGCACAAATGATTTCTGATATATTTTGGACTTAACTTTGTGATGCCTTCTACTATTGCGCAAATACTGAGATCAATATTTCCTTTTAATAAGGCAAACAAAATACATTTTTTTTAAGTGGAAAATCCTCTACTTTTTGTTTCTATACCTTTTATGAAATCAGTTTCTTTCACAAATATTATCACAATATTAAGTAGAGTGCAGTTTGTCCAAACTTTTTTCTCAGCTTGGCAAGTGTCTTTCTTTTCGTGGTTCGTTTCTCATGAGTTTCTCTGGCAATGAAAGTCCTTCATTACACCTAAATATGTTGTTCAACATTCTAATTTTTTTCATAAGGGCCAGATTCCAGACTCATTTCTTCAATGTTGATGAGCTTTTCTCCTCATCATAAAGCTGGACATTTGTGGTGAATTGAAAACTTTTGCAATGCAAACCATTATGTCCATACATGATATCAATACTGAGACAGCATCCAATACCAGCTTTTTTAAAATAAAGAAGTAAAGAAGACACAGTGCTCATGGTGATGGAGTGCAACCCTTAAGGTTTCTGGTTCAATGAAAAGTGAGCAAAACATCTAACCATTATACTTTACAAAATCATGTAAACAGTTTTAACATTTTAATTCACTTTAGATAACAACAAAATAAATGCAATGTAATTGCAATGAATGTGGAATTAATACAGGCTTTTGGATTCCAACACAGTTTAAGTGTTAACTTTTACTTTTTTTGACAGAAAATGCTACTTATTATGAATTGCTTTCTGTATGTATTTAAATAAAAAAAGGATTTCTCCTTAAAAGCAAATTAGAATTGAGCAAGCCCTTTGTTGACTCATAATAGCTGTTGCAGCTTTGAGTCAAAAAGCTTCTCTTCGTGGCAGTAGTGAGTGCAAGGCACAGGGATAGTGGCTGTCTTCAGGCACACACTGACCCATTCAGTGTAACTCTAATATTGCTATTCAGTGTCATTTTTAATAAAGGTAATCATTCCCTGTGAAATTGCTAACTCCATCTCAGTCCCAATAAATCCAAAGCACAGCGGAGGCAGAGCAACTTTCAAAGAAGGATAATTCAAGACCTATAGCGTCCGCTTTATAATTGCTAATCTGCACTTAGTTGAAACAGCTGCGTTTCACTGCTGCATTTAGTCATCAGTTAAATTATGAGAAAATGGTGTTTCTTTATAATCCGCCACAGCCAATGGTGTAACTCTTGACTGGTTAATGAATGCCTTAATTATATCTCTCCATCTTGATAATTCTGCAAGGTATTTTTCTTCTGAAGCAGTGCTGGTCAGGATATCCATTTTCTCTGTAGTTTCCACTGGAAAGGAAATTAACTTATTATTTGATGAATTCTTAAATGGAAATTCCCACAAAAAGTTAAGCCTAAGATTGACATGAATAATAGGGTGAAAATGAATTCTTGTATAATTTATAGTTCAGAAAAGAACAGATTTTCCTTTTTTAATTATGCACTTTACAGTTTTAATTCTTGATTGGTTAAAGTATGGATGAATAATATCTATACAGTTTGATCATTCAGTTTTCCATTTTACTTTAGTGGGTGGCATCTTGTCAGGTACTTTGGTTTCCTCCCAATTACCTGGTGTGTGATATGGTGACTAATTTGCCTCAAGATGTGGATGTGTGTGAGGTTGTCCTGTGATGGACCATTTGTCCCTGTTTGAAATTTTTCTCACAACCTTTTAATGAATCAACCATCCATCCATCCATTATCCAACCTGCTATATCCTAACTACAGGGTCACAGGGTCTGCTGGAGCCAATCCCAGCCAACACAGGGTGCAAGGCAGGAAACAAACCCTGGGCAGGGCGCCAGCCCACCGATAAATCAACCATTTCTGAAAATTAATAAATAGAGTTGTGGTAAAAGAAGTGAATTTGTGGCTTAATTTATTACATTTATATTTGAGTTATCATTTCTAGTTTTAAATTAAATTTAAAAATGGGTTCAGTGGGTTTGACAATGTTATGTTAAAAAATGACTTGTGGTTTTGTATTCAGGCAACTTTCATGAAAAATAACACTTTCATCATACATGTGATATAAATCCTTCATTCACTTTAGATATTCATTCAATATTCATCCAATTTTTGAAACCACTTTTTCACAAGGAAACATTAGAATTTATTTAGTTATCTTTTTTACAAAAACATTTAATCAGCTAAAAAAAAACTTGACAATCCAGAATAACATCAAGTCATGCTTGGAATATTAGGTTTGACAAAGAAAGACATCCTGAAAAAGACTCAAGATACATTCTGAACCAGCAGAGCACATTTAAAGACATCATTTTATCCTAACAAAGCAGCATGGTGGCATAGTAGTTAATACTGCTGCTTCACAGATTCAGCATGCTGGATTTGAATCCCATACCCAGTCATTGCCTGTGTGGAGTTTTGCACACTGTTGCTATGTCTGTGTAGCTCAGTAGTACAGTTTCTCCCACTCATCTGTAGGCAATAGGCAAAACACTCAGACTGACACCAAGAAAACCAAACTACAGAAAAAACATAAAGCATTTTATTAACAAAGAAGCTATGACAAGGAAGGGAAAACCATAAAAAGTACAAAGTATCAAATTAATAGATACAATACACCTAGCCTACTTATCACAAGGACTGCAACCTATGTCCATGGCAGGATGCCTTATGTACTTTCCCACCAAAATACAACTTTCCTTACTACCACCTCATTGTTTATTACCCCATACCTCTGGTTTCCTTTCTTCCTTCCACCAAACCTTGTTCCTTCTCACCACCCAGCACTAATGTCTATCAACTTACGCCATTTTACCATTTTAAGCTATAGCCTGAAAACATACTGTCCTTGCAGCTCCACAGTGGCCTGTCCATAAAGTATGCCAGGGCCTCATGCATAACCCAAGGAGACCTGCTGATACACAACTAGGCTGAGCCTCACACTACTGTATGTATGTATGTATGTAGAGGGTGTCCCAAAATTCACGCAAGATTTGAATTTGGCGCCATTTGTGCGGTAAAGTGTTGCCAACGAAGAAAAAAGGCAACGTGACAGCTCACAGTTCAGGGTTATTAAAAATGGAGCGCTACACGAAAGAACAACGCGTTTTCATTGTTGGGCAATATTTTAAAAATAATGAAGGTTTGGCTGCTACAGTTCACAATTTTCCTGGTTGTGTAATTTCCCGTTTTGGTGATCAGAATTGGCCACCCAGATCATGCGATTTAACGCCTTTGGACTTTTTTCTTTGGGGTTTTTTGAAGTCTAAGGTTTATGCCATCAAGCCCACGACCACCCACGCCTTGAAGGAGGAAATTGAGCACTGCATCAACGAAATTCAGCCACATTTATGCAGAACGGTCATGGAAAATTTCGACAAAAGAGTGCGTATGTGCAGCCAAGCCGTGGAGGCCATTTACTCGATATGCTATTCTATACATAACCCTATACTGTATACTTTATGAATCAATTAAAAATTTACAATTTTTAAATAAAAACCTGTGTTCTCTATCAAAATTACTTCTTGCGTGAATTTTGGGACACCCTTTATGTGTTCAGTCAGTTGTCCCATGCTATTTTGCATGTGAGTGGTTCCCTCAATTAAATGCTGTACTTTTCTGGGGTTGTTTCTGTTTTATGCCGTTTTTCTGGAATAACCTCTAGTCCACCCAAACCCACTCCACTTTACTCCTCAACTAGATTAAATGAGTTAGAGAATGCTAGTCTTGCATTACCCACACTGGCTAAGTTCCAGAGAATAAAAGAATGAGATTTTACCTCCACCCATTTTCCAGAATCACGTTGTGCATCACAGAGGCGGGAACTAGTAGCCATCGAGGATCTAGTAGTTTATCACAATACTAGACCAGTTTAGTAAGCAATCAGTCTAAAGCAGGATAAGGTTGTCAAAAACAAACTGAACCCTGTGTTTGTTCATTATCATGATGATACCTGACAGCCTGTCACATGTGCCAGTAATCTTTAATTTGAGTAGTATGCATGTATTTCTATAAGTGGAATAAAGGGTCCCACCATTTACGTAGTGAAAATTTTATGCATAAATACTGAAGAGTTGAATATTCAACTATGTTAACTGATTTTTGTTCTGATTAACACAATATTGTTTCATGTCCTAAGTGATAAGTAACATAATTATTTCACTGCAAAATTGGCCATATGAACTTTGCTTTATTCTGGTGGTGCGGTACGGTGGCGCAGTGGTAGCGCTGCTGCCTCGCAGTAAGGAGACCCAGGTTTGCTTCCCGGGTCCTCCCTGTGTGGAGTTTGCATGTTCTCCCCATGTCTGCGTGGGTTTCTTTCGGGTGCTCCGGTTTCCTCACACAGTCCAAAGATATGCAGGTTAGGTGCATTGGTGATTCTAAATTGTCCCTAGTGTGTGCTTGGTGTGTGTGTGTACCCTGCAGTGGGCTGGCTAGGATTGGCTCTAGCAGACCCCCGTGACAATGCGCTAGGATATAGCGGGTTAGACAATGGATGGATATTCTGGTGGTAAAATAGTTTTAATTATGAGCTTTCTTTTCTCTTGAATGGACATATCAGAGTCAGGGGACACTATTAAAATATGAGGTTTAGTGTTTAGCAGATGCACATCCATGCCTACGGTCAGGTGCCGTGGTTTAAGAACAGCTCAATGAACATATATTTTACTGAGATAACTGCTCAGGTGTTCTGCATATCTATTTTTTTGTGCCAATCCTCAGATCAGGAAAAGCTAAGTTCTCTAAACAATTTAGTTCAACTGCAGAGAATAAAGTGGACAAATAAATCCATGAGCATTTTCCAATGCAGTTAATTTGCTTAATTATTTTAGTGTTCATCTTTAAGCATTAACAAGAGAGATTTTTATCTCAGAAACATATCTGCCATTTTTCAAATGAATACAGTAAATAACTGTTCTGAATCAGGCTGCATGCTTCTTTCATTTAATGACAGAAGGAGAAATCATGCATATATTCAGTAATAATGTATCAAAAAATAAAAATGGTTCAGTGGCACGGTTTATCAGGTTATTTTTTGTGGATCTTATTCCATCGTGCAATAGGAGAAAATGGATGATATCAGTGCAGCTAAAAGTCCCTAAAAAGAAGCAAGATTTTTTTGTAAGGTGCTCTGATTACAGTACTGAACACTGTGTTACGTCCTAAGATTACACAGGTCATAAGCTTCATTCTTAGATTAGTTGAACATAATCCAGAGCTTCAAGAAACCTGTAAACTGCCCATACTGTGTTATGTTTAAGACATGTCAGAGTGTTAAAGGGAGAATGCTGATAATCACTCTCGGATGTCAGATGACATATTGAAACCTACTAGTGACATTTGTTCAAATGGTACTAAACTGCATTGCAAATATTTAGGTCATATATAATATTTCAATTCCAAAAATTAAATTACTGCAAAATATAAATAAAATTATTTTAAGCTTAAAAAACATTTTTGAATTTCAAAAACAGCATTTGATCTTAAAAATAAAAATCATAAAGCAACAGCTCCAACATATTAGACTGGCTACAATAGTATACTTGAAAAATGAACAAATATTTTATTTTCCATGAATATAGTGAAATCTTTAAAAAAAAAAAAAAGCTCCATACTATTACTTACCATAATTATTTTTAAGTTATTTTAGAGAAACTATAAAAAAAATGGATTCAAACACAACCCAGAATCAAACAAATGAACAACTCAATTTATTTTGATTTTTGTAATCCTGAATATTCATTCTCTTGGCCAGATCTGGCAAGTTTTTATCATCCCTAACCCTGTGGCAATGCTGAGGGGGTTATGAGGAAAGGGTGTAAAAAGGGATATCCATCACTCAACTGATCTGTGCCAATCTCTCGGTTTCATATAAAAAGGATTTTTGTATACTTTCAATTACTTAACTTGTGCTGTGTGTATCCAGTGCATGATAAATACTCGTCTACCCAATTCACACCAGCCTCATTCTGTATTTCTCCACTGCAGGAAGGAATGAAAATTTTTGTATTTTTAGAAAAAAACATTTTTGTATATCAGTGCTTACTGGTCAATTTTTTATGTTTTAGTTTGTATTGCATGATTAGTAAGTTAATTCAGCTTCATTTCACTGCAGCTGTAGATTTTGTATGAGCATTTATAAATACTGTTGCAACTCTGATCTGCATGAAAATAATGAGGCGAATATATGCAAGATGGAGAACTATGGATACTGGAGTGGCATAAATAGAACGGCACTAAACAGTGTATACAGTTGGACTAGAAAAAGAAGGAGAAGATAAACAGCACACTGAGGAGACCTACAATTCCACTGAAGATGTTTAAGTACTTCATTGGTCATCTGTCAAGACCAACAGTGGAAAGTAATCCAGATGCCTGTTGGAAAAGAGTTAATACACAGTCCTTCTAAGGATATTCAACCATTGTTTCCGTCTGTGTCTCAGTACTTCCTCCACCCAACCTCAGGCTAATCCAATACACTGAATCTGTGTTATGTTTCAGCCACGGATTATTCCCTGACTTAAATCTATTTTCCTTGCTTCTGAATTACTATTTGTCACACAGTTTTTTTTATTGTGTAATTTGTGTTAAAACTGTTATGTTTAATTATGGTTTAGTATTTAAGTATTGTCTACTTATGCTGATTACTGATGTTCCTTGTTTTCTATGGGTGGGCCCCCAAAAGATAGGACTACCATTTTGTCACTGCTCAGGGACCACTATCACCCTTTATACTTTAGGCTGGGGTCCCTCATAGTTTACCAATTATAGCGGTGTGCTTTTTATATTGTTGAGTATTGTTTTCTTTGGCTATTACTAGTTTATTGAATTTTGCTTCTGATTTGTTGATTTTCTTTTTGATTAGCATTTTGAACTTGCCTTTTAGTTTGCCTCAAATTGCCTTTTCTGGTAAATGTTTTTTTGCCTTATTTTTTTCATCATTTCTGTGCATCTTTTTGTTATTTAAATAAATTCTTTACTTTAAAAAGATATCTCATCTGGTAGGGTGGCACGGTGGCGCAGTGGTAGCACTGCTGCCTCGCAGTAAGGAGAACTAGGTTCGCATTCCGGGTCCTTCCTACATGGAGTTTGCATGTTCTCCCTGTGTCTGTATGGGTTTCCTCCCACAGTCCAAAGACATGCAGGTTAGGTGCATTGGTAAACCTAAATTGTCCCTAGTGTGTGGGTGTGTGTGTGCCATGCGGTGGGCTGACGCCCTGCACGGGGTTTGTTCCTGCATTGCGCCCTGTGTTGGCTGGGATTGGCTCCTGCAGACCTCCATGACCCTGTGTTAGGATATAATGGGTTGGATGATGATTATGATGATGATGATGATCTTATCTGGTATAGTGGTGGCTCTAAGGCTAATGATTACAGCAGCAATTGGAATGTTTCTGGTTTAAATCCCGTAAATGTCAAAAGTGATTCCACTCTGTTGGGCCCTTGAGTAAGGCCATTAACCTGCAATTTCTCCATCCTGGGTATAATGGTAGCCTGCATCCAGCCCTGCATGCAGGTCCTCCAATTTGTAGAGAAAACCTCACACTGCTCCACTAATTTCAAACTAGTGTGGTGCTGAGGTGTCACCGCTTGCACAGCTGCACTCGGGTCCTAATTTGGGATACTGAGGTGGTTCATCATGTGCTGGGTGTGGAAACATGCTGTATCACTGTGTGTTCCTTCTCAAGATAAAGGTTAGATGTTTTATCCTGTCCCTTGAAGGGCACTGTATGTACTGTGAATATTTAAAGCATATCATTGAGCTTTAAAAAGTTGTAATTCCATTTCAAAGCATGTCTGTTGAGTTTGGGATTAGGCTGTCTGAGATAAGGCCTGTCTCTAGGAAGGCCAGTGAAGGCCATGGTCAGGTATAGGGATCTTTTTAGATTCCTTTGACCCTTTTCGTCATTTTGTGTTGCTGCTTCATAACAAACTCTTAAGAAGGGTAAATGGTGGAGGAAGTCAAAGAAACCATCATATCTTGATTTGTTTGAACAGAGAGGTTATTAATGGCATAATTAAATATCAATAAATTAAACAAAGAATTTGACTGTCTCAATGCATGCTCAATAATCCAGGTAAGGAAATTCTAGAAAGTTGATTCTGTTCATCTGGACATAGTTCTTTTTTTTTTTTTTTGATACATTTCATCACTCATCCAAGTGGCTTTCTAGCTTTCATAGATTGTGAAATTTTCGTCAGCAATGGGGGACATTTGAAAGCTGAGGAGTACCGTAAACCAACGCATACAATCAGTATTTAAGGTTTGACTCTCACCATTCGCTAGAGCAGTGGTACTCAATCTGTGGGGTGGGCCCCCCTAGGGGGGCGTGAAGTAAATAAAAGTAAAGTAGGTATAACAAAATATGCATCTATGATATATCATTAATTAAAAAAGAACAAATTGGTATTAGTGGGCTCCTTTCAAAAAAACGTTAGGGGGGCGTGATTAAAACTGTTATGAAAACTTGGGTCGCAAATACTTAAAGGAGAAACGCTACCGCTAGAGCACAAAATAGGTGTCATCAGGACTCTACAACACAGAGCAAACACCATACCCACAGACACAGCGGCCAGGGAAGCAGAAGAAAATGTGGTTATTCCAGCTGGACTTTTGTCAAAGCAGGGAAGACACCTAAAGAATGCTCTAAGCAATCCATAAGAGAGAAAGGACAACCACTGCATAAGCGAAAACCTTTGGTGATCCCTTATGTGTCAGTAGTATCGGAACAGCTGAGACACATTTTTTCAAAACACCAGGTCTCAGTGGCTTTCAAACCCCAAAACATGATACAGCAAAAACTGGTCCACCCAAAAGATCGGGTGCCCCGGCACAGACAGAGTAATATAGTTTACGCAGTTAAGTTCCAAGAGGATTGCTGTGAATCATACATCGGGGAAACCAAACAACCACTGGCGAAGCGGATGGCACAGCACAGAAGAGCTACCTCGTCAGACCAGGACTCCACAGTCTATTTACATCTACAGGACAGTGGTCACTCTTTCAGTGATGAAGATGTGCAGATCCTGGAAATGGAGGAACACTGGTTTGAGAGAGGAGTCAAAGAGGCCATTTACGTGAAAAAGAAACGACCATCTCTGAACCGAGGAAGGGGCCTAAGGGTACATCTTTCACCATCTTACAATGCGGTGATTGCAGCTATTCCCTAACTCTCAGTGAATGGTACTCATGTCCATTGATCAATGGACAATTTGCATATCATTGATCACACAGCCCATTGATAGTCAATGGTGCTAATTCAGTCATTAGGCCATGGTACTGTTTATAAGGTTGGAGAAACCTGCAGTCAACTGAGACTGAGGAAGTCACTTGGATGAGCGATGAAATGTATCGGGAAAAAAAACTATGTCCAGATGAACAGAATTTACTTTTTAGAAAGAATTTGACTGATTTTAAAATACAAAATTTTAGCACTGAGTATTTGTGGTAACTGCATTGTTTATCAGGGCTGATAGTGAAAGTTGAGTAGTTGCAACCAAAATATCACAGTTTCCTCATGATTTTGAAACTATTGAAAAACTGAAAAGCTACAATCACTATGAATTTTCATAAGACAAAAATATTAATTTAAATGATTGAGCTTGCCTGTTTGGAATGAAACACTGGAAAGAATTCCAGTGTCACATATGCTTGATGATTCCTTCTCTTAAATAGACATCATTTTGACAGATTTGAGTTAACTTAATGTGTGATGTGAAGGAGTAAGTGATTAGAATGTCCAAGAATGAATGATAAAGTATGTCCCTGTAAAGGTGTGAGGGTTTTGTGATGTGGGATATCTGTCAAATCTATTTGATAACCCCTGCTATAATCCTTCCTATGGTGCTGTTACTCTCTGCTCTATCTGTAGAAGATTTTTCATCTTCTAGTTATGGAGAGCAAATTTCCTTCAACCCTCAGTTTGACAGTTGCCTCTCACAAAGATGGTTTCCCGGCACACATATAATTAAATACTTTACCCAAATGAAGCACACATTTCAAAATTTGCAGGGTTCTTCAGTCTTTTGGGTTACTTAAAAGGAATGTTGATTCTAATGTTGCACCCTGAATTTTGTCTAAACAAATATTATATAAATACTAAAATACTCAACAATGTGAAAAATATCCTATATTTGAACATAAATCCACCAATGTCTTCCAACCTTCTTTCATTAACTGATGGTCTGGAGAAAGGACCAATACTTCAGTTATGTATTCCAAAACCCATCATCTTTATTGTGTAGACAATCTCCACCTAGACAGCCAGATTTCATACGTTTAACTTTGTATCATTTTACATTTTGAAACTAAGTTACAACCTGGAAGGTAATCTTTGAAAAATGAATTATAAATATTTTCAACAAGTAAGTAAAACAATGTTATGTTTATACTTGAAATAACATTATTAACCTTTGCAAAATAGGACTACCTTGGACATTTGTTCATACTGAGGAAGGATGCTGAGTAAAAAGACTGAAAAAAACTAGGAGATGAATGTCTTATTTTGTTGCATTTTTAAAAATTAAGAAAAGATGTTTGGTGATGGTATTAAACAAATCATATGTGACATAACATTCTCAAAGTGGTTTAGCCGAATTCAGAGTCATGAGAACCCATAACCTAACCAGGTAGCATCAGGTGAACGGCAGAAACCAATTCTGGGCAGAGGGACAGTCCATGGGGGGCTCATGCGCAGGCACACCTACATTCATATTCACACTGAGGCCAATATAGAGTCACCAATTAACCTAAAATACACTTCTTTTGGAATGTGGGAGGAAAATCGGAGTGGCTAGAGGAACTTCCATGAAGACACATTGAGAACATGTAAACTCCATACAGACCATGACCAGGCAGCTGATTCAAACCCAAGTTGTGAGACCCTTACAGAAGCATTATTAACAAGTGCACCTCCATGCTGCCATTTCCTATGAAACATAACATCAGGACTGTTTCAGTGTTAATTAACAACAAATACATTGCCATTGTCTAATATTTATTCTGGCTTATATACATATTAAACTCTAGGCACAAAACAGTAAATAGCCCTAGACAGAGGACCAGTCCTTTGCAGGGCTGTATCATGTCCACAATAACTCAGACAAAGGCCAGTCTGAAATCATGAGTTAACCAAGCAAACCCATCTTTGGCAACATTGAAGATAAACCACAAACACACATGAACAGCGTGCATATTTCACAAGTGCAATGCTCAGGTACGGGATGTGAATCATAACATTTCATGCTGAATCTGCAAGTTAATTTAGCAGGGCACACTCATTTACATGTATATAAAACAAAGTAAATTATTAGACAACTAGCTGCATAAGCCCATGCTGTAAAACGCCTGGGGTCCTAGAAACTATTGAAATTGTCAGGAAAAAAATTGAAATGTAGAGATGTCAGGTAATTGAAAAAAACTACTCTGGGTATCTCTTTCCTAGGAGGATTTGTTTCGCCAACATGCTTGCATCGTTTGTGCATTAGCGGCTAAGTGACTGTCTTTCTTCTTAGGTTTCGTTTTGCCAAAGTGCTCGCCTCGCTTGTGTATTAGTGGTTAAGCGAGCGACTTTCTTTGGAGGTTTTGTTTTGATGTTCTAGCCTTGCTTGCGTATTAGTGGTTAAGCGAGCGACTTTCTTTGGAGGTTTTGTTTTGATGTGCTAGCCTCGCTTGCGTATCCTCGGAGGTAGAGGTCTTACCCCAACTCTACCTCTCACTTCCGGGCCATACAGACACACACACACACACACACTTCCACACGTAGATGTTTATATATATGATAAAGACATATTTGTTGTTAATTAACATTGTGGAAATCTTTATTTAGTTTTTTTCTACATTTACACTAAATATTTGTCATTCTCCAGTGGTTATGTTGTTTGCTACTTTTTTTCCAAAAAAATTATATTATTTCAGTGGTTGGTCAGTCTGATGTACTTAGCACCTCTGTGATTTCTGATTTCACAAAATCTCCACCTAACAGGAAGATGACTGGGTGAAAGATGAAGGAAATGGACTCCCTTATCAACCCAGACTTGTGAAAGCTGTATGTGAATGATGTAATTTGGAGAAAGATGGTGTGAAGGAAATTTAAATAAGAAGGGAAATTACTTGTAGTGTTTTGGAAGTGTATCCCTTATTTTGCTTCTCTTTACCTGAAGTGACATACTGATATAGAAATAGCAAGCATTACAAAAGCAGCCATAACAGATGTTTCGATTCTTACCCATTAAAATGACAGCATAACAAGACAAAAGAAGGCTGGCCACCAAAGCAACTGCAAGAACTATGAGTAGTATGCACAGACATCTTGAGGAACTGAGCCATTTTTCACTAGTTTCAGATTTACACAGTGGTGAATGTTCATTTTCTTTGGTCATCCTTGACAGCTGTTTAAATGAGTCTACAAAATAGAGAAAATAAAATGTTTATTATTGTATTACCTATATGCAATATTTGATTCAAATTATTTTTGTTTTGTTATGACTGAAAAGTCCCTGTGCTCTACATTACCTGCTACTTGAGTGCCAAACATTTTATAAAGTGTAAAACAGTTAGGTATTTTGGCTCATTCTGATCATCATAATGATTTTGTAAATGAAGACACTAACCTAAAAATGTGTTATGTCCTATGTCCCTTCCTCTACATGTAGATGTTGTGTGGCTTAAAAGGCAGCAGGCTGCTTCATGTTCCATTAAATTAGTTATTTCAGGTTTTTCATGCAGATGTTGTGTTGTAATGAGGCAGTATTTAAAAAGAAAATGTATGAAAAGAGAAAAATGCAGGGCACTCACCATTAATGTTGTGAATAGCTAATCATTCTTGGGCATGCTGTTATTGAAAAGGGCCACATTTAATTAATGTGGCACAGTGCCACTCATTCATGTGAAGTACCTCTCTAAACATGAAGAAGCTGTGTCATCGATATCTTTAAATAATGCCCTAAATACAGAGACACAGTGCCTGAAAAGGAATATTGTCGCTCTGGCTCAGTAAATTAGAGTAAAAAGAAGTGCATCATATAAAAACAAAATCAACCCCTTTGTTGGCAGATAAAATTTAAAAAAAGGAAAGGCTTACACTGCATAAAACTACAATATATTTTTCTCATTACAAATTCTTCAGAAAAATCTCTGTCCAGCAGTTTCAGTCTACTTCACGTCTATTTATAAACAATAACATAACAGCATAAAAACATTTATTAGCAAAAAGAGATATTTTAGTCGTTTGTCTAGTTGTTAGCTGTCCCACTATATTAAGACGTAACTTTTTAAAAGTGTCACACTTTTGACATCATTAGCATGACTCAATAATTTGTTTCAAATTCCCACAACTCTTTGTATGAAGAATTGCTTCTTAGCTTACACCGTGAATGCTGCTCCTCTTAATTTCCACATTTTAGTATGTGATTCACTAGTTAAAGGCATTATGATTAACCCCACAATGGAAAAGGACAAAACTGCAAAAAAATCCTTAAAGTTATTTTATTTAACTATAAATTAAACAGAATAAAAATAATCCAAAATAAAAAAATAGCTTCTAATACAAAAATCCAAAAATTCAAAATTTTAAAAGCAAACAAAAGAACAATAAGCAGCAGATAATTGACTAAATAGCAAAATAAGAAGGCAAAGCGAACAAGTTAGCAAAATCCAAAGTAGTAAATCTGAACATTAAAACTACTCTAGAAGTTCAAAGCAGAAAGTCCAAAATAAAACTCATAAGGGAAGAGACAGCACAAAGCGTGAATCTGAAGAACACAGGAGTGGGAAATAATAAGGTGGGCCACAAAAGGCTGGTAATTCTGGTAAAGTCATAATAGAAAGAAATACGTCAAAGCCATAAGTCAAAAGTTTAAAAAGAAAAATACTAGAGGATGTCAGAATTGTATTCACAATCAGGGACAATGTGTTGCCAATGACATGGAAATTTATATGGTTGCAGTGATGATGTAATCATACACAACTTCCATGACCACCCCTCTAACCCCCAGCAATCGATCATAATGTTAAAACAATGACTCATTAAAAAAACAAATGCCTTTGCTATTGGTGCCGTTATGGTACTTTTCAAAACACTAGGGGGCTCTGCCCCCTGCTCGCTTTGACTCACCCACTCCCGGGTTTGGTTTACCGGATATACAATTTAAAGAGATTGTTAGTTTCATGGGAATTGTTACATATGCATTATTTTCACTTTGACTTTAAAACTTTAGCAAAAACAATACTTGGAATTAACTTTTTTTCAAGATCGCATTGAATTTTGATTCCGTGTTTGGACTTACATCGTGACAACGCAACATATGAACTGCCTGTGAGTGAATATCGTTTCTTTCTAATAAATAAAACAACTTTTTTGAATGTTTGTCCATACTCTTTCTTCTTCGCTTTGTCATTGATGTGTCATCTACAACGTATTAAAAATCTCTTTCTCGCGTGACGTATAAGTGTGTTTCCAAGAAAATCATGTCTTGTCTCCTTCCAAGATTTTTTTTTACAATAGAGAGATAACAAAGTGAGTGTGACTCAATGTATAATTTGTTTTTCCCTTGCTTCAGGTTATGTTTCTTGTTAAAATGCGCAATGTGTTCTCTGCACATGCACACATAATTATATGTCTAATAAGGTTTTTTGGAGAGTTTTCCACTGTAGATGGTTCATTGTAAACTGAAGCTTGCTCTCTGTTAAACCAGGTTAATGAGAGCACCTCTGATCTTTGCAGTTCAAAATCACCACTTCTACTTTGAGCACCACATTCATAAGGCATTGGATTGGTTTAGAAATGTGACAGTCAGTGAGCCATCTAATTGTTTCTAGATAGTTTTAAGCAAAAGTCACTCATGGCTGTCTCCAGATGTATATATTATACGTCTGGCTTCAGGGAGACTAGTTTGGTGCTGATTACTGAGTATAACACACAAAAGATGGAGTGCGCATTATGGTTTATTCATACCTAGGGAACTGTTATTACTTCTGTGTATCTTCAGACTGAAATTAAAATCTTTAAGATTACACAAGGCTGAAGATGGCTAATTATTTGAAGCTTGTTCTTCTACCTCGTTAAGATTACTGTCACCATTCATATTCCTATTATACAATAAATAATTTCCTTTGTGATTTGTTATTTATATAATTTTAACAAATTACTGTGTTTAATTAACATTAATAACTAGATGGGGAACTTACTTCCATTCCTTTTCATCTTTCAAATGGTAATATCGACATTGATTTTATGCTAGTATTGGTCATTTGGTATTAATAGTTATTTTTCAGTTACTAATTATTGGATACTACTCTACTGGGGATAAATTCATACAGTATCAGTTAAGTTAGTTGCCAAAAACACTTGAATGTTACATTGTCTAAATTGTGATCAAACATTTATACAAAAATCCAAATGAAAACTCAGTAGTTTATATATATATATATATAGAAATTATATAACCTAACATTTTATTAGTCCATTTAAAAAGGAAAGGAGGGAGGCAGAGAATGCCTTCAATATCAACCCTAAATAGGACTTTCTGAATTGGTTTTGCTTCCTTGTCAGTATTCCTCATTAATTTTGGTACAATTTGAAAATACACACATTTATTTATCATATTATAACATGCATCATTTAGGGAGTTTGAATATAATGGAAATGTACTTTCAAAAATTCTTATTTGAAGGCAGACGGTAACATTGCTATGTAAAAGAACAGTTTTTACTGAGGGTAAACACTTAAAGATGATTACAATTCAGCATTTTCTACATTCATTTGTTTCATTTGTGAGACACATACAGACTTTCAGAGCTTTAATTTATACAGAAGAGAGATGGACAGTCCCTATTCATAGGAACAAAAAGAAGCATAGCTGGGCAACACAGAATTCATGTATAAGGGGGGTTTAAGTAGTTATAGCAATCAGAAGCATTTTTCCTGGATTTATTTTGTACAATACAGATGTCACAAATGTCCGAGATTTCCTTTAAGTAATAGTGAACAAGTCATAAGCATAGATATATTAATCATAAAAAATATAAAGTTAAAAATGCATGTAAAGTTCAAATGTACATGCAACATTTAAAATTTTCTGGCTAATTTGACAGTGCTAATGTCAATAAAACAAATTTTAAAGAATAATAGTAATAGCATATCTTTTGAGATACTTCACTGAAGATCTCTCCTCAATACTAGAATCTGCCACTCTTAAAAATAATTGTTCATTAATGGCACTATATAGTTTTTTATTATATATTTTTAATGTATGGTGGACTGTAGGAAACCAACAAATTAAGAAAATATGGGTTTCACCTGTGTCCTTTTAAAGTCACGAGCCATTGGTATTTCACAAATCTGTTACCATCTAGTCATGGTTACACACTCTATGGAGTCTGTCAAAGATCTACAAAATAAAGGTTCTTTCTGGAACCATCATGTGGAGGCATCTTTTGGGAACCAAAAATGGTTCCTTTATGGCATCACTGTGAAGAACCACTGTGGCACCTTTATTTTTAAGAACATTTGCAGAGAAACAGAAGCACTGGCACCTGGACATTAAACTAGTTAGGCAGAAATATAAGAGCATTGCAGTCAAACTGTGAGAACAAAGCACTGGATAGCCACTGCTTCTGCAACCTCTGGGAAAAAAAAATAAAATAAAAAAAACCCAAAACTTACCACTGATGCTCAGAGTTATTTTTTTTTTTCTTAACAGGACAATAAAAGTACATTCTGGGAGTCACGGCTGACTTACATTAACAACACAAATGCTTACATGATAGGTTAATAGTCATTGAGGCAGCACACACTGGATATCTTTGGAACAGGTGCTATAGACACCATCTTAAAGGAGTTTCGAAATTTTGCCAACTTAAATGAGAGATTAGAAATATCTGTTAAGGTTGACTGGCACTGGACTTTCATAGGTTTGTAAATTCAAGATCAGGTACAGATCCTTTCCTGCTGAACTCTCTATGTCTATAAGCCTCAGAGATCATGCAGTAACAACAGAACAATATTTCAACTTATACTCCAATCTGCTGTCAGTTTATGGGTCATAATTCCTTCAGACTAGGATGTTTTAATTTCCTTGGAACAAGCAGAACTCAGTGTATTTTCTGTTTCAGTTATTTTCCCTACTAGTTGCTAAAGAGCAGTGACACTAATTTTGTGCATAGTGAAATGATATACATTAAATAATAAATTTCTACTCTGAGTAACAGTACTTTAAGAGTATCTTTGTATCTGAGCAGTCATCACAGGTTTACATAAAAGCATACACCTCCACTTTTCAGCCTACGGTTTCAGGAAAACAGCATAGGCCAATCAAAACGTTCTTTCTTTAAACAGAAGAATAGAGGCAGTTCATCAGTCTTAATTGGCAAGGAATGTATATGAGATGTGAGGATTGGTAGAAGTAAGCAGAGTTGTGCTTTCCAGTTTTCATGAGAGGACTCCAACTTTTCTTTTTTAATTTGCTTCTCCAGTGCTGTCAATTACTGCAGCGACTAAAGCAGTTTTAGTTTTATATTAAAACTCAACAGAACCCGCAGAAGTTTTCATTCAAAACTGAGCACACATACAGATACTCAAGGAACTATAGCAAAAATAACAGGGAAAGAAAATTACAGATTCATTATAGAAAGTGCCATCTTAACTTGAGCAGCTAACTCTAACCCTAACCTTTAGTTGTCAAGCTACACATCTTTCTGCATCAACTGTAATGTGGTTAGGCATTTAAAAAAAAAAGAAAACATACATTGTCTTTTGCCAAAAGAAATTTGTAAACTCAAAAAGGGATTATTACAAAGCTAAGTAGAAATGGCAAAAAACTAAATTAACAGTTCATTATCAGAAAATTTGAGAACTCAAATAACTAAATATTTAAACATAAGTATCTGGTTTTAGGGATAATCTTATTCTCTAAAATTACAACCAATGGTCTAGGAAATTAAAGATGGCTATTCTCAGCCACCAAGGAACACCTTTGGAGTGGATGAGCAAAGCATAGGTGAATGATTGTGAAGAATTTTGTAATATAAATAATAAATAATATCATATCTAATAAAATACAGACCTATAGAACCAAGTCAGTTGAACCCATCCCTCTACCCTTAAATAATTCCATACAACAACTTGTATAAAAATATCTGTATTTTAAGTAGAATAATTTCTACTTAAGTCATCCACTTGCACCCAAATTACAGCAGTAAAACCTCTGCTGCAAAAATAAACTTGACTAATTTGTTATGGATAATTTTGTCCTGTATAACAAAAAGGTGCTGTTTTAAATATAGATGTTGCCAAATAGTTTTAATCTGTTAAAACTATTTTGGGATTTTTAGATATACAGTTCAAAAGATATAGTTGTGATAAATATTTATACCATTTATCTTTATGTTGATTGGTGCAAACTGCGTATGACTTTATCTTTTTACCTTTTTTCTCTATTATTCTCTATTTCACTGATCACTTCTACCACTTTCTTTTATGTGGAATCGCATCCTGGACACTTTTTTCTGCTTTTAATTTAATATTGTTTTTTTTGTATCAGTATACTGCTGCTAGATTATGTGAATTTCTCCTTGGGATTAATAAAGTATCTATCTATCTATCTATCTATCTATCTAATATGTTTCTAGACTGTGTTATACAAATTAATCTACTCAAGGGTGTTGGTTTGTTAGATTTCTCAGTCTTGTTATGCTTAACTAACTGGCTCACATGGCAGGCTCCCACAAGTTTGTTGTAATAAAGGACATCCAGCAGGTGCAGGCATTTGTAAAAGTGATGTTGACTGTTCTTTATTTAAGATATGAATTGCTCTGACACCACACATCATAGTGTTCTCATTAACTGCATTCAATATTTGGTTGGTCTTTCAGACAGTGCTTTACGTTGCTTTAAATGATACATAACAGGGAAGAAATAATTTGTAAGTCATGGTGACTGCACATTAGAAATGCATGATAAAACATTTGGTGTGATTCAGGGATCTATTCAAGGTCCTTCATTATTCTCACTCAATATACTCCTGTTAAGCCAGATCATTGCTAAATATAAGGTAAGTAACCATAGCTATGCAAATGACACTCAGCTGTACATGTTGATCGCACCAGATGACCCCAAGGCTCTGTATCCTCTGAAGTAATAGAAATTCTGATTATTGGCAGCGGCAAAAAAGTTGAGGATATTAGGAATAATCTTGTCTGCAAATTACGGCAAAAGTTAAGCATACAGGTGTCATCATAGATTCACAATTAAATTTTACATTATTAGTCATATTATAAAGACTGTCTTTTATCATTTAAGAAATATAGCACAAGTTCAAACTTTCAAATCTGTGCAAAATGCTGAAAAATTAATACATGCTTTTGTTTTTAGTCAACTTTTAACAAAGAAAAGTAGGGTGTTGTACTGTATTACCCATTATAGAAGCAATGATAAGTCAAGCAAAATGACACCTTCTCAGTTTTTCAGTTAGCCAATAAAAGGTGTCATTTTGCTTGACTTATCATTGCAGCCAAGAAAAGTAATGTTGAGCACATTTGACCAACACCAGCATCATTTCATTGGCTGCCTGTATTAAGAATTTTGCACCTCCAAATGCCTGATCCCATACATACCTAAAACCTTTAAACTCTGGCTTACTCAAACAGCTGGCGAGGTGGCCTTTTAGGCACCAAAATGTAGTGTAGGAGTTCTCCTATTGCTCACAGCCGGACTGGGATGGACCTTGGTTTGTGTCACCCATTCCACAGCAAAATAGTTACAAATACATATATGCAAGACTAGTACAAACAGTAAAATAAATAATGATAGAATACTGCACTGTACATTCCAAGAAATGAGCTCCCAACAATTGTATCATTATGCATACGTCTTTAAAAAATTGGTAAAGTGAGTTAAAAAGCTATTTATTTTTTCAAGCTAATAGTTCATTAATTACATTTTTTTAAATTTCTGCACCGACTTGTTCATGTTTGGTAGACAAAATAAGACATGATCTGCATTACAGTGACTTAATCAATATTTTCAGCGTAAAATCTCATTAAAAGCTATTTGCATTTTCTTAGAAGATGTCTGCAGTTATTGAGCCACTCTCTGTAAAAGTAATTATGAACCTTTCAAGCTTGAAACCATCAGAGCAAAGAATTTTAACAAGATAATACAGATTCTGAGTGGCTTTACTTGGAGCCCACTCTCTGAACAGCTAATTGAATAAAAGATAAAGGAGCCACAATTTCACTATTTCATAAAATAAACATATATGTTAACTGAAAACTGGTAATAGCATCTTTAAAGAAAACAGAAATTGGCAGGTGGGTGATGTAATTTGGTAACAATCAGTCCATGTACTTCTTAGATATCTAAAAGGATTTTTTTGGTGCGCTTAGAAAATAAATTTTAAGTCATTATTAAAAAAATTAGTGTTGGTGAGTGCTTGGCACCCGATTTAGTATTGATTTCCATCTCGTAGCTCCCTGCAGCCCTAAACTTATCAGAAAATGGATGGTTGCAAAGTTAAATATATGTTAGTTTTGTGTGTTTTGATCAAATAGTACTTTAAGAACAGCTCACTGTGTTCATTATCACATTATGTTACACTTACACTGCATTAATAGCTTATATATAGGTCATGTGTTAATACAATAATAATGAATTGTTTTAGGTTTTCTACAAAAATAAACTGTCTGGGAAATGCCCCTGATAATGTGCAGTCAGCAAAGCTGAATAACAAAAGAAAGAAATTCAATTATATTTTCTTTGAGTGTGTTATTAATTTGTTTTGTTTATTATCTAGTGCTGCTCAATACACTTTCCTGTTATCCATAATGATGTTGCTAATGCATTTCACAGAAAACACCATCAAAAAACATCTTCCAAAGCAATAAAGAATACAATTCACAGCTAAAAGATAACAGTGTACAAAACATGGTAATTTAAAAATATGATAAATCACTGGGAAATAAGTAATGGAAAGACTCCCCAAAAGAAGAAGTGAAATAATCTTGCATTATATAGTAGGTGTAGATTGGCAAAAAGACTTTAGATAACTTTGATTTAGTGCTCTCTTATAGATCTATATAAAAGTGTAATGGATAACTTGGCCTAAAAATGGATGGATTGATAATTTCCTACAGCATTTGGACATGTACAGAGGAGAGATGCTGGGTATATTGGGAGAAGGATGTTAAGGATAGCACTGCCAGGTAGGAGGAAAACAGGAAGGTCTAAGAGAAGGTTTATGGATGTGGTGAGAGAGGACATGCAGGTGATGGGTGTAACAGAACAAGATGCAGAGGACAGAAAGACATGGAAAAAGATGATCTGCTGTGGCGACCCCTAACGGGAGCAGCTGAAAGAAGAAGAAGATCTTTCTCTCTGCCAGGGGTATTGGTCAATATAATGTTTTTGGCTGGGGATAAAAAATATTTTGAAAAAGTACCGTTTTTACTCGTGTACCACATGCCCTCGTGTAAGATGCGCACCCTAATTTTTACAAAAAAAAATCGCGATAATCGTTTTGCCCCGTGTACGACGTGCGTTGTGATTGTATAGGAAGCATTTAGAGCACATTTTCCGCGAAATGCCCTTCTGTTTTTGTTGCAGGATGAAAGTTTTTCTTTCTTCCGTCACTAATCTCAAACACATGACTCTGGAACACCGCTCTTGTGACCTGCTGCCCGATTTCCTATCTTCTCTGCTTCCAAAATCACTTTTAGTTTCTCTCCCACCGTGAAGGAGCATAAAAGCTTGCTACTATCCATGCTGAATGACGACGGCAAACTGATTCAAAAACAAGAGCGAAAGAGAGCGCAAGCGAGAGAGAGCGAACAAGCCCAAGCAGAAGAAATAAACATTACAGAATTACATTTCCTCGTGTATGACACGCACCTGATTTTCTAATGCTAATTTTTGGGAAAAAATGTGTGCGTGGTACACGCGTAAATATGGTAGTTTTTTTGTTTTATGGCATCTTTAAGAAATTTAGAGAGTGGTTCCAAAACAAGCACAGATAACCAAATATGCAAGCTCCATACAACCAAATTACTCCCTTACTATTAATTATTATTTTGTTAATGATTTCTGGCACCAGTTGTTTTAATTCGTAGCTCATGCCACTGTAGTAGCCTCATAGACTGGAGTTGGGGTCCATATGAACGGCATCTGGGGTAATTTTCAGATCATGACAGTGAAAGCCCAGTTTGACACCGGGGTCCTCAAGTTAAGATTTCTCTGGGGTGGGGATAGGAGAGTGAGATAGAGCGAGAGCGCCAGAGTGAGCGAACCAGCTGGGAGAAGATGTTTAGATCTGCTTAATAACTAAGGGAGCGATGAACACAGAAAGTAGCTGGGGGGACAAGAGCAACGGTCTGGAAGGAAGAGTGAAAGGGTAGAGTTATGTGCAAAGCCAAAAGAAGGTGTTGCTGTGTGTGGGCTTGGGGCAATGGAGCCAAGGGTAAAGTTGCTAAAGTCTGACCCAAACACCCGTGAGGAGCTGAACTGTATGTGAAGTTCCAAGTCAGTATGCATTCTTCCAAAGTTTTCACACAATTGGCACGGATTGGCTTCTAATTATGCAGGTGGGTTGGAAAAAAAATCCAAAGCCCTCTGACATAAAGCAGTTTTACCCGTTTGTACCCCGAAGTTTCAGTTGAATGTTTGAAGGTCACTTATATCAATAGAAATTCTGCTTGAGTAAAAATCACTTTTACTCTAAAGTATTTATAACAATTTAATACAACCAAAAATGTACATATATGTATATAAGCCAAGTTTGCGTTAAGTGTTTAAATGTTAGCATTTCAATATATCAAAACGGAAACTTAAAAGTCTGAAACATATGATTGTCTTTTATTACAATCTTTAATGATTAGTATCTCAAAACCTTTTACTGCGAGGAGATGTATTTCATGACAAATTGTAATTTCCTCTTACTATCCGCACAATTCAATTTAAATCTTTTAAACTACATTTTTTTCAAAAGTTGTTAAATTTCATATGTAAATCAGAGCAGTGGGACAGTTTTATTTCAAAACTGACATCTGTACGGTTCCAGTTTTTAAAACTGAATCCAAAAGTCAAAAGTGAAAAAGCTGTGCTATAAAAAGAACGTGAATGAATGGGCTTTTATTATTAACAGAGACAAATCTTTGCCCATCCATATTTCTATGGATGCAGCCCAAAGCAAAACAAGCCTGATGACTTTCCTGATGAGAATGTAACATTCAAACGATTCCCTGCAATGAAGACACCACAGAAACAAAAAGACCATCCCCTTGAAGAAATTAAGTGCTGTTATGGGACACAGTTCCTTAAAACTAAACTTCAACACATGATTGTTTATTCTAACTTGCACTAAAGCCCAGCTGTTTCATTCACTCTTTGTTGTGATGCCGCCACACTTTAGTATTCCACAAGGAATCTTGGTACATATGATGTTTAATTCCTCTCTTCCTATTCAACTCTTATAAACTGTGAAGACCAGGGGTGCACCTGCCACCCCAACCCGACATAAATAGGCAACAACACCAGCTCAGTCCAAAAAAAGCTTTTTATTCATGGCAAGGCTCCTTTTTAAGGCACACCCGGGAGTGCCCCAGGTGGTTTATTAGGGAGGTCTGGAACTGCTCCCAGGTGCGGCTGAAGCTCAAAGTAGGGCTCTGCAGCTCCCACAGTTCTCACAGCTCCCCCTTGTGGCATCCACAGATCCCAACAGGGCTGTGTAAGCAAATAATACTTCCCACACAGCCCTGTGGAAATCTAAAGGCGCTGTTGCAACCCAGGGGGAATGCCAAACTACAGTTCGTGGAAGATAGCACCTTTCAGAAGTCCTCTCCCCCTGTCCTTCCATTTCAGAGGCATCCTGGCCGGGTGATGGCACCGGCCACCACCCGTCACAAAATTTTACTTCCATTACCACAACATACCTCATGTTCACGCATTCCTCTCCTTTTCTGATCCAAGGAAGCTTGTCTATCTGATTGTCTAAATCAGATTTCACACTGACTAGTGCAAGTTTCTGTTGGCAGGTGTTCATTCCGATCTGTAATCACAGCTGCAGTTGCTTCAAAAGTCTGCTGCAACAGCCCTCACGTAGAACCGCAGCAATAAGAACATTACACTGCTCCAGCGCACCTTCACTGGCTCAATATCTTACAGAATTGAATACAAAATCCGGTTGTTAATCTGTAAACCTTTAATTGACCTTGCACTGAACTGCATCAGTTATCTCCTCCAGCATTACAGTTCTGTTTGCCCACTCTGGTCAACTGGTGCTGGCAGTCTTGTCTTACCCTAATCTAACCCGTGCTCTATGAATGAGAGAGCTTTCAGCAAAACTTTGGCAGGACCCTCTAAAGTAACTGGATCTGCTGATGCAATTCATTCTTATAAAAGGCATCTTAGATAGCATCTGCAGAAAGGCTTTTAGCTTACACTGTCTTTCTTACTCTTTCTATCAAATCACTCTCTCTCTAACCAAGTGTTCATGATGGCATGCTAAATCACAAAACAAATTATTTGCTTATTGTCTTCCATAATTTAGTACGTATACTATGGCTGTTTAATTTTTTTTTGTTCTAACTCAGAACATGTATATCAAGTATTTGTTTTTCATTTTTCTATGATATTTTGACATTGATCTGACTCCATGCATTTCCTTCTGGGCTTCTGTTCATAGTGTACTATTTTGAATATCCACGAAAAGCAGTGAACATAGAAGAGTGTGATATACTGTGAATAAAATGGACTATTATTTTAGTTCATGCCTACCGTCTCATCATGGGTAAGAACTGGAAACTGCAAGTTTGACAATTTGACGATTTCTGCCTTTAATTAAACACCATAATTAATTTTTTAGATATAAAGACAGATATCAATGGCAACTTGTCTTGAATTTTGTAAGAATGCAAGAGTCTGTTTTATTGTTCTTGCTTTGTTCTTTGGTGGGCTGGCCCTTAGTTTAGGGCTGTTTATTGTCACCTAACTATGCTGCCAAGATTGGCTCCAGCTGCCACGACCTTGAATTGGATTAAACAGCTTTGAGAATGAGATGAGATAAGGTTAGTCTTTGCCATCGTCCTATGTTTGGTTGTCTTAATAATTAAATAGCATAAAAAAAAAAAAAAAACACCGACAGAACATGGATGATAATAAGAGAATACAGTATTTCTATTGAGTTTATCAGAAAAATTCATTATTTTCTCTTCCATCCATCCATTTCCGAACTTGATTATGCAGTGCAGGATCGAGTGATATATATTATGTATTCACTTTCAATAAAAAAATATATATTTTTGACTACCTAACAAACAGTTCTTAAGTTAAACAAGACACCAATTCTGGCAAAAACCTTGAAAAAATAAAATGACATGTTTATGGAAAACAAACCTAATGCAGTGCATAACACATTAAAAGTATGTTGATATTAGATGTGCAGGAAGACAAAACTGTAGAAGTAGAAAAGAGAGGTATGAAATGGAGCAGCCATGTTGTAGCACTCAAACAGCCTGGTTGTTTTGTCTTTATAACTACAAAAACATGAATATGAGAGAGTGTGAGACAATGCAGGACATGTAAATGGTGTTATAGGTGCTGCCTCAGTACTGGGGTGCTTTATGAGTCCTGACATAGCTAGCTCTACTGGACTAAAACCCTCTTTCTGTGATCTCTGTTCTTTAATTTCAATGGAAAAAAAATAACTTCCAGCATAGACTATTTAAGAGAGCTATCACAGCACTCTATAGAAATCAACGTTATATCAGATTGTAAGAGTCTCTTCTTTACTTTAATGCCATAACACACGCATTGTGTGGGTGACATGGAATGACTGCAGACTGTCATCACTCATGGCTACACTTGGCCAGGCTGATAACTAAAGTAGGAAAATTAACAGAAGGACTTCACTGCTTGCAATTCCATTCCTCCATTTTAGTTATATCTGTCGTCAAAAGAGTGGATATGAATAAGCAAGAAATAATCAACAAGAACTTACCAAGGGACAGTGCTGAATTACTGAATGTTAGCATACACTGTACAGCACACACATTGACTAGTATATTTCATCGCAGAGTGCACATCTCCTGTATATTACCACCATAAACACTTGCTGTGCAGTTGGTATCACAGAACTGATACACAACATATGGAGCCTGGTTGTTTTGTCTTTATAACTACAAAAACATAAATATGAGAGTGTGAGACACTGCACTACTGTATGTCATATTTGGTTAATATTGTAGATTTATTTAGCAACAGGTTTAAAAGATTTAACAACATGAAATCAATACTTGGGCTCAGTTTGTACATTAAACCATTTTAGTTCATGCTTAAGTTTGAACTCTTACTACACTTTTATGTTTTTTGTAAAATGCATTGGTCTTTCCCTTTATACAGTTTTTTGCAAGAACACTATACATACTGAAGTTCAAATTCAAATGCAACAAACAATACTTTTTATATATTTTTCTAGACCAATGTGTCTCAACCAGTAGGCCATGACCCACATTTGCGTCACAAGTCACCACTGATATATCACCAGCTTTATTAAAAAAAAAGCTGTTTCAGCAGCTTAGTATCTAATGCATCACTGAAGTAACTGCTTGCTCAAAGCACCAAGGTGATTGCCCTATTCTTCATTATTAAATATATTTATCATCATGCTCGTTGCACCAAGGTGGACCTGCTTTTTGATTTAACAGACATATACCAATGCGCTTAAAACTCCGAAGGAGACTCAGCCATCCATCCTTTCAATTGTGTAACTCATCCCAGAGAGCACAAAGTAAATGACAAACACAAAGAATACTGTATTTCATCGGTGTGCACCATTATTAAGTGTTACAGGGGAAAATGTTGCCTGGGGTCACCACCAACCAAAATGGGGTCCAGAGGTAAAAAGAACCACTGGTCTAAACAATGCCTTCTACTTTTAATTTTGACTAATCCAAAACAAAATAATGTAAATATAACTGAGAAGTTCTTGTGACAAGAATAGCCCCAAAGTTTAAAGAGCAGTGAGGAACAAGTTACAGGCTCTGTTTTTGACCATTGTCAATGACACCATCCATTTTCATAATCCTGGTTAATTACCTTTTGGAAATACTGCTTGTTACCCACATGTGCATGGGGGACTCCTTCAGGGTTCTAAGAAAGTAAGCACTACCACTCAGGGACGAGAGGGGGCACTGGACCTCTCAACCTTGACTTTCCATTAGCAACTCCATAGGACTGCAGCCAGACGACACCTGAGCACAACCCTGTATACCTTCTAAGCCACACCCTTTCTCAGTCCAGAAATATATATACCCCAGTCCCGACTGATGTTGTCATTTTTAGTTTGACCCTCGGAAAAGCAGATGAGAAGGAGTTAAGATGGAATTCTTCCTTAGCTGAAAGATTTTGTTATTGTTAATGGCAGAGGCTGATATTTTGTAGATTTCGTTTAGTTCTAGTGCCACTTAAACTGGCTAACCAAGGTTGTTCCCCAACTCTTGAGCCTATGTCTGACTAGTTTGTCCACATGCTTTAAAGGACACTGCAGGGATTTTATGTTCTACTGATACCTGCATTGCATAATTTCTTTTTCCTGCGTAACTTTAAAATCTTAATTCAAGTTACTGTAACACACTCATCTCAGGACTAACTAAGAAAGACATCAATCGATTGCATCTCGTGCAGAATGCAACTGCTAGAATCTTAACTAGGAAAAGAAAATCTGAACACATTACTCCAGTTTTGATGTCACTAGATTGGTTACCTGTGTCATTTAGAATTGACTTTAAAATAATGCTTATGGTTTACAAAGCCTTAAATAATCTTGCTCCATCCTATATTTCAGAATGCCTGTCACCTTACTGTACAATTCAAATCGTAACCTTAGATTTTCAAATGAGTGTCTGCTTAGAATTCCAAGAGCTAAACTTAAAAGAAGTGGTGAGGCGGCTTTCTGCTGTTGTGCACCTAAAATCTGGAATAGCCTGCCAATAGGAATTCGCCAGGCTAATACAGTGGAGCACTTTAAAACACTGCTAAAAACACATTATTTTAAAATGCCTTTCTCATAGCTTCATTTTAGTTTAATCCTGATATTCTTTATATGCATTTAATTATCATTATCATTCACGGTGGCTCTGAAATTCATACTAACACCTATTTTCTCTGCTGTTCTTTTTCCGGTTTTCTGTTGTTGCGATCTGCGCCACCACCACCCCATCAAAGCACTGTGATGTCCCTACACTGATGGATTAAAGGCCAGAGGTCCACATGACTATCATCATCAAGTTTTTCCATGTGAAGCCTGAAAACCATGAGGACTGATTGAAATCATTTATGTTAGGTACGATGCCTAGAGGGAGCTGGGTGGTGTCGTGGCCTTGGAACCCCTGCAGATTTTATTTTTTTCTCCAGCCGTCTTGAGTTTGTTTTTGTTTTTTCTGTCCTTCTGGCCATCGCATCTTACTTTTATTCTATGTTAATTAATATTGCCTAATTTTATTTTTTAGATTTTGTCTTTCTTCTTCATCCTGTAAAGCACTTTGAGCTACACCATTTGTATGAAAATGTGCTATATAAATAAATGTTGTTGTTATTTACCTGAAGCTTCTACCTCATCATCTGCGCAGGCAACATAACCCTAGGTAAGCTTTGAGGCTGACTGGGCATCCTTCAAATTTAATAGCAGATCATGCTGTCAAAAGTGTCTACAATGTTGATAGAAAGCAAACAGAAATGCGTTGAGGTATTATTACTGGCCTTTCCAGGCCTTGAACTTTTCAGAAACCTGGGTTCTCCTCAGCTCCTATCCTTAGCTCCAGATGTTGGTGAGTTGTTTGAACAAGTGCACTGCCTTCACGGATTTTTGGAATAGACCACGTATCAAGAGGGAATGCTAGCCTCCATTAGATTTAGGTTTTTTCAAGAATCCTAACCAAAAAAATTGGAAACTGGGAAATCTTCTCCCAAGCTGAAGAGAAAATACAACTGTATAAAACGTAAGAAAAATATTGTTTTATTTTAATCTTGATTGCTTATACTCTCCAGTAAGAAGAGCTGAGAGAAGCCATTGAGAAATAGTTACACAAAGATCTGTTTATTCTCTGTCATGTTAATGCCATCAGAAGACGCTACATAGTCGGTCTCTAATTATTCTGGAGGTGCTGTTATTCGCATACAAGAGAAGTGTATTTCACTTATGACATTTGAACCATGCTCATGCATTTGCTATGGTGACTTGACTTTGCAATGTATGGAAATTGTATATAATTACATACAAAGTTTATCTTTTCAATTTTACATTCGTCAGGAAATGCTAAGAGGACGGTGCTGTGCTGTCCTTTTAAGTATTTGTTATTGACAGTTTGAGTTCCCTTAGTCATTGGATTTTCAAGAAATAGACATGCCATGCATGATCCCACAGGGTTTTTAAAAGCAAACAAACTTTATATGCATTAAATGTAACCACAAACATCTGTGTGGGAATCATCAGACCAGACTTGACAAATTTTGTAATAAGCGTTTCTATTTTACTGGCATATCCTCAATTAAAAAAAAAACACTGTATTTTTATTATTGAAATAAAAATGTATTTACTATTATAAAAATATTTAAAAGGTCGAATACATTTAATTATTGAGGAATGTGATTGACTCTATAAATATATGCTATATTATTTTACAATGTACATATGACTTGTATCAAAAATGACAGTTGTCTTTCTTTCTAATCTTTTTTTGTTCTGGTGGTTTAAAAGCTCTAGTATGCAATAACAAGAGGACACCATGATTGATCCTAGAAGGTCTTTAGTTTGTCATTTTTTCTTGTACATTAAACATTTCTGAACTACTTTAGAGCTAGAGTTTTACTCATTTAACAGATGAATATTACTGCCTTTGAATTTGCTGCGCAGTGTGCTATTCAGCTGTTGCCATTTCGGATTGCGTACAATTGTGCATGCTCTCAACTTTAAATCTGGCAAGCTCTTAAGGAAAAGGAATTAATTATTACAGAATCAAATGGAGGAAAACAGCGCCAGAATCAAAGGGAAGCTCTAGTTTGTAAGTATAAACAGTTAATGGGCATTTAGGAGCCATTGTATCAGACAGTGACTGATTGACAGATTTTGTAGAAAAGCAAACTGACTGATTATTAGCAAGGTGAAGCTCAGTCACAGATCACAAGGGAATAATAATAATAATATTATGTATAATGTGTTTTTCATAGCCTAAGGATGCAGTAAAAAGAACAACAAAAATAGTTAAAACACATAAAATATAACAAAAATGCACACAAATGAATAAATATTGTGCTTAAGACGATGTCCTCCACTTTGCTGAAGGCAAAAACTTTAAAAGCCAAAAGGCTGGTCTTCCATCAGCTGCTAATAAGAGGACGTTTTAGCCATTGTGGAAGAATATATACTTAATTTGTGTTGTATTTATGTGGAAATATGTGTCTATTCATGGCTTGCAATCTACTCAGTTAACTTGAAATCCTATCAATAGGAAAATACTGTATATACTGTTTAAATAGTTTCATACCAGTTATTTTCTTTAAGTTTTAACAAAATGTGTATTTTTGTAGGTACTTAGTCAGCATATCTTACAGTACTTATAAAATATTTCTGCATGTGGTCATTAGTATTATGTGAAGATGATGTGACTTAGATCCTGTTTTTGTTAAAGGAGTATCCTGGAGTTTAAGGACAGGCTGTTACTGATTAGGCAATTAATGATCTCTGTAAACCATAAAGCTGATAAATGTTTGCTAAGGGTCATCAAAATGTCACCAGATGTGACCTAACTCTTGTTTGGTATGAAATAAGCAGTATGAGATTGATTTATGTCAAGGCAAGAGTGTGCAGGGTTTCAAGCTATATAGAGTGCACATTGTGTTAACTGGGTATTCAGGACTCTAATGTTAAAGTAATGCTAATAAAGACCTCCAGTATTGTGGCTTAAGTTCGCCCACACCATTCTCAGCAAAGATGAGCCCACTGAGAGTTCATAGGTGTCATTTAATTTTGTCTGAGGGGTGATAGGTTAGGGTGCCAGAGAATGACACATCTGTCACGGGCTCTGAAGGACTACACTGCCAGCAATCCTGCATGATTCTGTCATTGTGTTATTAACAATTTTTCAACAAATCACTTGCCGGGTTTGTAAAAATATCAAGCACTCAATGACATAAATCTTACCTGCTTAACAGTTATTGAATTCTCTTACAATGTACATCTTGTACATCTACACTTTTGAACCACATTGTCTAAATGCCAGCCCTATATAGCAACTATAATAGTTAGCTCTTATCCTTTTGATGAAAACTCGGAGTTCAATTATCATTAAAGAGTTACTGACAGGACCGTTGTCTTTGCTGTCAATAAACCACAAAATAACTGGGCATTTTACACACAAATGACAAATATTAGCCAGAGAATAGTACTCTGGTCAACCTTCTGAAACCTCTGAAATACTGTAATTTTTAACAATCTGATTATCCTTATGAAAACTTTACATATTACACGGGTGTATTTCAGATATTTTTATGTGCTGTAAAAATAAATCTAGTGTGACTCTGATCACTCAATTTTCTGTAATTTAAAGGTATTACCTTCTACCAATTTAATTTTAAAATTATTTGTACAACAACAACAACATTTATTTATATAGCACATTTTCATACAAAAAAATGTAGCTCAAAGTGCTTTACATAATGAAGAATAGAAAAATAAGAGACACATTAAGAAAATAAAATAAGTCAACATTAATTAACATAGAATAAGTAATAATAATAATAATAATAATAATAATAAGTAATAATGTAGGCTCTGTACATATTTCAAAATTGTGTTAGAAACAGTTTAGACACTAAATTTCAAATAAAATGACTTCAGCTTTTGACAGTAGAGAACAAAGTGAACAGACAGAAAGGCATTACGTTCATAAATATGACTGTTATATACAGCGGCATCTGTAAAATGTGCGCTTTTGAAAGTCGTGCTTTTGAAGTAATGAATCTATTTTGTGGAGCAGGGAGCACTATGTTCTAGCATATCTGGCCTCAAGTCTATCCAGCCTGACATGTGAAACTGGATTCTGTGCATTGATGTGCTTTTATATGCTGTACAAAGGTTTTGTGGATCTGTTTTAAGTGTCGCAAATTGCAATTAACATATAATTAGCCATGCAACTCCAGTGTTACTATGTAAAGTATTTATAATGCAATTAAAGGGTAAATAAAGGCAGGCATACTTACAGCCTTTTTTCAAAAAGTTCCTAATAGTAAATATTATAAGTAAGTGGTAATGTGCTTGAAACACTTTTGTATGCGGCACAACTGGAAGAGGAGCAATCTCTAATGTGCATTCTATACACCTGGCTCCCTACTATAATGTATTTAAAGTCGTATTTACACTCATTTAGATGTATATAATATTAAGTTAAAAAAGAAATAATAATAAACATATAACAACTTGGTACTTTATACCTACTGTGATAAGATGCTTAATGACTAAACTGGAAGCAAATATTTCTCCATAAGCTTTAATTCTGAATGAATGTTTTGAATCTTTTCTTTAATTGGTATGTTGCTATGCTTTTAAACGATAGAAAATGTAATATATACCTGACCGTCGGTGAAATTAGGTTAATACTTTATTCCAAATATTGTATTTTGTGCGGAATTCTTTGTTTTTGAAAGTCCTGTTTAATGATGTAATATCAATATCTGTGGGAACAGCATGAGATAAGAAAGGAAAGGATTATTACGCACTGTGAATTGAGAAGGATGTAATGGTCACTTTCAAGCTGCCTAGAGTCGCTCCAGGAATCAGTGCGAAAATAATCAGGGTTAGTGGTCAGACTGCAGTGATTATTTATCAAAGGAGAAAAAAAAAAACAAAAGTACATCATTTGACGTTATCTCTTTCATATTTCGTATCTGCCTCTTATTCAGAGCATAATTTTCTGAACGTGATTTTATTTTTCAGTTCTAAGCAGGCTAATATGTTTCTTCATATAAACTTGTTATGTATGCTATGATTTTTGAAAATATCATCTATAAGTTATTGCATAAGTGGTATATTGATTTCATGGGTGACTAGCGTTTATTTAAAGAAAAAGAAACATCAACAACTTTATATTTTGAAATATATTTGTATCCTTATTTTTTCATTCATAACCTTTTCATAGGCAAAGATGCAGAGGGGTCAAAATTTATGGCTGTGCGACTTTCAACACCTCTTCTAATATCAGTGTGTGCTTTTAGTACATACTGTATCTGTTGAATTAGCAAAAATAAATTGTTCTTGCTTCATGTTTATGCATCACTTGATATGTGTGATGTTCTTAACTGTTAAGCTCACTCTTGTTGTGAAGCTCTCACTGTAAGAAAGACATTTGCATTGCTCTACTCAACATCCGGCATGAGTTTCTGTCTGTGCTCCTTCACCTAGGATATTAAGCCAACAGTCGCTCCTTTTAGTTGAAATCATTTCTGTCACTTTCATGAATCAGGAACTGAGAATCGGCAAAGAAAGGCTGAAATGGATTTTGGCCCAGTTTCTTTGTTTAAACCACCCAAGCTACATCGCCTTCATTTCATCCATTTTTAGCCAATAGAGGCCCATCAGCCTCCATCTTTTGTTCTGCTGTAATAGTTTTCTACCTCATAGTGACAACAAGACTTTAACAGAATTTCTAGGATAACTAGTGTCCACTGCTTACTATAGGCTGTCCCTTTAAAAGGAACTATCTGTGTTTGCATTGCTTATAATTCATTATTTCTTGTAGTTACCGGTATATGGAAAAACAATAAAACAGTAGAGGAGAACTATCCCAAAGCCTTCTTTTTTTGCGGCGGATCAGAAACTGAGCTTGACAATGTTTGCAGTGTTACATCCTACAAATGTAAATTTTAAGCATCAAAATTGTTTCAACCTGATTAGGAATACCAATTGATCTGTTTGTTTTTAAAGGTTTAAGAACATTAGAACAATTTTGGCATGGACAGGCAATTTAGCTCAATAAAGCTCACCAATCCAAATCACCTAGATTCTCAAAAATAATACTAAGGAGAGTTTTGAAGGTCCCTAAAACCCTACTGTCTACTGCAATACCCATGGTTCTCTGTGTGAAGAAAACCTTTTCAACATTTGTGTGACATTTAACTTGAACAAGTTTTTATCTGTGTCCTCAGGTTCTCGTTGAAAGATCCATTTTAAAGTAACAGATGAGTCCCACATAAATTTAAACACCTCGGGCATGTCACTGTTTAATCTCGGATTGCTTAAACGACATAAAAAGGCTGAGCTCCTTCAGCCTTTCCTTATAGCTCAAGCTTTGCAGGAATCTGCCAGGTCACTTTTCTCTGAATTTTTTCAAATGGCCAAAACTGCACATATAGATTAGGCATAACCTCCCTTGTCTTGTACTTCACACTTTGGGCTCTATAGCTAACCTGTCAGCCTTTTTAATGATTTCTGTACACTGGCTGGATGTATGTAAACAGTGACAGGTCATCAACAATTCCTATGTCCTTCTA
This sequence comes from Polypterus bichir lapradei, assembly GCA_026402145.1. Lineage (NCBI taxonomy): Eukaryota > Metazoa > Chordata > Cladistia > Polypteriformes > Polypteridae > Polypterus > Polypterus bichir. The sequence goes on from JANRMT010062792.1 coordinate 97,720,562, forward strand.
AAAAAGTTTCAAGCCTCCCAATGTGTGTTAAGATCTAACATTTTCACTTCCCATATGTAATACAATTTATTTACCTACATTACATTTCATCTGCTACAAATTTCCACAAGTCTGAATTCTGTCTGTGTCCCTTTGTAATGGTTTCCTTATTCTGGACTATCTGCCATTCCACTTAGCTTACTATCATCTGCAGAGTTAACTTGCTATTTATATGTCTGATCACGATCATTTCTGTATATTAAAAATAGCAGCTGCCCCAGCACTGATCCCTAAGGCACACCACTTTTAAGATCACCATATTCTGAAAAAAATCTTCATACCATAATTCTTTGCTTATTGTGTTTATAATCCAATTTTTCCACCATTCACACACTGCACTGTGAACTGCCACTTCTTTAAGCTCAATCACTAGTCTGTTATGTGAAATCTTATTAATTTTTTTTTTATGAAAATACAGATAAATAGTATCATATCCACTTCTCTGATTATTTGCTTCTGTTGCTTCCTCATAGAATTCTAGCATATTAGCGAAACACAATCCCCCATAAATCCATGCTGGCTGCTCACTAAAACACCTGTTCTTGCAATATGATGCTTGTTCTTTCCTTAATACTTGCTAATATTAATTTACCTGTGATACACATAGCGTTTACTTGGATCTGATCAGTCACCTTTTTTATTATATAATGAGACATCATTTGCTAGCTTTCAGAGTGTATTCATTTACCCTTGGTGTAGTGCTTTCTGAAAAATATACAACATAGGTTTATACAGTATATGTAACTCACTAACCCCATTAAATGCTCTATGATAAATGTTATCTGGAAACAACAGCTTATTGGATTTCAGTCTTTTTAATCCAAGTAGAACTTCTCTGTAATTTTCAAATTACTAAGTACCCCCTTCCTGTTACTGTTGGAAAGTTAACGAATTCATCACATTTGAAAACATTAGAGAAAAGTAAATATTTGCTATTTCACTGTATTTTCATTCACATTTAATGTTGCTAATGCAGTTCACCTCCTCCTTAACCATGCTTTTACCACTAAATTATTGGAAGATTTTCTTTGAGTCATCATTTGCATTATCTGCAATATTTCCCTCAAAGTATCTTTTTGCTTTTGTAACACTAATTTAAACTGTTGCTTAAATTATCGGATAAGCTTTATAATTAGTGCTGGATTCATCTGGCTTGTACATATTATATAGCTGTTTTTTTATTTCTCTTGCAGCTTCTTTTTACAATAGGTCCTTAAAGAACCACTGACGAATTCTCATACTGCTTCTGAATTTTGGGTGGGATAAACTTGTCCGTTATTGTATGTGAAATGTTTTTAAACCAGCCAAACAGCTCCCCAATTTTTCCCCCCATTTAATACTTTTTTCCCAGTTTACTTGTATGCTGCATTTCCTTTGTGAATAGAAACACTGTTGTTTTACCTGCTTCAGTACATTCCTGTAGGTCATTAGGACTCTCTTTGGTGTCTTGCAAAACACTGTCTATTGAGATACTGGGGAGCTCATCTGAAATTTTTGAAATAAAATAGTTATTTTTCAGTAATTGACATTTTGTAAAAGTCAGTGATTTGTAGGATGTACAGTTCAGAGCCACTTTAAGTTTGGAATGCATACAAGCCAAGTTTGCATAAAGAAGAAGAGCACTTCTTGTCATAGTGTATCTGAGCACAGTATATGACAAGAGCAGATGACCTGCCACAGGAACAGGTGGCTATTCTTTTAGGCCCCGAGTTGAAACTTAACTTGGGCTGACAATTGGACAAATGCAGCTAGGACCTGAAGCACAATTATCACTTTATAAATGATCTAACAATAGAACAAATCACAAGCATTTAATAACATAAGCTATGATGTAACATGAAATCATATACTTACAAAGGTATGTCTACACCCAGTAAGACTCACTGTAATTATGCAGAGTTAAAATCCAAATTTCAAATGATTCCTGACAAACACAACATGCACTTTCCAACAGCAAGATATATTTTTATCAAGAGATAGGTCATGAAATTTATATTTCCTTACACTCTTAATCTCTCAATTAAATTTATTTTAAACTTTCCAAATTTAAGAAGAATGTCACCAGTACATGCTTTGTTGCAGAGAGAGACTCTTAAATTTAGGTGACCAATGGAATTACATATTGTGAGCGCTTTAAATTGGAAGTACAGTAAACTAACACTCTAAGAACATTCATGTGCACCCACTCACATATGTGGACTATTAATAAAATGTCATTGTTTTATTTTCTGAACAGTAGATAACAAAACAGACACTTATGAGTGACTTTGAGAAACATTTTCCATATATTTCATTTCCCTAATTTAGACAGAAATGGTAATTCTGCTCTAAAGTTGTCAACTCACAATATTTGGGTGCCGCCTGGGTGAGTTGAGTGGAGTTTGTATGTTTCACCATACTTGCAAAGTATTTTTTCACAGGACCCTGGCTCAAATACATAAGGATAGACTGATTGCAAAAGCTAAATTCATAAAGTATGGTTTAGTGGACCCTGCAATGGACTGACTTCTCATTCTTATTATGTAGTCCAGTTCAATCTGTATTCCAGACCCATCTCCAGAAAAGTGACAATATAAGGTAATAAATTAAATGATTGAAGAGGACCAAAGATCTTGACACCCAAATTTTTTTTTTTATTATATTTTATGTATTTTATAGAGTATCAAATTGTACATTCTTCTACAATCATACAGTAAATTTTTGTATGGCTTTGGATTTGCTATGTTTACATTAAAGTAATCCATAACTTATTCACCTGCCTAGGTATTTGTTTATTCATGCGTTATATATTGTGGTGTCCACTTTGTGTTTATTAACATTTGGTTCTTGAAACTTAATAAAAGTCCAAGTAAAGTGAATTTAGTGATTATTCTACAAAATGTAATTTTTTCCACAGTACACATTGTATAATCTCCATGGCCCTATATAATTGTATATTTTTGATTAAAGCTATATGGCAGCCAACATCAAAAAAATGAATCATTAATCCTGTTTGAAAAGAATATCATTGTGATAAGGCAAAGGAATAATTTATTGCTTAAGAGGTGAGAAAAATTGCCCTTTGGTACATCCAGCCTAGAATTGTGCAAGCTGGTTTTCCAAGGATATAGTAGTTCATTGAAAACGTGGAGTGGAGGTATCAAACAATGTCCATCATCTTATATATAAATGCCCACACGTGGAAGTGTGTGTGTATCTGTCCGGCCCGGAAGTGAGAGGTGGAGTCAGGCTAAGGAAACAGAAAATTCGCTTAGCCGCTAATAACACAAGCAAGGCCTAGCACATCGGCAAAACGGTATCACTTTTACTTTTCCTCCCGCCGCTAAAGCACAAGTGATGTGAGCACGTCAGCAAAACAAAACCTCCTAGGAGAGACACGCCCAGAGTAGTTCCTTTCAATTACCAGACATCTCTACATTTTTATTTTTTTCTCTGACGATTTCAATAGTTTCTAGGACCCCGGGCTATTTACAATATGGGCTTACACAACTAGTATTTTATATTTGAGAGAGATGTCAAGTAGGCAATTTAGGATGATAGTAATGAACTGATTCAATGGATCAGGCACTGACTTATAGGAAAAATCTACCATGAAAAAAAGGTTGTGTGATGAGTGACAGGATCTTCTAAACATATTGTTGTGTTGTCAGACTGCTTTATGCAACCATCTATCTTAAGAGATGGCATTTAATTTGGGATGATGCTTGTCACTGTCACACTTGCCCAATTATTAGTATGCTTTTGAGGAATAGTGTCTGGATTACATAGCTACTCATGTCATTTCCATGTCCAATTCAGATAGTTATCAACCACAAAGGATAAAAACAATTTATCACTGAAAATGATCTGACCCAAGACATAGCTAAAGTGAGCAATCAATTGCAGACATTGCAATGAATGTTGAATGAAATCTCATCATCACAAGTACTTATGATTCAAGGCATTAAATATTAATTATTCTATGGAGGGAATCACATGACTGTAATTGGTTATGCAGAGATGCTCCAACAACCTTTCATACTTCCTTGCTTCTCCAATGGTGTTTTGCTGAGCCATTCAGTTTCATCCATGTTGTCAATGTTTTTGGTATTTCAGTGCTGGTACAGCTATACAGCCACGCTGAGACCAATGATTTAGTCCCTGTGGCACTTATTCATTTGTTTGTATGACTGATTAACATGAACACATCAGTGAAGCATTGTTGACATTCTACAGCGGCAGTAGAAAAATCCTGAGGTAACGAGGATTCAACCTGGTCTATTTTATTACACTTTTATAATAAATCTGATGAGTGGAAGGTTTCACTGTAATGAACCGAATAATTTACATATATCGCTATGGTGAATTCTCTGTGTTTCTAAAAGCAACTAAGTATTATCTTTTACTTAAGAGGCTTCATAAAATTTCAAAGAAAAATCAAACTGCTCTTACAGGAATAAAGTTTTGTTATATGCTACAAAAGTATAGAATGATCTACTGTACTTGCTGTCCCATTGGTCACATGCATTAACCCAAGACTCGAAAGTCTTTAGGTTGTCATATTTTTAGAGTATGGCTCTTTATGGTTTATAAAATATTTACTGAGCTAATTTGCACCTTTCTGTTCTTGGAATGGGGGTGTCAGTGAGGATGGAATGGTGACAAATCATTCACCAATCTAGCATAATAGCATTAAAATCATAAACTCTAGTTTGCACTACAGAATGTCTGATGAGGGTCTGTGTGCCAGTTATCCTAAGTAAACCTAATTTTGATTTTACATTTTCCAAAGGAATATGTAAAGGGTTTTGTTCTCTGTAGTTAATAAACTACTCAAACCTGCATCTGGCCCAAGTACCTCTTCTACTGAAGTCTGTGAGGAATTCCTCCACTTTTTCCGTAACAAAATTAAAGATCTAAATAATTCAACTAACATAAATGCATCATCTGTTTATATCTCTCCCTGTTTTCTCACTCCATCCAGCTCCTTCTCTAAGTTCTCACCAGTCACATCTGCTTTTGTTAATGACCTGCTTTGTAAGATGAGGCCGACTACTTGTGTACTGGACCCCATCCCCAGCACAATACTTAAATCCTGCCTTCATGCCATAATCCCGACTGTTACAACAATAATAAACTCATCCCTTGACACTGGCTCTGTGCCGCTCACTTTTAAAATCGCTTCTGTAACCCCAATGTTAAAAAAGTCTGGTCTTGATGCTGACAATCTTAACAATTTCCGGCCTATTTCCCACTTACCTTTCCTGTCTAAAGCTCTTGAGCGTGTTGTAGCCTCCCAGCTCACCAATTACTTAACCTCTAATAACTTGATGGAACCCTTTCAGTCTGGTTTCAGGGTGCAGCACAGCTGTGAAACTGCTCTGCTACGAGTAACCAATGATTTGCTTATGGCAGCAGACTCTGGACAAACCAGCATATTAATTCTGTTAGACCTCAGTGCAGCATTTGACACTGTCAGAAATGACATTCTACTGTCCAGAATGGAGAACATGCTGGGTATCTCTGGCACTGCCCTTCAGTGGTTCAAGTCCTATCTGACTGATAGGCAAGAGTTTGTTAGTCTTGGCAACAGCAGATCCAGCTCAGCACCATTCACAGAAGGAGTTCCTCAGGGCTCTGTCCTCGGCCCTCTTCTCTTCTGTATCTATATGCTTCCCCTTGGCCATATTATTCATAGCTATGGACTGGGTTATTATCTTTATGCAGATGATACTCAACTCTATTTCAATGTTAAAAGTGGAACTTCATCAGAGCTTTCTCAGCTCACAACCTGCCTTAGTGAAATTAAAACCTGGATGGAGCAGAACTCTTTAAAATTAAACTGCAACAAAACTGAACTCCTGCAAATTGGGACTAAAATGCAACTTAATAAAATGAGCTCCTTCCCAGTCCATCTTGGAAGTGATCTCATCAGACCTGCCTCTACTGCAAAGAATCTTGGTGTCATTTTTGATTCCTCCCTTTCTTATTCTGCCCACATAAATCACATTAAGAAACTTTCTTACTTTCACCTCCATAACATATCCCATGTTTGCTCCTTCCTCCCCTTTTCTAATGCAGAGAAACTTGTCCATGCTTTTATCACATCCCGCATCGATTATTGTAACTCGCTGCTGGCAGGTGTCCCTTCTAATTTTATATCACAGCTCCAGCTTATTCAAAACTCAGCTGCAAGAGTCCTTACTTGAACCAGCAGCAGCGAGCACATCACACCCATCCTGCTCCATCTTCACTGGCTCCCTGTGTTTTACAGAATTGAATATAAAAGTCTACTAATAACCTACAAAGCCTTAAATAACCTCGCACCAAACTACATCAGTGATCTTCTCCATCACTATGTGCCTGCCCGCTCACTGATTCTGGCAATCATGTTGTGCCCCACACTAATCTACACTCCATGGGTGACAGGGCCTTCAGCAGCATAGCGCCCAGACTCTGGAATGACCTACCAAAATTAATCAGGTCAGCTGACTCCATGAATTCTTTTAAAAAACAACTCAAAACTCATCTGTTCAGGAAGGCTTTTAGCTCTATTTGACTTCATTCCCCTTCTCTCAGTTTACCTCTCTGTCAAGATGCTCATGTAACCTGTATGAGTGTGTGCTAGACCATCAATTATGTTGTCTGTTAGGCTTTTTCTCTAAAATTTACTGTCTTAATCTTCTTTATTTATTTATTTGGTTTGTACAATGCTATATACTGTATACCCTGCCGTTCTTTCTTATATTCTGTAAGTGCTTTGAGCATGATAAACTTACTATATAAATAAAATGTATTATTATTACTTTATTTTCTATAGGATATCTACCATCTGGGGATGTTTTCCTTTTCCCTATTGCCAAATGATTATAAATTGTTTTCTTTTAGTTAATATAGTCTCACTTTCCTTAGGAAATGTATTTTTATTGATGGATTAATATACATATTGAGGCTATGTGTCTACTGATAGTTTGAGAGAGGACACCTTCCCTAGGGCCTGAAGCACCTTCCTTTAACTACCTACAAGCCCAAATATTACAGCTGTGCTCCAAATTACACAATAATACTGACTTGTTCTATACAAGGACATTTGGCGCTGCAATCATTTTATTGGTTCCACCAGCAGAGGTGGGTAGTAACAAGTTACATTTATTTGAGTAACTTTTAAAAAAAATTGTACTTCTAGTTTTACTGCACCATACTTTTTACTTTTACTTGAGTACATTTGTGAAGAAGAAACTCTACTCTTACTACACTACATTGGGCAACACTCGACTCGTTACTTTTTTCCATTTATACATTACACCAGAGGTGCCCACACTTTTTCGGCTTGCGAGCTACTTTTAAAATGACCAGGTCGAAATGATCTACCTACATTAAAAATGCTATATATATATATATATATATATATATATATATATATATATATACACTGAGTATACTTTATACATAAAATGTATGTTGTCGTACCTTGCATAACTGAATAACCTCTACGGCACAATAACAATTCAATACATTTATGGTCACTACAGTATTTGGATTCAATAATCTTCATGTGGGAAAAGGCTGACTCGCACAAATAAGTAGAGCCGAATAATGCAGTCAAGGAGCTTTTGAATTCAGCTAAGTGAAAAATGACAGCTATCCGATTAACTGCGATTTCAGTTCCCTCTCCTTTCTCTTCTCAGATTGCTTTTCGGAAGGAAGTCAGTTTCGTAGTTTTTATGAACAGTTCGAAAGTGCCTTTCCATATTTTACTTCTTTGGAATAGCAATGATAGATTGACAGATCAGACAAACGCACTCCGATTATGACATTGTGAAAAAAAAAAAAAATCCTCTTCCAATTCCACATCCAGTCCATACCCTCCCCAAACAATTTTTTTTTAAATCCCTTCTTTAGTCGATATAAATTGGAAGGCTAACTAGATCACAGCTGGAGTTTTGCAGTAGCTTGCACGTTTGATCGTGCGTGCGGGATGACCAGTGTGTTATTAGGAAAGAGATCTCAGACTGGCCGCCCTGTATGTCAATCAAGTGGCAAATGCCATAGGGAGGATATATGATAAATGATATGATATATGAAAAATTTTTTTTGAATGCAACGCGATCTACCTGCACTACCTTTGCGATCTACCGGTCGATCGCGATCGACGCATTGGGCACCGCTGCATTACACTATATTTTTTGTATCTACTGCATGACTGTTTCACCAATCAGACGTAGCAACAATAATCACATGACTCCGTTTCACCAATCAGACGTAGCCATGCAGTCACATGACCACACACAAACTTCCTGCGTCTGTGAGAGACTTTTCAGTCATGCGGGGCTCCTGTTCACTGCTAAACAGTCACAGCTTCACTAAAAGAACCTTGACAGGCTTAACCATCTCTTCACTGAGTGAAGAACAAACACGTTTTAACCAAACATGCACAAACAGTCAAGGTAAAGTGAGACTTCTTGTACGTGCACAAGCTGCCTTGTTCTAATGTTATTTTCTATCAGCTGTACTATTTGGAGGGCAAGTGTGTGACAATGTCAGTCCCATACAGACTCCCTCTTCCCACATGGGAGTCTGCTGAACCCACACCATCGATAGTTATTAACGAGATGAGCTGACATATGAGGGTAATTCACTGATGAGGCCAGAGGATGGTGGAAAAAGTGCTCAAGTGCTTTTATTAAAAACCAGTCAAAACAAAAGTAAAATCAACAAAAGTGTCAATGGTGCAGTGTTCTAAAAAACAGTACATATATAAATCCATAAAAATCACTGTGAAAAGTAAGGATAAAAAAATCAATAAATCCGTTAAAAATCGGAGGTTAAAATGCAGACTGACTCCTCCTGATCTCAGCCCACCTTTGTTCTCATTCTCCTGGTTCACCAATTGCTCATACAGCCGGCGGAGACTCGGCAGCCACGAGCTCTTTTCTTTTCTCGTTTTCTTTGATTCCCCCTTCTTTTTTTGTGCTGACCCCTACATATACACTCCCGTCTCCACGGGCCTTAATCACATGCCACAGGAAGCCAATGAAGCAATTGAGAACGGCTTGCTCCAACTACCTCAACTTCCCGCAGTCATGCAATTGCACCCACGGAGAATGACACGGCTTTATGGATTTGAAACTTTTTTTTTTTTTTGAAGCCGCGGACCCGCTACACCACAAAGTGAATATGCAGTATCATACTGTCAGTGTACAGTATATCTTGTCATTGTAAGTAGTTTGCATTGTTCAAACATACATGTTACCTATTGTAGGTATTGGCTTCAAAAGCTGTGTTGTCAAAAACTGAGATTTGGAAATTTGTGTTATTTGTGCATCTTTATTTTGTAAAGATGTTATTTATTTTTATTCATTTTTATATTTTATTATTTAGAAATAGCAGAATTTGCACGTAATTTTATATTTTTGTCTGTCTTATTACATTTCTAAAAAATAAATCATTTATTATGTTCAGACAGTTACTCAGTACTTAAGTAATCTTTTCACCAAATACTATTTTACTCTTACTTGAGTAATTTTTTGGATGACTACATTTTACTTCTACTTGGGTAATATTATTCTGAAGTAACGCTACTCTTACTTGAGTACAATTTTTGGCTACTCTACCCACCTCTGTCCACCAGCCAACTCTGACAATCATGCAAATGTTTCCTGTTTTATCTTACCTAACACAATCATTTTAAATGGGTACATCACTATTTGTCCACCTTACCCAGAGTAAAGAATGCCAAATTCAAAACAGTTGATTTGAAATTGATGTTTATTATACAAAAACACATCAGAGATTGATGTTCAATGAGAGGACATAGTATCAGTTAAAGACAAACCTGCTCAAATCCTAGTTTCCCCACTGGCCTGGTTATACAGTTTCAGGAGGTGGTCTTTGAGGAAAGTTGACTTCCTACTTTTAACTAAGCAAAACACAGTGTCATAAGTACTACAAAGTATTCTACATGCCTCTCTCTCTTTCTCTCTCTCTCATTTTGTGTATCATTAAATTCTCGCCACTCTCCCTGCCTTCCAGTTGACCCTTGTCCCACTCACCTCTTGATTCCAAGCTGACACTGACACTTTTAAGGCCTAACCTGTAATACCTTTCACAAAGGATTCTAATCATTAGAAACATATCCAAGGTCAAAATACCTTTCCAAAAATCCTGAGGTCTTCTCACATACGTCCAACGTTATTAGACCATCTTTCAGATTCAAGGCATAAACATTGTCGTTGCTCCAATAAAATGGTGCAGGATTCAACCACTTCCAGGTAGGAACTATTTGCTTACACCTATCCATCTGGGAGTGTTCTCATGGCTTTCCTTTAGTCTTATATGCTATCTCCTTCTTCCATTTCCCTTATAGTAACTATTTCGTAGGCACCTTTTAAACTTACAGGATTGCAGGCTATCAATACTGGCTTTTGAAGTGTCTATCCAGTTACCAGTGTAGGGTCATTTATTGAAATACAAGCCTTGTCTCAGGCAAGTACCCCTTCTGTTCCTGCAAACCCCTTGCCAACCTGGGCAACTTTCTATATTTTTCGCGTGACAAACATACGTATTGCATGGTGTTTACAATGCTAACTTCTCTGTGCTTTGATGTTGTCCTTCTTGCTTTGTACTTGTCTGATAATAAGCAACTGCATGTTAAATACATTTCAAATAATTTTAAATTCATAATTATTTTTGTTTATATTTTATGCATATTAGCTTAAATGGGTCATTTTTAAAAATTAATAAAGATATTTTGTCTAAAAAACAAAACACAAAATTTGTATTGTTCGCATCTGAAAATATTTTACAGAATCTTTAAAGACAATTATTTCATAAACAAACAAATATAAAGGTCACTGAAAAACATTAATAGAATCTATAGTGGATTGCATGAAAAGTACACTTTAATGATAATCATTAATAGTATTTTATACTTTTAGGTTTGCATTCTGCAAGCAATTTTGTTTTTATTAGGGAATGAATAATACAGTACAGTTATTATTATAATAGCACACATAAGACAGGAAAATTGTATAGAATACTAATGACATACTTATGAACTGGAGTAATAATTTTAAAATCCCACCTAAATAATTCTGCAGGCACAAGTCAGACATGTGAACTAATAAAGAGCAATGCAGAATAGACATTCAGCTCTGAACACAGACAGTTCTGATTTCTTAAGAAACGTTGGTAATGTAATCAGTTTAATAGAAAACAAAAGACAGCAGTAAAAAATGCAAAGGAGATCAAATGCTGTTATTACACTTGCAGACCATTGAAAGAAATATTTTTTTCAGTGCCAATTTCTTGGCTCCACTGACTGAAATCCAGAGGCATTTTATAAAGAAAAGGGGTATTTTGCAAAATGCACAAAATAACATTTAACATTATCAGAATAGTGAAAGTTACCCACATAGTCCCATCAGTAGTAGCAAAAAATTAGGCAGTGTCTAGATTCAGTTTCTTTGTTTTTATTAAAACAAATTGTCAAAACATAAGTAATACAATTATATATTAAGGAGTGTAAATTCAATATTCTTTCTTGTTATTAAAACATATTGTTGGAACATCAGTAATAAAGTGATAAATAAAGCATTAAAAATTAAATGTACTTTTTAATAAAATAATTGAAACATAATCAATATATTGAAAAGATCAAAGAAAATCACAATTTATATACTATATTTCAGTGATATTAATTTGGTAAAATCAAAGATACAGCTGACCACCTACAGCAAACAGTTGTTAGTATTATTGCTTGCTACAATTATCACACTTATTTTACTAAAGGTATTTATGTGAAAAATACTACAATTGTTGTTGAATTTGCGTTTCAAAGCCCCATATTGTAGCCAGTGATCAATAATATATTGATTGTGTAATGGTAGACAGCCTGACAGCACTGAAGCAACCTGTTGGTGGCCACGTGGAATTAAAAGGATTACAATGGCCATAGGTGGGCTCTTCATATTTACATCTCTCTATTATAATAAAATAATCTTGGGTCGATACATGATCTTCTCGGAAGGCACTTTGACGTCCTGCAAGACAAGGCAGTGAGACAAAAGGACAGCTGCTCTACAGGCTTATAAACGATTGGCGTGCAGCCCAACAAGCAGAACATGAAGAGAGGAGAGAGAGGAGAGGTTGGGAGTATGCGCGGATAACGCATTGCCACACCCACCACACAACGAAGCACCTGGATTGGGACCCGAGTGCAGCGGGTAAGAGGGAGAAAAAAAGATTAAATCAGAGAATTGAGTTTTAATGCAAAGGTGACATTCTTACATATTAAATTATTACTAATATCAGGGATATTGTTGGAGGTAAAATTATTTAATTTAAGGATATTTTACCTTTTTGCCCTGATTACTTCCTCTGCATAAAATAAATTCATATCTAATTACAAAAGAAACAGAGAGAAGTAAAAGGTCAGTGGTATATCTTAAGTTCTTTAGAACAATGTGAGACATTTTTAGGGCCGATAATCATCGCCAATTTCATGTTACAAGAAATTTCTTATTTCCAGTACTAATTCTTAATTGTTTTATTTTAATGTTTTTAATTTGTATTTATTTATTTAATTTTGTTTTTACACTAAGCTCCTAAGTAACCAGCCATGTTAAAGCCTTATGGTCAATATTACATAGTACTTTTATAATTAAACTGAAGATCACAGATTTTACTTGTTCATTTTTTAATTTTTTCTGAAACTCTGAAGGTTTATTGTTCGGTGACCATAAAAATACAAAAATAAACAAAATTCCCTTAAAACATACTTTTTTTAAACTAATAAAATGTGCAAAAAATATTTATCCATACAAAATACATCATAGAAGAGAAAAAGCCTTGACATAAATACAAGGCACAACTCTAATAAAATCTTGATAAGTTTATCAAGAAAAGATACTTGGCTAACATGCTTAACAAATTTACATTTACAATTGACACATTTGGCTGTTAAGCTAACAACCCTATTGTTTACTGAACAATGAGGGCACATTTTTCTTCATCTGATATTTTTCTAATTAAAAATGTCAAATGCTGCACTAAACACAAGCTCGATCACCATCTACAATCAGACAGGCTGTGCATATTTTAAGTACAACACAAAATGAAAAGGTCCAAACTCATTCTATAGTAAAGGAATACACCATCCAAAAATATTTTTTAAAAAATGTTACTTTCCCAATGTAATTTGTGGTGGTGGCTGAGAAAAATTTTTATTCTCATTTTGTGGAAGAATTAAATATTGAACATTCAAACTGAATGTGGTGAACAGGTGACCAATGCTATACAGTGCCAATAATCCATCCATCCATTATCAAACCCGCTAAATCCTAACTACAGGGTCACGGGGGTCTGTTGGAGCCAATCCTAGCCAACACAGGGCACAAGGCAGGAAACAAACCCCAGGCAGGGCACCAGCCCACCGCAGGGCACACTCACACATTAAGCACAATTTAGGATCGCCAAAGCACCTAACCTGCATGTCTTTGGACTGTGGGAGGAAACCGGAGTACACTCAGGAAACCCATGCAGACACGGGGAGAACATGCAAACTCCACGCAGGGAGGACCCGGGAAGCGAACCTGGGTATCCTACATGTGATGCAGCAGCGCTACCCACTGCACCACTGTGCCGCCCAGTGCCAATAATTTGTAATAATTAATAATAACAATTAATAATAATAATTCACATAATTGTGAAGAAAGTCCATGGAAAAGAGAGAAAAAAAAATCTCACATAACTCAAGTCGCATAACATGCAGAATTTTTTACTAAAAATTATTAACAGCTTCTTGAAAAGTAGCCTTTGAATGTAAACAGGGAAGTTGTTATTCCCACAATGCTGTGCATTTGAATTAAAGACATTTCTTCACCAATGTATGAAGGGGAGAGGCAGATCTTTTGTATATCTCTATGCATCTTCCAAAAGTAATAATTAGGTTGAATAAGTCATGTAAACAAAAATACAGTTAATAAAGATAAGTATTAATTGTTAAGAGTTACAGCCCAGGAAGGATAGGTAATATTCTTGTAGCAAAAGGAATTATTTTATTTTCTTCACCATTTCATCACACTGTAAATTAATTGACATACAATTAATTATTGATACATTTTTTTTTCTCTTCATGTTCCTAACACTGTGCTACAAGGTAAGCTATCCTTTAGGGCCAATTTGAAACCTGAAATCTTCCATCACGACTTCCAGTAAATTAGGGACATTATGCTACAATTTAGTGAACACAATAAGTGCAAGTTGTTTAGAAGGTAAGTACTCCAAAGCAGCTACCTCAGACAATGTTTTTCCCCCCACATCCTCAAATCATTCATGAATAAAGTAATCCCTAATTTCCTAAACATTTCTAATGTCTCACTGTCACTGATATGGTGCTATCCTACTTCATCACAGTGCCACAATCCAAGACATGCAATGTTGCATGCTGGAATGAGTCTTGCCTCACTAAAGAATAGTATGAGGAAAGAAGGGATAAGATTAAAGAAACAGTAAAAATATGAATAAATGTGTTGATAAACACAAAATTCCTTTCATTCAGCACTTTTGGAAAGACAATGGAAACTGATAAGCATTAATGAACTAGTGACTGAGATAATCTAGCCCAGCAGATGAGGTCATAGGTTATGCAAAATATGAAACTCTTTGTTTCCAACACTGTGTGACCTAAGTGACCAGCAAGGACAATGTTAAAATGAAAGTTAAATAGACACAAGTGTACCCACTATCTCTGCAACTAAAACTTAATGACAATTAAATTTAAATCATCATTGCCAACAGACTTGAAGAGCTCCAGTTATGTTTAATACAAGTTCAACAAGGAACTGAAATATAACATAGGTGGAAAATTATTTTAGTATCAGTTTTAACTATTTGCTATCATATGGTACTGCAATACATCTAAAATGGAAAAAGACTAAAGAAATCACAATTCATAGAAATGTCCACAAATTGCCTTGAACAAATGCCTCCTTGTGGATGAATAAGCAAACAGCTGTAAATAATGTGACAAAATAGCCATTCCACACTTTTTTAGACACAATAGAGCACAGTAACCAGTCCATTGGTGTAGGAAATGGTTTATTTTTCATTAAGTTGCAAATTTCTGCAAACATAAAGGATAGATATGATCAAATGATGGAAGAGCACTTAATCTTTGGCGGGATAGCCTAGACATTTGATCATAGTTACCTGACCCTTTGAATAACAAAGTTCCTAAGCGCTAAAGCAGAGTTCAAAATGACCTCTAACATGTGAGTTGTTTAGTTTTAAAGGTAGGTTGAAGGCAGCTCTGGTGGCTACAGGTTTTAGAGGCTAATTCTTGCTAATGATGGCATATGTTTAAATAGATAGTTTGGTCCTGCTTTTGATCTTCCAACTCTGAAACTTATGCAGTCTTCCTGAGAAACTGTAATAAAATGCTTTGTGAATCGACCTTTTTAATTGCACCTCCTAGTATGCTCCTAGTTAAGAAAGAGAAACAATTGAGATCTTCACATCTTAACAAGGCAAGTGAATTAAAATGAATTTAAAAAGTAACTGACTATGGAGAACTAATAGGCAAAAGTACTGCAGAAACCAAAAATCATTCTAAAGTTTATAGAAATAATCCACAGTAATGATAATGTATTTATTTGTAGTCAGAGAGGTGAGGGAAACTACCTAATTGAATGAAAAGTTTGGTTAACAGCAGAAGTGAGGAAATTTGGTTGAAGAGAAAATCTGCATCCAAAAGAGAAGTGGATTGGTGGCATATGGAAAAAATCTTTTGGACAAAACATAAATCAAAGTAAGAAGTTCTGAAAATTGTGGGAGAAGAGGAAACCACCCTACTGATCAATCATGGAAGGCTGATTAAAGGGAAGGAAGCTGTGAAGAACACTAAGAAGAATCCTGATTGACTGCAATACCAAAAACAGCTGAGAATCACCGAATAATAATGATGAGCAAGCACTGAGTAGTGCGCTTTGCAAATATTCAGCAACTTCACTGAATTCAGCGAAATGCTTCAAAGTCAATGGGGAAGTCGGAATTGCACTAGTTTTGAGAGGATTATTATGATGCAAACAGACTTTTAAGCGTTCACAAGGGCTAGAGAAGCATCAGCCAACTAATTCTGGACTGATTATTGTGGCCAAAAACGTTTCCTGAGCTGTGAGACAGCTATGCTAACCACTGTGCTACCATTCCTCAAACAGCAAAAGACGTAGAAAGAATTATACCCACAAACAAACTACAATAAATGGCAATAAGTAAAAAAAAAATGTATCATTGCTGTCAGAGATCCAGTCTTTTGGGTATTGATTGACTCTGCCATGAAGTGGCAGCGTGGGACTGGCCTGTCCTAGCTGGCATGTCTTTTTTGTTTCCAATCTATCTGTGTAGATGATTCACACTTTTTTCTTCCATCAAAAACATATTAATAAATCCTATGTTATTATTATTATTATTATTTCACAGGGTCTCATGTGTTTTCTGACTCCGGGATGGGGGTGAGCTGCTAGGATCCTTTAAGGTTTGTTTTGATTGTCACAGCATCATGTGATTAATTACGTATGCATTTGGACCACACCCACTTCCCATATACAAACCCAACACATGGCTGGGAAGCAGGCTGGGATTCTGGCCACCACGACTCAAAGATCAGTTTGCACTCCATACCAACCCATCTCTGTTTGTGTTTAGGAATGCCTATAGAGTCTGTGAAGCAACGGATCAGTATTATATACTCATGGGTTGTCCCTATCAGTACCTGAACTACCCTACATAGCAAGGAGCATAATAAGCTTAATCCAACAGCAAAGACACAACATACAATGCATCTATGCAGAACAAAGAATTTTCATAATATCCTCATTATGGTCAGCAATTGTACCCCTGAAATAAAAACTTTTTTTTTTCCATAAACACATGCAAGTTGGGGCAGCACGGTGGTGCAGTGGTAGCGCTGCTGCCTCGCAGTAAGGAGACCTGGGTTCGCTTCCTGGATCCTCCCTGCGTGGAGTTTGCATGTTCTCCCTCTGTCTGCTTGGGTTTGCTCCGGCTGATCCGGTTTCCTCCCACAGTCCAAAGACATGCAAGTTAGGTGCATTGGCGATCTCAAATTGTCCCTAGTGTGTGCTTGGTGTGTGTGTGTGCCCTGTGGTGGGCTGGCTACCTGCCTGGGGTTTGTTCCACGTCTTGTGCCCTGTGTTGGCTGGGACTGGCTCCAGCTGACCCCCGTGACCCTGTGTTAGGATATAGCGGGTTAGATAATGAGTCTGGAGAACAGACTGGATAGTGACATCACACATGCGTGAAGCAGATTGGGCAGAAACCTAAAATGTGAAGTGGAGTATAAATGCATGAAAGTTCTGTTCATATGCAATGTGGTAGTGACATTCCCAACCAACAGGGCTGTTAAAATCAGCTAACTAAAAACTAACAGAAATAGCATATGTGTTCACATGTAAAGCAAAGAGGACCATAGACCTGACAAAAGTGCATGACCCTGCTGTGTTGTGAATGTATTCTGGCTTTGCGCTGTCTACTGATAAAGAAAATACATAGTGGGATTTCTTCTCCTACAGTACATGCTTACCAAATAATTTAAAACAACAATATACATTTTTACACTGACAAAAGAAATATCTCATAACACTATTAAATTTTGTGTCACAATTGGCCTGAACTTATCCTGGCAGAAATCAAAATGGAACTAGTCCTGGACAGGTCACCACACACTTAATATTGTAGCCTTTCTTAGCAGGAATGGATGCACTACCACTACAAAATAAAACAAGTTTGGACATTGTGGAATCACCAATAAATCTAACATTGATGCCTTTTAGAAGTGAAATGGAACGTGGAGTATGACCCACACTGATACAGAGAAACATGCAACCTCCACAGACACAATCACCAAGTGCATTATTGAAACCTAAGATTCAGGAGCCTTGAGAGAGCAGCTATTATCTATACGCCATACTGCTGTCTATTTTAAATATAAATACTTACATTATTTTTATAGAAACTGTTTTTTCATGATGTAAAGTACTGCTCAGCATTTTTGTTGTCATTTTGCTTTATAAGTCTTACCAGCTGTTATACATCTTGCCTGAAGAAGGGGCCCGAGTTGCCTCGAAAGCGCGCATATTGGAATCTTTTTAGTTAGTCAATAAAAGGTGTCATTTTGCTTGACATCTCTCTACATCCATAATGGCTAACATGGTACAACACCCTAGTACTATGGCTGTTATACAGTAAGTCCAATATGAATGGGTTAATAAGCACCTACTGAGGCTATTAGTAAATACTGGAAGCCCTCCAATTTATTGTAATAACAAAGCTAAGGCTCATTAAGTGAGAGTGTTTACAAAAGTATAAATGGCAACAGTGTAATTATGGTTATTGCTCTCAAAATGTAATACACATTGAAAACATAACAACTGTACATACTAACCTAAATTTTAATCACTTCTGAAAGAGTGGTATTTACTTGTAAAGCGAGATTCTTGTGGATTGCACAACGGTGCAGTAGTTGAAGCTGCCAACTCATAACTCCAGGGGCCAAGGTTTAAAGTCTGTGGATCTTGCCTGTTCATTTCCTTTTATGAATTTTGTGGTCAATACTTCGGTTTCTCACCAGATCCCAAAGATGAATGTGCATTAGGTTAATTTGTATCTCTCAGCTGGCATGGTATGAGTGAAATGCCTTGTGACTGATTTTCAGTCTGGGGTTGTTTCCTGCTTTGAATCTGAAGTTTCCAGAGGACACCCTGATCCCCTTGGCCTTTGTTTTCAGAATAAGTGGGTTTTGGAAAATGAAGGAATAAGTGGAGGATAAAGAAATACTTATTCTTATACATATAGGTGCCGGTCATAAAATTAGAATATCATGACAAAGTTGATTTATTTCAGTAATTCCATTCAAAAAGTGAAACTTGTATATTAGATTCATTCATTACACACAGACTGATGTATTTCAAATGTTTATTTCTTTTAATTTTGATGATTATAACTGACAACTAATGAAAGTCCCAAATTCAGTATCTCGGAAAATTAGAATATTGTGAAAAGGTTCAATATTGAAGACACCTGGTGCCACACTCTAATCAGCTAATTAACTCAAAACACCTGCAAAAGCCTTTAAATGGTCTCTCAGTCTAGTTCTGTAGGCTACACAATCATGGGGAAGACTGCTGACTTGACAGTTGTCCAAAGGTTGACCATTGACACCTTGCACAAGGAGGGCAAGACACAAAAGGTCATTGCTAAAGAGTCTGGCTGTTCACAGAGCTCTGTGTCCAAGCACATTAATAGAGAGACGAAGGGAAGGACAAGATGTGGTAGAAAAAAGTGTACAAGCAATAGGGATAACCGCACCCTGGAGAGGATTGTGAAACAAAACCCATTCAAAACTGTGGGGGAGATTCACAAAGAGTGGACTGCACCTGGAGTCAGTGCTTCAAGAACCACCACGCACAGACATATGCAAGACATGGGTTTCAGCTGTCGCATTCCTTGTGTCAAGCCACTATTGAACAAGAGACAGTGTCAGAAGCGTCTCGCCTGGGCTAGAGACAAAAAGGACTGGATTGCTGCTGAGTGGTCCAAAGTTATGTTCTCTGATGAAAGTAAATTTTGCATTTCCTTTGGAAATCAAGGTCCCAGAGTCTGGAGGAAGAGAGGAGAGGCACAGAATCCACGTTGCTTGAAGTCCAGTGTAAAGTGTCCATAGTCAGTGATGGTTTGGAGTGCCATGTCATCTGCTGGTATTGGTCCATTGTGTTTTCTGAGGTCCAAGGTGAATGCAGTCGTCTACCAGGAAGTTTTAGAGCACTTCATGCTTCCTGCTGCTGACGAACTTTATGGAGATGCAGGTTTCATTTTCCAACAGGACCTAGCACCTGCACAAAGTGCCAAAACTACCAGTACCTGGTTTAAGGACCATGGTATCCCTGTTCTTGATTGGCCAGCAAACTCGCCTGACCTTAACCCCATAGAAAATCTATGGGGTTTTGTGAAGAGGAAGATGCAATACGCCAGACCCAACAATTCAGAAGAGCTGAAGGCCACTATCATAGCAACATGGGCTCTCATAACACCTGAGCAGTGCCACAGACTGATCGACTCCATGCCACGCCGCATTGCTGCACTAATCCAGGCCAAAGGAGCCCCAACTAAATATTGAGTGCTGTACATGCTCATACTTTTCATGTTCATACCTTTCAGTTGGCCAACATTTTGAAAAATCCTTTTTTTGCATTGGTCTTAATTGATATTCTAATTTTCTGAGATACTGAATTTGGGACTTTCATTAGTTGTCATTTATAATCATCAAAATTAAAAGAAATAAACATTTGAAATACATCAGTCTGTGTGTAATGAATCAATCTAATATACAAGTTTCACTTTTTGAATGGAATTACTGAAATAAATCAACTTTGTCATGATATTCTAATTTTATGACCAGCACCTGTATTTGTATGATCTCTCAAAAACATTTAAAAAATGGCATTTGCTTATACATTTGCATTCAATATCTACTTATCCATATGAGCATATTGGCAATCAGAGCTCTTTATCATATTAATGTATACAACTTTGAGTTGTCACTTATTAGATCAATCATAACAAACCTCCTAGACCTGCTATGTATCTGCTTGCTCATTACTATTGAACCCATGAAAACAAGTCGTTTATTTTAAATTAAAGGTAACAAACCAGTCAAGGAGCATTTGGAGCAATGGAGTTAAATGACTTTTCAACACTGATTGACAGTTAAGGTTTTCTTGTAGCCAGTAAAGTACATTTTTGATACACCTTTACCCATTATTTTGAAACCAAAAAAGTCCTAAAATAAGCCATAAAATCAATTAATTACATACAAACTGTAATGAGTATGTTTGACCAAAAAGCATCAAATACATAATAATAGAGCTGAGTAGCGACAACAATATTTAAATAGTTTGTTACCTATGTTTTCCTAGAAAAATTAGTTAAGTTTTGCGCCGATACTAAAGTGTTGGGGAAAAAATGTTGCAAGCGTCTAAGGCTTTTGTTTCACTGACCCAGATTGTTCTTATATCATAGTTACCAAGTGCCATACTGACCTGATAATAGCTCTTGAGGATCAATACACACATTGAGTTTGTTTAAATTGTTTAAGGAATCAGCTGTATAAAGTTTTCCTTCTTCATCAAGCACGTCAAGGTCAATTTCAGAAGATAAATCATTCATTGTACCTGAAATAAATGGAAGCCACTAAGCCATCTGTTTAATGTAATGTAATATAACTACTAAGAAGACTAATTTCAAGTAAAATTAATTAAAAAAAATACATATATAAATTGTATATATATTTTTAAAATACAATACAAAAGGTAATGTTTATATTTTTTCTGCATTATAAATTATTAATAAATGTTGTGGCATTAAATTTGTGTTATTTAAATATTTCATATGGAAGTTAAATAAGATTTTTCCATTTGCAAGCAAATTAATACACTGTAAATAAAATGTGGGCCACAGATCACAGCATCATGAGGACAAGAGTACAACATTATATTCAAACATCCCTGGATACCCTCCAAACCTTGCTGTAATCTTTATTTTTTGTGCATGAAAATAACAAACAGCAGAAGAGACGAGATGCACCCTTGATGGAGTCCAGCGCCCACGCTAAACAGTTTAGCACTAAGTATGCTGATCTAACACTCACTCAAATGGCACTCAGTGGTGGTCCTGGAACCCATACACGTGGAACACCTCCCATAAAACTCCACAGATTATACCATCAAAAGCTTCAGGGAGACAGAATTGACAGACACCCATTACCATCTGTGCAAAACAGGGTTGCGTGGTATACTGGTACTGAAAAAGTACCGGAAAAACCAATTTTTACAACTGTATGGTACGAGCATTTCAATAAATTTCAGTACTGGAAGTAGTTTTCAAACACTTTACACTAATTAGTGTCATCTCAACTGCTGTTGTCCATGCTCTGCTATGAAATCTGTATAGGGTGGTCCAGATCTAATTATGCAATTTTCATTACGCTACAACTTATTAAGTTTATTACATAGAGAATTCACAAAAAAAATATTTTTGTTGCCAATAGATGGCAGCACCTGCCCTGCATTCCAAAATGGAGGGGAGACGGTTGTCATTCGAACAGCGGGTGCGATGTGTTCGCCTTTTCATAATTGCATAATTAGATCTGGACCACCCTGTAGATTACTTCTAGCTCAATCAGCCAATCTTCGAACATATCTATTAATATAAATGTGCTGGAGATTCCAACGAGGACCCCATCTCAGGACTCCCTATTCTTCTTGTATTGATTTGTGAGGGAGGGAAGCATGCAATTGTGTGGCAGATATTCGTTATTTGCTCCAGTACTGTTTCAGTATTGGTACAGAGTTATGTAAGTTGGTATCGATACTGACACTAGTGCAAAGATAAACAGTTAGTCTATTGGTGTATTGATCCAAGGTTGAAAAAACAAAAGGAGTTTCTGTTTCAGTTACTCAAAGTAGTTTTTTCCAGGAGCTGATGAGATTGATTATTTGGTAAACAGAATACATCTTGTTCCCAATTTTAAAAATTGGGACCACAACCTCAGTCTTGAAGCACTGTCCCCATCACCTGTGCAACACTGAATAGGCCTGTTAGCCAAAATACTACAATATCCAATGTCATAATCATTTCTGGTTCAATGTCAACCACTCCCACAGCCTTGCCACTAAAGAACATTTTAATCACCACAACTACTTTAGCCACAGCTCCCCAATGTTTCTTGTGCTGCCCTCTTCACAGAGGGCATATCCAGTGGGCTTTAGAGCACTGTTCCTTCTCTTTCTCAACAATATTGCTATATTAAGGCAATGCTTTCCCACTCTTACTGTGAAGAACCTGGGTCACCGCCATCCTGCCCTTCCTGAATTATCTAAACGTCATTCTTCATGTCCTTACATAATTGCCCTTATACAAAGTCTTCCTCTTTGACCACCACTGTAGCTTCTGCCTCAGTGGTCTCAGAAAATTCTCAATATTCTCAAGCTATCATTGCAATGCAAGACCTCTTCTGTCTTTTTCTGCTCTGTTAAGCACCATCGAAGGTTTGGCCACTGCCCTTCTTACAACTGAGGTCTTAAACAGGGTCCATTCAGACTTCATAGCCTTTACCTCCCCAGAGAAGCAGGAAAACCCCTTCCTGATGTGAAACCAGACAGAGCAATAGTTTCAGAATGCAATGCTTTATTTAGTCTTGTGTTAATTTTACTTCTCTTTAATTGAACAGAATAATTTGAAATGGTCAGTTTAATAGCTATTAATATGCTGCTTTATACTATTCATATAATATGTATATTTAGTTTTATACAGTGTACAGTAAAAGGCTCCCTTCACTTGAGAACATTGATATAAACCAGTTTTAATACATTATTTAAGTAATAAATACCAAATAATAACTGATACAGAATACAAACTAAATACAAAACCAACATTCACAAAGGTACGTATAGTTGCAGAAAAGGAAAAGAAACTCGTCAGCTTTGCAGCAATAGGTGTTACACATTTGTCAACATATTTACAGTGCATTCTTACCTCAAACATTTTAAATTAAGGTACACGTGGTTACCATACCATTTTGAAATTAATTTAATCCAATTCAATGTCTTGAAGGAAGCTGGAGCCTATAAGTTAGAAGAAGCACTGGGCACAAAGCAGGAAACAGCCCTGGATAGACCACCAGTTCATTGCAGTGCCCACCTTTGAACACACACACACACACACACGCTCACACTGGAACCCATTTAAATCAGCTGAGTATCCTGGAGATGTGGAAGATAAACTGGACAACCTGGAGAAGAACGTACTCTGACACAGAGAGCTCAAGCAAATTCTACAAGGCCAAGGCTGAGTGCAGAATTTGAACATTGAATCTGTGACGTACCAGTGCTAACCACTGCACTACTGTGCCACCCTCCCAAGCAGCAGTCAAAGAAAATGTATTCAAACCTCATTGTTTTCAACGGATTGTAGAAATGCACTAAATATTTATTAAAAGGAAATCATAGAAAAGAAGTGGATGTTTTCTTAAAGCCTTATTTATAGCGAATCAGCAGGTGCCTGGTCTTAAGTAAATGTAAAATTACAATCCTTTTTGTATTGTATTGCAAGTGATTTTTGCTCTTTAACGCCACTTACAGAGCAGTTTTTTTGGAAATGTAAAAGAAAAACTGCTTTGGGAATACTGAGAAAGTCAAATGAATTAAAATACAACATATTTTGCCTGCACTCATTAAAATACATTTTCATGCTTACATTTCAAAGGTATTATAAGAAAACAGAGATAGGCTCCAGCCCTCCTTGATCCTAAACTGGCATAAGCAGCTTTGAGAATGAATGTTATGTAATTATAATATGCAAAAACAATAATGTAAGCAGTATCTGATATGCAGTTTAAGATTTTGCTGCATGTCATTATGTGTTATTTTATATTATGCGCAGAACATGTGCATAGAATGCTAGTTTTTTCAATGGGAGCTAGTTTTATAAGCATACATAGACACACATTTTCAGAATACATTTTTGTAAATGGTAGAATTAAATGATCAATTAGTAATTTGACTTATTTTTCAATTAATAATGCAATATTGATCACTATCAGACACATTTGGATCTCCTATAGTTGCAGTCTAGTTACATGGAAGTCTTCTGATTCTTTAAGCTACGATCTGTACAGCTATGCATTTTTTAAATCACATTGCTTTTTTGTTTCTTAGCACTCAGATTGTTTTGCCAGCTTTACAGCAAGCCGTAGGTTTAAAAAAATGGACAATAAAAATTCAAAATAATGAAAGCAAAAATACACATTTTAAAAGACTGATAACATGCCAGAATTTAGGATTCTGCTCCTAAGAAAACTCTGTGGTAATTAATGATGTCTAATTATTAAAGCTGTATTTGTCTGCCTCATAATCTTATTGTTACTCACCGGAATGTTAAGCAGCCAATGTCCAACTTTAGGAAGGCTACCTAAATCAAGAAAATCAATGAATTCATTAAAATTCTTTGCCTAATCAGTGGTTAAGCTGCGAGAGCCTGCAGAAATGAGGTCAGTGTTGC
Organism: Polypterus bichir lapradei; assembly: GCA_026402145.1. NCBI lineage: Eukaryota > Metazoa > Chordata > Cladistia > Polypteriformes > Polypteridae > Polypterus > Polypterus bichir. The sequence continues at coordinate 97,745,711 of JANRMT010062792.1, forward strand.
CTTGTCATTAGCGTGGGGATCTTTTTAAAACCCTATATTTAGATGCACTGCTCTGCCAAGGCATCATGTTTCTTGAGTTGTGCACTGTTATATTTTAAATGATACAATAACTGAAATGTGATTAACAGATTCAAGAACGACTAGCTTAAAACAAACAAGCTGCCTTCATTGTTTGCTTTAGGAAATATTGGACATGCTACTTACACCGTCAATTGTACACATATGTGATATACTGCATATATATTTAGATGTTTTTAACTATATTTTTAAGAATACTCCATGGCATGATTTAATGTTTATGAGGTTAAAAAATCAAATATCTGCAAACTCAGCTGAGTTTAAAAATCAGTCACTACTAGCATATTTTCTATAGTAATTTCAAAAACCATGATTATAAAAATGTAGATTTAAAATTTTACATTATCACTTCACACTAGACCATAATGAAGAAAGACAATCACGGTCTTCACTTTATTAATGAACTAGCAAAAGGTTTATTTTAGTCCCTGAGCCTGTCTTAGTTTTTTTCCTAATATTATTAGGAAAATTAAATAATATTATGAAGGAGATAGCAAAAGCAGTAGTCTGTTATAAAGGCAGAAATAAAAGTTGAGCTTTAAATAATGCACTATTTATTTATCTCTCCATTTCCTACAACAGCCACATTCTATCTAGGGCTCAAGGGGTGCAATGGCCATACGGCAGCTTTTTGCAGGACACACACACACTCACATCCACACACGTCAAGCCTATTTAAAGTTGCCCACCATTCTAATACTGTGGGTTTGAACTGTAGAAGGAAATCACTGCAGAGCAGAGGAACTGAGTTCAAGGCTGAACCTGGGATCAGGAGGTGAAGTAATGTAATCATGAATCCCATTCAAAGTCATAAGCCAAATTTTATACAGAAGGTTTTAGAAGAAAAGTCATGCATGCCTATAGATAGATAGATAAGAAGTGACTAATGATAGATAGATAGATAGATAGATAGATAGATAGATAGATAGATAGATAGATAGATAGATAGATAGATAGATAGATAGATAGATAGATAGATAGTGTGGACTGGGACCCGGACACAGGCAGACGGACAACATAGTTCCACCACACACCGTTTATTTACAATATATACAAGTTTTTGTGCACTCACAAACACCAGTGCCTCCAGCACCGATTCCCCCAATGTCCAGGCCTCTCAGTCACTGTGCCTTTCTCCTGGCCGCCTCCCGTTCTCTCTCCAGCTCTGTTCTCTTCCACCCGACATCCACTAATGACTGGAGGGAGGCGGCCCCTTATATGGGAACCCGGATGGGCTCCAGCTGCTTCCCGGCAATCAGTCATAGCCACACCCCAGTGTGGCGGAAGTGCCGGCTGCGCACCCGGAAGCCGTCCGGGTGTCCCCTGTCGTCTTCCCCCCAGCACTTCCTGGCGTGTCGGAAGTGCTGAGCTCCAGGGTTCCTCAGGCACCTGGGCGCCGCCTGGCGGTGGCCACAGGCCCCTACAGGGTTGGGCTTCCAAGCCCTCTACCCGTGGCCCCCAATACAACCAGGGCGATCACCCCCTCGCGGTCTGGAGGAGGCACAAGCCCTCCTCTGGTCCTCCTGGGCGTCCCGGCCGGGCTCCAGCCCCAGCCGGGGACCACACGGGATATTCCGGCACCAGGGTGCCGCCTGGCGGTGGCCACGGGTCCCTACAGGGCTGGGCTTCCAAGCCCTGTACCCGAGGCCCCCAACATAACTAGGACGGATGCCCCCTCGCGGTCTGGAGGAGGCACAAGCCCTCCACAATAGATAGATAGATAGATAGATAAAACTGGTGTGTTATTTTAACTTAGAAAGACTGATTGCTGTTAATTTTGGGGCTATCTGTAGAGAGCTGTAAGGGTTGAGCCTGTCTACAAGATCAGGTTGTATTCTAGTTATGAGGATACTTTTTAACTGCTAAAAATGCCTAATTATATTAATGTAAGTAACATATCTTGACAAGGAGAGCCAATACTTTCTGAATTAATGTGCAGTAAGAACTGAATCTAATTTCAATTTATAAGCAAAAGGCAAACGTTTCTCATTTTTGTCATTAAAGTCAGGTAAATCCAGACAGGTGACCATTAAAAAGGTGGATTATTCATCTGTCCATGCTCCATAGGTGCCTGAGGCACTGAGTGTTGTTTTTACCACCGTCCTGTTCTTAGTTTGTTCTTGTCTTGTGATAATCAATAGCATCAGTGACCCTAAAATGAATTAAATTGGTTCAGCAATGAAAGGAAGTGCTTTTATAGCTACAACATTAGTAACTGTATGCATCATGGAATTAGGTGGTGCAGTGGTAGTGCTGCTGCTTCACAGTAAGTAGACCAGGGTTTGTATCCTAGGTCCTTCCAGTGTTGACTTTGCAAAGCATAAACATAAAGAATTATTATTATTATTATTATATAGATGCAGAAAGTCCAACATGTTATGTTTATTTGGTTAAACATAAAGTGTAAAATTTGAAACTGGCAAATTGTCAAGGCTACTGCATAATATCATGCTTGAAGGTTTAAATTAAAAACCACAGAATTTCTAAAATCAAAGAATATTAACTGCAAGATAATAACAAGCTCTACATTCTACAAAAAAAGTTGTTATGTAGTCCTGCAAAGCAATCAGTGCATAATTTGATTGAGTTTAAAGAAAATTCCAAACTTTTTCCATGTTTTCATCAAATGCAGTCTTCTTAATTTGTTCTTTGCTTTAACTGTCAATGGCTGATCATCGTCCTCTTAAGAGTCATTATTAACATATATCGCCAGGATCAAAGCATGTGAGTGGATGGCCAACCAATCGTATGAAGAGATGGGTGGAGACAGTGCATGTCAGTAACAAGGCACTCACTGGATTAATAATTAGGTTAACTTGCAAAAACCCACATTGGCACTCACTTGTTGAAACTAGAATACAGCTAAGAGCAAGCAATAAAAGCTGAAGTATTGACAGAATCTGTGAATCGCATCTCTTTCGGATAACTGTAGACCAGTTGTCACTCCAAAGGTGCCGGTACATACCACCACAAAACAAGCCCTGGGTGTCAAACAGATTGAGGTTATGGGCAAGATAAGCAAGGGCATTATTAATTAACAATATAACATCATCAGAATAGAAAGTAACTTTTTGGGGTATATCTTTAATCAGTGTGGTACTGATATTGTCTGAGCTGTGGAGAATTACCATCGGAGGCTTTAATGAGAGAACAGAGGGGGTTAGGGGAGGGCAGTTAGGTCTGGCTCCTTGAAATACATGAATGGGGGAGAACAAGCTGCATAACAGTCACACCCGGAGCAACCTCTCTGCCTTTATACAGAACTGCTGAAATGACTCACTGTTGTTCCAAAAACCTCTCTAGCATTTTTCATTGCACTGTTTCATTGTGTAACTGTGTCAAAAACAAGTTTTGTGTTGACAAGTTCAATAAACATTGCTTCTCTTTAAGCATGTGGCTAGCTCTACTGCCATGGTGGAAAAGTTTGCAATGTGCCATACCAGGCAACTGTTGGAATTTTCAGAGCAGCCTGCGATACAAAAGTGAACGTGTACACAAAGCAGCTGACTTGAAGTGCTGCATAACACCAGTGTTATCAGTCACAATGGCTGGTTCTTCTTCTTTATGTTCCATTCATTCAGTGTCACTATCAACAAGCATCAGCTCTAGATCCTCGTCTTAAAATGCTTCCTTTTTGTCTGAGGAGTGAGGACACATTTCTGAGACTGATTAAGATATGAAACCACTAGGGGGTGCCACTGAGCCCAAAGCCTCAGACACAATAATACCCAAATACACTTCCTACTCAAATAAATGGTTTTATTGAGCCCCAACCAGTTATTCACAAACATAATAAAGTAAAGCACCAAACACAATTCTCCTTCCTCCTCCAAGAGCATAGTCCACTGCCTCCTGACTCTGACTCCCTGAAAATGAGGTGTGGTGGACTCGTTAAAGACCCCAACAGGGTTGCGTTTCTGGACTCCATTTCCTATGCAACCTTCTATGTGTCTTAATCAGGTTTAGCACTGAGGAACATTTCCACTTGTCATGTGGAGGAATGACCTGCTCCTGGTGAGTCAGTTCTCCTTGTCCTTCTATTAAGGCCTCCTGGCCAGGTATGAAACCTTCCATTATCCTGGGCAGGATACCTGTCCTTCCTCCTGGGCACCCACACATTACTGCTACAAGTGAGCAACTGAAGATATATGTAACTTGTAGAATTATAGAAACATATGAGTCTTCCCACTGTATCTTTAATTTTCAAGATTATTTTAAATGTCCAATAGGGGAATAAATTTGGCTAACAGTTTAGTTGAAGGATGTCTACATGGAGATTCATAACACAAAAATAGGTTATTGAATAACATTTATTATTTAACAAGCAATATTTGATTATTTTATAACAATATTATTTGTAAGATGATACAGATGTTTTATAAAATAGATACCATTGCATTGTGTTAAAACAAGGAACCCCCCATAATATGTATGGACTCTGATGTGGCGATACATATGTTAGTTAAATTATGGTGAATTTTGAATGAATGCAGTGCTGTGAAAAAGTTGTTTGGTTGTTTTTAAAAGAACAATGATATTTTGTTCTACATCTTCCAAATACTGATGTCGACTGTTCATTACTAATTAAGTATTTCTTCTTCCATGCTTATGCATATGTTATGAATTCACTATTTAGACACTCTTTAAAAAAAGTGTTACTGAAATTTGTCAGATTATATTAATATTCTCTATGCATGGTTAATTAATTTCTAAATAAGCCACCACTTCAAATATATCAGTACACACTAATTCAGTCAAGATAAAATCAATATTGAATCGAATCGGGACACCAGTGAGAATACCCAGCACTATTCAACACAAAGTTACTCAAGATGGTGAAAACCAGTTGCCACAGTTACAAAATACAGGTCAAATCCCATTATAACAAATACCGAAGTAGCAAACTTTTCAAAATAACGAATACTTTTTGTTGGTCCAGACAATGATTTATACAACATCACTTTTAATGGATTAAAAAGAAACAAAAGAAAGTAACAGTCTGTTGTGAAATTTCCAGTGTCGGGCAGTATTGCAGAGGCTCAGCTAGAGTGCATGCATGACATCACACACATAGCCGAATTCAGTGCTCCATCGAACCTCTGCGAGGGTAGTTGTGTCAGGTGCATATGCTGTACTGTTCAAGTTAGATAGCACTTCTCAAAATTTGCTTTTCGATGAGCAAAGAAAAGTGAGAAATGGCATCAGTTTATGCTGGAAAAAATAGCTACATCTAGTGTCTCATTTTCATTCTGTATTCATACCTGTATTTCTATATAAAAAAAGTTACATCTAATGTCTCATTTTCAAATAAAATATTTTTTGCAGTTTGTTTTTTTTTTTGTATTACAGGTGTTGTCAAGCTTTGGGTCACAGAGTTGCACAAAAGACAGGAAGATGAGTTTCCAAGGAAAATACATGTACTTTATTACTGTATAGAGAAGGCAGGTACAGTCTCAAGACTTCACTCAAAATAGGAGCTGTTACTTCAGTACTCAAGGTAGGGCTGTAACACAGGGACAATCATCCTGCTTAACTCCCATCTTCAAATTAGAAGATCACTAGTGGTTCAGAATTACAGCTGTGGCAGAATAGGAGAGTGCGAGGAAGAGCAGGTCAAAGCCCCGTGTTAAATGTTCTAAACATTGTGCGACAAGCATGTTACGCTGCAAGCCTGATTCTGAAGATTACAACCAATTACTCTACCCTTGGTTTACTGTTTACTACACGCAGCAGAGCAGCTACAGAGCTGTCCTTGCACTGTTGCCATTTGTGATAGCAAATCGTTAGTGACCCTAGACTACACATTTCCCCCATATTAGTTAAAACGGGATTTACCCTCAACTAATGCCACCTACAAACATACATTTAGGGAATTATAAGCGAACACTTCTGACAGGGGACTCTGCCAGCCGTTCCCAGCAGACCCTCACAACACGTTTGGGCCTACCAGGTCTGACCGGCATCTTCCCCCACCATCGAAGCCAACTCACCACCAGGTGGTGATCAGTTGACAGCTCCGCCCCTCTCTTCACCCGAGTGTCCAAGACATATGGCCGCAAGTCCGACGACACAACCACAAAGTCGATCATCGAACTGAGGCCTAGGGTGTCCTGGTGCCAAGTGCACATATGAACACCCTTATGCTTGAACATGGTGTTCGTTATGGACAATCCGTGGCGAGCACAGAAGTCCAATAACAGAACACCGCTCGGGTTCAGATCGGGGGGGCCATTCCTCCCAATCACGCCCTTCCAGGTCTCACTGTCATTGCCCACGTGGGCATTGAAGTCTCCCAGCAAAACGAGGGAATCCCCAGAAGGTATACGGCTGGCAGAGTCCCCTGTCAGAAGTAGCTTCAACTCCCACCTTCGGCAGAACTTCGACCACGTCCCGAGGGAGGTGGGGGACATTGAGTCCGAATGGGCCATGTTCCGTGCCTCTATTGTTGAGGCGGCTGACCGGAGCTGTGGCCGTAAGGTGGTCGGTGCCTGTCGCGGCGGCAATCCCCAAACCCGTTGGTGGACACCGGCGGTGAGGGATGCCGTCAAGCTGAAGAAGGAGTCCTATAGGACCTTTTTGTCCTGTGGGTCTCTGGAGGCAGCTGATAGGTACCGACAGGCCAAGCGGAATGCGGCTTCGGTTGTTGCTGAGGCAAAAACTCGAGCATGGGAGGAGTTTGGAGAGGCCATGGAGAACGACTTTCGGACGGCTTCGAGGAGATTCTGGTCCACCGTCCGGCGTCTCAGGAAGGGGAAGCAGTACAGTGTCAACACCGTATATGGTGGGGATGGTGCGCTGCTGACCTCGACTCAGGACGTTGTGGGTCGGTGGGGGGAGTACTTCGAAGACCTCCTCAATCCGACTAACATGCCTTCCAATGAGGAAGCAGAGCCTGGGGACTCTGAGGTGGGCTCTCCCATCTCTGGGACTGAAGTCACCGAGGTGGTCAAAAAACTCCTTGGTGGCAGGGCCCCGGGGGTGGATGAGATACGCCCGGAGTTCCTTAAGGCTCTGGATGTTGTAGGACTGTCTTGGTTGACACGTCTCTGCAACATCGCATGGACATCGGGGACAGTGCCTCTGGATTGGCAGACTGGGGTGGTGGTCCCCCTCTTTAAAAAGGGGGACCGGAGGGTGTGTTCCAACTATAGAGGGATCACACTCCTCAGCCTCCCTGGAAAAGTCTATTCGGGGGTTCTGGAGAGGAGGGTCCGTCGGATAGTCGAACCTCGGATTCAGGAGGAACAGTGTGGTTTTCGTCCTGGTCGCGGAACAGTGGACCAGCTCTACAGCCTTAGCAGGGTCCTGGAGGGTGCATGGGAGTTTGCCCAACCAGTCTACATGTGCTTTGTGGACTTGGAAAAGGCATTCGACCGTGTCCCTCGGGGAGTCCTGTGGGGGGTGCTCCGGGAGTATGGGGTACTGGACCCCCTGATAAGAGCTGTTCAGTCCCTGTACAACCGGTGTCAGAGCTTGGTCCGCATTGCCGGCAGTAAGTCGAGCCCGTTTCCAGTGAGAGTTGGACTCCGCCAGGGCTGCCCTTTGTCACCGATTCTGTTCATAACTTTTATGGACAGAATTTCTAGACGCAGCCAGGGTGTTGAAGGGGTCCGGTTTGGTGGACTCAGGATTGGGTCACTGCTTTTTGCAGATGATGTTGTCCTGTTTGCTTCATCAGGCCGTGATCTTCAGCTCTCTCTGGAGCGGTTCGCAGCTGAGTGTGAAGCGGCTGGGATGAGAATCAGCACCTCCAAATCCGAGACCATGGTCCTCAGCCGGAAAAGGGTGGAGTGCCCTCTCAGGGTTGGGAGAGAGATCCTGCCCCAAGTGGAGGAGTTTAAGTATCTCGGGGTCTTGTTCACGAGTGAGGGAAGAATGGATCGTGAGATCGACAGGCGGATCGGTGCGGCATCCGCAGTGATGCGGGCTCTGCATCGGTCTGTCGTGGTGAAAAAAGAGCTGAGCCGTAAGGCAAGGCTCTCAATTTACCAGTCGATCTACGTTCCTACCCTCACCTATGGTCATGAGCTATGGGTAGTGACCGAAAGAACGAGATCGCGAATACAAGCGGCTGAAATGAGTTTCCTCCGCAGGGTGTCTGGGCTTTCCCTTAAAGATAGGGTGAGAAGCTCAGTCATCCGGGAGGGGCTCAGAGTAGAGCCGCTGCTCCTCCGCATCGAAAGGAGTCAGATGAGGTGGCTCGGGCATCTGATCAGGATGCCTCCTGGACGCCTCCCTGGTGAGGTGTTCCGGGCACGTCCAACCGGGAGGAGGCCCCGGGGAAGACCCAGGACACGCTGGAGGGACTATGTCTCCCGGCTGGCCTGGGAACGCCTTGGGATTCTCCCGGAAGAGCTGGAAGAAGTGGCCGGGGAGAGGGAAGTCTGGGCTTCTCTCCTTAAGCTGCTACCCCCGCGACCCGACCTCGGATAAGCGGAAGAGGATGGATGGATGGATGGATGGATAAGCGAACACCATTAAATCAGGTTGCATAATTGAGTTAAATTATTAAAATGTGAGATTTCTTTACATCATTGGAAATGCCTAAATAGGATTACCTGTTGTGCTCCAGTGATGCTTCGGTCAGGTTGTGACAGCAAGAACATCACATCCTGGAAGTGTTTAATTGGTTTGCGAAACTAAATTCATATCTTAACATACTGGAAAAACAGAATCAAAAAACAGCCCAAAATAAAAAAAAAAGGTAGAAACTAGTACATTTACAAGAGAAAGCTTTGATCAAAATACTTTCTTTATTGTTTAAACTATGAGGAAACATGGCAGCTTAGGTGCAAAAAGAAAGATTTAGAGTGAAAGTTACAGTTTAGTTAACTGCCATATAGAACTAACATTGCAACATTTAGCATTGCTTATAATTCAGCGTGTCTGGTTGTCAGCAAGCAATCCAGCAATTTTTTGCAACTGTCTACCTACAGTATGCTGCTGTAAGTGTCTTTATTTTTCTTTGATTCTGTCTTGCATCTGATTTAGCTGCATAAATTATGTATTGTGGTGTAATGCTGTTTGAATTCAGGAGGGAAAAAACAACTTATCTGTTATAACAGCAACTGCTCTTGTTTATATGGCCCAAACTGGCTATTGTAATGAGCAGCCTCCTACTAGGACTTTAGTCAAGAGTTTCTAAGTATTTTTACATGCAGATGAGGTAAGTTTAACCTCAAATTATGTATAATCTTTAGCATTTATATATCGTTTTAATTTATGATCACCTTTTGATTTTTGTGAGCACCTGACCTTGTATAGAAGGTAGTGCAATTTTTTTTTTTGCATTGTATGACTGCCTGTACACATTGGAATTCTTTTACTTGCTTAGTGTTTGATTATATTTTTTTTTTTCCAATTTTCTCACTTGGTTGCTATGCCCTGAATCCTCAAAGTGAGTTGGCCAAATCTACACCTACTGTATCTTTGAATCTCAGAAATTCAATATATTCCTGATGTTAGATGGTTGTAAACTTTATGATCTATCTATCCATTATCTAACCCGCTATATCTTAACTACAGGGTCACGGGGGTCTGCTGAAGCCAATCCCAGCCAACACAGGGCGCAAGGTAGGAAACAAACTCTGGGCAGGGTGCCAGCTCACCGCAGAACACACACACACACACCCACACACCAAGCACACTCTAAGGACAATTTAGAATCGCCAATGCACCTAACTTGCATGTCTTTGGACTGTGGGAGGAAACCTGGAGCACCCGGAGGAAACCCACACAGACACGGGGAGAACATGCAAACTCCACGCAGGGAGGACCCGGGAAGCGAACCCAGGTCTCCTTAATGTGAGGCAGCAGCGCTACCCCCTTTATGATCTAGTATCTACTATTATAGACTGATTAGCTCTATTAGTGGCTCACATTGTTCATGTCTGTGTTTCTTTTATGGTGAACGTCGTGGTCGCATTTTTTATTTTTATAACGTATTGATTTTCTATTGATCATTTTCATTTGAATGTACTCTGTATTATTTCGTTCCCTGTTTCATGTAATTATTATAATTATTTTTATATTGGGTGTTACAATTCCCTTGGTGTCACATGATGTATAATATTTATACATAGCTTATGATTATCTGCGGTAGGTTGGCGTCCTGCGGGGGTTTGTTTCTTGCCTTGCAACATGTGTTGGCTGGGATTGGCTCCGGCAGACCCCTGTGACCCTGTGGTTAGGATGTGGCGGGTTGGATAATGGATGGATGGATGACTTATGATTATTTTATACAGACAATGGAAAATAAATTTTTTGTAATATGATGTGATATTTGTACCCTATCGGGAGTACATGTAGAGTTGTCTTGCGGATAAAATTGATAAATAGAATGAATCGTATACGTATTTAAGTTTATTTTGTTCTATTGTTACACTTAATTGAATCTTTAGTGCATATAATTTAAGTGTCTGCTTATCCTAGCATCCTGTGCCCATAGTGCCCTGTATTGTATTAACATTGTATGTTTGTGTTTTTTGGCATTTTGGAGTTGCTGTAGATGGAAGCTAAAATGTAACCAAAAAGGCATTGTGGGGGTCATTCAGTTAAGAAGAAATAAGTTAAAAATAGCAGTGTGTCTGACCCTCTTTGGGATATTGAATTGATGCATCACATGCCCCTTAGCTCGGTGTACTGTGGAGTGTGTGAAGGTACCTGTAATGCAAGGCAAGCCATTGGCCAGTGAAGCAAGACACTGGGCCATGAGCCTGTGCCACTGACCTCTCTGTGCGTATGTCTCCTCAGGCCAGTGTTACCCTTTTACTCCCAAACCTGACTTCCAGTGCTGCATAAGTGTGATCTGAGAGCACTTCTCAGTAAGGCGGGAGTTCTGTATAATAGGGAACAGCAGCCCCTGAAGCACCCCCTGGAGGCACCCCTGGAACCCAACAGGGCTAAGCCAATAAATATCAATTCCAATACATCCCTGTGGGAATCTGAGGCATCGTTGCAACCCAGGGGAGCTGCCAGATAGCACCCCAGTGAGATAATGCCCCTCATAAGCCATCTCCCCATGTCCTTCCATTAAGGAGGTGACCTGGCTGGGTAATAATCCTGGCCATCCCTCACAATAATTACAATTAAAATTCAAACAATTTCAGACACTGGATCCATACTTAGCTCTTTATCAATTTTGTGATGGTTGCCATAAACAAGCCATTTTCTGCAATTAGTTTTCAATGAATAATAATGAAAGTGTCCTCAAAAAATCCTACTTAACTCATGACTGATAATTATTTATGATTGCAGTTTTAGGTAATGTTTTTAGAAAGATGTTGAAAGTGCCTGGCTAAGAGCACAAGAGCCTTTCTTATTGGAGCAGTGAACGGTATCAGCATCAGCTTAAACTGGGCTACTTTGGTGTCACTAAGAAGAAAGACCAAATTAGAAAAATGTTCACATGTCTCAACCTTCAGGTGCATTTTGAGCTTACTTAACTGATTTGAAATTTTAAGCATTTAACATTTTCTCATTACTTTATTATATATTTATTAAGTATTTTTGTAGCAGCAGGTCACATTTAAAAACAGTAATAATAGAATTGAATTAAATATGATACAGACATATCATATGTCTGTATATATCAGGTCAGGCCTGGTAGGCCCAAACGTGTTGTGAGGGTCTGCTGGGAACGGCTGGCAGAGTCCCCTCTCAGAAGTAGCTTCAACTTCCACCTTCGGCAGAACTTCGACCACATCCCGAGGGACGTGGGGGACAACGAGTCCGAATGGGCCATGTTCCGTGCCTCTATTGTTGAGGCGGCTGACCGGAGCTGTGGTCGTAAGGTGGTCAGTGCCTGTCGTGGTGACAATCCCCAAACCCGTTGGTGGACACCAGCTGAGGAAGGAGTCCTATAGGACCTTTTTGTCCTGTGGGTCTCTGGAGGCAGCTGATAGGTACCAGCAAGCCAAGCGGAATGCGGCTTCGGTGGTTGCTGAGGCAAAAACTCGGGCATGGGAGGATTTTGGGGAGGCCATGGAGAACAACTTTCGGACGGCTTTGATGAGATTCTGGTCCACCATCCAGCGTCTCAGGAGGGAGAAGCAGTGCAGTGTCAACACCGTATATGGTGGGGATGGTGCGCTGCTGACCTCGACTCGGGACGTTGTGGGTCGGTGGGGGGAGTACTTCGAAGACCTCCTCAATCCCACTAACATGCCTTCCAATAAGGAAGCAGAGCCTGGGGACTCCGAGGTGGGCTCTCCCATCTCTGGAACTGAGGTCACGAGATGGTCAAAAAACTCCTTGGTGGCAGGGCCCCGGGGGTGGATGAGATACACCCGGAGTTCCTCAAGGCTCTGGATGTTGTAGGACTGTCTTGGTTGACACGTCTCTGCAACATCGCATGGACATCGGGGACAGTGCCTCTGGATTGGCAGACCGGGGTGGTGGTCCCCCTCTTTAAAAAGGAGGACCGGAGGGTCTGTTCCAACTACAGAGGGATCACACTCCTCAGCCTCCCTGGAAAAGTCTATTCGGGGGTTCTGGAGAGGAGGGTCCGTCGGATAGTCGAACTTCGGATTCAGGAGGAACAGTGTGGTTTTCGTCCTGGTCGCGGAACAGTGGACCAGCTCTACACCCTTAGCAGAGTCCTGGAGGGTGCATGGGAGTTTGCCCAACCAGTCTACATGTGTTTTGTGGACTTGGAAAAGGCGTTCGACCGTGTCCCTCGGGGAATCCTGTGGGGGGTGCTCCGGGAGTATGGGGTACCGGACCCCCTGATAAGAGCTGTTCAGTCCCTGTACAACCGGTGTCAGAGCTTGGTCCGCATTGCCGGCAGTAAGTCGAGCCCGTTTCCAGTGAGAGTTGGACTTCGCAGGGCTGCCCTTTGTCACCGATTCTGTTCATAACTTTTATCGACAGAATTTCTAGGCGCAGCCAGGGTGTTGAAGGGGTCCGGTTTGGTGGACTCAGGATTGGGTCACTGCTTTTTGCAGATGATGTTGTCCTGTTTGCTTCATCAGGCCGTCATCTTCAGCTCTCTCTGGATTGGTTCGCAACTGAGTGTGAAGCGGCTGGGATGAGAATCAGCACCTCCAAATCCGAGACCATGGTCCTTAGCCAGAAAAGGGTGGAGTGCCCTCTCAGGGTTGGGGGAGAGATCCTGCCCCAAGTGGAGGAGTTCAAGTATCTTGGGGTCTTGTTCACGAGTGAGGGAAGAATGGACCGTGAGATTGACAGGCGGATCGGTGCGGCATCCGCAGTGATGCGGGCTCTGCATCTGTCTGTCGTGGTGAAAAAAGAGCTGAACCGTAAGGCAAAGCTCTCAATTTACCAGTCGATCTACGTTCCTACCCTCACCTATGGTCATGAGCTATGGGTAGTGACTGAAAGAACGGGATTGCGAATACAAGCGGCTGAAATGAGTTTCCTCCGCAGGGTGTCTGGACTGTCCCTTAAAGATAGGGTGAGAAGCTCAGTCATCCGGGAGGGGCTTAGAGTAGAGCCGCTACTCCTCCGCATCGAGAGGAGTCAGATGAGGTGGCTCGGGCATCTGATCAGGATGCCTCCTGGATGCCTCCCTGGTGGGGTGTTCCAGGCACGTCCAACCGGGAGGAGGCCCCGGGGAAGACCCAGGACACGCTGGAGGGACTGTCTCCTGGCTGGCCTGGGAATGCCTTGGGATTCTCCTGGAAGAGCTGGAAGAAGTGGCCAGAGAGATGGAAGTCTGGGACCTCTCTGCTCAAGCTGCTGCCCCCGTGACCCGACCCCGGATAAGCGGAAGAGGATGAATGGATGGATGATACAGACAACATTAAATACACTCATTTTTATTGTAATGTAGTGCTACACGGTGTTCACCATCACTGGCCTAAATGGATTCCCATAATGTGAGATCACTCTTTTAAGAAGTCTGCTGTCCTCACTAGCTGGAGATTGTGTGACTGTCTGTCGCCAGCTTGCTGTTTTTATAGGCTCTCCTACAGCTGACACTCAAGCTGCTCACTTGAATGATGGAATGCCAGCTTGTACTGTTGGGGACTCTTTAGTAATGCCATCCCCAAGCTGAGACATATTGTCACTTTATAATGACATGTAGTAAAAAACAGAGCCCAAATAGGTGGGTGCTGGCTCAATAGCTTTCATAGACAGCAGATCCCAACTCAAGTGACGTAAACAGTTACTGTAATACTCACATATAAGTCGGGTCTTGAAACCAGAAAAATCAATCATAAATTCAGATCCCGTTCAAAAATGTGTCAATTTAATTTACCTCCTCCAATCTTGCACCAGTTTCTCAGATGCATTGAATTTTGTTGCAGCAGTGCAGTTAACAATTTATATCGTTACTTCAACAACTTTTAATTCAAAACCAGCTTCATATTTTCTTCTGATTGAACACTTCATCATAGATAAGGAATGCTCTTACGATAAAAATGTATGAGGGTGTGAGAAACAAAAAACACATATCAATGCAAACGTTGCTTCGGAGTAGTTTGGGTATTACCGAGTGGTCACATAGGCACAATACATAGAAGAAAAAGACTGTGATCCATGGTTACTCTCTCAGGTGGGCGTTAGCATATCATAATCTCTTGGGCCAATAGTGTGAGTTTTCCGCATTCGACTTATATGACTGACATTATAAAATACCAGAAATTATACGGTAAAATCAAGTCCCAACTTATCCGCGGGAGAACTTATCTGTGAGTATATACGGTAGTTGTTGGTTCAGGAGGGTCTATCATTAACTCTTAACTCCTTTCAAAAATTTTGTAAACGTAACAGATGTACTTAGAGTAAAAATCTGTTTCCGTCTTAAGGTAAAATTCTTGGCAGCTTTGGACCACAGTTAAGAGGAGGTCTGGAAGTTTGATAATAGTGTCTGAGAAGTAATGAGTCATTATGATGTGCAGATAATAATTAGCTATCAGGGTTTTTAAAAAGTAGCATACTGTAAATATTGAGTACATATTTGTTCAATGCGCTTAGAGTGATGAGTAGATCATTCTTTTTCCCTCTCACAATTGTAGCGGTCCGGTGCTGCTCACATTCATACCATCGCAGGGACGGTGATTTATTTATTTATTTTTTGGTGGGGATTCCAGGAACACACCCAGCCTTGGCCCAACCCAGACTCATTCAATCCAATAAATCAAATAAGTGAACGAATAATAATAATATATTAAATAGAAAGTAAATATAAACTACAAATAATCAGATACCACTCCGGTTCCCTTACAACGATAATAAATACAACACACAACAATAAACACCTATGACAATGTCCATGAATACAGTCCCATGTAACGGATGCAATTGAAGCTTTGGTGTGGCAGATCCTGTGAACTATAAAGGTGAATCTAAAGTTTGTCCTACTGTTTCTGAAGTGTTTCGTGTTGAGATGCATGGGAGTGCTCCCTCCGATGAAGACAAAACAGACGGGTACAAGACAAAACTTGAATCCAATACAATAGCAATGCGGGACATCCATGTAATGTCCACAAAGGTAAACGGTGACAGTGCTGACAAACAACGGTGCTCCCTCCTCTGTTTAGCTGGCTGTCTATTTTAAAGTTCCCGCTGGCCCTTCTTGTCCCCAGCAGCCACTGCACCCGTTGCAGACATCCAGTTAGGGCAATACCCACGGGACAGCATGGAATTGGAGTCCATTAAGTTGTAGCACTGCTACACATTAATTTCTAGATAAGTAACAATTTGCTGCTTTATTTTTTTTTTTGACCTTTAACAGTTAATCTACCTTTCAACATACTTCAAATAGCAGAGGTAAGCCATGAGCAGCCACCTGCAACAGCACTTCTATGCTTTTTTGTGTTTGTTACTGTTTATTGTTATTGTTTAATACTTTTTATGGATAACCAAAAATGTGAGGAAGGACTCACACTCACTTAGACACAACAGCAACTGCTGCACTTGAGCCCTTTCTCTCTACTAGAGCATCAGGTCTAACTGCCGGACTGCCAGCAGGGCTACTGTGTGGACGCTGGGAAAAGAGAGCAAGAGAGCAAACCCACTGTGCAACAAGAGAAGAAGGTACACACCTTATTATCTGCCTTCGATTATCATAGGCAATATAAGATCACTGGTGAATAAAATGGATGAGTTCACAATGCTGATCAGGAGCCAAAGGGAATACAAACTCAGCAGTCTCATGTGCTTCACCGAGATATGGCTTAGAGATGAAACACCGAACAGAGTTAAAATCATGCGGCCAGACACAAGCAGGAGCAAATGAAGCATCCCCGACACGCAGATGCAAAATAGCAACAGACACATTTTACTCTGTAATAAGCAATCTCACTAATGACAGTCCCAGTGCTTTCTTTACCATTTCTGGGGACTTTATTAACCATATTTTACTTTCCTCCCCCCTAACCAGTTTTTATCAGTTTATGCACAACAAGAGAAAACAGAACCCAGGACATATTATATGGCAATGTTAAAGAAATATACACTCACCGGCAACTGTATTAGGTCCCTCTTACTAGTACTGAGTTGGACTCCATTTTGTCTTCAGAACTGCCATAATTCTTCGTGGTATAGATTCAACAAAGTACTGAAAAAAATCCTCATGGATCCATGATGTAAATCTCCCGTTCCGCCACATCCCAAAGGTGCTCTATTGGATTGAGATCTGGTTACTGTGGAGGCCATTTAAATACAGTGAATTCATTGTCAAGCTCAAGAAACCAGTTTGAGACGATTTGAGCTTTGTGATATGGCACTTTTTCTTGCTGGAAGTACCATGAGAACATGGGTACACTGCGGTCATAAAGGGATGGATCTGGTCAGCAACAATACTCACGTAGGCTGTAGCATTTGAAAGATGCTCAATTGGTACTAATGGGCTAAATGTCCCATGAAAATATCCCCCACACCATTACAGCACCACCACCAACACCAGCCTGAACCACTGCTACAAGGCAGGATGGATCCATACTTTCATGTTGTTGACACCAAAGTCTGAACGTACCATCCGAATGTTGCAGCAGAACTTGAGACTCATCAGAGCAGGCAACGTTTTTTCAGTCTTCTATTGTCCAGTTTTGGTAAGTCTGTACAAATTGTAGTCTCAGTTGCCTGAGCTTAACTGACAGGAATGGCACCCAGTGTGGTCTCCTGCTGCTGTAGCCCCTCTGCTTCAAAGTCTGATGTGTTGTGTATTCAGAGATGCTCTTCTGCATACCTCGGTTGTAACGAGTGGTCATTTGAATTACTGTTGCCTTTTTATCAGCTCAAACCTGTCTGGCCATTCTCCTTAAACCTCTGGCATCAACAAGGCATTTCTGCCCAATAAATTGCCACTCACTGGATATTTTCCCTTTTTCAGACCATTCTCTGTAAACCTTAGAGATGGTTGTGTGTGAAAATCCCAGCAGATTAGCAGTTTCTGAAATACTCAGACCAGCCTGTCTGGCACCAACAACAATGCTACGTTCAAAGTCACTTCAATCACCTTTCTTCCTCATTCTGATAATTGGTTTGAACTTCAGCAGGTCGTCTTCACAATGTCTACATGCCTAAATGCATTAAGTTGCTGCTATATGATTGGCTGTTAGATATTTGTGTTAACAAACAGTTGAACAGGTACACTTAATAAAGTGGCTGGTGAGTGTATAACTCTGTTGCTTTGCCACCTTTAAGCTGATCGGAATATAATTTGGTACAGCTCATAACTGCATATAAATGCATAGTCAAGTAGCCGCCAACCATCTCCAGGACTATGTAGGAATGGACAACGGAGGAAAGGAGGCTCTGAAAGACGCCTTTGAATGCACAGACTGGGATATGAGGAATGATCCAGTGTATCACAGACTACATCAAGTTTTGTATGGATAACACAGTCTCCACAAAGACAGTGCACTGCTTTCCCTACAACAAGCCATGGATCTCAAAAAACTTGAAGGCCGTATTGAATATGAAGAGGACAGTCTAGGTCTGGAGATAGAGGAAATCAAACCAGTGAAGTCAGAACTGAAAAAGCAGCTCCATGAGAGGAAAGCCTGCTACAGAGACAACACTGAGCACAAGTTACAACAAAACAACATCAAGGAAGTGCAATGAGAACTATCACTGGCTAGAAGCAGGCTATATAAACACATGCAGAGGAAGGGGACAAGAACAGAGATAATGAACTTAACCAGTACTTCAACAGGTGTGACTCATTCTGGTCAGTACAGACCTCCCGCAACATTGCTAGCCCCTGTGTGCAAGCTGAGGAAGTTCCAGAATCCCAACTGCCATCTGTATGAACTTCCCCCTCTACTTCCTGGACTGTCTGTCACTGCTGATCAAGTGAGGAGAGAGCTGGGAAAAGTCTGCATAAACAAGGATTTAGGGCCAGATGGAAACAGCACCAGGGTTCTAAAAACATGACAGACAGCTGTGCCTGGTACATTGAGCACTTGTTCTCCCACTCACTGAATTTGCAGAAGGTTCTCAGGCAATGGAAAACATTTTATGTGGTCCCAGTGCCAAAGAAAGGATATTCCAGTGATTCCCATGGACTTCAGACCAGTTGATTTTACTTTATACATCATAAAGACCTTTGAGAGGCTGGTCCTAAAACTACTATGACCCCCTGGTTTCACAACATCTGGATCCTCTGCAGTTTGCCTATCAGGCACATATACTGTAGATGTGGAGGATGCTCTCATCTACAAGCTTCACACTTGGGTGAAGCTGGCACCACAGTCAGAATAATGCTCTTTATCTTTCCTAGTGCTTTAAAAACCATTCTGCCTCACAGACTGGGGCAAAAGTTCAAGGCTTTGAATCTTGATGCTCCCACAATCTCCTGGATCATGGACTACCTGTATAACAGAGAGTAGTTTGTGAGGCTGAGAGACTGTGTCAGAAATGGTGGTACATAATACTTGAGCACCTCAGGGAACTCTCCTGTTTCACCTCTACAATAGCCTTCCAGCACAATACCTGGCAGTGCTTGCCATCTACAGAAACTTTCAGATGAATCGTCCATCATAGGCTGCAATAGTAATGGAGAGGAGTCAGAGTACAGGAAAGTCGGAGGACTTTGCCTTGTGGTGTAGTGACAACAACCTACAACTCAACTTCAACAAGATAAAATAACGTGATGGACTTCCAGAAGCTTCTGAGACCAGTTACCATTCAGGAGGAGGATGTGGAAGTGGTGCAGAGCTACACGTATCTGGGGATGCACAAAAACAACAAACTGGTAAAAGAAGCACAAGGCCTGAACAACAGCTACACCAGTGCAAGTTAGAGACATTGTAGACCAGAAGACTAGGCTCCTGTCGCGTAACTTCTACTGGTCTTTTGGCTCTTGTGTGAACTGTTATTTTTGGCTATTGTTTTCTGGGTTTTGCTCTATTGCTATTTTACTAGAATTTTGTTATTGGATTACAGACTGGTTTGTTCGACTTATTTTTGGCCTTTTGGCACATGTATTTACTTTGTTTCAGAATTTTGTTTAATAAACTTTCAAATATAAAAGGAACATTGTTTTGTTTTTAGACCAGGGGTCTTATGGGTCCACGATTTCCTTTTAAGAATTTTTTTCCCTGAAATTTGAGAAACCTACCTCATTTTTGATGGACCTGTGCAGGCCTGAAGCCTGCTTCTTCAGTTTGGGGTGATTCTCATTTTGATAACTGGCCTGAATTAACTATTTTAGCCTATTCCTCAATTAAAGTTTCATACATTGGGAATATATATATCTCAATCAAAATCTTTGGTCCACTAACTTTTACAATTTGATGAGAATTCTGGGTTAAAGTTTTAATAAGGCTTCTAAATATACTTTATTACTTTTCCATGCACTACACAAAAATAGTTCAGGGAGAATGGATGTGAACCAAATTATGTGCTAAATATACAACTCCTCAAAGCTATCAAGTGCAGATGGCCTTGCTCATGCAGACTCTTGAAGGGATTATTGTATTATTGGGATGCATAGACACAATACAGGTGGTAGTTTTCAGGAGTTAAAAAATATTTCTCTATTGATACAAGTAGATGAGCATACTATATGTCCATTTCTGATTAATTCTATATGAGGCTTACAAGAAGAATGTCTTATTTTTGACAACCTATGCTCCACAACATTTACTATAAACCTGGGGTTATTAGAGCAAACACCGAAGTAACAGACAAACACCAATAAGGTTGCTAAGAAGATTTTTATTGTGGCAATAAAGTCTTCACAGAAACAAAGCAGATAAAACTAACATGAAACAACTGGGCAATTTATTCTATTTTCAATATATAGACTAGACTAGTTTTAGGTGAGATACGAGAAATCATAATTATAAAAATTGCAGTCTACAAAATTCAACTTTTATATATAAACAAATACTTAAGATTTTGAATAAATATGTACTTGGTTTGAATTTCCTCCTTCATTGGGTGGGCAACAACATACGTCTTCAGTCTGTCATATTTTAAATATATTCACCACAATCCACCCTTTTGTCTCTAAACTTGCTCCTGGCTTTAGTGCGGGCCTTGAATACAGCTGCGTTGTACAAATGCTGTTAAAGAACAAGGATTAATAGAAATATGATTAAAAGGAGGAAAAAAATAAAATACAGGTGCAATTGGTACAACCAATTTCAAAATACAAAGTAAACTAGCATTCCAGTTGCTGAAATGTCAAAAATGTTCATTACCCTCTCGAAACGGGAGATTTTCATTGCCTTTAGTGTTGTAGCATTAACCATCAATGGGGGTCCAAGCTCAAATATACTTCTTATGAATTCATTAGCCTGTAATAAAATATAAAAAAAAAAAACCCTCTTCAAAACACGCACCAAATACCACAAAGGAATTTCAAAGAACCTATTAAGCTTAATGTAGCAATGCTTCCACCTGTAAGAAAAGTTCAATGCAATATAAAACCTCAAACTTGTGTCATATATTTAAAATTCAAAAGTCCTTAATCCCCCCCCCCCAATTTTAAATTTTCCAAATTAGGGAGACACAGTGATAGTAAAAGTTATAGTAATGTAACATATACAGTGTAGTGTAGGGCCTAGTACAGCTACACAGTGGTCATCCTCTCCCAGCGTCCATATGCATTTTCTCCCGTTTTCATTGTACCTACAAAGAGGTACAGATTACGATGACTGGTGATTCTTGCCTGGTCCGAGGATATGTGGGTGTGTAAGCAAATATGCCTTACAATGGACTACAGCCGTTTACAACAGTTAGGTCCATAAATATTTAGACAGAGACAACTTTTTTCTAAAATTGGTTCTGTACATTACCACAATGAATTTTAAATGAAACAACTCAGATGCAGTTGAACTGCAGACTTTCAGCTTTAATTCAGTGGGGTGAACAAAAAGATTGCATAAAAATGTGAGGCAACCAAAGCATTTTTTTTTAACACAATCCCTTCATTTCAGGGGCTCAAAAGTAATTGGACAATTGACTCAAAGGCTATTTCATGGGCAAGTCCATCGTTATGTCATTATCTTTCAGCAGATAAAAGACCTGGAGTTGATTTGAGATGTGGTGCTCAAAGGAATTCTCCATGTAGGTAAAAGAAGCCATCCTTAAGCTGCGAGAACAGAAAAAACCCATCCGAGAAACTGCTACAATATTACAAGTGGTAAAATCTACAGTTTGGTACATCCTGAGAAAGAAAGCAAGCACTGGTGAACTCAATGCAAAAAGACCTGGATGTCCACAGAAGACAACAGTGGTGGAAGATCGCAGAATCATTTCCATGGTGAAGAGAAACCCCTTCACAACAGCCAACCAAGTGAACAACACACTCCAGGAGGTAGGCGTATCGATATCCAAGTCTACCATAAAGAGAAGACTGCATGAAAGTAAATACAGAGGGTGCACTGCAAGGTGCAAGCCACTCATAAGCCTCAAGAATACAAAAGCTAGACTGGACTTTGCTAAAGAACATCTAAAAAAGCCAGCACAGTTCTGGAAAAACATTATTTGGACAGATGAAACCAAGATCAACCTCTACCAGAATGATGCCAAGAAAAAAAAAAGTATGGAGAAGGTGTGGAACAGCTCATTATCCAAAGTATACCATGGTGGAGGCAGTGTGATGGCTTGGGCGTACATGGCTGCCAGTGGGACTGGGACACTAGTGTTTATTGATGATGTGACACAGGACAGAAGCAGCCGAATTAATTCTGAAGTGTTCATAGACATACTGTCTGCTCAAATCCAGCTAAATGCCGTCAAATTGATTGGGTGGCGTTTCATGATACAGATGGGCAATGACCCAAAACATACAGGCAAAGCAACCCAGGAGTTTATTAAAGCAAAGAAGTGGAAAATTCTTGAATGACCAAGTCAGTCACCTGATCTTAATCCAATTGAGTATGCATTTCACTTGTTGAAGACTAAACTTCGGACAGAAAGGCCCACAAACAAACAGCAACTGAAAGCCGCTGCAGTAAAGGCCTGGCAGAGCATTAAAAAGGAAGAAACCCAGCATCTGGTGATGTCCATGAGTTCAAGACTTCAGGCTGTTATTGCCAGCAAAGGGTTTTCAACCAAGTATTAGAAATGAACATTTCCAGTTATTTAATTTGTCCAATTACTTTTGAGCCCCTGAAATAAAGGGATTGTGTTAAAAAAATGCTTTAGTTGCCTCACATTTTTATGCAATCTTTTTATTCAACCCACTGAATTAAAGCTGAAAGTCTGCACTTCATCTGGATCGGAGTTGTTTCATTTAAAATTCATTGTGCTAATGTACAGAACCAAAATTAGAAAAAAAAGTTGTCTCTGTCCAAATATTTATGGACCTAACTGTACCTTGCCGGGACGGGCTGCAGCCCACATTTACCGTAAATTAGATTAAGCCCATTTCAGCATGTCATTTTAACATACAGTGTACATTCAAATATTGAATTGTACAAAATATTACACTTGTCTACAATTAGACAGTCCAAGAAACAAAAAATGGCTTCCAAGATTGTTATGTAACAAACACTGAGAAGGAACATCATAAGTATTTTTACAGAGAGATGTTTCATATGCTAAAATGCATTTAAATTCCTCACTCTCTCGCCATCTATATCTGCAAAGAATGGCCGTCGTATACAAGTCTCCCCCACACCGTCTTACTAGAAGCAGTTTCTTTAGTTTAGACTAAGCTATACTAGTGTGTTACAGCCCTAGCCT
Source organism: Polypterus bichir lapradei (assembly GCA_026402145.1). Lineage (NCBI taxonomy): Eukaryota > Metazoa > Chordata > Cladistia > Polypteriformes > Polypteridae > Polypterus > Polypterus bichir. Next base: position 97,768,898 of record JANRMT010062792.1, read on the forward strand.
CCGAAATTTTGGGTGGGAAGCTGTTCATTTGAAAGGCATATTTAATTAAGTTTGTCAAACTGAGAATAGGAACTCCTGATAAGATCTTAAAACAGCTTATTGCTGCATTTTGTATACTTGGACCATGATCATTTCTAAGAAGATGAGGGAGACATTGTGGGTTAAATTGGGAGCAAGGTGAGGTTCAGAATTCAAGTTTTCCTTTTCACAACTGCATTTTAACCATTTACCTAAAAAAAAAAAAAAAGTTTATGCTTATTTCCATTTCAAAATGTGCAACAATCATGGTTATACTTTACATGTTACTATACATACATTAGTAAGAAAATAGTATTTGTTTTACAAGAAAGTGCAGCCAATAATTTTATGCAAACAATCATTCGCTTTAAAGCTGTCCACCTTCGACGACTAGGCAGATTGCTTTCTTGGCCCATTGATTCAAACCGTCAGCAGGTCTGAGCTCAAGAGAAAGAGCTGCAAGCTGGATACCACTGTAACTTTACTCATCATGAAGAATAAAACAGTACACAGGAAAGGCTGACAGAATAGTTCCTATACAAAGTCATGACAGGAATGCTTGGTCTTATAAACAGCTTAAACCAAGATGATTTTGGCTTCAACAAATTTACAAGTCAAACAGAAATATTTTGAAAAATGAAAAGGCTTTTCCCAGAAAGCACGAGCTTTCAATAAAATAAGCTACCAATAAAAAGCACTAAAGTATCCTTAATGATGAATACATCCTATCTGGTTTTAATTCTACAAGTGATTGTCTGTGTGTTATTGGAGGGCAGAGGACAGAGCTTGCAGGAGAGGATTGGAGGCAGCAAAGAAAAAAGAGAGGAAAAGGAAAAGAAAGGACTGAGCAGTGAGCTTTATTGGCGATTTGTGCATTGTGTGCAATTGAATGAGGAACTGTAAATAAAAGTGTGCGTTTTTGGGACGTTTGTTTCAGTGTGTGTCTGGGCTGAACTTTCACAACTGTTAAAATGTGTCATTTATGTGGTATATCTTGAAATCACAGTGAAATACACAACCCAGAGTCTCAGTTGGGACAATATTTGCGTGATTCCTTGTGGATTTTCTTTCCAGACTGATCAGCTTTTGAACAGCACACTGCACGTTTGCGATTGACACGAGCATCATGTTCGGATTCATCAGAATCACTTTAGATTTCACGGTTTGTTTCAGTTTCACTATGTTATCACTACTTGTATCACTGTCAGGAGCATGCAGCACCTGGGCTGCTGAAAAAACATTTCTTACAAGATGCCATTATGAGGCTAGGAGAAGACATGTCTGTCTGGGTAACACTCAGGCCGGTCGCCTACACAAGACATGCCTATATCATTTCCCGAACAACACTTGGCACTAACGGCATTTGCACTTTTACAGCCCAAGTAATCCTTGAGTCTAACGCTTACACGATGCGTGTCTTTACAGATGCCAGAGTGATGCTCGAGACTAATGCTTTTGGCACTGTTTTTACAGCCCGATTGATGCTTGGGTTCTACACTATTGACGTTAAATAGAAAAAGGAACAGCTTTTTATACAATAAATCCAATTATAAACCATGAATGGACCAAACTACAAATGTTAAGAAAAAAAAAAAACACCACAATACTAAAAAGTTGTGAATGAAGCCGAATAACGTTACAATTTTTAACTAAAATGAGTAACCAATAGGTTTCAGTTTCAGCATATTTAGATACAACTTCAACAGGCATCTTATTGCAAACGGGAAAAATATAATTCAAGTAAAACCAAGAGAATGGCAACCACAATTAAGGAACGTGCTCATGAATAAATGAAAAACTATGTATTTACTGACCATTTTAGAATTTTCATCTGCATAATATTCCACATATACTGACAGAAAAAAGTAATGCATTTTCTGTAATGATACAACCTACAGTTACATTCACTAAAAAAATGTCAACCTGTTTTAGCTCCCCAGCCATACAGCATGAGCAGTGAAGCATTTAAAGAACACACAAAAGTTTAAGTGCATCTTTACCCAAAAAACACCAGGTGGAATGTCTGATCAGGTCCCATTTAAAAAAAAAAAAAAAAAAAATTTTACTCAATGCTAAGGTCAGAGAAAGACAAAAGCTGCACTTGGTCGGTGAAAGTGCCTTCCATAATTCCTCAAATATCACCAAAACCATGGTGGGGAGGTGTTCAGTGGCATGCTGCAAGCAGTTACATTATGTTCACACATTACCAGGATTTAGCTGCTTCTCTGTATCCTGAGTGCGGGCAAGGTTCCAGCATACAGAAGACTCTCCAAGATATGGTCACCATTAAATAACCACACCAAAGCAGGGCTGACACATGCTAGTGCATATAAGAGAATTTCAGATCAGCAACTGTACTGCTGTTAAAATTCCAGAAGAAACAATATCAGAGGAAAATAAAAATACAATGTGGGACAGCTTTCATTCTGCTGGTTTTAGAGAAAAATGAACCTCTCAGAGGCCTTCTGCTCCTATACAACCAAACCCTACAGCAGGACAAAGCCACAGACTGTTGCAATACTCCCAACTGTCCTGAGGAATGCTGATGCGCAGGTCTTCGCCCGCCCCACTCCTGACCTCAACCACACAGAGCACATTTGGGAATCCCTGGGTCACAATATTCAGAGATGTGACACTTTTGCCTGCCAATGAGCAGAAAAAAAAATATTCAGGTCTTTCTGCAGGAGTGGCCTAAAATTCTACAACTGCAAATTCAGAAGTTCATTGGCTCTATATGCCAGAGTTGTCAAGCAGCGGTGGCTATAACAGGTGGCAACGTAAGATACTGGAGGAATGGAAGGTGATCATTGATATTTACATTTACTGTTTTCCTGGTTTTGTTATTGTACCATTTTGTTTTCCTATATTCTTAGTTTTTCATTGCTATTTGAGAAATTAATGTGCTTCATTTTTCTATCAGTGTATATTTAAGGAAAAGGCATGCATTCATGAAGTCATCTTACTGTATTTAAACACTAGAATTACCAGAGCCTACGAAAAAACTCGTAGATCCGTCCCACCTTAAATCGCTACTTAAATCCGTCCTCACCTCTCCGCCAGTGTCTTTTGTCCTGTTAATGTGCAGATTAAGAGCAGCAAGCAACCGGCTATTCCATCCCCCACCATCGCAGAACATGCACTCACAGCTCATGCCTTGATTGATATCTGGGAGTGAAGTGGAGTTTTAGAGTGGAAAAAAGATTGTTTTTGGAACACACGCATTCCATGTGTGTTCCGTTTCTACAGTAATATGTATAAACACATTGTTAAAACAAAAACTTTCATATTTTAGTAATAAATGTTACAAAATGTAGGCATAAACTATAGAATATATGAAGCCCGATTTCCAAAGATCAAATAAACACTTTCACAAAAGATTCAAGAATGATACAACATCTTCCGTAAGTAGCGGTAAGATATGCTGTCACAGCCTTCCTGCTGTGCCTCAGAGACCCGAGTTCGATTCTCAGCTGAGGAGAAAGAATTTTTTTTTTTTTTTTTTTTTTTTTTAACCTCAAAACGGACATAAAATTTATAAATTGGTATGCACTGTCAATTAATGACATCGTTAGATTTTCATGTGGGATGCTCCTTTTAAAATATTTTTTAACAACTGAGACTGCAATTAACATGAACAAGTGTCCTTATAACTGTTATTTTTAAGATCCATAACACACAGACAGACAGAGCACTGCGTAATAGAGAGACAGACAAACGGGCAGAGAAGTCACTAAATAAACATTATTATGCAGTGCTCTGTCTGTCTGTGTGTTATGGATCTTAAAAACAGCAGTTATAAGGACACTTGTTCATGTTACTTGCAGTCTCAGTTGTTAAAAAATATTTTAAAAGGAGCATCCCACATGGAAATATAACTCACTACCTGACAGTGCATACCAATTTATAAATTTTATGTTCGTTTGAGGTTAAAAAGAAAAAAAAATAACAGTTTCTCCCCAAAGGGGGATCGAACATACGTCTCTGAGGCACGGTAGACGTGCTACAACAGCAAATCTTACCGCTACGCCATGGGAGATGCTGAGGTGGTCTTGAATCTTTTGTGAAAGTGTTTATTTGATCTTTGGAAATCAGCCCTCACATATTCTATAGTTTATGCCTACATTTTGTAACATTTATTACTAAAATATGAAAAAGTTTCTATTTTAACAATGTGTTTACACAGATTACTGTAGAAACGGAACACGCATCAAATGCGTGTGTTCCAAATAACGATCTATTATTTCCACTCTAAAACTCCACTTCACGCCCAGATAATCAATCAAGGCATGAGCTGGGAGAAGTTTGTGCACGTTCTGAGTCGGTGTGGGGGTGGAATAGCCGGCTGCTTGCTGCTCTTAATCTCAACATTAACAAGACAAAAGACGCTGGGAGAGGTGCGGACGGATTTACGAGTTTTTTCGTAGGCTCTGGTAATTCTAGCGTTTTCGTTACACTTCAAATATGCTTCATACAAAACCTGATTCAACTGGGAATAGCAGGCTTTTTAAAAGAAATCTTGCAGCAGCCATGAAAACTTCCAAAGAATTCAAAAATTCTTTGTCTTCCAACATTACATCAATAGATTTATCCTTTGAACCCCTAGGAATCTGTCCTAGATCAGCCTCAACTGTTACTAATTGGTTAGTGATGATTTTTAATCTTTCATGTAAGAAACAGATAAATTAATGAAACATTTTCATAAAATATGATGCCTGAAATAACAATATATTCTTTTTTGATATTGGGTCATTTGTCTTTTAAAAGACAGAAAAAAAATATCTTATTTTTAAATACTGATCTTAAACACTTAATGAACATGTGAAAATTTTGCTTTGTTTCTTTATTAAAGCAGAAATACCTGGAGTGGCCTGGATAAATAACCAGACTTGCCAAACACTCATGACACACAAGTAGGTCCAATCTAATTATTTTACTCTTGCACGCTAGTTTAAAAAAACAAAAAACAAAACACACACACCACTACACCAAACTTAACCCAAATATAAAAATGTAGAGTGTGTAAACAGGTTTCAGCTCAGGGGACTTTGTTATTCCCTTTTTTGTGATATTAAAATCTGTCCTTGGCCCAACTACATGGTAATCCAATTTAAGAAAAAAAAAAAAAAAAAAAAAAAAAAAGAAAAACCCCTTTGCAAAGATGTACGTATGTATTACTAACCTATTTTTAACCCATTTATTTTGAACTCAGTTCTTATACAAGTAGATCCATGCCTCTAAAACAACTTATCAAGGGTCAACGATTTCAGTTGTCTGAACATCTTCTTTGGTATTAACAAATTACTTTTAATCATTCCAAATATTTTATTGAAATAAACCGATCTTGTGGTGAATGCACAGAAGCAAAAAACTGGACCAAATTAGATTTTGGTTTGTTTATTATTTAGTTTCATTGGTCAAAAGCTGAAGGAAAAAAAAAAAAAAAAAAAAAAAACACAACTGTCTTCAACAGTATGTGTAATTTTTCTCTCATGGACACAACGAGCTTGGCCTGCTTTATTCACATGTTAAAGATGCTTTAAAATATAAGTCTCTGGCACCATTGGAGACTTCTGAGCACAATCTGATGCATCTTACTCTCCGCTACAAATGTTGAGGACAACCCATTGCCACCAGGATAGTGAAGAGGAACACTCAAGAGCAAAATGTCTCTGAATGACTGTTTCCAAAGGACAGACTGGGAAATGATGTTCAGGTCACATTGACGAGATACTGAGGGACTCAGTCATTGCATCACAGTCTACATTTACTTGTTTCAACACTATTGTACCATCAAAAACATGAAGCTTTCCAAATAAGACCTGGATTACTAAGGAGTTAAAAAAAAAAACTCTCCTAAATGAGAAGAGTTTTCAAATCTAGTGATGAAATGGCTGTGATGGGCATACAAAGAGTGCTGAAGAATAAGTGTAGTGAAGGGATGGAAATATACAGAGATAAAGTAGAAAACAAAATTTACCCAGAACAACAAAGGATATTTGAAATGGATTGGGCATAATTATTGGACTCAAGTGCTGGAAGGAAATGTAGACAAAGCTAACCAATTTAACAAACTTGGCTCTATTGCACTTCTGAAGGACATATTTGGGCACAGACCCACCCAGTGCCACAACCTTCCAACTGCCAGTCTCCTCAAGGAGGCACAACAGATATCTCTAGTCAGACGTTTTTCTTTTTTTCTAAATCTTGTGCATTTCAGGGGAGTTGTCGTTTGTTACAATATTTCTATATTTTTGAGCTTTTGTAAAAACTAAAATTTTACCTTGTAACAAATAAGGTACTATTTACCTACAAGTAAAAATTTAATAAAGTTCTAAATTAGAGCAGGTGAGTTAACTACCACTTACATCAAAAATAAATTCACTGAGTAGCCAATAACGGACGTCTAGTTAACAAGATTCGTGGCAACAAGAAACCAAAGCTGCAGTGACCCTCCAGAAACTCAAGAGATTCTGGTGCATTATAGTCAAAAATGCTTCCTAACAGGTGACTGTCACAAATAGAAGAGAACTCCAGGGTCACCATGTAAACTTGTATTTAAAATTATATAAAAAGATGCAAAAAACACACACACACACACAACACACCATCTTACAGTAAAATCAAATTATACCATTATGTTAAATATTTTCCATTTTGTTAGAACTTTATTCCACTTGTTATGCCACAGTCATGCAGCATGTGAAAATAACCTGCTTAGAACTTTCTAGTCTATTAGGTTTATATATTAGGCCACACTAATGATTATAAAAAAACAACCAACCAGCCATTCAGGGTACACAAGGCTGCGTATTGTACCTAGAATGCAGCCATCTAATATTGTTTAGAACCACAGTGGGCATTTGAGTGTTGTAAAATGCATCAGTCATGCCTTTGGAAAACTTGATATCTGATAAAGCACTAAAACATGATTGTTACTTATTTTAGGAATTGAATTGCATTATCATAATACAGTACATTACCCTCCTCAAGCATACACACCTCAAGCATACACACGTGGACAAAATTGTTGGTACCCTTCAGTCAATGAAAGAAAAACTCAAAATGGTCACAGAAATAACTTTAATCTGACAAAAGTAATAATAAATAAAAATTCTATGAAATTTAACTAATAAAAGTCAGACATTGCTTTTCAACCATGCTTCAACAGAATTAATAAAAAAAAAAAAACTCATGAAACAGGCCTGGACAAAAATGATGGTACCCCTAGAAAAGACTGAAAATAATGTGACCAAAGGGACATGTTAATCCAAGGTGTGTCCACTAATTAGCATCACAGGTGTCTACAATCTTGTAATCAGTCAGTGGACCTATATATAGGGCTCCAGGTAGTCACTGTGTTGTTTGGTGACATGGTGTGTACCACACTCAACATGGACCAGAGGAAGCGAAGGAAAGAGTTGTCTCAGGAGATCAGAAAGAAAATTATAGACAAGCATGTCAAAGGTAAAGGCTATAAGACCATCTCGAAGCAGCTTGATGTTCCTGTGACTACAGTTGCACATATTATTCAGAAATTTAAGATCCATGGGACTGTAGCCAACCTCCCTGGACGTGGCCGCAGGAGGAAAATTGATGACAAATCAAAGAGACGGATAATACGAATGGTAACAAAAGAGCCCAGAAAAACTTCTAAAGAGATCCAAGGTGAACTTCAAGCTCAAGGAACATCAGTGTCAGATCGCACCATCCGTCGTTGTTTGAGCCAAAGTGGACTTCATGGGAGACGACCAAGGAGGACACCATTGTTGAAAACAAATCATAAAAAAGCCAGACTGGAATTTGCCAAACTACATGTGGACAAGCCACAAAGATTCTGGGAGAATGTCCTATGGACAGATGAGACAAAAATTGAACTTTTTGCCAAGGCACATCAGCTCTATGTTCACAGACAGAAAAATGAAGCATATCAAGAAAAGAACACTGTCCCTTCTGTAAAACATGGAGGAGGCTCTGTTATGTTCTGGGGCTGCTTTGCTGCATCTGGCACAGGGTGTCTTGAATCTGTGCAGGGTACAATGAAATCTCAAGACTATCAAGGGATTCTAGAGAGAAATGTGCTGGCCAGTGTCAGAAAGCTTGGTCTCAGTCGCAGGTCATGGGTCTTGCAACAGGACAATGACCCAAAACACACAGCTAAAAACACCCAAGAATGGCTAAGAGGAAAACATTGGACTATTCTAAAGTGGCCTTCTATGAGCCCTGACCTCAATCCTATTGAGCATCTTTGGAAAGAGCTGAAACATGCCGTCTGGAAAAGGCACCCTTCAAACCTGAGACAACTGGAGCAGTTTGCCCATGAGGAGTGGGCCAAAATACCTGCTGAGAAGTGCAGAAGTCTCATTGACAGTTACAGGAATCGTTTGATTGCAGTGATTGCCTCAAAAGGTTGTGCAACAAAATATTAAGTTAGGGGTACCATCATTTTTGTCCAGGCCTGTTTCATGAGTTTATTTTTTTAAATAATTCGGTTGAAGCATGGTTGAAAATCAATGTCTGACTTTCATTGGTTAAATTTCATAGAATTTTTATTTATTATTACTTTTGTCAGATTAAAGTTATTTCTGTGACCATTGTGAGTTTTTCTTTCATTGCCTGAAGGGTACCAACAATTTTGTCCACTTGTGTAACCTTCTACTTATCCAGTCTGTGGTATTCTATACATGTCAAAAAGGATCAGAAACATCAGATCATTTTTGCCTCTTAAAGTGTGTCCAGTGAAACAAATAACAATTGCTTTGAGTAATGGACAGTGGTAATTGCTTGTGTGTGTGTGTGTCATGGTAATATTATAAAGATCAAAGACTACAGGGAATCAGTTACAGCCATTATATAAACTCTTGAACGAAAGATAAAATATCATTGAGGAAGAGTCACCTGCAAATGGTAATTCATTCCTGACCCAACAAATTCTCTAAAGGCATTATATGTCCTCTTTTTCACCCAGCTGTCTATGTACATGCGTTCTGGTCCAAAACGAATAATTTCATCTTGGAATTCTCCTTCCTGGAAATATAAATAAATTAAAGTAAAAAACAAGAGCTTAGGTATTCAATTGATAATACATATGAATATTGATTAAAATCATAAGATAAAAGGTTTGTATAGAAAACTACAGCCGTGGCCAAAAGTTTTGAGAATGACACAAGTATTGGGTTTTCTCAAAGTTTGCGGCTTCAGTGTTTTTAGATCTTCTTGTCAGATGTTTCTATGGTATACTGAAGTATAATTACAAGCATTTCATAAGTTTCAAAGGCTTTTACTGACAAGTTTATGCAAAGAGTCAATATTTGCAGTGTTGGCTCTTTTTCCAAGGCCTCTGCAATTTACATTGGTATGCAGTCTATCAACTTCTGGGCCAAAACCTGACTAATAGCAGCCCATTCATACATAATCAATGCTTGGAGTTTGTCAGAATTTGTGGGTTTTTGCTTGTCCACCCACCTCTTGAGGATTGACCACAAGTTCTCAATGGGATTAAAGGTCTAGGGAGTTTCCTGCCCATGGACCCAAAATTTTGATGTTGTTCCCCGAGCCACTTATCACTTTTGCCTTACGGCACGATACTCCATTATGCTGGAAAAGGCATTGTTCGTCACTAAACTGTACTTGGATGGTTGGGAGAAGTTGCTTTAAGGATGCTTTGGTACCATTATTTATGCTTGTGTTCTTAGGCAAAATTGTGAGTGAGCCCACTCCCATGGATAAGAAGCAACCCCATACATGAATAGTCTCAGGATGCTTTATTGTTGGCAAGACACAGGAGTGAGAGTAGCGCTCACCTTCTCTTCTCTGGACAATCTTATTTCTGGATGCTCCAAACAATGAGAAAGGGGATTCATCAGAGAAAATAACTACCCCAGTCCCCAGCAGTCCAATCCCCATACCTTTTGCAGAATATCAGTCTGTCCCTGATGTTTTTTCTTGGAAAGAAGTGGCTTCTTTGCTGTCCTTCTTGACGTCAGGCCATCCTCCAAAAGTCTTCGCTTCACTGTGTGCCTGCTGCCATTCCTGAGCAAGCTCTGCACTGGTGGTGCCCTGGTCCCAAAGTTGAATTAACTTTAGGAGACGGTCCTGGCATTTGCAGGACTTTGTTGGGCACCCTGAATCCTTCTTCACAATCAAACCTCTCTATTCTAACTCAATCAGCATGACAGAGTGATCTCCAGCCTTGTCCTTGTCAACACTCTCACCTGTGTGAACGAGAGGATCACTGAAATGATGTCAGCATGTCATTTTGTGGCAGGGCTGACATGCAGTGGAAATGGGTTTTTAGGATTACATTCATTTTCATAGCAAAGAGGGACTTTCAAATTAATTGCAATTCATCTGCTCACTCTTCATAACATTCTGGGGTATATGCAAATTGCCATCACAAAAACTGAGGCAGCACACTTTGTGAAAATTAATATTGGTGTCACTTTTGGCCACAACTATATACTTACACATACATAACATGCATACTTAAAAAAAAACAAAAAAAAAAATTCTTTAAAATTACATAAAAATACAAAATGATTCTTGCAATCAAACCATTAACTTATTGAAAACAATTTTAACAATAACATTTTAGTGTAGCGATGGAAAAGTAACCATTTTATAATGTTTCATCCATTAACAGTGCAATATACCACATTAATGCATTCATTTCAACAAATCAGGATAAGGAATTATTAAATTATTCTTAAATGTGAAATATGCATTATACCACTGTATTGGGGTAAAGCAATAAAATAATCAACTCATACACACTCAGATAGCATATGATCAAGAAGGTTACCAGGCATGATAAATAACCAACCAATTCACCAAAAATATTCCTATGCATATATTCAACTGAAACTACTAGCATGTTACTTCTAGTGAATAGTTTCACTTTTTTCCCCCCCTTTTTAAAAACATATTAAATCCACTAAATCTGTAATATGAGCACTTCAGTGAAGGAACTAGACATATCAACCACCATTTTATGAGACAGCTGTGTAGCTGGTGGATATGGGTGCAACTTGCTCGGTCAGCTCTGTGGTCAGGACAGGATCATCAGCTGCTCGACATAAGCGGAGACTGTATCACTATCATAGAAGAATTACCTCCAAATATGCAGAAGTACTTAAGTATCATTACAGTACTGGCTGTCTGCTACCAGCTTGCTATTATTGTTATCATGTGTGTACTCTTCGTTGGGCATGGATAATTTGGATTTATGAACCAAAATGCACATCATGCAGACATGACAATGTAATATGCAGTATATTTGGCATCCAGCCATTGTTAGTTGTTGACAGCATTGGATATCACAGCTTGTGTGTGTAAAGGGGGGGGGTAGAGAAAAAAAAAAAAAAAAAAAAACACACACACAAAAGATGACACTTGCCTCTACAGCTCTTAGGACATCTCTGAAAACCGATCTTTGTTTCCTTTTATCATTTTTGGCCCTGTGCTTGTTCCCATCTGTAGCAAGAGCTCGGAGTTTTGTACAGAGAAGTTCCAGATCTTCAAATTCAAACTCCTGTATGGTAATTAAAACCGGGAGACATTCAGTTCAGGTTATACCACAAATTCAGGTCTAAAGACAATGCCAATAAGACTTGCACACATCTCTTTAAGGCTCTGTATTGTACATGTATTCTAAAGGCTAGTTATGAAAACATAGAACCTAGTTTTGTTTTATATTACACAACAAAATTATACAATAGGGAAGAAAAATAAATGTTTCATAAAACTGGGTACTTTATTTAAATAATGTTGTACACTTCAACTTTATTGGTCTGAGAATTCTCTCAGTTCTTTCCATTGCCAAAATTTAAGAATTACAGGCCAACTTACAAAGAACCATTTCTCTGACTAGCAGTTTATCAAATTAAACCACATCAATCTGGTATGCAACCTTTGGATGGATGGCAGACAGCAGCAATGCCAGTGACTGAACCTTACTGTATCCCATCAATTCCAGTCACTGTACATTAGCCTAACCTACCATCTTACTCCACCAAAGAAAGTAGGGGGAAAATTCTGGACAACTAAATTTGTCAGATAGAAAAAACAGAGTTCAAAGCTTCATTTCACAGGTTAAATTTTCTTTTGAGTTAAAGTGGTATACTACTAAACCCTTATATATTATCCTTCTGAGTATAGTACAATGGTTAGCACTATTGGCTCACAAATTCAACATCTTGTTTAAATCTCGTATCCAGTCATTGTCCATATAGAGATTAGATTACTTGTTTGGCCCAATTCTGCATCAGTTTCTCTGTGTACTCCAGTGTTCCTCCCACATTCCATAGATGACTAAATCTAAATTGGTCTTGTGTGCGAATGGGGGTATGTGAACGTGGGATTTAGCACAGATATAGACTAGGGCCCAGTTCAATGGCTGTTCCTTCACTGTGCCCAAAGGTGCCAAGATAAAATCCATTAATTGTGGTTACAGTGTTAGTTAACATACAGTACCTCAAATACCACTCCACTTTAAAAGTGAAAAAAGATGGCATCCTCCAGGGTACGAACCTGGAGCTCATTAACACCAGCCAGCAGTGCTAGCTCTGTACCATGGCCAGTGAATATGCTGTACATTAGGCTCCATTTGTGTTACTTTCGGTACAGTATACCTGTACAGTGATCTCTCGCTATATCGCGCTTCGACTTTCGCGGCTTCACTATCACGGATTTTAAATGTAAGCATATCTAAATATATATCACGGATTTTTTGCTGGTTCGCGGATTTCTGCGGACAATGGGTCTTTTAATTTATGGTACATGCTTCCTCAGTTGCTTTGCCAAGTTGATTTCATACAAGGGACGCTAATGGCAGAGAAGCTACCCAATCCGAGCACGTATTACATATTAAATAAAACTCCTCAATGATATACGATATGCTTCCCATGCGGTGCTTCGCATACTTGAAAACCCAAACAGCACATATTGATTTTTGATTGATTGTCTCTCTCTCTCTCTCATTCCTTTGAAGAGAAAGATATGTTTGCATTCTTTTACAGTTTTTCTCGATTGCTAAAACACTAAACCCTATTGTCTGAACCAAATTCTCAGTTGCCTGAACCCACTTATTGAATCAGTCACACTTTTGGCAAAACCATAAGCACTTTTCACCTGTTTAGACACATCTTGTCAACATATTGTCATTGTGATGCACCTGTGTTGCATAATGGTGAGCACAGGTGGCAAAAGTCAAACAATTAAAGCTCAGTTGTCACCGGTTGAACACAACAACTCAAAATTTATCACACTTGTGGCTAATGATGTGAGGGTACATATAAGCCAGAGCACTGGTTTGTGAGGCACTACAATGGATAGAAATCTAAGAAGAGGAGTTCGTGTGAGAGGAGGTCGAGCAGGTCAAGGTGGTCAGCGAGGACAAAGAACAGTAATATCTGATGAAATCAGAGCTACTGTGATTGACCATGTTCTTGTCCATGGTATGACAATGAAGGAGGCTGGACTAATGGTACAACCAAACATCAGTAGATTCACTGTGTCCACCATAATCCGAAGACTTGGAGAAGAGAACAGGTAGTTACCTTTTTTGACATTATAGTATGTAAATGTTGACAATTACATATGTACAATGACTGTACTATATACTGTGCCACAGTAAACATGTTTCAGTACATCACTGTGCCAGTGTACTGTAGTATTGTAATGGAGGGTTAGTCTGACTGTAGGCCTATTCCATGTATGTATTTTTGTAAGTGCATGTTCTCTTTTTGTAGAATTGAAAGACTGCCACATGGGGGTGGTAGGACATCTATGTTCACCCCACACCAAGAGACCCTAATTGTCGGCATGGTCCGTGAGAACAACACCATTAAACTGTGTGAAATTAAGCCGGATCATTGAGGACCATGTGCATTTTGAGGGTATTGACAGTGTCAGCCTCTCTACTGTTGACCGTGTCCTCAAGCGCAACAGACTGCGCATGAAACAGCTGTACAGAGTGCCCTTTGAACGCAACTCTGATAGAGTCAAAGAACAAAGATTCCAGTATGTACAGGTTGGTATATATCCAGACACATAAATGTTGGTTACTGTAAGTAGTGATTTACTGTACTTGGCCTACATCACTTACAAAAATATATATCTATTCCTACAGAGAGTTTTTGAACTGGATGCAATGGAAAAACTCCATGAATACATCTACATGGATGAAGCTGGGTTTAATCTCACCAAAAGGAGAAGGAGAGGCCGTAGTGTGATTGGCCAACGGGCCATTGTTGGTGTTCCTGGGCAGCGTGGTGGCAATGTCACACTGTGTGCTGCCATCAGCAATCATGGTGTTGTCCACCATCAGGCCAACCTAGGGCCCTACAACACTCACCAGCTCCTCATTTTCCTCAATCACATGCGAGATGCTCTGTTAGGGCAGCAGGATGAGCAGCCCATCTATGTCGTTGTTTGGGACAATGTGAGTTTTCACAGAGGCCTCCAGGTTAGAGAGTGGTTCAATATGAACCAAGGTTTTATCAATCTTTGCCTTCCACCGTACTCCCCTTTCCTGAACCCCATTGAAGAATTCTTTTCCTCATGGCGGTGGAAGGTATATGAACGCCAACCTTATACCAGGGTTAATCTCCTGCAAGCCATGGAACTGGCCTCTGGTGACATAGGTGTGGAGGCATGTCAAGCCTGGATACGGCATGCCAGGGTTTTTTTCCCCCGTTGCCTGGCCAGAGAAAATGTGGCCTGTGATGTAGATGAAGTCCTGTGGCCTGACCCAGTACGGAGAAATGATTCTGTGGCGGAGTAATGCACTTCTTTTCTTTGTACTTCATTTGTATATTTTTGTGCTTTATTTTTACGTACAAGTGCTACATGTAAATGCACAGAATTAGTTTTTTTGCAAATTCTTTTTTCTATGTACAAGTGTTAAAAATGCCCAGGTATTTTGTTTTGCAACATGCATTTAGCCTAAATAAACATTTATTTCTACCGCTTCATGTCCTGAGCATTGTGTTTTCCTTTTTTCTATGTAGTGTTTAGGGACTACTCAGTAGAGTATTTAATTTAGATTGACTTGAGGCATGATTTGACAGCATAGTTCAGTTTTGAGCACAGATTGAACTGTTTTGGGGTGAAAGTTTGGTTTTGCAAGAAGAGTCAGAGGTTTTGTGAATGTAGCTTGAAAATTGGGTTTTGTGTTCACAGTTTAGGGAAAAGGAGAGCAGCTTTCCAGGAATGTGTCTTAGCAATCGAGAAAAACTGTAATAGTGAGACGGAACTGTCATCTGTCTTGTCATGGAGCACAGTTTAAACTTTTGACTAAAGGGTGTTATTTCATGTCTAGAAGGCTCTAATAATGTTAGAAAATGTATTTAGAAGGTCGTAAACAGGTTTTCTATGCTCTAACTGCGAAAATATTCAATTTATAAATAAAGAATCCTACTTCGCGGAAATTCATTTATCGCGGCAGAGTCTGGAATGGATTAACCATGATAAACGAGGGTTGACTGTAAAATGCCTTAGATTATCTCCATAAAGTCTGCTATTCATACAAGGCAAATGGCAAGAAGAGTATGTTGGGAGGATGGGGTGGAGTGATCAGCTTTATTATCCGCAAAAATGATTCCCAAAGGAAACATTTAGCAATTTACAATAATTGGCATATTTTTGGACACAGTCAAACCTCTATTTACTTATCACACTTTACTCAAACTCAAATCCAATCACATAAAAGATTAAAATGTCACTTCCAAGTTAAACGTTGCACAAGCCTAAATCAGCTTCAGACGTTGTACTGTAACTTAATTTTATATGCAGAATTCCTGAATTTTAAAAACAGTATTAAAAACAGCATTTCAATAAACCTTTTCTAAACCATAGAATTGTGCCTTAAGTTTGGCTACCAAACTTTAGCACCCCAAACTCCTTACAGAATTTCAGATGGGGTCATATGTTCTTTGTCTTCAGAAATAGGAATATTGAATACAGAGAAGCTCAATACAGGATTTTATAGATTTAAAATTTAGAGCTGCTTCCCCTCTTTAGTATTCTGCTTTTTGAACTCGTACTTAGTAATAAGTACTCTACTCTTGGAACTAGCAAAAAAATAAATAAATAAATAAATAAAAAAAAATTCAGGTAAACTCTGACAACCTAATTTTGGATAAAAGGCATGCTTTCATGAAATCTATTAGTATTTTGTTTACCAGTATAAGGCTAGTTCAAGTGTGGATTATAGGAAATTCAATTTTCATGGTATAAAATGCATTTTACAGGAATACATTTTCTTTGCATAAACTGGCATTTTTAACATAAGGTATTTGACTGATTCACAAATAAACTCAAACAATCTTTTATTTATATTTTTGTAGAATGTCAAGTGCAACAATAAACTATTCAGCTTCAACAATGCAAAGGAGTCCTGACAGAGGTAACAAGTGGTTGATTTTACAATTACTACAATTTTACAGTAATGAACCCTTTTCCACAAGATTTGACTTAACCTATAATTGTTACAAGCAGTACTTTAAATATTTATAACATGCAACATTAACATTTACCTTGTAACAGTTATTCTAAAAACACCACAGTTAAATGATCAATATGAAGAATGTTTATTCACTTGTTATAGCTTAAAAATTAAATCTGCGTGATAACCTGGACTATATGACTTCAATGGAATTTCTCAGCAAATGCTGACAATTTTTCAGATAAATGCAGAAAATGTACTATGAATACTGGAGGCTTTAACTACTAAAATTCATCCTCAGGCTCTCATATATCTGGACCAAATATTAATTAAAATTACTAAAAGTTCAAAGAACAAAAAAATGCCAACCTTAACTACAGCAAAGGTAATTGCATTCCATTATGTTAATAAATTTGCACAATTTTTTGTTTGTTTTTAAATACTGACAGAAATAAAAACAGCCCACAACTACTTACAGGATCCATTTCTCTGGCTACTTCAAAGAGAAGAGCAATCGTTTCGCCAGCAGCAATTCTCATATTTACATCTTCACTGTCCAACAGACTTGGTAATTTAGGCAAGTGTCTAAAAAAATACAAGTTATTAATCTTCCAGTACCTTACACCACTAAACATACACTATTTAGAGAAGAAAAAATTATCAAAAGAATGAGTCATTTAAATGTTTTTCGTCTTCATTCACTCTTAACAAATGCCCCATGTGGGTTGCCAACCAAGTGTGCTGCAGGTAGAAATAGACTTGTTTAAAAGGCTCAAAACTGATGAAGGGGAAGCAATTAAATAACCCTAGTTTTTATTTCACTTCCACCCAAAAGGTACGTATGTGTTGCAGTTTAGAATTTATACATTGCTTTTAAAGATGAAATGATCCGAAAGAAACTGAAATTCACAAGACTGAAACACAATGACATACTTGTTTAGGATTTTTTTCACTTCTGTGTTGGAACAAATGGTCAGCAAGAGTGCCCATGCTAAAAGAGAGTTGATGTGGAGTACTGTAGTTTGGGCATTGAAGGTACTAGGAGTTCCATCTCCCTTTACATATGACTTAGTGAAGAGACTTTCAAAGCACTCCAAAGTTGCATACAAATCCTAGTGTACAAGCACAATAAAAAACAATGAAGAGAAATGAGAACAGCCTAACTAATAACTACTTGGTAATAGGGCAAACAATCAGCAACTTACCAAAACATCAGCAGCTGCAACTAAACTGCAAATTCCCAAACTTGTTGCACACTTAAAGGGAATAAAATAATAATGTTAATAAGTGCCATTTAATGTAAGGGGAAAAAAGTAATTGTATTCTGTCACACCAGTGTTATTTAGGGCTGCAACTAATACATGTCATCAACAGTAAGATGTTGAAAACAGTTGCCAAATAATTTTACTATCAGTTATTAATTGCCTTATGGTCGAAGCTTCAATGAGAATGGGAATGTTAATCTCATTGAGAAATTATACAGGGTGGTCCAGATCTAATTATGTAGATCCAGATCGTCTGGATGACTGATTTATGCGGAGACGATTCTAGTTCGGCGCAAAGACGATTCTTCATGTCGTCAGTTCACACACTTCCTGAATGGTCTGGGATTTTTCGGGTGATAAGTTATAGCGTAATGAAAATTGCATAATTAGATCTGGACCACCCTATAGAGATGGAGTATGTAAACATGATGGAGAGTTGAAGATTAAAAAGCTCAAAAGTATGTAAAATATAATTTGAACTTCAAATTTGTGTATACAAAAATAAGTTCATTTGGCATAGGAGCACCACACCCTGAGGACTTTTCTTTCTAGGTATCCCCAACAGTGGTATAAAAGTGATTGCTGTCACACCTGGGGATAATCCAGCATCATGCACAGTGTCACTTTTTTCCCTATGGCAACTCAAAATGCTTATCAACTATATGCAAAACGTCTTTTGTAGAGTATATATCCCTTTGATGATAGCAATGTATTTGACAGCCTTCTGCAAACAAAAAAAGGATGCCTAAAAATATAAGACACTCCTTTCATCCCACAGCCTTTGCTGCCATCCAGAGGATAAAAATCAAACAATACACTCTTGGCATTCCCCCTCTCCAACAGAAACGTTACTACGTTCTAAAGAAAGTAGCAACATTTGAGGTCTGCTTACTGCCTGTCGGGCTTGTATGGGAGCTGATCCATCCATGAGAATATTCTTCAAAAGAGGTTCAAGAGTTTTGAAAACGTCTTCGCTTTCAATCCCTGACCCCAGCTGAATGCAGAGAAGACAAGCTAAGGAAGCTGCTGAACGCTGCTCATCACCTTTACCTGAATTGGACAAAGAAAAAAAGGAATCTCTTTACTGGAGAATAGCAAGCTAAATATGAAACTATCTAAAGCAGCCATATGGTAGATAGGTTTACTGTCACATGCAAGGAGTACAGTGAAATTCTTAACTTGCATGTGCTGATCAACACGCAACATGGTGCCATGATAGCAGTGGTCATTAAAATTGATCATTTCTCATCTGTATAGGCTGAGAGTTAACAGTTTGAGCCAGTATGCAAAAAGTTCTTCAAAAACAGAATACGCTCTTCACCCAACAGAAAGAACTGTTTATGTAGGAGCAGCAGAGCTTGGTGAAAAGGTATGCAAAGCAACCTGACTGACTAACATGAAGTCAAGGTGGTAGAGGTAAATAAAGGAATATTTTGGGGGTGTGGCTGGGGAAGTAAGGCAGCAATAGGATTATGCATCATAGTAATGCTTATAAGAAAGGGTCTACTTTTTAAAAAAGTTTTTCTCAAAATAACTACAGAATCTAAGCTTTCTCACTCCTAGAAATAGAAATGATTGTCTCACTGAAGTTTTCTCTCACCAATTCAAGCTAAAGTCCTGAGACAACATGTTTTTTCCATTCAACTACAATACATTACAAAAAGAAAGATTTTATTTTACATTCTTTACCTTGGTTCCTGTCTTGTGTTCACTACTGTCACAACAGCTCCTCACAACCCCAAAATTATCAAGTGATGAATGAATGGCATAACTTTTGGGAGAAGCAATGAATTATTAGTTTCTTCTTTAGTATTACTATGGTGAAATGAGCTTACAACTATTTAGCTATCAAAATATAAATATTACAAATGGAAGATTTAATACATCCTGGTGAATAAAATATTAATAAGTGCTTTTAGTGGGTCTGAGCAATCATTTGTGACTTTTTCTAGGTTTCTTGTATACCTTGCAGGCAATAGAAAAAAGCGTTTCTGCAACTGCTCTTACACCACTTTGTATGCAGAATGAATCCTCTTTTATTAATGGCTTGTATTTTCAAGTATCATTTTCACTCAGTGTCTATTAAACAACAGTGTACAAGTCAAAAGCATGAACATAAAATAAACATGAAGTACAAATGCACATGTAGCACCTACAATTTTTAACCTATATTCAAATAAGTATTTTTCAGTAATCAGACAACCTTATTGAACTGCATAAACAAATCGGGGTCTAACTACTCAAAATGTAGTGGGAACCCTGGTTAAACTTTGAAAAAGAAAGTGGTGAAAATAGAAGAGAAACATTTTGTAGTTGTGATTTTAAAATGCAGTAGGTTTCTCTGTATACTTGGCCTTTATAGGTAAATGAACACCACATTCCCTTCAACCCCTGCTGCTTTTGCAGAATATGAAATCATGGCACATTAACATGTTAATTAAAACCTTAAAAGAAAAGTAAACATACTATTACCAAATCCAGGAATGCTTGCCTTAATTGCCATCTATGATTATCTGCACAAAAACTGCTCACATGATTACATCATTGTACACAGAGCATAATAGGAGTCAAGTCCTATTATGTCAAGGTCAGCATAAATAAATCAACCTGGCTAGTACAAATGTAATGTCCAAAACACCTCACAACAATATTGAAAGAGTCTGTATACTTTAAAATTAACAACAGCAAACTTTTTTTTAGAAATTTCAGAAACACAGATAATTCCTATATTAATTCATTCTGAAACCCAGCTCGCATCAGGCTCACCAAGTACTTGTGGTTAGAGGACAGAGAGCACATGCTTTTTTGTGTTATTAATCGGCTATTCTATTACTGAAGGATGGCATTTTAGATTTCCTACAACACTTGATCAATATGCCCTTCGTGAAAACACAATTGCATGACTATATTAAAAATAAAGAATCATTTCATTATGATAAATAGAGATCTAAATCAGTATTACCTTTCTTTAAGCAGCGCTCAATGCTGTCTGTTAGGGTCATTCTCCTTTCCAGGATAAACTCGTACAATAGTTTGTTTGCCATGGCAGTTTTCAGTCCTTCAACGGCACTCTGCCTGGTCTTAGCACTGTAAAACAGATGCTTAAAATAAATGAAGGTCTGTTATCCATCTTCTTTATTCCTTGTTCTCACAAAGTGGTTCACCTGAAAAACCTAGTTCTGTCAAGTCTTCACAGCTCTTTCCAATTTGGTTTCTCAAAGCCCTCCCCAATAAAAGCTACCTCACAGAAGACAGGAAAAAGAAAACAAAGAAATATTGAAAAATTTTAATTGCACTAGTACTGGTTTTGCATCTCCCACATTATTCAAATTGAAATTAGGGGTTAACAGTGCAGTGCCTGTGTGTAGAGTAATGTTTCCTGTCTGCTTGGATTTCTACAAGGGAACCACTACATTAATAGAAAAAAAAAGGCTATTGCAGAGGCAAACTAACAACTGGTTCAAAGGATGGCTACTACTAATGTAGCCAGAGAGAATACTTTCTGAAAGATTTTTTTTTTTATATACATAACTTAAGGTTACTTCATTAAATTTATTGAATACTTTAATTTTGTCTAAGAGTAGCATAACTTGCTGCTAAATGGTTGGTTGGGGAAACTTGCCTGCATACGAGTGACCAAAAAAAAAAAAAAACACACCAGAAACCACACAATGGATGGTTCACATACCAATGGGAGGCTATTTAACACCGACAGAAGAGCAAGCAAAACACTGCTTCAGCATCTCTGCATCCCTATCCCTTCAGTTGCACTTGAAGGAACAGGACTCCTACTTTCTGCACCACTACTTCCAGTATGGGACCTTATACTGGACCCACCTGCTCCCTCCCCACAAATAAAACCAAGAAAGGTTTAAAAATCTAGCCAGCCCACTTTAGCCTTCTGTGTAGAGTGCCAAGAACTTTCTGGAAAAAGCTTGCATGCTTCCAGCGAGTTCACAGCTCACTCACATTCTCCCTTTCCCTCTACTTTCCTCAACACCCATTATATATGGAGGACTGACTGCCACAGAGTTGCCCTTGCCTTCCCATATTACTATGTCTAGTTATCTCACTACAAGGCATGTTTTTGTTGTGATCACTTAGTGTTTTATTTTGCACTGTACAGTTCTGATGGTACTCTCACAACAGACCTCCTGTCAGGAAATCACATCCCAGTATATACATTTCAACATTTGATACACACATAAAATACAGAAGGGGGATGACCTACTATCTAACCACAAACAATTTTTTGAATCTGAACTTGCCATTTATCCATTGTACAGTCAATGAGTCCCTTTAGCTTATACTCAAAGTCCTCCTGAGTTGACTCCTCACAAGTATCACCTCCTGGTGCAAGACAAAAATATAACATGCATCAAAACCTTGTTGTAGAGACATTAAACTGATTCTACTGCTAATTTAAATCCAAGGTCTATTTACAAATAACCAAGCACAGTTTTTACACAAAATGAAGAACTGTATTGGAATGACAAAAGATTTTTGAACATAATTTTTCTTGTAAAAAATATCAAATGCAGATCGTGATTAAAAAACCATGCTCCATCTTTATGGTGTAAACACAGAAAACATACATAAATGCATGATGCAGCTTTAGCTGTAAAAAATAGATATGTCATTTTGAGGGACTAATGCCTAGGCTACCTGTGCTTTGTAATGCAAAATAAACTGCAAACGTATCCATATTCTTAAAATTCAAAATTTCTTTTAAATAAACTCAGTGTAAATGTACCCATGGTAAAACAAAATACTAAAAATGATTAAAACCGCATTGCTGGAACAGAATATTTAGTTAAAAAAAATATCCTATCTGATAAGAATTCAATAACCAGTACAATGTTTTTTAACCATTACAACTGTGTGTTTTCTACCAACACTGTACAACTTTTTTCCTTTTAGGTTAGTTCGGATGCAATAATGCCAGCAGTATAGCAGTTTCTTTGGAACCCACTAAAGATTCATTGGCTACTTTTTTTACTGCTTAGGTCAATCCAGCATACTGCAAGTATAGAATTTACTGTGAGTTTGTACTTCTGTTACTAAAATTAGTATAATCTGGATCATTGCATTAGGTTAGCCACGTTTATAAAATTAAAAACACTCTTCAGCTACCAAATCAAAAGGCACACACATTTCCTGCAATTAGTTTATTATTTTACGTGTTTATATTCACATCATATTTTGCTGCATGATCTAGCTGTGCTTAGACTTCATCCAACAGGTACTTGGACGAAGATGGGGTATTTACGGTGGAATAAAGAGGTAAATTTTTCTCCACACATTGGCTGGTACAGCAACAGTGGCGTAGCATAGTGGGGGCAGCAGGGGCGGCCCGCCCCAGGCGGCACTTTTAGGGGCGGCAAAATTTCACAATAAATAATAATAATATCTTGTAAAAATTTGAACCATTTCATTTCAGATTTTCGTCACTCCTACGATTCGGACCGATTGAAATGAGCACAGAATTTTTCATTACTTATTCTGTGACGAAACTGGGGAATCCCCTTTCTTTAAATGAATGTATAATAATGACATCTTGCGTGTGAAGAACTTGGCATTTCCATGGAACCTCAGAGGCGCATAATGAGAGGACACATTTTTGATGACGGAACCAGAGATGCCAACTTGTCTTGTGAAAATGAGTTGAGACGGAAGCTGTTTTCTTCGTTAGATAGAATAATTGTAGAAATTCGTGAGCGTTTTCAGCAGCTACAGAATTTGGCGGATAAGTTTGCTTATCTAACGCCAGCTATATTACTAGATTCGGACGACACTAAATGTAATCTAGACTACGCATCTGCCGAAATTGACGAGCAGGACTTCAAACTGGAACGACTTCGACTGTGGACTTTTATTACTGCCACAGGCAACAAAAATAAATTAATTAATGCGGACCCACTTGAATTATTAAAATTTATTATGAAATCCCAGCTGGAAGATACTCTGCCCAATATTATAATAATGCTCCGAATATTCCTCACAATTGCCATAAGCAATGCCAGCTGTGAGAAGAGTTTTTCCAAAAATGAAATTGATCAAAAATTATTTAAGATCAACAATGAGTACTTTAAGGCTAACCAATCTGGCTATCTTATCTATTGAGCAAGAGGTATGTGATGCTATACACATTGATAGTGCAATAAAAGAATTTGCTCTTAAAAGTAGATGAATAAAGTTGTAGTTAAAGACAGAAGTTTTGTTTTTAATTCTAACAATTATATTATTTTTCAATAAAAATATAAATAGTAACAGTATCGTTCTAGTTCTAATTGGAAGTCGATTTGTGTTTTATATTCAATTCGCTAATAACTTCATCTTGTCGATCGTCAAGGTATAATCATAAGTGTTCTATACCCGTTATATCAATGTAAGTGGCATACGTGTAAGAATTTTTGTAATAAATGTGATTATTATATTGTAAAACATATATACATGACTTTATTTGTAACCTGTACAATACACAATAATGATTGTTCTTGCTGAAAAATTCTTTAGAATTACTGTATATTTTAGTCTTTTAAATTGAAATACCTAAATAAGGGGGCGGCAAAATTTTCCTCCGCCCCGGGCGGCTGACACCCACGCTACGCCACTGTACAGCAAGATTCTAAGCAAGCCTTGGGGTGAACACTCTTGTCTCCAATTATTGCTCATTGTCTTGAAAGGATTTTAATGATTGCCATCACAATGAATTAGATGCACAATATCTTGTCCTGGGGTGGATTTTGGCCAAAGAGCTGCACTTATGATTGTGCAAGTTACAAAAATTCTTTACGGCACAAACTGTGGTTCTATTGGAAGTCTAGAGCCTTGGCAATGACTTTGTAATACTTTTCCATCTATCCGCAAGTTTACTTCCAAGTTTTACAAGAATTTGATAGTAAAATAATGCATGATGGCAGACTGTAATGACCATTTACATGGAGCACAGATGATCTAAGTCAAGGTTGACTGCTAACCAAAACTAAGTGGGTTGATTTCACAGCAAGGAGCTACCAATAACCTTCTCTGTTACAGACAAGATTGCAGGATATTCAAATTTTAAAATAAATGAAAGTAGCAGCAAATGATGGTATCTCCCTGCCCCCCCCCACCCCAAATCAGAGTTCTTCTAGATTTTAATATAAGCCATGAATTGTTCATCCTCTGTTCTCGTTGTCTGCATGACACCACAGAAAATCATTTAGTAAAATGGGAGTTTCAAAACATTGAAGACGACCTGACAGTTTTGGAGTTACAGATACAAAAGCGTCACACTTGCTATAGGCACCTGAAAGCCCTTAAACTATAGATGATGCAGCAGGGCATCCAGAGCCAGCTTCTCCTTCCAGCAATTGCCTGGCGACTTTGTTCACATCCTGACAGTGCCTGAAGCTGTTGAGTGTCTGTTTTACCCCTGCTCCTACTCACGGTGGATTGTAAGAAAACAAATGAAAAAGGTGGTCCTCCACCTTAAGTGCCTAAAGAAGCACAAACATTACATTTGAGCAAATGTTTTGAAGCCCTCAACTCTTTGCCAGGTGTCCACTGAATTTCTGTGGTAATTCTGGAGGGCTCCAACGTAGGAAACCTGGACTATGCATCTTCTGGCCAGAAGATTGTGTCTTGCTTTCGTGGAGCACATATTCAAGATACTGCAAGGAAAGCATCCTATGACCTGAAGGTCAGATGAGGTGTTCAGTCGACATTTTCTCTCTCAATGCCTTGAAGATTTTCAGCGCTAAGCATTGTCATGTCTATGTTAACAATTTCCAATTGTTCTGGAAGAAAGATTTTTCAGAAGAGATGAATTACATCCAAACAGGCAAGGTACTCAGATCCTTTCAGACAGTACAGCTAAAGTAATTATTCAGTTTTGACTATGCGAAATCAGTCTTAATACTAGTTTAAAATGTTTAGATTCTGTCCAAGCCAGCAGTTGAGAGGTTTAAAATTGTGTGTTGTGTCACATGTAACCAGGAATGAATTATAAAAAAAAAAAAAAAAAAAAAAAAAAAAAAAGATTAAAAAAGGTCCATAATTTATTAATTCTCTGTCATTAACTGGGGAAATTATGCCATCCCGTGACTTGAAATGATTTGTTAGTTATAAAACAACCTTACATAGCATCAGTGCTCTATGTAAAGAATAATAATTACGATATTGGAATTAAATAATCTACATAGCTCTAACCTTAATGTTAAGAAGAAATCCATGTTAGGGTATGAGAATTCAGTTGTGGCTTTACCTATAAATGTGCACTATATTAATCTCACATTGCAACAAAAAAAGTTGGACAATGTTGCTTAAACACAAATACTTTAATTGTTATTTCAAGCTGTCTAACACTTCAACATAGCTGTGCTCTTCCAGAACCTTAAATATGGTTTTGCTAAATATTGAAAAATTACCAGTAACACTTTTACATTAACAATCTTATCATCAATAGGAAATTTTTCTAACACTGAGTGAAATGTGGCTCATCAGCGACCTCCAAATTACAATTTTGATCATTCTGTTCGCCAAGGTAAGAAAGGTGATGGGTTAGCAAATCCCACCACATGGATTAAAAATTGTAAAAAGGTACCAGTTTTGATATTTTCTCATCTATTGAGCCTCTTACTGCAGATTGTCAAGGAGCGATTCAGTCTCTCTTATTGACCGTTAGACTTCCAAAATCTAATGAGTCTTATCAAGGAATTCTCCAATTCTCTGTTCTTGTTTTGCTAGACACAAGTGCAGTATTAGACACTATAGACCACAGTGTTTTTATAAAATGCCTTAGTCAATAGGTGAGCCTCTCTGGCAGTGTTTTAAATTGGTTTCAGTCTTATTTAACAGATTGAAAATAGCAAGTCCAGAACAGATCCCTGTGGTACACCATATAAATCATCATGGACCCCCAAAACTAAGAAAGAATTTTCAATCTACATGCTCCTGTTAGACTAGATTATCTCAAAAGAAAATGTGAGCCAACACATTTATACAGATGACAAACTACAGCACCTCTACAACCAGATTCTCTGGGCCTTCTGACCCAATGTCTCTCTTGTATTTCTGAATGGTTAAGTAGCAATTTCTTCAAGCTAAAAGAGGAGATACTGAAATCTCAGGTGTTGTTAAAAAAAGAAAATAAATTTGAGTACATCTTATCAGTCTTAGCATTGTTACAGTGGTTACTTGTATCCTATGCTAATGGTATATAATACCTTTAATAATCCTCTATTTTGGAATGCCTGTCCCCCTAACATTCCAAGTTGTTACTAAAGAACTGGGGAAGTAGCTTTGTGCTATTATGCACCAACAATCTGGAACACTTTTCCAATACAGATACACTTTAGTTCTACTGCTGATAAACATGATATTCAAAGAATTATAATATTCTCCAATGAATTTGCAACCAATATTTTTTATCTCTGCCTCTCTTTTCTAGCTGTCCACCGCCACCTGACCAAAGCACTATGCAGCTGCCTCTGAGGTTTCAATGAAAGCAGATATCCCAACTTTCCACAAGACCCACTGCATCGAATCCTCTAAAAAAGGAGTTCTCAAACTTGGTCCTGGGGTCCCAGTGTGGCTATAGGTTTTCATTCTCACCAGATTCAAGTTATAATAACTGATTTCATTTAATTAGCTGATCTTTTTTCTCTTCTCTTATTTTGCATTCAGAAAAGTTTTACATTTATACAAGACAGACATTTAGAAATATTTCTAATTTTTGGTATAGTTTTGAATGCTTAACTTTGTTGTTTTGCCCTTTCTCTATGTTGTTTGCTCCTTTGATTGTTTCCTAATAATGACTATTAAAAACAAGCAGAGCAGCACTGAATGATGGTCTACAGTGTGTGGTCACTAATAGGTGGATTGCGGTCCGGGTCTGGACCCAGACTCTGTTCTGTCCGGACCCAGACATATCATTGAGTTTTATTTAGTTTTGGTGGAGATTCCATTTTTACTGGCAACTTTTTTCTGACAGTGTTTCTAGACAGCTACTTAGTGAAAGGGACCTCCTATGTGTCTGATTGGCCAGTACTTGTTGCCTTCGTGGGTTCGAGTTGGTTGGGCTTAAGCATGAAGACTGATATTGGTCAAAGTGAAGGCAGGAATGTCAGCCAATCACAGGCAGAGTAGGGTGGGCCTTCACTGAATAGAGGAGCGGAAAACCTGCATTCTGAGTGAAAACAGCGGGCACTCTTGTGGCAGCAGCAGTGACATGGAGAGATAAATATACAGGAGTGAGAAGACAAGAGAGAAAAGCAATGAAACAGTCAATGTGCCATGGCTTTTGTTAAACGGCGGAAGCTTGACACTGAAAACTGGGCTTTTAATATGGAATGGACCGAGGCGTTTATGTTCATACTTTTCATAGGAAGCTTGAAACCGCCGTGTCTCACTGCTCTGAGACGGTGCCAGTGGTTAAAAGCAGGAACACCACTTTGAAACGAAGCATAAAATTACATTTGAGAAAAGTTACCCACTAAATTCGCCAGTTAGGCTACAGAAAATAAGTGATCTTAAAGCCAACTAACAATTGGTTAATGAGGATTTTAACACATTCATTTACTGGCCAACAACTCGCTAACGAGTCTTAGCTTAGAGATGCATGGATTTTGGGACATCACAAAAAAACATTCAGTGATGACAATCTGCACACATGCATGAGGATGGCACTGACACTGTTCCAGCCCAGATTTAAAATTCTGGCAGACCAAGCAAGAGCTCATTTCTCTCACTGAACAAGAGAAATTAGGCAGTGGGATATGTGGGAAAGGAGGATGGGAAGATACGTTCAGTTATTTGAAAATGTTCAGATTTACTGAAAAACTGCTTATGCCTGTTCAGTTGTGCACATATTAAAAACTCATATATTTTATTTTTATATGAGGCCAAGTCTCTTTTTTGTTGAAACGTTAAAATTTATTATGAAAGTACAGTAATCCCTCGTTTATCGTGGGAGATAGATTCCAAGGCCGGCCGCAATAACTGAATTTCCGAGAAGTAGGGACACCATATTTATTTAATTATTTAACGTGTATTTGGACGTTTTTAAACCCTCCCTGTACTGTTTCCAACCCACCCTTTACTCTATTAATAACAAGGACAACTGTTAAGCAATATGAAATTGGTAGATAAGTTTACAGTTACTGTATAGAGAAGTACACATACCTATATATGACGTGATGATGGTGATGAATATGTTGTGCAGTAAAAATGATGACGAAGGTAATGATGACTTTTACTGCGCAGCCGATGACTGTATTTTACGTCTCTTCAGACGGCGGTGCCATTTCCTGGGGCACCTCTTCCACGGTTTCCGAAGGTGTATCCGTAGTAGTAGTAGGAACTGGCTCTTTTTTGCGAGGCTGCAAAAACATTGTGATCGGCAGTTGCTGCCGCTGCTTCTTTTTCCGGTCAAGAGCAGCTTGTAGGCGGTCATGACGTTGTCGACCTTGTTGCAAAATTGGACCGATCGAACCATATCGTCGTCCCATTCCTGTGACCGCTCTTGCAGATCCTTAGCCAGTCTGCAGCCACAGCCGCGAACGTTCTCCCTTCCTTCAACATATCCAGAAGTTTCATCTTCTCAGCGATCGTCATCATTCTTCGTTGGCGTTTAGGCTCAGCACCAGCCTTGGAAGAAGAAGCACGTTTGGGAGCCATTGCAGGGGGTGAAAATTGAAGCGAAGTTCAACACAAAGAAACCACAAAAAAAATATCACACACAGTACAGTGTAAAGTAAACCGCTCGGCGAGAAAGCTTGGAGCGAAGTGGCCGTGACAGAGAGACAAGGGGAGATGCTGTGGGATCTGGGCATCAGTCAAAGCACCAATCACGGGCCCGATTAGAAAGCAGGAAGCTGTGATTTGTCGTCTCCCTCCCATGTACCAATCACAGCCCGTGTTACAACACACTTAGTCACCGAACTTGTTTTGTTGTTCTTAGACTAGGAAATACTACTACTATATTTAAAAACCTGCAAAGTTGTGAATCCGTGAAAAGTGAACCGCGAAGTAGCGAGGGATTACTGTACTTATTAATTCTCAGTTGAATGTCACGGTTACCTTGCTTTTACTTACTTTTACTGTTTATTTTTTCTTATTTTATTGTATGTAGCCCTCCAGAGTCCAGAATTGCACTGAAAATAAATACTGTTGAAATGGCATTGAACTTTTTGAATTGAATTGATTTGATTTGATTCATTGACTTCACACAGTGCAGATGTTGATACAATGGCAATGCTACTTGCAAATATATAAATTAATTGTAATGTAAAAATTATAATGCAACTTAATCATGATGATGCTGCGGACCTGTACATGAGGAAATTTTCTCTATCCAGACCTCCTTAAATCATAATTGACTACCCCTGGTCTACACTAACACGGAGACATCCCTCAACCGGTTTTCTACTTGTATAACCGCTCCCTCACAACTCTAAACTAAACTAAGGGAGCAAGGGTATATGCATGTCACCTTGCACAAACTGATGCCAGGTGCGGTCTGTTTGGTATGATGCATCAGTTACATGTATACTGCACATGGTTGTTTGAAATTTACTACAAAGATCATGCATTACTAGGGCTGTCATTTGAGATTTTTTTTTTTTTAATTTTATTTGTTATACTTTATTAATCAATCACCAAGGGGAAATTGTCTTTTCACAGGAGATTTGGGAGTCGGAGAGCAGGGTCAGCCATTGTACAGCACCCCTGGAGCAAGCTTTAAGTTAAGGGCCGTGTACATTCAAATCTCAGGTTTTTTTTTTTTTTTTTTTTTTTTTAATATATAAAAAGTTTCTTTCCTTTGTTCATAGAGAACAGATTTATAAACTTCATGTGAAGCCATGCTATGGCTGGTCACAACAAACACAGAAAGTGCTAATAGTTCATGGCTTGTTGCTTTGAAGGACATGCGAGTACTGCAGATTTTGATCACGTGACCAGTGTAGTGCCTATACAAATCACCTTAAGATTGGCAAGGTTTTCTATGGCTCCTTTTTTTCCACTTCTACAGTCAAACCAACTAAATAGCCCTCAAACACGGGTTTACATTTTGCCTTTGAACTATTATGATGCTAACATTTTTGTGTAGCACCCTAAACATTCTCTCTCTTAGGTGCAAGCATAGCAGTTTCTTGCTAGCCACATACAGTTGTGCTTGAAAGTTTGTGAACCCTTTAGAATTTTCTATATTTCTGCATAAATATGACCTAAAACATCATCAGATTTTCACACAAGTCCTAAAAGTAGATAAAAGAAAAAACCAGTTAAACAAATAAGACAAAAATATTATTATACTTGGTCATTTATTGAGGAAAATTATCGAATATTACATATTTGTGAATGGCAAAGTATGTGAACCTCTAGGATTAGCAGTTAGTTTGAAGGTGAAATCTGAGTCAGGTGTTTTCAATCAATGGGATGACAATCAGGTGCGAGTGGGCACCCTGTGTTATTTAAAGAACAAGGATCTATCAAAGTCTGCTCTTCACAACACATTTGTGGAAGTGTATCATGGCACGAACAAAGGAGATTTCTGAGGATTTCAGCAAGAGTTGTTGATGCTCATCAGGCTGGAAAAGGTTAAGAAACCATCTCTAAAGAGTTTGGATTACACCAATCCACAGTCAGACTGATTGTGTAGAAATGGAGTAAATTCAAGACGATTGTTACCCTCCCCAGGAGTGGTCGACCAACAAAGATCACTCCAAGAGCAAGGCGTGTAATAGTCGGCGAGGTCACAAAGGACCCCAGGGTAACTTCTAAGCAACTGAAGGCCTCTCTCACATTGGCTAATGTTTATGTTCATGAGTCAACCATCAGAAGAACACTGAATAACAATGGTGTGCATGGCAGGGTTGCAAGGAGAAAGCTACTGCTCTCCCAAAAAAAAACAAAAAAAAAAACATTGCTGCTCGTCTGCAGTTTGCTAAAGATCACGTGGACAAACCAGAAGGCTACTGAAAGAATGTTTTGTGGACGGATCAGACCAAAATAGAACTTTTTGGTTTAAACGAAAAGCGTTATGTTTGGAGAAAGGAAAACACTGTATTCCAGCATAAGAACCTTACCCCATCTGTGAAACATGGTGGTGGTAGTATCATGGTTTGGGCCTGTTTTGCTGCATCTGGGCCAGGACGGCTTGCCTTTATTGATGGAACAATGAATTCTGAATTATATCAGAGAATTCTAAAGGAAAATGTCAGGACATCTGTCCATGAACTGAATGTCAAGAGGAGGTGGGTCATGCAGCAAGACAACGACCCTAAGCACACAAGTCGTTCTACCAAAGAATGGTTAAAGAAGAATAAAAGTTAATGTTTTGGAATGGCCAAGTCAAAGTCCTGACCTTAATCCAATCGAAATGTTGTGGAAGGACCTGAAGCAAGCAGTTAATGTGAGGAAACTCACCAACATCCCGGAGTTGAAGCGGTTCTGTACAGAGGAATGGGCTAAAATTTCTCCAAGCCGGTGTGCAGGAATGATCAAAGGTTACCGGAAACGTTTAGTTGCAGTTATTGCTGCAAAAAGGGGGGTCACACCAGATACTGAAGAGCAAAGGTTCACATACTTTTGCCACTCACAAATATTTAATATTCGATCACTTTCATTAATAAATAACAAAGTATAATATTTTTGTCTCATTTGTTTAACTGGTTTCTCTGTATCTACTTTTAGGACTTGAGTGAAAATCTGATGTTTTAGGTCATATTTATGCAAAAATATAGAAAATTCTAAAGGGTTCACAAACTTTCAAGCACAAATGTATTAGCAGAAAACAATTTGGTACATTCTTATTTTATTCCAGTCAACTAATGACATCTGCTAAATACAGCAAAAAAGTGAATACAAAATTACATTTCATACATTCAGTTACTCTATATTGCTGAATACCTAAGCACTCACAATATATTAATTTATATAAGAAAAATAGGCACTGAAATTGTGTGTTCTAATCTTCAGAAACCTTCAGAACAGCAAACCTGTGAGCAACAAAAATGAATTAATAAGAAAAGAGATGTGACCAAACATCTCTGAAAACTGAATAGTCAAATTTAGGATTGGAATTCAAAAACAAAAGCAAGATGTAGTACTATACATTCTTGGTTTGAATGGATTAAAGCAATTAAATTAAATTACTTTAGTTAGAAATTTCCTTTAACTAAAATAGTCATTCGCTTAATAATACCTTCCTCCACTGTACTGGCAGAATCACTGAAACTGCTGCAGTGACTGAGCGTTTCCACAGACGCCTCCTCATCACTGAAAGGTTGAACACTTCTGTGCTGCCCTCCTGTTAAAACAGAACAAAATAGATAAACAAAATTGCCAAAAATCCATTCTAGATAGAATATGTTCTTTTCAATATGCATATAGGCTGTGGTTTCTTTTTAAAATTAAATGTTGCACATGTACGTATGTATCAGGTGCACATTGGAGACATGCCCCGAGCTCAAGCCTACTTGTTGCACAGACTTTCAAGAACCAGATGGAACCTTTCATTGATGCCATTCTCAACCACCTTTTTGACAACATGACTTCAAATCGCTCCAGCATGACAAAGAGAGGAGAAAAAAAAAAAAAAAAAACAACACCACACACAACACAGGAGAGCTCACCACATCAAAGGATAAAAATAAAAAAGAAATGGCCAAAATGTTATGTTTTAAACATTAATAGCCACCAGATATTTAGTCACCAACAGGATTGGTGACCAAAAGCCACTTCATGATATTGGATATCAGATGTTCAGCTGACACACGCTAATGCCAACAGGACAAAAAGAATCAAGTTACAGAAAGAGGATTTCCTAGAAATTAACACAGAAACAGGGGCCTTCCAGCCAGAGACCACCACCAGCACCAAAGAGATGGTATCCAAAGGACATCAAACTCTGATGGATTGGATTAAGAGAGCTTAGAAAGGTGCAGGAGAAGGAATATGTGGGGAAAGAAAAGGACTGGACAGTTTGATCTCCCAACCACAGATTTTTGCTGTACTCCCACTTCTAGTCTCTCCTATTAGATGGACAAGAGGGCCTTATATACAATTTTTAAATGGGCAATTAGTATTTCAGTAATTGAAGTAATGTTGCATTTCAAAATTTAAATAACTAATTTTAACTGAGTTAACATATTTAAAAATCATTCTTAGCAAGTTGATGTTAAGGTATTTGATAATCCGTGTCTTTCTTTGCTAAGATACATAGAATGCATAAACAGATAAAGGAGGTTCTTCCTTAGAATTCTGATGCAACAGTAAAATAAGTTCTGTTTGTTTAAAATAGCAAGATAGGAGGGCACAGTTTTCTGACCCCATATTAAATGTACATAATACATTTCTAGATTTTATTATATACTAGCTGATTACCCAGTGGCTTCGCTCACTGAGAGCAAGGGAAAAAAAATAAAATGTAGTATAGAAATTATTAAACAGTAAAACATTAACATGTAAGAAGTAAAGATACATTGAGCAGTACTGGAGTGCTTTCGGATAAAGTACATTTTAAAGGCGCTATAACACAACAGGTAAGTAGCAATAACAGTAACTTAAATGTATTTGGATCATCTCTCGGGAGCAGATCCCTTGTGAAAGGCGCTACACAACCGCTGTGGTATAGAAATTATATTTTCTATGCGATTCTGCAAATTTCTACCTGACAACCTTGCACTACGTGCCTGGGATTTAAGAGATAAATTATTTTGAGAAATGTGGACGCTGCCCTTTCGTGTTTAACAGGCAGAAGGTCCAAACAATTCCCAAGTCCAAAACTTAACATGAAGAGGTCGGTACATCTTCTTAGATGTAAACCCTCCATCTTCTTAAAAGAATTAATCACAAAAGCAACCTTGAATGTTGCGGGGTTTTAGTGACCTGAACACACCTTAAGGGACAGTAAGTAGTCGTGAAGCGCAATTTACAAAGAGAGTTTTGCTTCAATGGCACTGATCACACTCATTCGCAATGATTTCCACTGTCCCAGGTGCCGACGGGGCACTAGAAGTGTCACAAACAGTGCAAGAAGAGAGGACGCCGCCTGAAATTGAGAAGCTCTCGACCCGCCAGAGCAGCCCGACATTTCGTGCCTCAGAGCGTCCACTTTGTTCTCACGACCCCTCGCCGCTGAAGGAGGGGTCTTCACATTGTTTACAGCCCAGCGCAGTTAAAAAAATAAAGACGCAAAGCTGTTTTCCCTCATCAATTCTACTATCAAGTACTGCCAATTAAAAAAAAGTTATGTGGCAGTATCTGCGACAGTCACGTGGACGAATAAATAAAACTTCTCTGTCAGAACGCGCCTGGCGGTGGATGGCTCAGCGCTGTAGTCCAGACAGGAGGGCTAGAGCCTCCTTTGGATAAGACATAAAACTAAAGCCCGGACTCTCTGTGGTCATAAGAGAGGTCTTGGGATCTCCTTCATATAGGGTAGGGTATATCCCAAAGTTCCCACGTCAGCCTAGTCATTCTGACCCCCTGATCATCCCCTGTCAACTGGCTAACTCTCTCTCACCCCTTCACCACCTATTCGCTAATGTGAGTGTATTGGTGCAAAAATGGCTACCATCACAGCATACAGGTGGATGCTACACATTTGTGGTGGTTGAAGTGGCTCCCCACTCGCTATGTAAAAGTATTGTATAAATGTGAAGAATTAATTATTATTATTATTATTAGGGCTGTGGAGCTGGAAGCAATTATTGGGTTCCTGGATTCAGAGTAAGTAAAAAATATATTGACTCAGATTACATATAAATTGCAATACAGTGTGTTAAACTTTCCAATTTCACTTATACAAATTCAATTAAACTATTTTTTCTTCTAGCCTTTTGGTGAAAATATTGCCACCGTTTTAAGTCTGTTAGTGCTATTTAATATAAGAAAGCCACAGAGACATTGCTATAGTCTTTAAACCCACATATTTACAGATTAGGGTGCTAAAAAACAGATTATTCACAATGGCAATGATGAAATGCCTTATATCTTGTATGTTGAGTGCTTTCAATCGTCAATTGTAAATATATTGTTCAAATTACAAATAGAGGAGTTGGAGGTACCATCAATTGACAAGTTGAAATCAAAAGGTACCATAAATTGAGGATTAGAAGTCAAAGATTGTGTACCGACTCCACAATTGCCATATTTACAGATTAGAAATAATTTAGAATTTTACTTAAAGCTTTAAAAATTAAGCTACTTTGACTACTTAGTTTGTGTCGGAGTTATACTCCTTTCTTGAACCTTACCATCTGAGCAACAACAGAACTTTGGAAATCTTGCAGATATGCAGCTACAACACATTAGAATTAGAAGCCTTTAATGTCATTATACCATATATAATGAAATTGCAGAGCACCTACTCCTTCGGATTCAATGAAAAAGAAAACATTTTTACAGTCACTATAAAGTACTACATATAAAATTGCTAAATACAATGAATATATAAAAATACTAATTAAATAGGTAAGAATGCTATGTAACAAAATGTGGGATTACTAAACAAGAAATATTACTGATCATGATAATTACCCATGATATGAATATTACACAAAGAATACTAACAACAATGGATTCAATGAGGTTATCAGAAATAAACTTGATGCAATAGGATTAAAGGTTAAGACGGAAGTAAAAAACTTAGGGGTAACTGTTGACTGTAATCTGAATTTTAAATCGCATATTCATCAGACCACTAGGACAGCATTTTTTCCACTTAAGAAACATAGCAAAAGTTAGACCCCTTATATCATTGAAAGATGCTGAGAAATTAAATTCACGCTTTTGTTTTCAGTCGACTAGATTACTGTAACGCACTCCTCTCAGGACTACCCAAAAAAGACATAAATCAATTGCAATGAGTGCAGAATGCACCTGCTAGAATCCTAACTAGGAAAAGAAAATCCGAACACATTTCTCCAGTTTTGATGTCACTACAATTTGCTGCCTGTGTCATTCAGGATTGACTTTAAAATACTGCTTATGGTTTATAAAGCCTTAAATAATCTCGCTCCATCTTATATATCGGAATGCCTGACACGTTGTATTCCAAATCGTAACCTCAGATCCTCAAATGAGTGTCTCCTTATAATTCCAAAAGCTAAACTTAAAAGAAGTGGTGAGGCGGCCTTCTGCTGTTATGCACCTAAAATCTGGAATAGCCTGCCAATAGGAAATCACCAGGCAAATACAGTGGAGCACTTTAAAACACTGCTGAAAACACATTACTTTAACATGGCCTTTTTATAACTTCACTTTAACTTAATACTGATACTCTGTATGTTCAATTCATCATAATAACTATTCACAGTGGCTCCAAAATCCGTACTGACCCCTACTCTCTCTTCTGTTTCTTTTTCCGGTTTCTTTGTGGTGGCGGCGGCCTGCGCCACCACCACCTACTCAAAGCATCATGATGCACCAACATTGATGGACTGAAAGCCAGAAGTCTACATGACCATCATCATCAGGTCCTTCCATGAAAACCCTAAATACAAAGAGGACTGTTTGATTTATGTTAGGTAGGCTGCCCAGAGGGGACTGGGTGGTCTCTTGGTCTGGAATCCCTACAGATTTTATTTCTTTTTTCTCCAGCTCTTGGAGTTTTTTTTGTTTTTTCTGTCCACGCTGGCCATCGGACCTTACTTATTCTATGTTAATTAATGTTGATTTATGTTTATTTTTTATTGTGTCTATTTTTCTATTCTTCATTTTGTAAAACACTTTGAGCTACATTTTTTTGTATGAAAATGTGCTATATAAATAAATGTTGATTGATTGATTACAACATAAAATACTGAACATAGAACAAACAGCAATATTGCACTAGATTGCGATTATTAAACAGAGGATTATTACACATCCAAACTAAAAGGTTGGGGCTGGGGAAAAGGACAGAGAAGAGAGGGACAACGACAGAGGCACAGAAACAGATGCTCAGTGCATGTTGAGATTCACAGTAGTCATGGCTCCAAGAAAGAAACGATCCCAAAGTCTGTCTGTCCTTGATTTGATGGACCTGTAGCATCTATCAGAGGGCAACAGGTCAAACAGGTGAAAACCAGGATGTAAAATGTATACTTCTGCTGCCTTGGCAGGGCAAAAAAAAAAAAAAAAAAAAACAAGTCTTGAATGGAGGACAGAACATCCAATCGTCATCTAAGCTGCACAGATGACACGATGAAGCCCCTTCTGATCTGCTGCAGTGCAGTTTCTGTACCACACTATGATACAGTATGTCAACATGCTCTCTATGGGGGAGCAGTGAATGTTCACCAGCAGCTTTTGATCCAGATTATTCTTCCTAAGCAGTCTCAGGAAGTGAAATTGCTGCTGTTCCTTTTTAATGGCTGCTGTGGTGTACCCAAGAATTTGAAGACTGGGACCCTTTTCATACAATCTCTGTTAATATTGAGGAGAGCCAGGTCTACACTGTTTTTCTTGAAGTCAAAGAGGATTTCCTTTGTTTTCATGGTGTTCAGTGTCAGTGTTATTTGTGGAGCTCCAACATGGCGATTTCAGGATCTCTTCTCTGAAGGCAGACTCATTCCACCCTGCGTGGAGTCCAACCACTGTAGTGTCTTCTACATATTTGATGATGGCGTTATTAGGGTGGGCTGGACTGCAGTCATGAGTGTAGAGGGCAAACAGCAATGGACTTAGCATGCGGCCTTGGGGAGAACCAGTGCTACATGAGCGAGCTGAGGAAAAGTGGGGGCCGAGCTTCACTGTCTGAGAAGTAGTGATAAGCGAACTCTGCAGTGTTTGCTTCATCTTCAGTTCAGAGAAATCATTGAAGTGTCACCAAATTCAGCTAAACGCATTGAAGTCAATGGGGATGAACTAACTAAACTAGATTTGGTGGGATTATAATGGTACAATCATCTTTAAAGTGTCCCTGAGGGCAGGGTAAACATTTGCCAACTACACTGGGCCGAATGCTGTGGCCAAAAAGGCAACCTGAGCTGTGTGGCAGCAGTGCCAACCACTGTATCACCAGGAGATCAAAGAATAAAGTATGCAGTCAGAGTCGTGCAAACTAATATTTCATCAAAACAAAGGGGAAATGCTGAAAGAGTAGTCAGTCAGAAAAAATATATAGGTCATTTTATGTTGATTTATGTGAGAAACTACTGCTTTGTGCGTTTTTCAGAAAACATTTTTTTTTTAAAAATACTCAGCCCTGGGAGAAAAGGAAAAACAGAGTGAAAAAAAAAAATTCAGAGTGGCGTGTCATGACTAAAACCACTGGCTTGTATTTTTTTTGAAGTCATACTGTCTGTGCTGATGCTTTGCACTTTTTCTTTTATCAAAAAAAATAAATACATAAAGATGTCTTGTAAATAGTAATAAATCTCTCATTATCATTTTTTCCATAGAGTCTCCTGTGTTTGGAGTGGCATTGTTGTTTTCATTCTCCATGTTGCTAACTACATATGCGTAGGGCACGTGCCTCCTTCTCTCATATTGATGTGGAAATCGAAGATTGACCTAGAGATAAACTCATTAATTTATGCTGTACGTACAAGTTTCATAAAAATAAAATTTGAGAACCTGCATTATTTACTTATCTGTTAGGCTCCTTAAACTGAGTTCACCTACTATACACAGTATTAAATGTACCTTTATGGCTTTACATTGCATAGCTTTTTTTATGGAAAATTTAAAAAAAAAAAAAAAAAAAAAAATGGTATGAATACTGATGCTAAAGTAGTTCACCAGCTGCCTTGGCATCTTTGGTTTCCATGAAGTCTGCATGTTCTGTTTACATCTGCTATACTTCTCAGTTAACCCAGAACTTCTCCCAGTGTTCAAATTTGCAGTTTGTCAGCCAGTAGACTAGCAATACTGTGATTGTGATCATGTGCTCTTCATAGTCCCAACCACTGTGTGACTGTGCCTCTGTGAGATCAAAGAAAGAATGTAGTGAGGGATGTGCAAGCTTTGTAACCAGCCTGCAATGCAAATGATCAGCATTATATACCCATGGGGCAGTCCCATCCAGTGTTGGCTGTTACAGCTCAGGGGGATATTGCACTACCCTTGCCACCCTGGGGGGAAAAAAGTTCTCCTAAACTGGCTGAATCATCAGTCAATAATTCGAAGACTAAAAGGGTGAACACGAACACAGCAAATTCGCTGACAATAAATGCTTTTCCAAAATTTGCTGATCAACACTATGGAGGACAATTGATAAAGTCCTATCCAGGAGCAGAAGAGTGGGGGGAGGGGGTGTGGGAATCCTAGATTAGACAGTTTTTGTACTAAAATATCTGGCATAGTAGAGTATTGGCCAAAAGTTTTGGCAGGGACACAAATGTGTTTTGCAAACTCTGCTGCTTCAGCATTTTTAGATTTATTTATTATTTTTTCTTTTTAATATTAACAGGTTTATATGGTATACTGAAGAACGATTATAAACATTTCATAAGTTTCAAAGGCTTTTATTGGCAAATACATCTAATTTATGTAAAGAGTCAATATCTACAGTGTTGACCCTTCTTCATAACTTCTGCAATTCATTCTGGCAAGCTGGATATCAGCTTCTGGGTCAAATGCAGACTGATGGTGATATATTCTTGCCTTTTTAGTGCTTGGAATTGGTCACAATTTGTCGTCTTCTGCTTGTTCACACGCTTTGAGAATTGACCACAGGTTCTCAATGGGATAAAGATCTGGGGAGTTTCCTGGCCATGGGTGCAAACTTTCAATGTTATGATCTCCAAGCCACTTTGTTATCACTTTTCCCTTGCTCCATCATGCTGGAAAATACACAGATCATCAATTGCACCTAGATTGTTACAAGAAGTTGCTCTTGGAAGTTTTGATACCAGTCTTCATTTATGGCAGATTTCTTGGGCAGAACTGTGAGTGGGTCCACTCCCTTGGATGAGAAGCAATCCCACACATGGATTGTCTCAGGAAGATTCACGGTTGTCATGACAGGACTCATGGTAGCATTCACCTTTTCCTTTTCTAGACAATCAAGTAGTCGGAAGAAGGATTCATTCAAAAAAAATAACTTTGCACTAGTCTTCTGCTGTCCAATCCTGCAGAATTTCAGTCAGTCCTTGATGGTTTTTCTTGGAAAGAAGTGGCTTCTTTGTTGCCCTTCTTGACACAAGGCCATTGTTCAAAACTCTTCGCCTCACTGTGTGTGCGGATGTACTCACACCCATGTGCTGCCAAACCTGAGCAAGTGCTACATTGGTGGTAATACGATTCTGTAGCGCACTCCTCAGGAGGAGACGGTCCTGGCACTTACTGGACACTTTTAGCTGATCATTTTGTGCCAGTGCCAAAATAAGTGATAATGGGTTTTTGTAATAAAAGTTAACTTTTTATGCTAATAAAGCTCTTTGCAATGATATGCATCTGATCACACTGCACAATAATAAGAACAATGTGAATTCCCACCATAAAAACTTAAGCCGCAAATTTTGCAAAACAAAACATTTGTGCCACTACCAAAACTTCTGGCCACTACTGTAGTATTAAAATTGTGAAACCAACATCTCATAGCACTTCAGGATGCAAGATGCTATTGGGAGATAGTCATTGAAACTGTCAGTGGCTAATTTCTTTGGTACAGGAATGATGGCAGCAGGCTTCAGACAGGATTGAATTAAGGTTTGTCTCGGGGGGTTGGGTGATTGAAGATGCTGGTCAAAACATGTGACAGAATGTCAGCACATGCTTTTAGCACCTCAAAACATGCAAAGGAACCGATCAGCTCCTCTGCCAGAGAGGCACCCAAAGTATGCAGCTATTGTGTTATAGCCTCTATAGTTGGTGATGTTGGGAATATACCCCGACACACATACTGAGGGTCGTCTTCCGAGTGGTTGACTTTTATCCTCCTCTCAGATTGCCTTAGCTTCTTTTATTCCTCTCTTCAGCTCAGCTCTAGCAGCACTATACAGAGCACTCTCACCTTATCTGAAGGCTGAATTGCCTCGAAACTCTTGCTTGAAGAAGGGGCCCGAGTTGCCTTGAAAGCTTGCATATTGTAATCTTTTTAGTTAGCCAATAAAATGTGTCATTTTGCTTGACTTTTCACTACATTCATAATGGCTAACACGGTACAACATCCTAGTACTACAGAACCCAGCAGTGAAAGACAGAATGAATCACCAAGGGTCTTGGGCTCATCAGAGGTAGGTAATCATATTGCAAAGATTTAATGTCACAAGCTGCCTATGAACTCTTAGAAATATGAAAAATGCTACATAAGATCACCACAAGAACAGCATGGCTGGCAGTAGTTAGCAGCCACACAAGCAGAGGGTCTATTGGTAATTTCCAAGTAACTAATGGACCTTGAGTCATGAAATCTCAGTTTGCATACACTTAGGGAGAAGTCTTTAAAACCCACTTTATAACCCCTCCACAGATTTTATATTAACCAACTATAAATTTGGCATATTGTTTAAGACATCATCTTTCTGCAGGGCAAAAGCAATTCTTTTCTAACAAATGTTCAGATTCCAGTGGGTCATAAGTTTGCATACACTTTGTTAACAGTGCCTTTAAACAAAATAATGTCAAGCTTTTAGG
Organism: Polypterus bichir lapradei; assembly: GCA_026402145.1. Lineage (NCBI taxonomy): Eukaryota > Metazoa > Chordata > Cladistia > Polypteriformes > Polypteridae > Polypterus > Polypterus bichir. The sequence goes on from JANRMT010062792.1 coordinate 97,811,174, forward strand.
CAATTAGCTTCTCATAGCCAATTAGCCTAACTGGAATCAACATGTGGATGTATGTTAAAGCCTACCACCAAATTCACTCATTTGACAGAATGAGAAAAATCAGCCAAGAACTCAGAAAAACCTCCACAAAACTGGTTCATCCTTAAGAACAAAATTCCAAATGCCTGAAAGTTCCACATTCATCTGTACAAACAACAAGTATAAACACCATGGGACCACACAGCCATCATACTGTGCAGGAATGGGATGCATGGTGTCTCCTAGAAAAGAACATACTTTGGCATGAAAAGTGCATAGTAATCCCAGAACAGCAGCGAAGCACCTTGTGAAGATATTGGAGGAAACAGATATCCACAGTAAAACAAGTCCTAGAATGACATAACCCGAAAGGCTGCTCAGCAAGAAAGAAGCCAATGCGGCAAAGCCGCCATAGAAAAAGCCAGACTGCAGTTTACATTGGCATATGGGGGACGAATATCTTATTTTCTGGAGAAATGTGCTCTGGTCTGATGAATCCAAGATCAAACTGTTTGGCCATGATGACAATTGCTATGTTTGGAGGAAAACAAGCGAGACCTGCAAGCCCAAGAACACCATCCCAATCATCAAAGTGGTGGGAGTATCATGTTGTGGAGGTGCTTTGCTACAGGAGGGACTGGTGTACTTCAGAAAACAGATGGTGTCATGAGGAAGGACAACTATTTAGATATACTGCAGCAACATCTCAAAAGCTCAGCAAAGAAGTTGAAACTGTCAACTTCCATGGACAATGACCCCAAGTATACCTCCAATGCTGCATCAAAGCTGGACATCAAGGCTAAGGTATTGGAGTGGCCATCACAAAGCCCTGACCGCAATCCGTGTATGAGCAAGGAGGCCTACAACCCTATCCCAGTGACACCAGTTCTGTCTGCAGGAATGGGGTAAAATTCCAGCAACGTACTACAAGAAGCTTGTGGAAAGCTACCCAAAACGTTTGGCTCAAGGTAAACAAAGTAAAGGCAATGCTACTAAAAAATTAACAAATGTGTACGTAAACATGTGACCCACTGGAACTGTGACACAGTCAATTTAAGTGAAATGCCCAGTCTGTGAAAATAGTTAGAAAAAAATAAAATACTTTTGACCTGCACAAAGTAGATGTCTTAAGTGATATGCCAAATTTATAATTTGTTAGTTCGTTTGATTTTGTTGAAATCTGTGTAAGGGTTATAAAGTGAGTTTTACAGAAATCACCCCAAGTGCATGTAAACTTCTGACTAACTGTATATTCCAACATGGTGAAAACTCTTGCCCCGAGATTTATTTATAGTTCTAGCAAATGCTAAAACTACTGGAAATTGTCTACACAAAATGAATGGTAATCTACTTGAAGCATCACCAGAAACTAACTTAATATGCAGAAGTAATAGGACTTCTATGCATGATCACCAGTCATGATTTTGCTGGCAATTAAATGTTCATGCACTTATGGTTTGTAAGCGTGTGCCATTACTAGGCTTTACTTGTTAACTGCTAACACACAAACTACTACTTTTCTTTGCGTAGCAGATGTATAGAGGGTATTTTGTTTGACGTATGTGCATTAAACTTGTTCTGTTGACAGGAGAGTATCATTGTTGTATTCTGCGGATTCATGTTGCATACTGTATGATGCATGGTTTTGAACAAAAATAAGCATTGCATGAAAACATCACATGAAAATGTTGCATGATTGTGCAAATGGTTTTATATATATATATGAGTAGATAAAGGAAGGGTATATCCAAAAAGACAACACCACCCATAAAACAAACAGATGTTAGCATGGATTGATCATATTCCTCTTTTATAATAAAAGGCAAAAAAATTGTGTTTCTTTAAATTTGTATCTAAAAGAGATGCTATAGGAAATATTACTCATTCAGCACAGACTTTTTAATGCTCTTGTCAAGTTTCTAGTCTTTCAGACAGATAAGTGGATCAGTCTTTCATGATTCTTCAGCTAGTGTCATAATTGAAGAAGCAGGGGCAAGAGAATGCATTACCCCATACAGTATGTTATAGAATTTGTTACTGCTTGGTTATGTCAAATGTGTTCTGGGATTTTTCAGGTAAGGAAGACAGAAGTTCAGGCAAGATACTTCTACGAATTATGATGCTAGAGAGTAGGGGACTTGTTCCATGATATTGGCAAGCATTTGCAAGTAACAATTTCACTGTACTCTGTACTTCTATTAACCGATTCCTGCTGCACTTTGATTCCTTTATAGCCCACTTGCACTTAGATCTTTATTGTCATTGTCACTTTTACAAAGGAACAACGAAATTGAAGGTGCAGTCTACTCAGACTGAGGCATAAGAGTTAAAGACAAAGAGAGAAAAGAAAACCGAATAGTAATAAAAGTACTTTACAAAATATACAAATTGCACTGGTTAAATGTACAAATTGTACTGGTTGACTTAAGGTCTATATTGCACATTGAGAGAATGATATGGAGCAGTTTTATTCCGAGTTCACGGCCATGATTGCTTTTGGATAAAAGCGGTCTTTAAGGCCGTTTGTCCTGGTTTTCATTGCTCTGAATCTCTTGCCTGATGGCAAAACCTGGAAGAGACAATGACTGGAGTCCCTCACTTGAACAGGTTCTCTGTAAAGGATATGTGCGTGTGTGCCGCACACTGTTTGAAATTGCTTTGTGAAGATGGTTCATAATTAATGGAAGGTTACTTTAGTTTTTCTACTGAACCGAGAAGGAGATTTGTATTAGGACTGTCAGGTTTTTTTTTTTTTAAATATTATTTTACTTATGTTGCACACATAAACCAAGTTATACTTACGACTCATGTAATGTTGCCTGAAAGAAAAAACTGAAGCCGTCAAATAAATGCAACAGTTGAAAAACCATGTGATGTAACTAAAGATAAGGGATAGCCTGTTATCCTTTGCACTGCCTGTAACCGCACAAGTCACTTGCAGTTTGTCAAACATATTAAACTGTGGCATTAGTCAACATTTAAAATTTTCCATTTATTTTTCTAGGCTTAGTTTCATTTTGAAAGATGCAGAGTTCCTTACCCCATCTTTTCTTTTACATAAGTGGAGTTACTGGAAAGTTTTACTTGGTTTACAAATAAAGCAATGTAATGTGCTAACTATAGCATTGTAAAATGATTTTTTATTTTTGCTCATTACCAATTTAGCAGGCAATTACAAAAATTTGTAAAAATTAGTACAGTAACTTAGATTGTAAGGCATAAGAAGTGTGCACTATAGATAGTTCTAAGGCTAGATAAAAACTAGGAATGGGGGGTGGTGGAAGCAGAGGCAGTCTGACAAGGAATAACAAATGGAACTAAAGTAAACTGATTCACTCTCCACTGCCCCCTCCTTTTACACCTAAAGCAAAAATGTAACCAGGATACTTCAATCATTTTTTCATTATGTTCCATAGTTTCAGGCAACATACAGCAAGTCAACAGGCACCCAAGACGTAGACTGCATGTGAAAATGTGCTGGTTGAGCTATCTAAAATGAGCATTGCCAACACTGAAAAAGCTGTTTGGAAAAAAAAAAAAAAAAATTTTTATAATAAGAAAAGGGAAATAAAACAAAGAAATATGGCTGTTATTTTCCAGCATCTTTAGTGAGATGAGGAATCTAGCTTTCTCCTGCTGTGATCGAGTCTTAATAATTCTACCTTAAAACAGCAGCAAGTCAAGGAACTCATGCAAATTAAACTTTTGCAATTTTTGGAGTCCTGGAAAATTGGTCACCTATTTTGCCATCACCTGGTCAAAATTAAATGATACATATTGGCATACATTAATAATGGTTCCTAGAACATTTGATGTTTACTAGGGATTGACATGAGCAATCTGAACTTTCTGCACTTGAAAATGGGATGTATTGTTCCTTAAATAGAAGGGGGGGAGGGGAAATGGGGGGGTCAAGAAATATTATAAATTAGAAGTTTTTTTTTTTTGTTCCATCTTTGTGTAAACTTAGCTAATATATCAGAATTGCATCACTGGATAAGGAAAAACAACTTTTAAAAATTGTTAACCAATAACTATCACTTTCCACTTCGGTATCACAAATTGCCTGCACTAGTATCACATCCATGTGCTTGTTGGCTTGCACCTCATTTCCAGTTTGGCACTGGTTAATGGAGGACCAAAAAACAACCACACAGACTTTCTCTTATGGAGGTGAAGTAAAATGAAGCTTGTAGAAAGGCTGAACAATAATAAAAATAAATAAATAAATAAATAAATAAATAAATAAATAAATAAATAATCTGGCATCTCCAAACCCAAGAGGATAGAAGTAGAACTTTCCATTTGGCGATGCACAACATTGTAACCATTATTCAACTCCTTTTCTTAATAGGTTTCTTTCCTACTACAATCTGTAACTTTGTCAGACTGTCATGTGTGTTTCATTTGCTCTCAGTTCCAAAAACATACAATAAGATCTACATGGAGAGACTCCAGATTTCCCCAGCGAATTCTACTGTGCATATCAGTGCATGATACTTTACTAATCAGACAAGAAAGACTTAAGTTCTGAGAGTAAGGTAGTTGGCGTTGGACAGAGGTCAGGTATTCCACATGGTAAACATTTCATTGTACTCTGTAGACATGACAATACTATGACTACCTTTTCCTTCATTCACTTTGCTGTTGCACGCCAGTCCTTCAGTAATCTCATGTTTTATTTATTTATTTTTAAACAACACTCTTGTTAAAATGTGGAATGTTGTTCATGTGCATTTGTAAAATAAATCTGCAAAACACACCCCCAATATATGAAATGACTGGTTTTACACCAAGTAATCACTAACCAGCTGTGAAAGAAAAGGGATGATATTGTTGTCATTATCACTCTGGGGTTGTCCCAAAACCCAAGTCACCTGGATAGGTCCCAAGTCTCAATTACTGTGGATGCCCCAAGTGCATGGAGGGCATGTCCTAGCCTCAAACCAATCCAGCCTTTCTCTGAATCTCCCCTTTTATGACCCCATCCCATGCAGGGTAGCTGAAACTCCAAGATCCAGGCAGGAGACTTCAGTCTGTGCCCAGACAGGGTTTGGTTTGGCATACAAGCCACCTACTTGTGTAGAAATGTCTTTTTCATAACAAAATGGCATCACTTTGCACTTCTTAAACGTTTACTTTTTTACATATACAAAGTTGGGATGCTACAGACTTTATTACCATGTTACATTGTTTTGGCTTAGTGTAACATTATTTCTTGCAATTACCGTAACACAACAGCCAATTGGCAAAAAATGACATCTTCAAAGTGAAATGACAATATGATGGTTTGCTCTGATGATTTATTCTTTCAAATATGAAAAGAGACACCACGTTTCGAGAAATCCACTGAAATGTGTAACAATCAGAAAGTGTTGTTCTCCAGTGACATTTGTTGACGTTGGAGGAGGATAACCTTCATGATTTTAGTAAACCGTTAACGTTAAGCTAATGGTGTACATTTTTAAACATACTCTTCTATGCTACTCTACCAACATTTAAATCAATAGCCGACAGTAATACAGTACACTAATAGTCTACTGTAAATTTCACGCTGTCAACGTTATTTGCCAGCTTTAATCAACCAAAATAAAGCGATTTACGGTAGGTTTAAAATCAACACATTTCTTTTATTATCATATATCGTATCTACTCTTTGCATTCCTTATTTTAAACAGTACAATATTTAAAGATTTATAATTAAATCATAATTAACATGTTACCACGTATAAACGCTACGTGTTAAAACATTCCTTCTTTAACACCACACAAGACGTAGGGCAATGTAGTTCCTTTACGATAAAACCAGAATCGCTCCAAACGCGCCAATTCGTTCCAGAAAACTACAATACCCAGAAGGCACCACAAATGTCGGTCGGAAAAACCGGTCTGAACTAGAGGCCCCCTTACCTTCTCTGTTATTCCGCTTCTTGGATCGTGGCATTTTAGTTATTAAATTAAAATAACTGTTAACACGTTAATCAAAAATCAGCCAATGGAAGACCAGTTTTTACTGTAACGTTTCTCCAAACACAAATCTTCAAACGGCACTCTAGACAGACTAAAATAAAAAGCAATCCCAGTGAAAATCTGCAAACGAAAACGACACATTTTCCCTCAAAAACCAGGGTTGAGCCAAATAGGACGGGCGCTGCTCTTTTATACTGCAGACAAGCGCAGCGTAAGAAGGGAGGCGTGTTTTTACGTACAGCGTGTGTCTATGTGGAGTTGGAAAACCTAATCAGCTTAGGAGGCTCGTGCGGGTTACAGACAGATATGTCCGACTGCTTCTGGTAAAGAGATAATGCGATAAATGGAAGTGAAATGTACATGTTGATTAGGTTATGCGTGCAAAAGCCGTGCAGAATGCCTTAAGTCATTTTGTCATTTTCCTCGCACATAATTTAGGGCAGCTAAAATTTTGTACTATATTATGACAAATACGTAATGCATTATATAAACAGAGTTCCTCTGGTATGTTCATTCTGATTCATCCATGAAAGTAATAGGAAATAACCAAAAAAAAAAGCTAGTGCAATAATGTGCCTTGGTCTTCCAAATTGGTAGGGTGTGTTTTCCTCTGCTCAGTTGGACAATAATCTTGATTGATTGAACCTGTTATAATTCCTTCAAAATCACATCTGTTCTGCATAAAATGCTTATAGTTATTACTATGTTTTTCATCTTTTACATTTTTTGTGTGAAGGACTGGATGAATAGATTACTGAATGGATGCAAGTACAATGTTCTCATATTGTTTGCTGTTAATTTGATCAGATCCCTTACTATTAGGTGTTTGAAACCGTTTACATTTATTTTCTTAGCAGATCCTTTTTTCCAAAGCGACTTACAAAAGAGTCCAACGTAATCGTGTAAACATTGGTCTGGGGGCACTGTTTGGGAACAAGTGTTGCAGGAAAAGGGTTCAAAATTGATCATCACAAGTGAAGAGCTCAGAACAAAATTCAAGCTCATTACAATTCATAGGGTCACAAAACGTAACAGCACTGTTAGATGGAAAATCACCAAAGAAGAGAGTATTTAAACCCTTCTTAAACACATTCAAGGAGTCAGAATTTCGAATGGAGGTGGGAAGCTTGTACCACCAGCTAGGAGCTACACAGGCTCAGTGGCAGCTGGGAGGTCTTTTGGCCTTGGAACCCCTAATGATTTTGTTTTTTTTAGAGTTTTTAAAAATGTTTTCAGACCTCGCAGCCATCTGACCTTATCATTGTAATAACTTTTAAAGACTTAGAATAAGATATTATATATAAGAACTCAAATTGAACTTCAGGCCCTGAGGCTGTGGGTTCAAATCCTGCTACTGACAATGAGCAAGTCACTTGACCTTCCTCTGCTCCAATTGGAAAACCAAAAGAAATGTAATCGATTGTATCATAAATGTTGTAAGTCGCTTTGGATAAAGGTGTTAGCCAAATAAGTAAATGTAAATGTAATTATATACCTATTTTATGTAAGCCTGTATTGATTGATTTTTATTTTATTTATTTATTATTATTCTTACCTAATTTAATTTTTCTTTTTTTTTGTAGCTATATTTTGACGTCTTGTAAAGCACTTTGAGCTACATCCTGTGTATGAAAATGTGCAATAGAAATAAATGTTGTCACACATTAAGGAGTATGGAATGAGATCTGATGCCACATAAAAGGACTCCATTCATTAGCATATCTGAGTGGTCAAGAAGGAGCATAAGACATCACAATTGCCATATAAGTAGGTGATGACCCGTTGATTTCTCTTTAGGCAAGCATGAATAATCTGAGTTTAATACATATAATTACTGGGAGACAATTATGTGATTTGAAAAGAAGAGTGATGCATGCAAGCCTCAGCTGGGTGATGTGCTGCTGGATTGTGAATCATCTGTACTGGCTTGGTGACACATGATAGTATTCCGACTAACAGAGAGTTGCAGTAGTCCAGACTTAACAAGAACAAATCCCTGAACTAGGAGCTGAGATCCATATTCTGTTACATACAGTCTGATCTTGTGTATACTATATAGAGTGTATCTGTAATACAGAGAGTCCATTACAGCATGGTCAGTGAAGGACAGCTAGTAGGACAGCAAGCTGAACAGAAATGTGGCGCAGAAAAATTGGACTAGGGATAACAAGAAGGTCTATTTTTGCAAGAGTGAACTGATGATGGTGTTCCTTCATCCAGACTGCAATATCAGTAAGACATGCAGAGACTGTAACTGATAACATATGGCCCTCTGAAGGAAATGACTGATACAGTTGCATGTCTTTGGCATAGCACTGATAAAAGAAACCATGGGACTGGATGATAAGGCCTAGTGAGGAAGGGTAAAGAGAGAAGAAGGGAAGGCCAAGCACCAATCATTGGGGCACCCTCATGCTTGCCTGGTGCATCCTTGACATGCAGATTTGCCCAAGTTTTAGTACTAAAACAACCTGAGGGCAGTCCCAGTGATTCCAAGGTCAGAGAGAGTGGCAAAGAAGATCGCATGCTTGAAAGTGGATCGAAGGCAGAGGTGAGATCTAGCAGAATAAGGACAGTAGACATTTTGGTAGCTCTGGTCAGCTGTAATATGTTTTAAATTGTAGGTAGAGCTGACTCAGTGGAATACATTATCTTGAAGCCTGACCGATTAGAATCAAGTAGTCTGTTCTGTAGAAGTAAAGGGAGAGACTTGATTAAAGATGGCACATTCCAATGTTTTAGATAGAATGGAGAGAACAGAAGCTGATCTGTAAATAATTTGCAGATTTTCAGAGTGAACAAAAGCATTTTATCAACAGCAAATATCCTACAGCTGGAGCCTATTTACAGTTGCCAGTTATTCTAACATGTATGTCTTTGGAATGTAGAAGGAAAGTATATGCAGACATATGGAGAACTTGCAAAGAACATTTGACTAATAGTGCATATATATTCCTTATATATATTATCAATTTTAATTCAATAGATCTATGGAAATCGGCAAGTGAACCCTTCATTCTACTTGAGCCACTTTGATTAGACAAAGACATTTTTAAACTTACATAAGCATAGATAGATAAAAATTGACAACTAAAGAGCAGTTAATAGATAGATAGATAACCCTATCAACTGTGAAAGAGTTGGAAACTTAAGGTAAACAACTTATCACATGGTCAAATCTTCACCATATTTTAGGTGGGACTTGTTCTAAAACAGCAATATATACAGTATATGAATACAGTATATATATATGGATAAAATTGTGTGTTATATAATATAAAGAAAAATAACTTCAAAGCAGAACATAGTCCTTTGCTGGGACTGGCAAAATAATGTTGCTCCTTTAACGTATACACCTGACATGGATGACTTTTAAGGGCTACAGAGCTCAGGGTTGCATGAATGATGGGGGATCTGATCTTTAGCCTCGTGTCTCCATAGCCAAAGCAGATTCTTAACATTGAAAGTGACCTAAGGAGGATGTGTTGACTGAAGACTCATTAAAGTTAGTTTAAAAAGGTCCAGGTAAGAAAAGAAACAGGGTTGGCAGGGTATAAGGGAGAGAGAGCCTGGGTGGTGTTAAGAGGGTGAGCCACCCAACCTGAATGGCAGAAGACAAACATGTGAATGAAGACCTAGAGGGGTCTCAAGGTTTATTTACTTCTCACTCTTCTGTGCTCTCCTTGCATGTGACTTAGCCAGTGCTCTCCATAGCACATTAAACACTCCTGCCTTTGAGATTTCTGGATTCTGTGATTTTGTTCATGATGTATGGAGACAACTGGAGGACACTCTCCTGTTCAATTCTTTAATTAATCTGTTTTCTTGAAAGGCCCTGCACATTTTCACTACATTTTATCTGAGTTATAGAGCATAAGCAGGCATTATTTTTGCACTTAGTTGCATGTTTGTTTTATAATTTTAGAAAATACCCGTTGAAAGATGAATTAGAGGAAGGATAATATGGAAATTCTGAACCTGTTTTTTCTACCAATTTCATCTGACCTATGTTCAATATTTAAACAGATAACATTATCAGGCTATAACTGCACAGCAGATGCCATATTCTCAACTGCAGTTTACTGTTGCTTGCTTGCAAGGTTTTCAATTTTAAATCTTCTAAAGCTATTAAAATATCAAGCTCTTTAGTTAATAATATGTAATATAATATTATGGTATTATGACACAAAGCTCACCTGCTGACATGAGTTGGAAACCATCTTCAAATCCCAGATCAGTCACTCTCTATTCAGAGTATGTATGGTCTCCCTTTGTCACCTTGGAAAGATACAGTGTTGAGGTTAATTGGATGCTCGAAAACCTCTGTCATCAATGAATGTGTCCTACAGTGCACTGTCTTGGCAGCCCATCCAGAAATGCTTTCTGCCTTGTACCGGTTCAATTTGTTTAAAAGCAGAAGGACGAATATAAAAGATAATAATCAAACAAAATCCAAAAGCTGTACTGACTGATTTCTGAATTCTCCCTATATCTTTGAGAGCAGAATCTTATAAGGTCTAATTTTCTTCAATTCTTGCCTATAAAGCCTGTTAATGATCCAACTATTTAAAACTTTTGTAGCATTTCTGTTTTCTTAGGTGTTAGGATAAATAGTTTCAATCTATTGCAGGTAAAATTAGTTTGCCTTCTTAAGGTTGATTTATGCTTGACATGTTTTTGTGAGTCGAGATTTTGTGCACATCCAAAATACTCGTACTACTAAGTGACTCACACAATATTGAACAAAGAAAAACTTTGACGAGAGACTAGCGGCTGAAGTGCAAAGGTACATTCATGTCTGCTAATCCTTAGCAACAACCAAATTACAATTTAGTTCACAAAAATATGAAACCCATTTACATTGCCATCTGCATCTGTTTAAACTGCAATAAAAATTAAAAAGGGAACACATAGGATACCTTTACAGTATTGCTTTAGTAAAGAGAATAATGAAAAAATAACCTTTACAGCTACAGAGTGTCCAAAAGCTAGGAATCACCAAGAAAAATTAATTCATTCATTTTTGATTGAACTTTAGACTTTTTTTGATCAATATACCATTAAACTGAGTTAAAATGTATCTAACAAAGTATTAAGGTTGCAAATTGCTAGAAATGACTGATTTAAAATGTATTATTAACATATGTCTGCCAAGCTCCATTTTCAGCAGCCATTACTTCACTGGTAAACTCTCTTATCTCATCCTTAATTAATCATGTTTAAATGCTAATTTGGTTACTAGAGAAACCTTTCTAATTGTGTTAGCATAGCTAGAAACTGTTTTTCTGTTCAATAAAGCACATAAATTATCTTTACCTGGGTTCAGAAGGTACTTGAGTTCAGTTTTGGATTAAAAAATGACCAGACAAAACCTCTTTCTCAAGAAACACATCAGTCTACTATCGTTTTGCATAATGAACAGATTCATTAACATCTACAGGTACGTAACAGATTGCCAGAAAACTGAAGATTTCTTACAAAGGTATCCACTATTGTATTGAGAGAATGAAAATTGGGTCTTACCAGGATGGAAGAAGAAGCAGAAGTCTAGATGCACGACTTTACAAGATAATACATACATCATAGTCTGTAGTTTGAGAAACTAACATGTCCTCAGTTGTCTTTTTCTTTAAATACACACCAAATACCAATGTAATCTGCATCAGTGAAAAGACAATTTGGGGATGATGGCCTTAGAGGCAGAGTTTCCAAATAAAAGCCATATCTGAAATAACAAATAAAAAGAAAAGGTTAAAATAGGCAAAAGAACATAGGCATTGGATAGCAGATGACTAGACAAGAGCATTGTGGGTAAAAATTTCTGAGTGATTACAAACTTTTGAATGCAAGCATATGCACAGAAGTGATACTGTAAGAGTAAAATTTCTGCCATAACATAGTGATTCCTCTTCCTTGACCAGCACTTGGTATGTTATTTAGTATTTGTCCAATTTCTGTATTCTCAGAGGATGATGTTGTTTCTGATTTTATATCCCATAGAAAGTACAGTTAGAAAGAGAGTGCTATCTTTCTCCTTCTTTTTCATTGTCACACCTTCAATGATCTTAAAGGTACAATTCTTTAGTTGTCTGTTTTCTTGTTGTAGGGTTCCAGAGTGACCCTTTTCTCTAATTTACAGTATACTCTTTATTATGTAGATCTGACCAAAAAGCCCCCAAGACCCTACTATAGCCAGTCAAGAACAGGCAGGAAAAAAGTTTAATTTATTAATCGATTATTACAAATAGGAAGTTTTAATCTTTAAATATTATAACTGGTGCCATAAACAAAAGCAAATAAAATGTGGCTTTGCAATCAAATAGTCCTGGATGTGTAGTTTCATGCTGCACATAAACTTGTAATTATATTTAATTTTCTCTGTTCAGCATATCTCTAGTCTGCTCTCTTCTTACCCAGCTCATTGTCTAACCTTATACAACTTTCTTCATTAGTAGTATATCTGAGTAACATTTTCCGGGCACATACAGTACATCTAAAACCCATCTCTCATCCTCCAAGGTTTCTTCCTTGGGGGAGAAGGAGTACTTAAAACAATGGCACTAATATATCTACATAGAGTCCAGTTTTTCTTCTTATTGTTATATGAGTATGTTTCATTATTTTTTTTCACCTTTCTCTTTATACTTTTTGGAGACCCATGCAGCTAAACTGGGGTTTTTATACCCAGGGAATGCAATTTTCACATTAGTTTTTCACCATGTGCTTTACTTTGAAAATGAAATATCGTTATTGTCTTGCTGTGACACCATTTTGGATTGCTGGCAGGCGCTACTGTTTTGTAGCAAGAGCATCAGCGCTGCCTAGGCATCTTTCCCAGAGTCCCATGGGTGGTTGCTCTGCATAACATTATCAGCGTGATGTATAAGTTTTGGTGCATACAATTCTAATTTATCTGTGTTTGGATAAAAATAATTTAGCTGCATTTTGCTGTGCCTTTCTGTTTTTGATTTTCTGACTTCCATTTGGTTCAATGGTTTCTGATTCTTGTTCTGTTTCTGCCTTGGCTAAAGACTTCTTGTATTTTTGACTATGTTTCATCTCCCGATCCTATAATTACATTTTTTTTCCTATGTCTTGTTAAGATAATCCATTTATCAATAATCACATTCCCAAAACTCTAGGAGGAGAAAAGTATAATGGCTTACTTCTAGGAAACCCCTTCTTTCTTTAAGCAACCAATTAATTCTTAAATGACAATTTACAAACAATTATCAAAATATAAAATATTACAGGGTCTCAAATGAAATCCTTTTGGTCTGTCTACAAGGGGATTATTGTTGAGATACATAAATGCGTTGCTTTTTCATGTGCTCACTCTTATCTTGTGTTCCTCAAGTCTTCTTAAATTACACAGAATTGAAAGGCACTCATGCCAAGCTGTAATCAACCCTATCTTGCACACAGAGGTATAAAAAGCAAAAATTCTTTTTTCCTGATGATCTTTTTCAGTTGAACTATAATCCGTTTCCTGGGTATACATACTGTACATGTGATGTTTTGAGTGAAGCCACGTGCATAAGCTTATCCATGAAGGTTCGCAAATGAAGTTTTTACACTCCTTGCTGATCACTTTTGGGGAGGTGCATAACTGGACAACTCTGGGGCTAATAAATGCTTGAGAAATGTCATATTATCTATTATGAAATGGGCAGTCAGATTATTTTCTGCATGTCTTGTGATCTACTGTGTAAATACTGTAACAGGAGGCTAATTTGGCCAGACTGTAGGTGTTGGTGTTCAGTTTAAACAACTGTCATGTTTGCATGCCTTTGTCTAAAATGAAGGTCTGTTTTTCCATGACAAAGAAAAAAGGGGTGAAAACCAACTCGGTCCTATAATAGCTCCTTCTCAAAAGCAACTTTTGATCTCAGAGTTGCAAAGTAGTGCATATAAGATTCCGAGATTCAGGAAAAAAATTGTAAAGTAAAAAGAAAGCGAAGAAAGTGAACAAGCAAGATGATAGGACTAGAGAGTCTGAAGTGAACGTAGACTGTCCCCTATTAGATATGGGCCTATCAGTGAAGATAGGTCCTTCAAGTAGTTGGACATGCAAGTATGAATTTCACTGTGCTCTGTACATATAACAATGCTACTCTTACTACTAGGTAGCAGGTAGATGCCTCCTTGTTTAATGTACTGTTGTGTTAATTCACCTTTACCTGTCCTTATCTTTTAACTAGTATAGTAAGCATGTTCTCTTTATCTAAACAATGTTCTTCAGAAGTATCATTTAGGTTTTAGGATATGGGCAGTGACATGTATTTCAGAAGGTTATTTTAACATCTACAGTAAATATGTGGCTTATGACTTTTTTAATAATATGTACCAAGTAAATCCTACACAAAGGCTTAATTAACATTTCGAGAGAATGATTCATATTTAAAGTATTAATATACTGTGCCAGCGTTAGTTTTAAATAGCAGCAGGATTCAGATGAGTAGGTCAAGAAATACTTTTAAAATTAAAGGCCAGTCAGTTCTAGACATTATGAAAACCCCAAAACGAGTGTCACCACTATTTTCTGCATTTCAGAAAAGTCAAGATAAAATTACATCCTCCATTAATATTTATTACAACATTTAAATGTATGGCATGTCCACTAGTCGCCAACAGCCAAAGGTAGTTTAAAAAGATTCTTTTAAATGCTCTTAAATCCACACATTGGCCACTCAGAGACTTAATAAAGTTAAATCTTCTTAGTGGAATACAAAACAGAAAGGACTGTGCACCCTGCATACACAACTAAGGTAGGCTTTGTCATTGGTGGCTGCAGGCTGGCTAATTTCTTGAAGCTGCCAAGGACACTAACAAAAGAATAATGCTTTGTCATTAGGGTCTTACTGCTACTTCAAAGTACTGAATGTGTCCAAACTATGAATATTGTGCTACATGGAAGAAGAATGAGGGAAATAATAGACTGAGCAAGCAAGAAAAGATTGTTATACATGTTATAATGGAAAACAGTAAAAGAATAAGTGTCACCAAAACTGTAGGAAAACATTTAGATTGATCTTTCAAGAAAGTATTTTGAAAATAATTTTACTAGATTTTAAATATACGACGTCTTTGTATGGTGGGTTGGCGCCCTGCCTGGGATTGGCTCCTGCCTTGCGCCCTGTGCTGGCTGGGATTGGCTCCAGCAGACCCCCGTGACCCTGTGTTTGGATTCAGCGGGTTGGAAAATGGATGGATGGATGGACGTCTTTGTAGAGCATATTAGTTTAAATATTCTATTAATACAGGAAGAGTATACTCATTACTGGGGTACAGTACTAATACCTTTATCATGTAAGAAAGACAATATAGCATACTGCACAGAACCAGGGGCATTTTACAAAGTACACACAAAATATTGGTTAGTCAAAATGTTGTTTTTTAATCATGGCTGTATATTGCCTACACTTTTAAAAGGCAACATGATGTATTGATAAAGTAAATCAAAACAGAGGGATGAAGAATTGGGGTCCCTAGGGAATCCCTGTTTAATATCCCAGTGGGGGTAAGGACCAAAAACAAAGAATGAAAGAAATTAGTATAATCCTCCAATCTTGTTCTTTAAAGCTTGTGAGGGTCAGGAGCTCCATCCTTCCTGGAAGCTACTTCCAAAATGAATGCTGAATTTCAGTGGGGCATCTGTTGAAATATGTTCCAGGTTGGAAGGGGCGGGGCTTGGTGTATGTGTATGGAAATGACGTCAGCCATCATCCTATGGCGTTCTAAACAAGGAACTGGATGTCTGGTTAGTGCCTGTGTTACATCCTCAATCTTCCTCCCATGTTTCACTTGACCAGCACCCGTGACACACCCTCAGAGGAAACTGACGTGGTTGGGAGGAGAACATGTAGAGTTCAGATAGAAGGTGAGCGAGCCAGAGTCCACAATTCTGTAGCTTTGAGGAAGGCTCAGTATAGTACCTCCTATTAGTTTATGTTATTTTATTATTTTCATTTCAAATTTAAATTTTAAAATTGATGAATATAGCTAACCTGCAACAGTCGAAATGTGCCCCCCACCTCTACTGTTTATACTGTATATATTGCATAATGTTTCACTATTTACATACATCATTATGTTTTTTGTGTTTCTGTGCACTTCTTGTTTGCTGTATTTATAATTATTGGATATCTAAATTAGTTAAATTGAATTTAAAAGAAAATGGCCTAGTGTTGTGGTAACAATGACATTTCTGATTGGCAATATTGACAAGACATTGCATTGGGTTTAAGAGATGATATGCTAATTGAATGGGCCACTTTGTTGAGGTGGGCATTATTAATAGTTTGCTATTAACAATGAGATGTGTTGCTTTTTGTAAATAGTTACCCTTTAAGTTCAATCCTTTGGACACCATTTACATAACATTGTATGCATAGCAGACATTGATTTGTACAGTTAAGTGTACTTTTCGTATGACTTATTTATTTCATTCAAATTTTTTGCTGAATGAAAAAAGTGACTTCATAAAGTGAGCAAATTACATATCATAACGTAGCATAAAAACTTATAGACCATCAAAACTCAACTGTCAAGGTTTGGTGGGCTGCATGGCCTGTTCTCTTCTAGATTTCTCTAATGTTATAATAACATAGCACTCTAAGACCCACTTAATCCAGTTCAAGGCTGCAGAGGGTTGGCGCATATGTGGTCAGCATCAGGACAGGGTGGGAAAAACCCTTGCTTGAGGAGGTTGGTCCATCTGAAGGCCCACTCAGAGCCAATTTAGAATTGCTAATTAACCTGTGGGCGGCACAGTGGCACAGTGGTAGCGCTGCTGTTTCGCAGTAAGGAGACCTAGGTTCACTTCCCGGGTCCTCTCTGTGTGGAGTTTGCATGTTCTCCCCGTGTCTGCGTGGGTTTCCTCCGGGTTCTCCAGTTTCCTCCCACAGTCCAAAGGCATGCAAGTTAGGTGTATTGGCAATTCTAAATTGTCCCTAGTGTGTGCTTTGTGTGTGGGTTTGTGTGTGTGTGTGCCCTGCAGTGGGCTGGCGCGCTGCCCGGGATTTGTTCCTGCCTTGAGCCCTGTGCTGGCTGGGATTGGTTCCAGCAGACCCTCGTCACCCTGTGTTAGGATATAGCGGGTTGGACAATGGATGGATGGATGAATTAATCTATCATTGGCATGCTGGTATAAAACCAGAATACACTGTAACAGATCTAGGGGCTGTGCCAGCCACCCAGTCCATCACAGACAGACGCTAGGGGCACACTGATAAAATCAAACACGTTTTTTTATTTTCTTTACCATGTGGGAAACACCTACCCCGTTTCCCACAAGCCCAACAGCACAATACTTATAAATCTTTTCTTCTCTCTCTTTACTCCTCCACTGCTCCTCGGCAAGCTTTGTCTACCTTCCACCCGACTCTGGCTCCCTGAGTAATGTCTGCTGGTCCCTTATATAAGGCACCCAGAAGTGCTTCAGGTGCCTGTTGCCCTACTTCTGGCAGCACTTCTGGGTTTGGCAGAAGAACCACCCACACAAGCTCAGGAACAGCTGCAGCTCCCCCTGGTGGCACCCCCCCGCCCCAGATCCCAACAGGGCTGTATCGAACTCCATCTCCCATGAAGCCCTGCAGGAGTCCAAGTGTTTCCGGGGAGGTTGTGTTCTGTCCACACTGGCTCCCCCAGTCCTTCACAGCAGTAAAAAAAAATTACACAGACATGTGGATAAAAATGTACAATGTTGATAAAAATAATTAAAATAATTGGAATTCAAACTCCAGATGCATCACTATTCTTGTGGCTCCCTAAAAATGAGAAAATGTTAATTAATTTATACTATAATGAGACCATCATGAAAAAGAAGTGTTAAGTCTGCTGGCACAGTGGTTAGCACTGCTGTCTCACAGCTCCAGATTCATGGGTTTAAAACCTGTGAAGTTTACATACCGTCTCTTTTCTCCATGCTCTTCTATTTTCCTCTGACCACTCAATGTGTGTGATAGATTTATTAACAACTCTAAATAAGCTTGGTATAAGTGAGTGGGAGACGTGTCCACTGTGATTGGCTGGTGCTGCATCTACAACTGAGACCTTGTCTTGTGTCAAATGCTGCCTGGATAGACTCAAGCTCCTCCATGATGCTGAACTGGTTTTAAGGAGTTAGATAGATGGATGGATTGATGGAGGCATGGATGACTCCCCAAACTCCTATAACGGTAGGAAGCAGGTTGAAAACTGTTTATATGAGTTATTTGAGTTAGTAGAGTGCATTATCAGATTGTATTGATTTTTACTGCTCTTTATTTTGTGTGTGCCTCCTAGCTTGTGGAACAAGCTGCCCACCTCCGTTTGAAATTCGGAGTACCACAATGTGCTTAAGGAGCGTTTGAAGATTCGGATGTTTGATGAATTTCTGTATAACTGACATTAGCCTACTAGATTTTGTAACCTAAGAAAGATTCAGAAAGTCCTTTGAAAGGCGTTAAGTGAAAAGAGGATGCGCTGGATTGGTGATGTCACAGTTTGTCACTTTACAGATAAACACCAATGTGCCTGCCAATTGCTCCCAGATCTCTTGTAGTCTTCGTGTAATTTAATTTGTAAGTAGCTAATGAATGACTTGAGAGAAGACAGGAGTCGTCATGCTTAGGAGAGTCTGGCAGCAAGCATTATGCCTTTCAGGTGAATTACTACTGAAATATATTAAGCCGAAATAATTCATTTTATTAATAAAACTTTTCACAGTTGAGTGAGCAGCAAACAGCTAGAAATGCTGCATAAATGGCAAGAAAAGCAGCAGTAATGAAAATCATCTAGAGGACTCTAAATCTGAATGTGAATGCCAGCGATGTTTTTTACTGGGCATTACAGATTTCATTTGAAAAGATTATTTTTCATTGTGACTCTTTTGCAGTTCCACTTTTTCCTCACTTTTCGACTAAAGAGTAGCCTTCGAAGAGATAGAAGCTAATATATTTTTATTCTAATATCTCTCTTTGCAGGTTTGACTTTGTAAGAGCTGCCTCAAAAAATCCATGCTAATGCTGTATTGCATATCAATTGTTGCTCTTTCAAGACACTAAAGAGAGATGAATACCATATTCTAACATTCTTAAACATGTTTAATCCACTTCAGGGTTGCAGGGGGCTTTGGTGCAAGACAGGACCCCAGTCAATCATAGGACTCACTCTTCCACATTCGTACTCACATAAGGCCAATCTGAAACCTTCCAATTAACCTGGGAAGCAGGTCTTTCTTTACCAGATAGCACAATCTGCTCCTCAAGGTCTAATGCTTGCATTTTTATGTATGGCTATTTAACATAATCCTCTTCCAGGCATTAATCAGAATGCTGCAAGTGTGTGAAGTCGGCATCAACAAGTGACCAATGCACCTCCTTGAGCAATAAATTGGCACATGCAAGTCAAGACAACTGCATTAATTATTACAAGCTGCAGCCAAGGCTGAAATATTAACAGTCTTTCAATGGCTGAAAACTCGATACTGATAGTAGTATTCTTTCACACTGCTTCTCAGGCTGAATTCCCACTTGGGCATTTTAAATCGCCTACATATGTCAGCCTCTCCTTGATATGTTTATTGACTCTGGCCTGTTTGCATTACAAAAGACTTATCCATATCAACTTTCCATCCACTTGGCTGTTTCTGGAAAATAACATTCATTCTCAGTTCATAAACCATGCATACCTCCTGTACTTTCCCAATGCACTTAGTTCATTTCAAGGTGGCAAGATGGCTTATCTTGGTTCCTTCAGCTACCAGGATGGTATCAGCCCTGGATGGGGTGTCATGCTGTGTGAGTGCAGCACCATACTTACACAAGCTAGACCAAGCTTGTTGTGCTGCATTTGGAAAAAAGGAAACTGAGAAAAATACGGACATCAGAGAACATGCACACTCCACAGAGACAATGACAGTTTTCAAAAAAGTCTGTTTGGGAGGAATCAGAGGATGACTCAAATTGACATAAGGATGAATAAGATAACTTAAATTGGTCATTCATCTTTTGATGACCTACAGACACACTGCTAGAGTGAGTGCGAATCTGGTTAATCATGTAGGAGGACACAGACTGCCATAAGTAAGGAACACTTATGACAGTAAGTTGGTGGGGAACATGGGGTTCAAGGAAACAGTAGTGGGTTTTTAATAGAGAAGGCTCAGTCTGCTAGATGATAAGAGCTCAAACTCTGTCTGCAACACCAACCTTTTCCTACAAAGTTCTGGTTTTGGAGACAGTGCATATCCCTGATGCAAGTCTAAGAAAATGTCTGTAATTTCAGCAAGACTTTGCCCACACCTCTTTTTAGGTGGGAAATGTAACACATAATCTTGCCTTTTATTTCCCCCAAATAGTAGAAGCTGAAACACCAGGGGGTAGAGCTTGTGATTAAAAATAATGATATCTGAGTAGAAACAAACTGCACAAAATCAGGATCTGAAATGGAAAAAGATATTTAAACTAGGGGGCTTATCCCCTGCTCACTTAGCTTTGACCTGCGCTATGCAGCAGCCACTTTGTGTCTCTGCCGCTCGTGCTGTTAAGAGGGGGGCTGAACGCACCCCAAGGAGATGCGGTCGCTCCTCCGAAACTCCCTCTTAAATGATGATACAATGGGAAACAAATATAAATTTCTTTTTTTACCTACTCTTTGCTCGATCAGCTGCTGGCTTGCTGCTGCTGCCGTGCCGCGTGCTCTGCATCTCGCATGGTGCTTCGAACATTTAAAATCCTGTACAGCATCTGTCTTTGTCATCTATTCTTTCTACTACTTTGTCTTTAATTTCCGGCCCCGGGAGTGGTTAAATCTGTTTGCACAAAGTTTTGTCTCGCGGGATGTGAGATCTTGATATTTTAGTTTATAATTTAAAAACAGAATAAGAATCTGAAAATCTAACAACATCACATTAAAGTTCGATAAATTCTGAAAAGAATGATACTAAACATGCAGTGGGCCGGCACCCTGCCCAGGGTTTGTTTCTTGCCTTGCACCCTGTGTTGGCTGGGATTGGGTCCAGCAGACCCCGTGACCCTGTAGTTAGGATATAGCGGGTTGGATAATGGATGGATGGATGACACCAAACATATATATGTAGGTTTTAAAATAAGAATGATTTAAAGCGTGACAAAAAAGTGCCATAAAAACTTCACATAAAATTGTTGACAGAGGGTACATTAGGAAACTACAAATCTGAGATAAGGGGGGCACAATTTGAAATTCCACTACTGCTGTAACTGCCAGTACATACAGAAGTCATAAATCGAGGACAGACTGTGATGAGGGGTCCGTGGTTTCGGAGGAGTTTTTAAATAAAATAATCGTACTCTGTGAGGCGCAGGCTGTAAACAGGCGCAAATGTGCATCGCTTCGGGGAAATTTTGGGGTGCCTGGCTGATGGTGAAGGCACGTGCGAATGCGTATGTCAGTTAGGTGCCTCATTAGTGCTTCTGAGGGAGCAGCAGCGTCTCACACCAATGATCAATTAGGAGAGGCAGTACAAAAGGAGTCTGTAGGCGACAGGAGAGGAAGAAAAATGAGTCTGGGACCAACCAACCGACCTGAATGAAGGGATGACAAAGGGTGCAGGCGGTAGAGGAGCTTCGAGGGAGTGCAGGGCAGATGATCGAGGGGGCTGAACATGGCCGTAGCTGGAGTGACCCGATCCTCATAACAGGCTCCCACATAAGTTTGGGGAGAGGCAGCAGGAGATGAGGGGAGGCGAGGTTACGTTTGGATGTGGGAGCCCTGCTGGATGGAGGGGAGGCTGTGCCTGTTGGCGGGATGTCTCCTCCAGCAGAGAGATCCATAGCGGGAAAGCCAGGGACACATCTATTCGTAGGAGACACTAGGTCTTACACATCTTTGACTGTGAATTTTCAAAAAGATTTCACCTGCCGCGAATTTCAACTTCATTTTATCTGGATATGTTTGTGGATATTTTAAGCTCACGTGAAATTCTCCAGTTTTAATGGATTATTTATTTGAGAAGATTTTACCTGCACTATTTAATTGGACACTTTATTTGTTTTGATGGTTTTTAATAAAAGCACGCTTTCACTTTTCTACCTACCCATTGTCTGCAATGTATATGTCCTCATTTGCCTGTCATTTCGGTAATGTTATCAATTGTGGTGGGTTCAAGAGGCATTGTGAAGACCACCGGAGCATGGAGCCAACTCACACCATTATATGGACTGGTGCAATGAGGACACAAAACAACAACGTTGGTGCGACAAAAAGTGTGTAGTGCATTTTATTAAAATAGGCAGTCTAATTAGTGTGGCCACCAGGCGGTGCTCCAGCTCCCCCAACACAAACAGGCCTGGACACAGGTTTTTATTGTCGGAAACCCTTCCTTTCCAAGCATTTCCCATACCACAAATACAATAACTCTTCGTCTTTCTCTCTCTGCCTCCTCCACTCCTCCCAATAAGCTTTGTCTCCTGATTCTGGCTCCCTGAGATAAGGCAGGCAGCTTCTTTTATATAAAACCCGGAGGTTCTTCTGGTGTCCTATAATCAGGGGGGCTGTCATCTAGCAGTCCAGTAGAGATAACACCCCTGTGTAGGCTGTCTCCCCTTGTCCATCCACAGCAAGGTCACCCTGGCCAGGAATGGCTCCTGGACGTCCCTGGCATCAGCAATCCAAAGTGTACAGCAGTCACGTCTTCAGGAAATAAAGAAAATGGAAGTTAAAACCATTCAATAAACAGACAAATCAATAAATCCAAAAAAGAGAAGTCTAAAGCAACAGAGTTAAAATTGGGTTCCTTTGCCTTCTGTATTCTCCTGCAGTCCTCAGTTCATCTCTCCTTGCTGTCTCCCCTGATCATGCAGCAGGTCTTCTCAGCGGGGCTGAAAAACTGATGAGTGCAGTCAACCATTATTTTACTTTGATCCTGGTCACCTCAGCTGGTCACCACTGGGTCGCCCAAAGTAGGACTCCATCATCCCAGTCATCAGTAGGACAATCCACAACGTCATCGGCCCCTCCTGCTCCCGCCTCTTGAGTGCTGTTCGTCTTGCTCACCACAGGTCCTTCTAACTGCCTTTCATCCTGTCCACAACACTGGCTCACAATTTTCTCAAACTAAATAAAGAGAAAACTGAAATTTTAGTAATTGGCAATAATGGATTCAATGAGGTTATCAGAAATAAACTTGATGCACTAGGATTAAAAGTTGAGACGGAAGTAAAAAACTTAGGGGTAACTGTTGACTGTAACCTGAATTTTAAATCGCATATTCATCAGACCACTAGGACAGCATTTTTTCACTTAAGAAACATAGCAAAAGTTAGACCTCTTATATCATTGAAAGATGCTGAGAAATTAATTCACGCGTTTGTTTTCAGTCGACTAGATTACTGTAACGCACTCCTCTCAGGACTACCCAAGAAAGACATAAATCGTTTGCAACTAGTGCAGAATGCAGCTGCTAGAATCCTAACTAGGAAAAGAAAATCCGAGCACATTTCTCCAGTTTTGATGTCGCTACACTGGTTGCCTGTGTCATTCAGGATTGACTTTAAAATATTGCTTATGATTTATAAAGCCTTAAATAATCTCGCTCCATCTTATATATCGGAATGTCTGACACCCTATATTCCAAATCGTAACCTCAGATCCTCAAATGAGTGTCTCCTTAGAATTCCAAAAGCTAAACTTAAAAGAAGTGGTGAGGCGGCCTTCTGCTGTTATGCACCTAAAATCTGGAATAGCCTGCCAATAGGAATTCGCCAGGCAAATACAGTGGAGCACTTTAAAACACTGCTGAAAACACATTACTTTAACATGGCCTTCTCATAACTTCACTTTAACTTAATCCTGATACTCTGTATGTTCAATTCATCATAATAACTATTCATAGTGGATCCAAAATCCATACTGACCCCTACTCTCTCTTCTGCTTCTTTTTCCGGTTTCTTTGTGGTGGCGGCCTGCACCACCACCACCTACTCAAAGCATCATGAAGCTCCAACATTGATGGACTGAAAGCCAGAAGTCTACGTGACCATCATCATCAGGTCCTTCCTTGAAAACCCTAAATACAAAGAGGACTGTTTGATTTATGTTAGGTAGATTGCCCAGAGGGTACTGGGCGGTCTCTTGGTCTGGAACCCCTACAGATTTTATTTTTTTTTCGCCAGCTTTTGGAGTTTTTTTTTTTGTTTTTTCTGTCCACCCTGGCCATCGGACCTTACTTATCCTATGTTAATTAATGTTGACTTATGTTTATTTTTTATTGTGTCTTTTATTTTTCTATTCATTTTGTAAAGCACCTTGAGCTACATTTTTTTGTATGAAAATGTGCTATATAAATAAATGTTGATTGATTGATGGATTGATTGAACACTGGCTCACACTCCTAATGAACTCTTTGTTGTCTCCCAAACTCTTTCTTGATTTTCTCCCAATCTCTGCTCTTTTTGTTTTCCCTTTTTCTGTTCTGCTCTGCTCAGACTGTTTCTACTTTGTGGGTGCAGGTACTTTGACTAATGACCCACGGAGCATTAATGGGGATTGGCACACTAATGGGGACTGCACTTGCTCATTATCAAGCAATCAGTCAGTTTCTCCACTAAACACTCTGTGGCTGTAAGGCTTCTTGGTGGCACACATCCACACCCACTAAGCATGAGTCACACTGTTTTAATTACCACACCACCTCAGACTCCTGCCTTGCTTCACTATAAGATCCTAAAGAAAAAAGCTAAAGAAGTTAACATGGACAGATGAAAAAACCCTCTGAAGGCTGATTGGATGTATGCTACTGGTGAAAAGGAAGATCAAAAATCTTTAAAATCAGACAGTATTAACCAGTGTCCATAGGTTAGTAAGAGGCCAAACTATAAATGCGTGAGGCCTTTTTACTTAATGTTATTGTATTTACTATGAGGTAACAATCAAGTAACAAGGCCGTTGACAAATTACCACTTGTCTGATTTCAGCTGATGTAGTTGTTAGGCTGTTTACCAGCTCACTTCCAAATGGATTACCTGATCAAAGAGTACTATCTAAAAACACTCAATGACGCAGCATTTCATATGAGACAGATGAGATATGTGATGGACACAGTGTTTTGGAGACATGAGAATGACCATGCCGGATATGTGAAAAAGAGTGTTTAAGATGAAAGGAAAAGCTTAACACCTACAAAATTAAGATTAAAAAAGACTGCACAATGGTTTGAATATTAAAGGAACATCTTAACTGGATTAAGAGGAAATAAATCTTTCCATGTACACGGATATCTCTGATGGTTTAAGAAAGGGCTACAAGCTGTAACTTGTCAAGGTGGATCACCTGATATGAAGCTTGTTGTGCAGACTTTGATTTAAATCGTTCATGTTATATGTTTTCATCTCTTTTAACTGCTAGCCTTTGATATGCCTGGTTTCCCTGCAAATAAACATGGGTTTGTATGAAATAAAGTTTGGGTATCATCCCACTAAAACCACCTTGTGGTTTTAGATACTGCCAATCACCAAGGAATTAGGGGATGTTCCTGTTTAATCCAGGTTCTGCAGGTAATGGGGAAACATCCTTGTTAGTCCTTACAGTGGTAGAAAACTGGGAGCAGACCATGAGCTACAGTCCCATGAGTGTGTATCCTACCACTGCAGAAGTTTCCATGCTTGAGTATTGTGGGGTGGTTAATCAGCAGGAGACAAAGAGTACAGCTAAGAAAAGAATGCTCCACTTGTGGTGAGATCATCAGTGGAGTACTTCAGCAGTCTGTCCTCGAACCATTAATTATTCTAATTTATATTAATGACATTGATTTTGGTGTAGATAGCAGACTTGTGAAATTTGAAGACACCACTAAAATAGGAAGAATAGCAGACACAGCAAAAAGAATTCAAAAAAAGCTTCAGAACTGGGCAAACAACTGGAAAAGGCAGTTTAATGTAAAAAATGCAAAGTGCTACATGTTAGCTAAAGGAACCTCAATTATAAATACAGGAAGCAACCTCTGGAAAAGATTTAGGGGTAGGGTGTTGACGCAACATTTTCATCATGTAAGTAATTTGCAGAAGCATTTAAAACACAAATAAAATGTTAGGTTTTGTCATAAAAAGTGTTGAAGTTAATTATGCTCAAACTATATAATGTGCTGGCAAAACTGCATCTGGAGTATTGTATGCAGTTCTGGTCCCCACAATACACAAAACACATAGCAGCAGACGAGAGCAACTGAGCACATCCCAGGACTTAAGGACACGTCGTACTCCAGCAGACTCAGAGGAGACTCTGTGAGGACCTAATCCAGGTATTTAAAGTCCTCAAAGGCATTGAAAAAGTAGATCCAGCAACATTCTTTCGGCTTAAGGGTGAATCACATACTCAAGGACATCAGTGGGAGATTGGTGGGGAAGTACATTTAGGACTGAGGTCAGAAAGCACTGATGGGTAGGAGGAATTAGATGACCACTTTCAGCACTTCTCAAACACGGCTAAAGCCATTATATTTAATGTGGAGGCACATGTGATATAACACACCATGTTTAATAAAAGCTTTATGCAACCAACCTTTAAATTTATAAATTGCCTCTATGACTATAAGTCAGGTTTTTGACATATAACTTTCTGCCTTAACCTCCCCTAAAAGGAGAGGCTGGGGAAAGGGGAAAATGGCAAGAAATACTAAAGTGATGAACTTAAAAGAAGAACTTGCAAAATTAAATACTGGAAGCAAGGGACAATGGTGAGAAGGACATTTTATGGATTAGGTGAAGTTTAAAGGGGTGTTTCACAGGGATCAGTGCTGGGGTCACTGCTCTTTTTTAGAATCCTAAAAGTATTTAGGCAAGAATATAATAAACAAGCTGATTAAGTTAACAGATGACGCTAAACTAGGAAAAAGGGCAGATGATGTAGAATCCGCTAAACCATTACAGAGGGACTTGGAAAACATTTAGGCTTGGTGCAGATTTGTGGCAGAAGAAGTTTAATATTAGGTTTTGCAGGTAGGTAGTAAAATGTTTGATCTTAATACACAATGGAAGGTTTGAATCTTGAATGTACACCTTATGAGAAGGACCTGGGAGTCATATTCGCCCCATCGCTATCTATATCCAGGTAGCTACAGACACGATCAAGAAGGCTAATAAGATGTTAGGATCACAATGTGTAGAGTACAAGACAAGAGAGGTTATACTTATATTATATTAGTGAAACCTAATTTGGAGACTGTGTACAGTTTTGATCTCCACATTACAAAAAAGACATAGTAGTTCTTATTAAATTTGTGTTTGTTATTAATTTTTGAACATTTTCCTGAATCCGATTTGAAACTCTTTATATCCCACTATAGTTTTTTGGGTCCCAGAATCCATTCCTGTTGTTATTTCCCAATTAGAATAGAAGATGGTTGCAAATACTTTTAGTCTTTTCCTGATGCTATCCTGTTTATCTTGCATGCCACCATTTTGAGAAGCAGTTGCCACAAAGTGGCTACACAACATCACCCAGAGGTGCACTGCACTGATGCTGATGTTGCAAAAGAATAGATCAAAGACATTTCTCTCTGTGATCATGGTTAGTGTTTAGGTATCCATTTCAGTTTAAAGACTTCTAGTTTCTTGCGATTGTCCTTGCTTTTTGTGCAACGTTTTGGGTTTGAAGAAAGTTAGGACAGACTGTCTGTTAATGACATTCTCTACACCTCTTCTCCTGGCCTCCTCCATCATATGTTTGTGCCTTCTCTTGTGTTTGGCATAACAGCACTAGAGAAAGTCCAGAGAAGAGCAACTTTGCTGATATTCTAGGAGTATGAGGTATGATGAAGGACTTGATCCTTTTCAATGTCAGCAAACAGAAATTAAGAGGTGAAATGACTGAAGTGTTTACAATTATGAAGGGAATTTGTACAGTAGATCCCACTTATTACTTTTAAATACGTTCTGGAACAAGAGCATGGAGACGCAGCTGAAAACTTAAGGTCAAATTGCGTGTAAGTGTTAGAAAATTGTTCATTACATTCAGACTATAGACATTTTAAATAAGTTACCAAATAGTGTGCTGGACAGTAGCAGTTTGTAGACCTTCAAAACATATTTTGGTGAAATTAGGTCAATGGGGCTGATGCGTTTTGTTGGATGAATGACCTGTTTTCATCAGAATTGTTTTAATTTTCAGTATGATCTATCAACGAAAACAAATCACCACACGTGCTGTGGTGGTGGTGGTTGTGGTGAGTTGTTTAGCACTCTAGCCTTTCGCCCAGAAAATCTGGGTTTAACTCCTTTCCATTACATTTACTTATTTCTTGACTCAAGCATTTCCCTCACTATTTCATTGCAATTTTGGGGTTATTTACACTAGAAGTAAAAATCAAAGAAGCTTTAAAATATTTAAAAAAAAATAGTTGTCTACTTAATGTGGCAATTCCTTTATAAAACTCAAATTGATACAGTAGTTGCTCTTCTTCTGGAATTGTATCTATAAAGAATGTGCAGATATTCGGCCATGGGTCCCATTAAGGCATTAGCCACTAAATTCAAATTTATGAATCTACATGTAGCCCACTACTAGCATTCATTCGGTCAAACTAGCTCTGCCATAGAAATGAAGATGAAATCCTGTTCTATTGCTTAATTTTATTTCAAAGTATTTACAATTATAAACTGATGTCTAGTATTAGAATAGAGCAGTGAAAGTTCTCCTTTATATTTTTTGTTTTTGGAATTGATATTAGCAGCGGGCTGACGCCCTGCCCAGGGTTTGTTTCCTGCCTTGCACCCTGTGTTGGCTGGGATTGGCTCCAACAGACCCCCGTGGCCCTGTAGTTAGGATATAGCGGGTTGGATATTGGCTGGATGGATGGATGGAATTGATATACAAAATGTTAAGTATTCATTTTTATAAATTAAATATGAAATCTCTTAAAGCAATGGTGGTGCAATAGTGGTCTAGCATCACAACTCTAAGAACAAGGTTCAGATCCAGACTTGATCACCATGTGTAGAATCTGCATGTTCTCCTCTTGTCTGTGTGGGTATTTCTCTTCAAATTTTAGATTCTTTATAACATTCCAGAGATGAGTAGATTGTGACGCTAAACCGGCCCTGTGTGAGTGAGTGTGAGCGGCCTTGTGATAAACTAGTTCCCCATCAAGGACTTGTTCTTGCCTTACCTATCTTTATGTTAAATGCTGGTATATATTGTATGCAGCTATTGACTATTGAAGATCTGTGGCTGTTAAATCCTTAAGAATATAAAGCTGTCTTTAACATTCTTGTTAGATTTTACTTTAAAACTTTTTTTGTTCAAGGTCTCACACTTAACCAAATCCAATATTGCTGATGTCTTTCTTTGGACCTTAGCATCTCCTGTGTTTCACTAGGCTGCATTCCAAGTCTATAAAGTACATGCAGACATGCTTTTTTGTTCTTTATGCTGTTAAAAGGGTTTTCTGTTGATGTATATACATTTTTGTGGATGAAGGTTCATGCTGAAATTAAATTTAGAAATAAATATTATAAACTAATAATGAAAATTTACTTATTAGTATAAAACATATACTGTAAATATTTTATGTGATGCTTTTGTATGGTAACAGCCTTCTAAAGTATTACCACGCATAGCGCTATTACACAAATATTTAACTATTTACAAAAAACTCAGTAATGATTTGAACGCACTGTACCTTTTATGCAAGTGTTGCAAAGGTTCATTGCTTCCCAGAATAACAGAGGCTGCCTTGAATAACCCTGTCACAAGGCCAAGCAGGTGGGTAAATAAAACATGTCTGCGTGGCAATGCTGGTGACGTATCCTTAAACTCACAAGCGTTAAGCCCTGCAAAAGGAAAGGCTGATTGAGATGTAGGGATGACTGAAAGAGGAAATGTTAACCAAAGCCAAAGCCATAACCAGAGATCTGTCTTACAACCCTCACTACCAAAATGCTAATCAAACGATCATTGTAAGGGAACAAACGTAAAAAGGAACTGGGAATGCTAAAGCTCTTAGAACACACACACACACAAGTTGTTTTTATTGGAGCTATCTGCAAGATCCAATCATGATGTGTTTGATACTCCCGCATTGCTGACCTTTAATTAATTACCAGAGACACACTCTGTAGCAGCCAACACCACCACGTTGTGACGATGTGTGCTCAAAATGGCAGCAGCCATAAAACAAAATGGCAACAAAAACAGCACAGTTATTTTTTTTTTCATTAATAACTCAAATTGTTTTTATTTGTATTATTATTAGAAATAACTGATGCAGTACTTTAGAAAACCCAAAATGGGGAGATGTAAACAAAAAAGAAGCTGGAACAAACACAAAGGAGCATGTACAAGAGAAGATTAGGAGTGCTACATGCAAATTAAGAAGCATAATAATTTAGTTGTCATAATAGGTTGTATAACCTTTTTGTGGGCCAAGGTACAGTATATAAGCATGTCTTTATGTTAGTATTAAAATAATTACACTTACATTTACTGAGCACTTAGTTCCTCCTGCACCATGTAACGCAATGATGTAGCAGGTTGCCTCCAATGAGTTCAATCAATTACGATAACTCAAGCTTCTTCCCATTCAATGTCAAGGGCTTTGAAGTCTTAGCAGCAGGTTGCATGTTAGGTCTTTAATGGCCGCCCTTGCTTTCTCTTAACCTTCTTGGGATCCCAAATGATTGCAGTGCCGGGGTACTGGTTTCCTGGTAACCTGAGCATGTGGATCATTAGACAAATTTAGTGGCTAGTAATGGTGTCATCCAGCCTCGGCAGGCCATACATCCACAGTACTTCATCTTTGGTGATATGGTCACGTTAGGAAATATCAAGTGTTGCCGTAAACACCTTTGATGGAACACATTGAGCCACTGGGTGATTTCTTTCTCAGTCTCCAGGACTCTTTGGTATATGTTATGTTGGAAATAACAATACTGCTTTAGACTTGGATTCTTGTCTCATGATCAATTGACTTCATTGACCAAATCTGATGTATACATTGAATACTGTTGCTCCTTGCCCAATGTGCTGTTACATGTCCTCATTGATACCATTGTCTCCCATGAAGGGTCTTTCCAGATAGGAAAATTTGGATAAATCCTTGTCATCCTTCTCATCCACTCAAATATGGAGTTTTGTTGTTCGATTCTTAGTATTTATTGGAGCCCAATCTTCCCTTGTTTGAGCCGAGTCATTGCAGATTGGAAAGTCAGCTGCGTATCTGCAATTACTGTTATATCATCCACTAACTCCAGATCTTTCAGTTGAGTTTGTGCACACTATTGGATGCCGCCTACTGTCCCTCTGGCTGTCAGTCACATGGCAAATTCCACTGTCAATGAGAACAATAATCGTGATAAGATACACCCTTGTCTGATGCTGTTTTAGAAGGTGAACTCTCCATAGAGTCGCAACATGAAGACTTTCAGTACAAGTTGACATTTTTCTGGGTGATGCCATAGTATCATAAAGTTTGCCTTAGGGATCAGTTATGCACTGAATTAAAAGCTTTCATGAAGTTGATGAAGTTCAGGAGTACTGTTTTCTGAAACTCAATACACTGCTTGATGATATTTTGCAGCTCAGAAATCTGTTTGCTGCACGACTGTCCCAGTCAGAAGCTGGCCTGCTCTTCTTGGAGCACATCAACTACACCTTGGAGATGCCATAGCAGTACAAGGCGGAGCATGTTTCCTGTAATAGAGAGCAGTGAGATACCTCAACATTTGTTACAGTATTTTGGCATAATGACTACAGTATGATACCTTTACGTCATTTGCTGGAAATCATTGTCTCCTGCCAGAATTTGTTGAATAACCCCACAAACACTTTGTCAAGACTGTTGCCTCAATGCTTAAGCATCTCTGCTGTCACTTTATCTAACATCCTTTGAAACATCCCTGTTGGTGATTGCATCTCTGAGAGTTCCCCACTCTTTAATGTCTTTCAGCAATTCACACCTACTTTTCAATTTGATTGTCCTGTCCTTGAGCTTCTAAGCATTGAGAAAGCACATAATTCTTCTCTTCTGCAACATTGCTTAATTCACAGTTGGAGACTGGTTCTTAGTAAATAATAATTTGACTCAATGTCTGCTCAGTGTTGCTCCTATATGTCTAGCAGTGTTGATCATGATTGTCAGCTGATGCATATGTAGTCAATCTCATTTTAAGTATGACCATTAGGTGAGTGCCATGTTTTCTTACATCTGTGGCAGTAGAGGGCGCTAGTGCTCCCTTGAACCCTCAGGTACAACTCCAGGCACCAGGTAAAAGTCCAAGACTCTTTATTATTTTTCACAGTGCACCAAGCACCTTCCACACTACTCATAAATCAGTAACTCTCACAATAAAGTCTTCTAACAAACTCTCCTCCTCGCCCAGACACTTGCTCCTCTACCTCCCAGCTCAGCTCAGTGTCTGGACTGAGCCATCGTCCTTTTATAGCCCCTGACCCGGAGGTGTTCCTGTCCCAACAGTCCACAGTTCCTTATTCCTTCCGGGTCAGGGCAATCAGTCCTTTACTTCAACCTGGGAGCATGTCGTTCCTTCCCGTCATGTGACCGTGACGTACTCCCGGGTCATAAGGCATAAAAGAGCCCATAAGCCCCCCCACAGCGACTCCTGGTGGCCCCCAAGGTATCCAGCAGGGCTGTGTGTAAATACTACAAAGTCCATAAGGCCCTGCTGGACCTCGGGGCACTATCCTGCTGTCGGGAGAGCTCCTCCTGGCGGCCTGGGGGTGAGGACCGGCATGAGAAGCCGGCAGTCCTCCACACATCATGTATGCCTTTGTGTGGAAAGTACTAATTCCCAATACATAGATTATTCGTACCATACAGGAGAAGGAAATGTTTGCCATTCTTGGTTGTTCATGTCGCCGTTTCATGTAGTCCTATTATGTGTTCCACTCTGTCTTGAGGGTTGCTAATTTGTGCACTCATTTCCCCAATGAGTAGTACAAGTTCATGACCATGGATGCCTGACAAAACATCTAGCAGTTTGTCATGGACTGCAACTTTCTTCACTTCATCCATACCTTCAGTTGGGGCATATACTTGGATGATCATCGTCTTAAGGTGTCTTGATTGGAATAATGCAGAGAGAATTCGCTCTTTGACGGGCTTCAAACATTTGAGCACATTTACTAGCTCCATGCTCGAGACCAGGCCAACATCACATGTATGGTGTTAGTCGTTTCCTGTATAAGGAATAACTGTTCCATCATAAGTCAATTTTCTGCTTCGCAACCATTGTAGTTCACTTATACACAGAATATGTATTATAACAACTGCACCAATTTGCCACACTGGTTAAGTATGCAGGCATTCCATGTTTAAGTCAATGTGAAGGTTTTGGTACTGAAGACAGCCAGTCACATCTGAAAACTTTTTTTTCCTGCTTCATCACTGTATGGTCTCTTCGTTTGTAATGATCTTGCTGAACCATTTCTGTAACAAATAGTTTTAATGAGCTGGGTCTGCTAGCTTAGTGCCAACCCTCCTCCTTTAGCAGCCAGGTCTGGGATAGTCCATGGTGGAGTCGAACACTTACACTAACACTACAGTATTATAATTCTACACTGGCTTGCAGTTAAGTTGAGAGAAAATGATAAAATCTAACTTTTGACTTTTTAAACCAAAACTGGACATTTTCACATTTAATGAATGTTCATTTCATGAATATCTCTTTCTCCTAAGATTTGTTTTTTTTTCCATGACTTGAGCCTATAGAGTACTGCCTGATCAAGAATCTTGGGAATAAGTGTGATCAGACATAGTCCTATTAATAATTGTAGCTCCATGTACTCTATCATTCCAGTCCTCATTTACACCTTCTTATACCATGCTGGTCAGACTTATGTGTTCATGTTTGGTTCCTTTTAAAATGCCAGCCACTCAGAATCTTGCATAGGTTTGTCATTTTCAGTCATCTTCTTTTTTTATTCTGGTGTATATCTGTCATTCAGTCATCTTTTTTTATTCTGGTGTATATCTTTCATTTTGTAATTTGCTGTGTGTTTTAAAAATTTGTTAATTTGTTTGTGCCTTTTTGTTTTCTTAGCAGTCTCCACAAGTTTGGACACTCGTCTAGGGGCATGTCCTCAGAAATCACAACCTTTACAAGAAATTCTCCGCTCAGCTAGCTCCCCTCTTATTAGCAACATTTACAGAAGCCAGAGATAACCAATCTCTTCCACAAACCTTTCGCCAAGCACTAATCACTGTCTTTCCAAAACAAAATAAGGACTTATTACAATGTGCATCATGCAGACCAATTTCACTTCTGAATAACGACGTTAAAATACTCTCTAAAATCTTAGCCAGAAGGATGGAGAAAGTGCTCCCCTCGGTAATATCACAAGACCAAACTGGATTTATTAGGGGCCGGCACTTATCTTCCAATCTTCGACACCTGTTTAATGTAATATACTCACCAACTAAATCAAACACCCCAGAAATATTATTATCATTAGATGCAGAAAAAGCATTCGACATGATTGAATGGAAATACCTTTTTACTATATTGGAGAAGTTTGGGTTTGGCCCAAACATCTGTGCATGGATTAAATTACTGTATACTAACCCAGAAGCTTCAGTTTGCATCAACAACATTTGCTCAGACTACTTTAAACTAGAACGTGGCACTAGACAAGGATGCCCCTTGTCACCACTGCTGTTTGCGATTGCCATTGAACCACTAGCAATACATTGTCGAAATACTGATCAGATAAAGGGGATTTGCAGAGAAGGACTGGAACAGAAAATTTCATTATATGCAGATGACCTGGTACTGTATATATCAGACCCAGAAAATTCCGTGCCTGCAGTCTTAGCAGCACTCACAGAATTTCAAAAGATCTCTGGTCTCAGAATTAATCTGAATAAAAGTGTACTCTTTCCAGTGAACTCTCAAGCATATAATATTAGATTAGATACCTTACCTTTTATCATTGCAGAACAGTTTAAATACCTAGGGGTAAACATCACAAGTAAACACAAAGCTCTATATCAACAAAATTTCGCCGTTTGCATGGAAAAAATTAAACAAGACTTGCATAGATGGTCAACCCTTCATCTCACACTAGCTGGAAGAATTAACACTGTTAAGATGAATATTCTTCCTAAACTCCTTTTTTTATTTCAAAACATCCCAATATACATTAATAAATCATTTTTTAGGCAATTAGAATCGACAATAACCTCATTTATTTGGAATTCAAAACATCCACGCATCAAAAGAGCGACCTTACAAAGACAAAAGGCAGAAGGCGGCATGGCTCTTCCTAACTTCCAGTTTTATTACTGGGCAGCAAATATACAGGCGATAAGAACCTGGACACAAATAGAAGAACATACACAGGCTTGGTCCGCAATAGAAGTAAAATCCTGCAGTACTTCTTTGTATTCCTTGCTCTGTGCTCCAATAAACACACGTTATCGGCAATACACTAATAACCCAATTGTGCTCCACTCACTTAGAATCTGGAACCAATGTAGAAAGCATTTTAAGATGGAGAAGCTTCTATCTGTTGCACCCCTGCAAGAGAACCACCTCTTTCAACCTTCACAAACATATGCAGTTTTTAATATTTGGAAAAAATTTGGAATTAACTTGCTTAGAGATCTTTATATAGACAACGTCTTTGCATCCTATGAACAATTACATTCCAAATTTAACATTCCAGCTACACATTTCTTTCACTATCTTCAAGTCAGAAACTTTGATAAACAAAACCTTACAGATTTTCCTCATCTTGCACCCTCAACCATGCTGGAAAAAATATTGCTCAATCTCAAGGACTTAGACTCCATCTCTACAATATATAAAATCATTTTACAATCCCTCCCTTTCAAAGATCCGAGAAGACACTGGGAAAAAGATCTTTCAATTAATATATCAGAAAAGGAGTGGAAAGCAGCAATGCAGAGAATTCACTCGAGCTCCATATGCGCAAAACATACAATCATACAACTCAAAATTATATATCGAGCACATCTGTCTCGACTAAAACTTTCCAAAATGTTCCCAGGGCATGATCCAACTTGCGAACGTTGCAACCAAGTCCCAGCCTCACTAGGTCACATGTTCTGGTCCTGCACCAAATTAACATTATTCTGGACAAACATTTTTAATTACCTTTCAGATAGCCTTGGACTTACAATCCCTCCAAACCCATTAACAGCTGTGTTTGGTGTTCTTCCAGATGGGTTTAAAGCGGAGAAAGACAAACAAATTGTGATTGCATTCACTACACTTTTGGCACGTAGACTTATTCTCATAAACTGGAAAAACCCAAACTCTCCTCTTTTAAGTCAGTGGGAAACCGATGTGTTATATTATTTGAAGTTGGAAAAAATCAAATACTCAGTTAGAGGATCCGTACAGACTTTTTTCAAAACATGGCAGGATCTAATCAGTAATATTTTAAAATAAGTTCATAAGGCACAGAGAATTTATTAATTTAGGTATGTTTACAAGCCTTAAATTTAACACCGTTTGGCTTGCTCTCTCTCTCAGGGGTGGGGATCGATCTGTTCTTAATTTTTTCTCTTTGTAAAAACTTGATTGCTTTGTATGGATTGTAATAAAATTAATAAAAAATAAAAATTATAGAAATCACAACCTGAGAGTAATCAACATGACGCTGAAGTTCATTTCCTACAAATAGAAGACCCTTTTCCAAATGTTCTCTTGCTGACTTCTGATTTTGTTTTGTTAATCTGAGTCTGACGTTTCTGCGAACAAATTTTTGACTATGAATTTTGTCTCTTGTTTAGGCTTATTGATCATGCCTTTTCGATTTACCAGTTTTGACCCTGTTTCTGTCCTTTGGTTCTTCTCCCATTCTGCTTTCAAAACTTTGTCAGCTTGCTGATACAACACCTTTAAATACTTAAGCTGCTACTGTATATGCTACACTGTATGCTACCACCCTTGGTACTCCCTGAAAAACCTTATCTGGTGTGTACCATTGTAAGACTCAGGTTGCCCACAGCTGCTTTACATCCTTGAACCCAGGACATCAATAGACATAGGTCGAGGTTGGACTGGGCAATGAGGACACATAGTGACAAGAGGTAAGTGCAAAACAAAGCTTTGTGTTTTATTCAAAACAGTGTCAAAAATAAATAAAGTGCATTGCAGTATCAACAAATAAATAGTCCTAAATAAATAAAAAAAATAATAACCTGTGGAGGTTAGCATCAGCAATAATCCAGTAAGGAGGTTTACAATGCAAGGTTAAAACGATCTGGATCAAACCCTTTAAAACAAACCAAGAACTTTGGTGCCTCCTTCTTACCCCATGTCCCTGCTGCTTACCCTTACTGTCAGCAAGCAGAGATGCACACCGACAAGTGCAATCAACCTTTTTATCTGGCTCATGTCCCCACCCCAATCTCTCTGCGTTTAATGGAGACCCTGAGAGCCCTGCGCCCATCTCCTGCCGCTCTCCCTTGGCATCTGTGGGAAACTCTTAATGCGCCTGGTCGCTCCTGCTTCCTGACCCTACTCTGTGATTCTGACGTCTCTTTTCTTGTCTTCCATTTGTTTAAACCTTCAGTTCTTTATGTCTTTTTCCCTTTTTTTATGTCCCCCTAACCGACTCAGATAACCTTTTATTTTATTATGAGACCTGGTGCCCTGATTATGCCCCTTGGAGTAAAAATAAACTGTCTTAACTGTACATGAGTAAGTGGCCATCCAATTAAACACCCTGAGGACGCACGGTGACTCTATTATGAGAGTGCCCACACATACTAAGCCTGAGCACACATTTGTCTTTTTCAACTGTGCCACATTGCCACGGACCCCTAAATGTGCTTTACCACAGTCCTGTTAATCTCCTCCACAAGCTCTCTCACCTCCACTGTTCTTAGCCCCATATCATACTGACTCAATGCTTTTTTGTATCTCTGCCTGGCCTTTGACTATTGAACAATCTCCCTGCATATTCCAGAGATACTACACAATAAAGTATATGGACAGTTCCATTATTTTGGTTTAAATAATTTTATTCAACAATTATTTCAGCATCCATATTCCAAACTCTTTAAAAAATTATGAGGATAATCATTTTTTATCATACATCTGTGTAGAATGTTTGCTATTGAAAACAAAGTTAGCTCAGAGTTAAAACACACAAAAGTTCCCTGGAAATCTCTATCCATGTCCAACTGGCTATGAACCATCCTTACTGCTATTTAGACAAATTAGAGCAGGGGTGGGCAAAGTCAGTCCTGGTGGGCCGCATTGGTTGCAGGTTTTGTTCCAGCCCAGTTGCTTAATTATTAATTATTAGTTTAATTAAACCCAATAGTGCATGACAAATACACACAGGTGTAAATGGAAACAAGCTAAATTGAGGACTGCTGGTTTCTTTTGTCATTTGAATCTTATTGCTAACAAGGAGCAATTAAAAATCGAGAATACAGCTGTTTAAGCCTAAAATAAGCAATAAAGGTTCAAAATCCTAATGTGTGACACAATAAAAATGAAGCAGAAGTGTCACTTGAGCAATATTATTAAGCAATTGGGTTGGAACAAAAACCTGCAGCCACTGCGGCCCTCCAGGAATGACTTTGCCCACCTCTGAATTAGAGGAATAGAGTACATAACAAAATAAAAGAGATTACTTATGATATGAATGGTAAACAAAGGTTTGATCCAGTTTTCACATTCCCTACATTTAAATTATTGAATTTAGATTCTGGAACAAATTTCACTTGTTTGATTGAAAGCATGGTGACCTTAAAGTGAATTATCTCATACTTTCCATAGTTTCCCCAGATAAGAAAAGTATATCCAAGGTTATATTTTTATTAAGCAATGGCAAGTAAAGGGCATAAAGATAGCTTCAAAAGTTGTAATTATTCAAAGCCTGAAATTGTAATGACAATTTAAATCTCATTGCAAATATTTGAGGAGATTAAAGGTCTTTGCATTAAATATTTTAAAAATGATTCAAAATACATTCATGTTTTTAAACTTATGAATACATTAAGGGGTTCAGCACTTAACAGAGTCAGGCGAACTTGTTGACAGCAGATAAACTGGCACTGCAGAGACAAACGCTGAGTTAAATTGTAAGGGTTGTGGAACTTCAGTAAGAGTGAACGCCACTACTTTGCCTGTATATGACTTAAACAGGATATCCTGGTGCTTTGGAGGCTTGGAAAGTACCCAGTTTTAGGTCCTCAGAGCTTCACCTCATCTAACAGTGATCTCCAAAGGTCTGATGAGTTTTGTAGAGGGTCACTCAGTGTCATTTCAGTGTTGAGTGCCTCTAAAAATCTTACATCAGTGTCCACAACACTTCAGCTATTTGTAGGTAAGCAATAGGGTACAGCTGCTCTGGTGGAGAAGTTTTAAAGGAATACGAAACTTTGTGGGTAAGTGCAGTGGTGATGGTTCAGTAGGTACAGAAAAAGTAGACAGGCAAAATTTTATAAGGAAATTTCAGAAGGAGCCTGAGCTGTCTCGAAAACTTGCATATTGAAATCTGTCTAGTTTGCCAATAAAAGGTGTCATTTTGCTTCACTTCTCATTGCATCCTTAATGGCTAACATGGTACAACACCCTACTACTACAGAACAGGAAATGCCATCCAAGAAATTGTCTTAACATGACAGACAGAAAACCAGGAGTCAATCGTAACCAAACAAAACACAGAAAAGTCAATCATAAATCATTGTCAATCCAGAAAATCAGGCAGTCAAAACAATGAAACAGAACCTGAGAATAATACATCACAAACATCTTTTAGAGAATCCAAAAACGTGGATACTTATACAGCCATGTATGCCAATCACGTGATGGCAGTTCCGCACCATTTCTATAACAAAGTCACCACAGTCTTTATAAGACTATACAAAATCGCAGTAGCCATAGTTAAAAACAACATCCAAAATGGTGGCACAGAATAAAATAAACCTAAATAATAACAAAACAAGGTGCAAATGTCAAAACATCCTTGAATGCTACATCAAGCTAGTATAATATGTAACAATCATGACAGCCAGCCAGTTATAGTGTAACAAAACAAAATCTTTGGATCTATCTTTTTATGTCATCGTCTTCTTTATCACATTAAGTTTAGGGCAGATAGTAAATAATAGACTTAGATGGCCGATGCATATTGTGAAAATGAGGTTTCTACACATGGTTGCTGGACTCATTCTCTGCAATGGGTGAGAAGCTGAGAGTAGAGAAGCTTCTTCTCATGTCTGAAAAAAAGCTCAAGTGGTCTAAGCATTTTCTCTGGATACCACCTAGAAAAAGTATATCAGGACACAACAGAGAGATGACTGTATATCTTTAATCTGGATTTTTTTCCAACAGGAGCCAGATAACATTCTAGGAAACATAGAAGTGTTAACTGTTTTGCTTAACATTATCACCAATGGAAGAAGTGGATAGAAAGTGAGTGAGTGTTAGTATTTTATATCTGTTGTGATAGACAGCCAGCAGCTCAACCCGGCTGGGACACCCTGAGGATGGAAGGATGGGGGGAGGCAGCTACCTTTGGACACTGCCTCCCACAAAAAACACTAGATGGCAGCTCCCCTGGAGTGTAGTGGTGCTCTGGATTCCCACAGGGCATCCTGGGACTTGGAGTTCAGTTTCTCAGCCCTGTTGGGTTCCGTGGGTGCCGCCAGGAGGAGCTGTGAAAGAACCAGAGGAGCCATGCCTCATCCATAGCCCAGAAGTACTCACAAGTGAGAAGGATGGAAGCTCCAAAGTACTTCCGGGCTGAAGAAAATGCCAGTTCTCCATCTGAC
The DNA here is from genome assembly GCA_026402145.1 of Polypterus bichir lapradei. Lineage (NCBI taxonomy): Eukaryota > Metazoa > Chordata > Cladistia > Polypteriformes > Polypteridae > Polypterus > Polypterus bichir. Next base: position 97,851,894 of record JANRMT010062792.1, read on the forward strand.
CCAGGACAGAAGCGACAATATAAAGGACTGTTCTGATCTCAGCAAGCGAGCCGGAGTCAGGAGGGGTAGTACAGAGCTTGCTGGGAGGTGTGGAGGAGAGATTTGTGTTTATTATTAATGTGATTATTATTGAATTGCCTGTTTATTGTGGCGGAGGTGCTTGAGGGCACTATTACAGGAAGAAAAGAATTAAAAGATCTTCTTGTTGCTTTTAACCTGCATCCAGAGTGTCTGTCTGTTGGGTTTAAAGGGGCAACAGCGACACCTAACGCCTTACATTGGTGTAGTCAGCAGGATTCTGGCCATCTATATGATCAGAAACATTTTAAAAATTAACATAGATGCAACCAGACAGACAGTACTGCAACACAGGGGAGCTCAAGAGAAAACCTACCCTTAATCCGTGCCGTGATGGGTAAGAAGAAAATGAAGCAGGCAGACAACATCAGGAAAAATTCCGCACTCGCGATCTGCACCGTCGAAGAGGAGACGGCAAGAGGCCATAATCAACGGGAGAGGAAAACTCTAGATGATGGCGTCCTGAATGAGGCACGTGCCAGGGAGGGGATTAAAAAAATTCCTGGATATAATTAACTTTGTCCCATGCTTGTACCTCATAGAAGAAGGTCATCCAGAGGTTTGGTAAGAAACCGCATACTATCCCATAGACAATAATGGCTGGGTCGACAGAAGTCCAAAGGAGGAAGACTTGAGCGTATGGATGCCCTGTGAGGACCACATGACCTTCCTTGAGGGTTTCTGGGAAGTAGAAGGTCCCTGTCATGATGCCTATTACTTAGCCCATCAACCGATGGTCTTAAGACTCCCAGAAGGGGAAGAGGAAGGTGAGCGAGGCACCACCCAACACACATAAAAGTAAGGAGGACCAGAACAAGACTGAACAATCCACCGAAAAATTGAGACAGGCGGATCACAGTTGCCTACCAGCCGCATCCCGAAACTCCAATTCCAGGTGTCCACGTGAGACCCGACGGCGCATGCACCTGAGATGGGCATGTTTGCTGACTCACGGCCGCAAGGTGGGGCTGATGATTACCCGGCCCTGCCTCCAGCTAGTTCAGTTAATGACTTTGATGTGCAGGAGTTAGAAAGGTTGATTCAACCTGTACAAGCCTATTTCAGGTTATCTCCAAAATAAAGGATACAATCCAAGAACTGAGAACAATGCCGAGGTGCCTTTGAGGCAGGTGGAGAAGTACCTGTGGCGGTTTGGTCGAGAGCTTCCCCAAGTGATGAATTCAGCAGTACAGGTGAGTTCATCCAGTACCGTACATGAAAAGGGGACGCAGAGCGAACGGAGAACCAGATTACGTAATATCGGTTGGCAGTAGCTTCGCGTCCTACAAATGATAAGGGGATGACGACCAAATGTTCGGCTGAAGGATCAGATGAGTCAGAGCAGCGGGGTAGTACTGACTTCTGAGTTGTGATGACCCTTGAGACATCAGCACTGCTCACACACAAATCAAAAGGGGTACAGACAGTAAAGGGTCTCTCTCTGGCACATAGACAGACCCAGACTGTGACAAGGCCCCAGATTAAAAAGGAGATTCTGAAAGAAAAACAGGGGTCTCCTGAAATAATAACACAGGGAGATGCATGTTCCCTCGCCTCAGAAGGTCGTTCTCTGCTGGGGCGGAGAGACGGTCCACCCTCAGCTGGTAGCGGGGCGGAGCAGGCGTTCCCAGCCTGCTTTCAGTCTCACAGGGCACAAATCTCAGGAGAGAGGCGGCTATGTTATGAATGCCTTCAGTCGGGTCATTTGTGGAGGAAATGTCCAATGAGAGTTGGAGACGTTAAACAGAAACATTGGAGCAGTATCTCCCCACAGTTCTCATGCTCTTGTTTTATAGGACGAAGCCACAGTCCGGCCATCACAGACACCCCCTCCTGGAGAAGAACAACCCTCGCAGGACTGGACACTTCACCCCGCAGTGCTCAGCTGAGGGAGGGGAAGTGTGATAGACACCCGGCAGCTCAACCCAGCTGGGACGCTGCGAGGATGGAAGGAAGGAAGGAGGCAGCTACTTTTGGACACTGCCTCCCCAAAAACGCTAGATGGCTGCTCCCCTGGAGTGTAGCAGTGCCCCGGATTCCCGCAGGGCATCCTGGAACTTGGAGTTCGGTTTCTCAGCCCTATTGGGCACTGTGGGTGCTGCCAGGAGGAGCTGTGAAAGGACCAGAGGAGCCATGCCTCATAAATAGCCCGGAAGTACTCACAAGTCTCAAGGACAAAAGCTCCAAAGTACTTCCGGGCTGAAGAAAACTCCAGTTCTCCATCTGACCCGGAAGTTCTAGCAAGTCACTTGGACGGAAGGACAGAAGCAATTCCAGTTCAAGGACTATATAAAGGACTGTTCTGATCTCAGCAAACGAGCCAGAGTTGGGAGGAGTAGGACAGAGCTTGCTGGGATGTGTGGAGGAGAGATTTGTGTTTATTATTATTGTGATTATTATTGAATTGCCTATTTATTGTGGTGGAGGTGCTTGAGGGCACTATTACAGGAAGAAAAGAATTAAAAGATTTTCTTGTTGCTTTTAACCTGTGTCCAGAGCATCTGTCTGTTGGGTTTAAAGGGGCAACAGTGATCCCTAGCATCTTATACTGTGTACCTTCCATCTATCTATTATTAAACCTGCTTAATCCAGTTCATGGTTAAGGTTAGGGGAATATTCTGATAGTATTGGGGAGCAGGTTGAAATCCAATCTTGTCTAACTCAAGGCACACCATACTTACACTGAGATTATCCAGATTTACCAGTTAATTTACCTTGCATGGAGTACTTGGAGGAAACTCTGTATACATAGGCGAAGAAAATCCAAATTCCACAGATAGTACTCCGCAGCCATGAGGCAGCAACGCTAATCAATGTGCCACCTTAAAGTGTAGTTATTTAAGGCCTCTTTTGCATTTATTTTATGTGCAACAATAGCTTTGAAATGTCTAATTTACATAAAATAGCATAGTTAACAGTGCTGTTTGTTTATTCAAATTCAAGTGGCATTTAGCCAATTTATGAAATTATTATTCAGATTAATACATATGCAAGGATAGTGATTACCATCTGTTTCCAGATTTAAATTAGTATTGTGAGAAAGAACTCAGTATTGCTAAAATCAGATGGTGAAACAAGAGCAAAGAGCTGCTCCAGGATGAGATCTTAAATGAATCTTTGTGGATATCCTAAAGACATAATCAAAGGGAGGTCATGTTGATTTAGATGTCTGACACATCACAGATTATCATTATCATTATCAGAGTGCATAATCACTTGAAATTTAAAATGAATTTCATATTGCTGCATCTTTAAAGTCATTGAAACAACAGTCACAAACTCTTTGTAGAAATAAACAGACCAGTTGAAGAGAGATTTGTGAATACAGAACGGATTCTGACAGTACTTGCAAGACCTCACAGTCCAGCCTACACAGACCCTCGAGCAAAGAAGTGAAGAAGGTCAACTGAAAAAAAATCTGCTTAACAACTGATTTAGCTATAATAATCGCAAAGGTAGTTAAGTTTATTTTAAATTCCTTTTCATCTTAAACATATCTTCTTTATGATTAAAATATGACTACCAAGTGAAAATTCACACTATCAATATTGATACTATACAAGAAAAATACATGCAGGAAAATATTTTCTGCTTGGAATTTTAAAGCTATATTTTATAATTGTCTGCGGTGGGCTGGCGCTCCGCCTGGGGTATGTTTCCTGCCTTGCGCCCTGTATTGGCTGGGATTGGCTCCAGCAGACCCCCGTGATCCTGTAGTTAGGATATAGCGGGTTGGATAATGGATGGATGGATTTTATAATTGTTATTGTCCATTGCAACCACCAGGGAGTGCCACTGTGCCCCAAATCTCAGACACAATAATGCCCAACACAATTCTGGGATAAAAGATATTTATTTATCTGAACCTTCCTTATAATAAAATGTGCAAAGATCAATTACAGCACAAGATACAAAGTAAATTCTTCCTCCTTCCGTTCTGCCTCCCTGACTCAATTTGACTCTCTATTTCAGTAGACCCAGGAACTGCTTCAGGCTTCCTGTCTCAGTCCTCTGAAGTACATCTGAGTTGTTAATGAACCAGGACAGTCCTCCCCCACCAGCATCTCTGGACTCCACCTCCCATGCTATTCTGTGAGTGTGCTAAAGTGATCTGCTGTGTGGAGGAATGAGCTGCTCACGTTGGGCTCGTTCACCTGCTCCTTCCATTAAGGCCTCTTGGCTGGGTATGAATCCTTTCTTTATCCAGGCCATGATGCCTGTCCTTCCTTCCTGGCACCTACACCATCAATGACACAAAAATGAGCCTGTGCTAGCATTTCTCCTGCGGTGTTGCTATCAGTGTGTGAAGAGTGGGAGAAGAGGGTTGCATTGACAATCCAACACAATGGGCAGCACATTGAACACATTTTATAAGTGGTCAGAAACTTGTAAATAACTCATGAAAGAATAAAGTTACGTTAAAACCAAGCACACCATTGTTTTTCTTGTGAAATTCCCAATAAGTTTGATGGTGGCCGACTTCAAAATGGCCACCATGGTCACCACCCATCTTGAAAAGTTTCCCCCCTCACATATACTAATGTGCCACAAACAGGAAGTTAATATCACCAACCATTCCCATTTTATTAAGGTGTATCCATATAAATGGCCCACCCTGTATAATACAGGACGCATGGATTCTTCTTGCATTGGAATACACTCTTTCTCTTGTGTGATCCTTTCTTTGTGGTGTGCAGTGCTTTTCTCAGTTAGGCCCTTTTCTGTGTCATCTGTAATTGTATAGGGAAAGGCATTACTCTTTCTGGCACAAGAGTTTAATTGCTGAAGTTCCCTTCTTAAAGTATTGGCTACTTCTCAGCATTTTCAGACTCCTGGCACACAGCTTTGACTCAGCAAACTGGATCTCAGAGAGAGTGGCTCATCAACGTTTAGTTTCAGAGGGAGATTTAAGAAGGTCATTTTAGAGAGTGTGAGAGCAGAGGTCTCCCCTTAGAATTCTCCTGAGAGATCAATGAGAGTGTACAAGTGAGTGCCCTAAGGGTATGGGTGTAGCTAGTTTTTAAAAAGGAATTTTAATATCTATTGATTGGATTAAAGTTACTTCCAGTTACATCCAGTTATGATCTTCTCATAGGCGAGTTATTCTGTCCATCCCAGTTGTCATTCCTTGAATTATAGATCTTTATCCTTGCTTGATTCCATTTTGTGCCTTCTGACATAAAACATTTGCAGAAGGGCCTCTGGAAAGATGTCAGTTTCATTCTAATTTACACCTTTGTTATCAGATGAAGTACAGGCAGATCCTAGTACAAGCTGGATTTCAGTCACTTAGTTTGGAATGTAAGTGGGTTAAGGTGCAGCTGGACATCTGCTAAATCTGCTGCTTTAACAGGCCTTGTGTAACACTAAATCCTAGCAGAATTGGCAACACCTTCTTTGTCCTACACCTGATTTTCAGTTTAATTACTGTGGAATATACAGTAGATCTGAACTCACAGACATAGCTTGGTACCAAAAGAAAATCAAACACTCTTCTTCCTCAAATCATATCAGATACTAGTTAATTCATTTCAAAATTACTGTATATACTTGTGTATAAGCTAGGTCTTGAAACCCAAAAAATCGATCATAAAATCAGATCCCAACTTATACGCCCATTCAAAAATGCAACACTTACCTATTATTTTTTTAACATCTCCTTGCTTCCTCCAGTCTCACCACAGTTTCTTGGACACGTCAAATTTTGTTGCAGCAGTGCAGTTACCAATTTCTTTCGCCATCTCAATGACTTTTCATTTAAAACCAGCTTCATATTTTCTTCTGATCGAATACTCCATCGATAGATAAGGGATGCTCTTACACTAAAGGTGTATGAAGGTATGAGATACAAAAAACACACAACAGTCGGTTTGGAATAGTTCGGGTATTACCGTGTGGTCACGTAGGCACAATACATAGAAAAAAAAGGTAGTGTGCTCTCTCTCAGGTAGGTGTTAGCATGTCTGTGGTGTAGCGGGTCCACAGCACACGGCAAAGGGGCCACTTTTAAATAAATAATCACCGTGCTCACAGCTTAGTGAGGGGGCGTGTTAGTGTGGCTGAAATGGTTCTCGGGGCGATTCGCGGTGTGGGTGTTTCTCACCTAAGTGCACAGGTGAGGAACTATCCACATCCGTGATTGTTCCTGGGGCCGCTGATTTGCCACAGCTGCCATGCCCTCTTGATAAATAGAAGCACGAGTCGGTTAGAGGGGAGGAGAAAGAAGGAAAAAAGAAAGAACAGCCGGGAGGTTGCAGGAGGAAAGCAGGAAGCAGTGGGGAGAGAGAGAAAGTCGGTGCAGGAGAACAAGCGAGCGAGTCACTGTATGCTCGCGCGCAGCTGATCAGGGAGCTTGGGTGTTAGGCCGACACCCGAGGAGTAGCAGTAGCGGTCGCTCCCGCAGAGTTTATTCTGAAGGGTGGGAGTGACCGGAAGGCAGGTGACTGGCCGCGTAAGGCCGAAAAGGCTGCGGGAGTCGGGACTTGGGATGTGGTTTTCCCCAGCGTAAGAGCCCTGGTCGTTGGGGAATCCCAGGTCGCTGTTTGGTGGTGCATACCAGAGCCAGGGATCGGAGAGGCAAACGACCAACAGCAGAGTGAAGAGAAGGTCAGCTGCATGTAAGGCGACTCCCCTATTGAGAAGTCCAAACGGGAGGAGTAGGGGAGCCGCCAGAAGAAGAAAGACACCGGGCTTGTGGTGTGTTTAAAAGACTGTTTCCTGCATTATTTTAACCTTGTTGTTTTTAGAAGACTTTTCCTAATTGTTTTTAACCTCCACATTTCACTACTGTTTTTATGGATTATTTATTGGAACTTTGGACACTGCACTTTATTTTGAACACTTTGTTTTTGTTGTTGTTTTAAATAAAAGAACTTGACACTTTTGCACCATCCCCTTGCTATGTTGTTGCCTCACTGCTAAGCTCATCGGTAACATTACTGACAGTGTAGGGTTGAAGGGCTCCCAGACAGAAGATGACAGTATGCATCAAACCCGCATTGTCACAATGTCATAATCTCTTGGACCAATAGCGTAAGTTTTCCGCATTCAACTTATACAACCGACATTATAAAATACCGGAAATTATACGGTATAATCAAGCCCCGACTTATCCGCGGGAGAACTTAAACGTGAGTATATACAGTATATGCTTGCCTTGAGTCTAATGCTTACTAGGCTCAACCTTTCCTGTGATCCTTCTCTAGGTATGCAGGTTTAAAAGGTGGATGGATGGATGTTATGTACTGTACTCTTTTGTACCATATTGTGCACTCTTTTGATTTATACTGTCAAAAATCTATTCTCAATTTAATCCTGTTTGCCATTAATGTCTTGAATTGCACACTTCCCTTGGTGACATGTTTTGGTGATTTTTCACTGCTTACACCCTACTAGATCACAAATATTTATGTAGTCATAAGAATATACAACATTGTAAAATTTTTGAGTAGAACAGGTCACTTAGCTCAAAGCAATTTGTTAATCCTATCCACTTTAACTTCTCCAAAATAACATCATGTTGACTTGAATTCTGTAGAACCTCCTTTCCGGAGTAAAACCAGATGGAGCAGGACTACTATTTGAGCTGTCTAGTGTTATAATATTTAATAAACTAGTAGCTTGCTGTCTCATCTTAATCTATCACATAAAGGTATAAGTCTCACTATACTCTGTGCACATAATAAGAACTTTATACTTGAACATTACAATAAAAACAGATGTGATGAACTACCTAAAATAAAAAAAATGTATTCATACAATGAGAAGCAACACAGAAATATTTCCATACAAGTAGCTGTTCATTATTATCTCTAACAACAAACTAATTCTTAAAAGTAATTGCTTACCACACTAGAGTACATAAAACATTTCTAGGTATTTTCTCAATGTATTAATATTATTTTATTATTATTATTTCACAACCTACTTTCTGTTATGCTTAACAATAGATTTTTCTTTCTTTCTGTTCTTTGGTTTTGGTAAGATATGTAGCTGGGCTTAAAGTTGGCCGTTGTACTGCCTTTATTTTGTTTTAGCAGAGGTGTACTGACAGTAAAAGGTTATGCACCAGTGTCTCTTGTGATCTGGTATATATGCAGATCAGTGTGCTCGAAATTCCAA
>JANRMT010062792.1:97860102-97880456 GCA_026402145.1 Polypterus bichir lapradei
GTGGACCAAAAAGCCAGCAAGTACTGAGAATTATTTGTTTTCACTTCGAAAACTGGATATAGGAATTCAAAAGACATCCACTATGAAAAACGTAAACTTGCTATGAGATAAATGGTATACATCATGAAAAATACAAACTAAAACACTGGTGTGTTGTTTAACTGGTAACTGAAATCATTATAATGAATCTACTTCAGAGGAAGACAAAGACATTAAGCATTATTTTAATTATTTTTCTCCAATACTACTTTCATATGTGTATTATCTACATCTAATCAAATCAGTTGTTTTTTCACAAGTCATTTTTTGATGGTTTAAGGAAAAGATGGGTCACCCTAGTTTAGCTCCTGGTGATATTACAATTCAGAGCAAAAGTAAGAAATGTCATCTTTACTATAAAGTAAATGCTGTGCTCACCCTCTGTTATAACAAAAAAATGTAAATGATAATATAATGGAGCATATAAAAATACTGTTTTCTATGAAATAAAGGATTACAGAATACCTGAAAAAGACTTAATATTAATCATAACTTAAGCAGGCACCACAAAATCAAACAGCATTTGATAAATGTGCTTAAAAAATGGCTTCAAGGCTATGATCCTGGAACCTTCTGTACACAACAGATACCACTGAATAACAGCTCTGCCATGAAATGCAAACTGTTGTCTTAGCAACTAAAAACTTAGGACTGAGGTGGAGCAAGTGAGGGAGAAAGAGAGAGGGATACTCGTTCTGTCGGATTTCAGATGGATAAATTTAAAACCATAGCGTTTATATAAATGCTGGTAACACAGAGCCATATTACCAGCTGCCTCCCCCACAGAAACTATAGTATGCTTCTTGAAGTCTATGGCATTAGTGAAGCAAACTAAGCCATTTTTTAGAACTGAGATCACATCAAGGATTGTGGTATACTTTTGCACAACTGGTGTTTCCTAATAATGACATGTATAGAATACCCAAACATTCCTGTTGTATTTACAAAGAAAATAAAGACAATAAGTAGTTAGGTGCATTGTTCCTTGACCATTGACCTTAGTTATTTTCTGTCTTTTGAGCTGAAATCAACAGAGTGAAAAAGCACTTGTCACATCCATGCAACTCCCACCTCACCGAACAGTCTGGCCAGTGCAATTCGTACTGCCCATCTAGACCTTCCTGCACAGGATGCCCAACCCCAGGGCTATTTGATGGGATGGCTGCCACATTTATTCACATTCCAGGTAGCACAAGGCCTTCTTCCTCATATATCTCCTTCTCTCTCTTTCTCTGCATGTGTAAAACTCATCCCTTTTTTTTTCTCCCTTCATCTTTTTTTCTGGTTCTCTTACAGGGTTCACTTCCTTGGCGCCACTCCAGCTACTGTGACCAGAGAGGATGTCTTTTTAAAAAAATCTATATGGTGAATCATTTTAATTAACTGATGAAATAGGTTTGAGTTGAATCAGGAGGTGACCTCTTTGAGCATGTTTAGCCACAGGCTCATTTCACCATGGTGTGCTAAGAAGCACCTCCGGGGGTCTCTGCCCATTGCTATCAGGCAATTCAATGCTTCCTACTGGGGCACTCATTAAGTTCTTTCTGAAATATCTGCACAATATTTATTTTATGATTGATTGACTGGCTGTATTATTTGTCCTGAGGGTCTATATTCTTGTTTTTTATGTTTCTGCTGCTGTATGCATCTGAATTTCCCCATGGGATCACTAAAGTTTATATAATTTAATATAATCTAATCTAAATGCTAAAACTGTAATTTAGGAATAGGCTAAAATTGATCAAGCAGTTGAATTTTTGTATAAGGCAAAACCAGAAATCAAAGTTAAGCAGTTATGACTAAATGCACTTGGAAACAGCAATGATGTGGGGCTTCGAAAATACAGCAGATTCATGCCTAGTATGGCCAGAAAAGGTTCACTTCCCTGTCACTCCAGTGACTACTTTGCTCTACATTTGGCCAAGTGACACTTTGGGCTCAAAATGTTTCAAAACCCTCTAATATCCCAATAATTCACAGTGTCCCTCAAGGGAAAGGGAAAAAACCATTGAAAAAACTTGGTTTTGGCAAAGAATACTCCTCCAAGAATTTTCATAAATCAAAATACTTATTAACAAGAAAATAATGCAAGGCTCAATAAAAAAAGAAGGAAAAGAAGTTGTTTAGAAGGCAACCCAAAGAACCCAAGCCCAGTAAATCATAAACCAGAAACAAGAAAAGAACAAAAAAAAAATCACAAAACCAAAAATCCAAACAGCAATACTTAATTGAAGGAATGTTCCACCCAAAAACGATATTTTTTATACGTTACTTTGTCCATGTAGCTTGTAGTGATGGCCAAGAAAAATGTTTCATCTCATTTTTAAGCAGAATGGAGAAATGTAAAACAATATATATGTGTAACAATAAAAAAGATGAACTACCTAAAATAAAAAAAAATGAATTCATACAATGAGAAGCAACACAGAAATGTTTCCATACAAGTAGCTGTTCATTATTATCTCTAACAACAAACTAATTCTTAAAAGTAATTGCTTACAAAAATGATATTTTTTATACGTTACTTTGTCCATGTAGTTTGTAGTGATGGCCAAGAAAAATGTTTCATCTCATTTTTAAGCAGAATGGAGAAAAGTTTATGACATAATAAAAGCCAAAAGTGACCAATGGCAAATGATCTGAAAAACATTCATGGAAAAAAGAAAACAAATCTCACATTACTCATATTGCATAATCCTCAATTATCACGTAATCCTCAATTATCACGTCATATGCACAAAATGTGCAAAACACATGCATTTTTGCTAAAATATTGTTAAATAATTACTTCTGGAATAATCAGCACACATCATAAACAGGAAACTAAATCCTTATAGAATTGACTTTTTGAACTGAAGACCAGTGAATGATGGGGAGAGACAGGTTTTCAATTAAATTTTTGTCTCAGACGCCAGTACAAACTATATAGGTTAAGTAACATATAAAAAAATATAGTTTTCAGGTGGAATACTCCTCTAACATTCCACCCAGGTGCATTCAATGAACCATAAGCAGGGCCGATGCCACCATTAAGGTGAATTACGCATTCACCTAGGGTGCAGACAATAAGGAGGGGAAAACCCAGCTGCACGGGCTAACTACCGACAAGTTGGTTGGCGCACTAAGAAGCTTGGCCTAGGGTGCAAAATAACCTAGCACCAGAACTGATTGTAAACACTTTTTGAATTAAGAAAAATACAGAGGAAGCTTGAAAAACATAATAATATGAACCATATATATTTTTTATAACTGCTGGAGGTGCTGACTCTGCTTATCAGAATGTGATAGAAAGAGGAACAACAGAGGATGACGTTTTTGAGTGAGTAAAAGTAATTAATAACTTTTATTGCTTTTTGTTGGTAGATGTTCATTCAAACCCATTGTATAATGAGGCAGCACTACCGTAAATACCCGCATATAGGACGATACCATGTATAGGACGGAGTGGATTTTTGACCCCAAAAACCATGGAAAAACTTGTGTACCTGTTTATAGGACGCATCCTGATTTTGAGTTACTAATTAAAAGCTGCTGCCGCCAGCGCCAGTGATTGTATCCATGCGTTTGTGTTAGGCTGGAGTCTCTCTGAACAACAAAGAGCGAGAAACATACTAGATGACGAAAACAACGTATCGGTGACGTGAAAATTCAAAATAAAACAATTTCCAAACGTTACAATAAGGCATACAAGTGGATGTATTGTAAAATGAGCTTTCAAACGCCATGTCATTCTCCAAAATCAATACAGTATTAGCGACGCTACACCTGAAAAATACTTTAATTTGAAATGGTGTGAAATGCCAGTGTGGGGGCGACGGCTAATCGCGCGTGGACTGAGGCATACCACGGTAGCTACAATTGCAGCACTGCTAACCGACTGTCGCTTGAAAACAAACCTTGAAATTCAAATTGGATTCAAACCACTCCTCTCTGTCCCTGTCACACAGCCATTGAAGGCGAAGGAGAGGCACTGACACACGCGCACACGATCATAAAGTCCAATGGACGCTCCCGTCTATGCGGCGAGAGCATCACGCATTGAATAACACTGAGAAAGCCTTGAACAACAGAGAAAACTAACACTGCAATAGTTTGCGCTATAGTGCTAGGAACCGCTCGCTAAAAACACTTTTTTTTAATGAGTTTTAAGCACAGGGAAAAAAATGAACATTTGAAAAATCCGTAATTTAAAAAACCACCAAGAAAAGTAACATTGCCACAATGCACGCTATGAACCGATCGCTGTAAACAGAACTGAAAACAAAAACAAGCCTTTTCTACCTTATGCGTCCAGTCCTCCCTATCTTGCTCTCTCTTTCACGAGCCTGGAGCACCTGTGTGTGCCTCTGTCTAGCGCATGCCTGTCTAGCGCACGCCTGTGAGTGTGTGTTTGATGGATGTGTGCCTCTCTCCTGTGTGTGTGTGTGTGTGTGTCGCGCGCTCTCTCTCTTTCTTTCTTGCTTGCTTGCTTGCTTGCTTGCACTCGCTCGCTCGCTCGCGCTCTCTTGCTGCACAGGAAATGCACAGGGAGAAACTGAACATGTACAAACCGAAAGAAAAACTGTACCTATGTATAAGACGCACCTGGTTTTTTAGGCCTACTTCTTACGAAAAAAAATGTGTCTTATATGCGGGTATTTACGGTAATTTTAGGCTCTCATGGGTACTTTCATACTTTATGTAAATTCACCTATTCCAGATAATCATACACTGATAAAGTGTTCAGAATGAATCAAAATAAATTTAAGTCAAAGTAGATCCAGATAGCGTCAGGACATAATGCACTCTGGGGTCTGTCGAGGATGCCAAGGGCCACGACCCAGCCGGGACGCCTTGGAGGACCTGAAGTGGCCGTGTGCCCATCTGGGATCATGTGGGGGCCGCCTTCCTGTTGCTTTGGGGGCCACGGGTTCAGGGCGTGGAAGCCCCACCCTGTAGGGGCCCATGGTCACCGCCAGGAGGCGCCCCAATGCCTTGGGGACCCTGGACCTCAGCACTTCCGCCACACCAGGAAGTGCTGGGGGGAAGAGAAGCAGGGACACCCAAAGTGCTTCCGGGAGAACAGCCGGCACTTCTGCCACACTGGGGCGTGTCAGCGGGAGATTGCCGGGGAGCACCTGGAGCTCATCCGGGTGCGGATAAAAGGGGCCGCCTCCCTTCATTCAGGGCGAGAGTCGGGAGCGGAGAGGACTGAGCTTGCTGGAGGAGGCAAGGAGGCGGCCTGAAGGTGAAGAAGGCATTGTGTGGCCAGGACTTCTGGGGACTTTGGGGGTTTGTGGTGCACTTGTGTGACTTTATTGTTGTAAATAAACGTGTTGTGGGTGACATGAACGTGTCTGCCTGTCTGTATCCGGGTCAACCTCCACAGGTCATTGCAGGTCCTCCTAGACTAACAGAGATGTCCTATGGCAACCAGCAAGGCCTTTTCTCTCTTTCTCTGTCATTTGAACTCTTTTCACTTTTTTAATCAACTTGTTGACACTCCTGTAACACCAGACAACCCCTCACACTTTTATATTTACTCATTGTAAAAATAAGTCACTATGAGTGATGGACTGTAAAAGGAGTTGAGGAAGATACATTTATTGTTACAGTTGAGAAAGAAGGCACATCACCCTATGGCATTAACACATTGTATGTGTTCACCCTAACCTAATCTTTTCATTCATTCACATTGCCCGGCTACAGACAGACACTTAGATACAATGTCCAAAAACATGCACGTTTATTATTCTTTGGCACAGTACAATGCACAAACCCCAATAAAACTCAGTCCTTTCTTCTTTTCTCTCACAGCCTCCCGTCATCTCTCACAAGCTCTGTCTTCTTCCTCCTGACTTCCCGAGTGGAGTGAGGCGGCATCTTTTATGCCACACCCAGTGCTCCAGGTGTTTCTTGATTAAGTTCTGGCAGCACTTCCAGGTCTGGCGGAAGTGCTCCATGGGAATCTGGCCCTTTTTCTGGCAGCACTTCCGGGTGTGGTGGAAGTGCTGCAGACCCAGGCTCTGGAACTGTCCAGGCGCCCCCTGGCGATGGCCATGGGCCCCAGCAGGTTTGGGCTTCTAAGCTCCAAACCCATGGCCCTGATACAAACCAGGGAGGCTGCCCTCTCGTGTCCCAGGGGAGGTACTGTTGTTGATATGTCCACTCCCCCAGTCTTCTCCTCAAAAGTGCATCTGGACCATATTAAAAGAAAGGGCACTTTCAGGTGTGTTACTTATTTTCTTACTTGTCATTAAAACTTTATCACTACCAATGTAATATCATTTAAATTTATTAAATCAACAGGGCTGAATGGGACTTAAACAAGGAATTATTCAGTATTATTCAGTCCTGCAAAATGGAGCACCTTGACTACTGGTGGACATATGAACATGACCTGCATTATATGTCCTCTTTGCTTATAATGAGGCTGGAAATCCCACAGGTCTACCCTGAAGTTAGAGGGCAGCAGAATGCTAAGGTATTTGTGGAATTTGCACATGTTTGAGCACACTCGGGTCAGAAAGTGTTGGATGAGGCTGCTGCCCTAAATGGCAGGTTGTTCAAGCTTTAAACCCAAAGGAATTAGTGCACATATGACAGCTTTAAATCCCTGTGTGTATATATCATGTTTCTACACAGCTGGTTTGAAAATAAAAATGTGGCAAGTGAAACATAATATATAAGACTGCCTATTGCATATAACTAGTTTTAAGTGTGGCCTGTCTTTCTCTTTGCCATAAACCCAGCAAATTCTCCACTCCATCTGTAGTATAACATCTAACAGAAAACTTTAGAAGAGCATATTGTCCACAGAAACAAAATCAGTATTCACATAACTCAGTCATAATGTGTTCATGGTGATAGGGTGCCAGAATTGCCAGAAAGGCCTGGGTGAATGGATATTAAGTTGTTTTTTGGGAAAATGTGAGTAAATTGTAATGGATCAGTCTCTTCTTATTGTCATTGTGCTTGTACAGAACCTCTCATAGGCAGAAGCAAGGGGGGGGGGGAGGGTTGTTGAGATCATATTGCATTTATGCTTATTATGAGAAACCTACATTGTGAAGAACAGACTCTGATGTTTGTTTTATGGAAACTCTCCCCAGACTGTACATTCTTTGGAGCACCTCACTCAAAGTAACCCCTTTTCTAAGCAGATTATTCTAGAGATTCACATATTCATGTGTTTAATAAGGACATGAAAAATGACACATTAAGAATACCATCATTTTGATTTTTATATAATGACTTACACGGAAGTCAGATTAGAAGTTTGATGACAGTAGTGTGGGTTTAGAGTGCAGCTCATAGCAATGGGCTCACCGCTGTACACAAAGTGTACAATCAAGTCATTTATCTCTTCTAGTTTTCAAAATGACTTGTGACCTGGTAACATAGCAGTATTTGCATGGAGTCTGAATTTATAGCATTAATGCCCAAGCTTCTTAAGAAGTGCAATTTGTCAAAGAAATTGTTTAAAGCAGTGGGCTGATAAGTTCACACCATTGGAATAATAGAACAAAAACGTTTGATATTACTGTAAATTCTAACCAAGCCAAGCTAAAAGTTTACTAGTAAAAATATGGCATACATTTGATATATAATTTACAAAAATATCAAGCAGCACTGTGCAGTGGACAGGGTGGGAGAGTTTTTTTAGCTCATTTCAGTAGCTGAAACAACATTTTTTGTGTTCCTTCTGTGCTTGTGACACAGGGATGGCCAAGTCAGCAATGATCTCACAGTAAACGTGTAAAAAATCCAACGTATGGCCGCTACAGCTCTGTGATGTCACATTGGTTACAAAGCATTAAGTGGTGCTTGGAAGAAAATGGTTCACCTAAGCCCGCTGCATGATGAATTTTCATGAAAATATTCTGCAAACAAGGTCACTGGTGAACACAGCATATTCACTGTAAAAATTTGCTGGTCAACACTAATGATCACTTTTTCTTCTGTCTTTTGATAAATGGAACAAATGTAGCAAAAATTGCAACTCCAAATGAAATACAGTTTTGTCTTCCATGAAGCCTTAAAATCCTTGAACAGGACTTCTGATACTCCTCCCACTGTGGTTTCTACTTTATGTTTTACATTAGAACATTAGAACACTCTAGACGAGAACAGGAAATTCAGCCCAACAAAGCTCACCAGTCCTATCCACTTATTTCCTCCAAGAAAACATCAAGGCGAGTTTTGAAAGTCCCTAACGTCTTACTGTCTACCATACTACTTGGTAGCTTATTCCAAGTGTCTATCGTTCTTTGTGTAAAGAAAAACTTCCTAATGTTTGTGCGAAATCTACCCTTAACAAGTTTCCAACTGTGTCCCCGTGTTCTTGATGAACTCATTTTAAAATTCAAGTCTCGATCCACTGTACTAATTCTCTTCATAATTTAAACACTTCAATCATGTCACCTCTTAATCTTCTTTTGCTTAAACTGTAAAGGCTCAGCTCTTTTAATCTTTCCTTATAATTCAACCCCTGCAGCCCTGGAATCAGCCTAGTCACTCTTCTCTGGACTTTTTCTAGTGCTGCTATGTCCTTTTTGTAGCCTGGAGACCAAAACTGCACACAGTACTCAAGATGAGGGCTCACCAGTGCATTATAAAAGTTGAGCATAACCTCCTTGGACTTGTACTCCACACATTGTGCTATATGTCCTAACATTCTGTTAGCCTTCTTAATGGCTTCTGAACACTGTCGGGAAGTTGATAGCTTAGAGTCCACTATGACTCCTAAATCCTTCTCATAAGGTGTACTCTGGATTTTCTGACCGCCCATTGTGTATTCAAACCTAACATTTTTACTTCCTATGTGTAATACTTTACATTTACTGACATTAAATTTCATCTGCCACAAATCTGCCCAAGCCTGTATGCTATCCAAGTCCTTCTGTAATGATATAACAGATTCCAAATTATCTGCTAATCTACCTATCTTGGTTACATCTGCAAACTTAACCAGCTTGTTACTTATATTCATATCTAAATCATTTATATATATTAAAAATAGCAGCGTCCCTAGCACTGACCCCTGTGGAACACCACTCTTAACATCGGCCAGTTCTGATGAGGTTCCTTGCACCATCACCCTCTGCTTCCTGTGTCTGAGCCAATTCTGCACCCATCTAAAAATATCACTGTGAACTCCCACTTCTTTTAACTTGATGCCCAACCTCTCATGTGGCACCTTATCAAATGCTTTCTGAAAGTCCAGATAAATAATATCATAAGCTCCAATTTGATCATATCCTTTTGTTGCCTCCTCATAGAATTCCAGCATGTTAGTAAAACACAACCTCCCTCTTCTGAACCCATGCTGACTGTACAGAATAACTCCTGTCCTTGCCATGTGTTGCTCAATCTTATCCTTAATAATTCCTTCCATTAATTTTCCTGTGATGCATATTAAGCTTACTGGCTTATAGTTGCTTGGATCTGCCCTGTCACCCTTTTTATATAATGGGATGATACTTGCCATTTTCCAGTCCTTCGGAATCTCTCCAGTGCGCAGTGACTTCCTAAAAATATGTGTCAAGGGTTTATATACAGTGGCTTGCAAAAGTATTCGGCCCCCTTGAACTTTTCCACATTTTGTCACATTACAGCCACAGACATGAATCAATTTCATTGGAATTCCACGTGAAAGACCAATAAAAAGTGGTGTACACTTGAGAAGTGGAACGAAAATCATACATGATTCCAAACATTTTTTACAAATAAATAACTGCAAAGTGGGGTGTGCGTAATTATTCAGCCCCCTTTGGTCTGAGTGCAGTCAGTTGCCCATAGACATTGCCTGATGAGTGCTAATGACTAAATAGAGTGCACCTGTGTGTAATCTAATGTCAGTACAAATACAGCTGCTCTGTGACGGCCTCAGAGGTTGTCGAAGAGAATATTGGGAGCAACAACACCATGAAGTCCAAAGAACACACCAGACAGGTCAGGGATAAAGTTATTGAAAAATTTAAAGCAGGCTTAGGCTACAAAAAGATTTCCAAAGCCTTGAACATCCCACGGAGCACTGTTCAAGCGATCAATCAGAAATGGAAGGAGTATGGCACAACTGTAAACCTACCAAGACAAGGCCGTCCACCTAAACTCACAGGCCGAACAAGGAGAGCGCTGATCAGAAATGCAGCCAAGAGGCCCATGGTGACTCTGGACAAGCTGCAGAGATCTACAGCTCAGGTGGGGGAATCTGTCCATAGGACAACTATTAGTCGTGCACTGCACAAAGTTGGCCTTTATGGAAGAGTGGCAAGAAGAAAGCCATTGTTAACAGAAAACCATAAGAAGTCCCGTTTGCAGTTTGCCACAAGCCATGTGGGGGACACAGCAAACATGTGGAAGAAGGTGCTCTGGTCAGATGAGACCAAAATGGAACTTTTTGGCCAAAATGCAAAACGCTATGTGTGGTGGAAAACTAACACCGCACATCACTCTGAACACACCATCCCCACTGTCAAATATGGTGGTGGCAGCATCATGCTCTGGGGGTGCTTCTCTTCAGCAGGGACAGGGAAGCTGGTCAGAGTTGATGGGAAGATGGATGGAGCCAAATACAGGGCAATCTTGGAAGAAAACCTCTTGGAGTCTGCAAAAGACTTGAGACTGGGGCGGAGGTTCACCTTCCAGCAGGACAACGACCCTAAACATAAAGCCAGGGCAACAATGGAATGGTTTAAAACAAAACATATCCATGTGTTAGAATGGCCCAGTCAAAGTCCAGATCTAAATCCAATCGAGAATCTGTGGCAAGATCTGAAAACTGCTGTTCACAAACGCTGTCCATCTAATCTGACTGAGCTGGAGCTGTTTTGCAAAGAAGAATGGGCAAGGATTTCAGTCTCTGGATGTGCAAAGCTGGTAGAGACATACCCTAAAAGACTGGCAGCTGTAATTGCAGCCAAAGGTGGTTCTACAAAGTATTGACTCAGGGGGCTGAATAATTACGCACACCTCACTTTTCAGTTATTTATTTGTAAAAAATGTTTGGAATCATGTATGATTTTTGTTCCACTTCTCACGTGTACACCACTTTGTATTGGTCTTTCACGTGGAATTCCAATAAAATTGATTCATGTTTGTGGCTGTAATGTGACAAAATGTGGAAAAGTTCAAGGGGGCCTGTATGTACTCACTAGCTTTCTTAAGAACACGAGGATAAATATTATCTGGTCCTGGTGATTTGTTTGATTTCATCTTATTTAATCTGAGCAGCACTTCTCCCTCTACAATTTCCAAATCCCTCAGTACCTCCTTAGAAGTCGCGTTTACCTCTGGGAGGTTGTCCACTTGCTCACTTGTAAACACCTCAGAAAAATGTAAGTTTAGGGCATCTGCTATTTCACTGTCTGTATCTTTTAATTCCCCTTTACTATTCCTGATGAACTTGACCTCCTCCTTAACTGTTCTTTTACTACTAAAATACTGAAAGAATCTCTTGGGGTCTTCTGTCACCTTATCTGCTATATTCCTCTCCAACTCTCTTTTAGCCTCCCTGATATCCTTCTTAATGGTTGCCCTCATGTTCTCATACGCTCTACGATTCACTTTGCAGTCATTAGTCTTATATGTCTTATACAGCAGTTTTTTTCCTTTGTAACTTCTTTTTTAAATCTTTATTAATCCACCGTGGAGTTTTTTTTAGTTTCCTATTAATTCCAAATTTAGGTATGTATCTGTCCTGCATTTTTAAACCTATTCCACTGCTCCTTGACTGTCTCCACATTTAAAAGCTTATCCCAGTGTATCCTACTTAGACTTTGTCGCATCTGCTCAAAATTAGCCCTACCAAAGTTCAACATAACAATTTTAGTCTTTGCATCTGCACTCTTACAAAATACCTGCATTACATTATGGTCACTTGACCCTAGTGGTTCAATCACCTCTACACCCTCAATTCTATCCTGATTATTACAGAACTAGCAAAATACCCGCGCTTCGCAGCGGCGAAGTACTGCATTAAAATTTTTATTAAGAAGAAAATTTAACCTTTTTAAACTGAGGGAAAATATGCCAATAATTATTTGTTAAGGATCTCTTTGTATACCACGTTGTCAGTTCGGCCCTCCGGTTGTAAAATGACCAAGCTGTGCACTGAGCTTAACTCTTGAGCATGCAACTTACAGTTGGCCATGTGAACAGTAATCTTGTCTCAGATCTCACAGCTTGGATTGCTGCTGTCATAATCAGTTTGAGTTTCATGGTTTATTTCAATTACGACAGTATTTGCAGGACTTGTGTTGAAGTGACATTCAGCATCTGTCAAGTGTTGTAAGCTTACAACCGGTTTCATCGATAACTTCACATCCAGATTTTGAGAGTTTAAACATTCATAAACATCAAAGTGTCCACTACTAAAATCGTCACCTGTGAATGTAAGCTGTTTAAGAGGCATTGGCGGTTGTCGAAAGGTGTAAAATATTTGGCCATTTCGGTACACTTGAAAGCAACAACCGAACAATTCAGCGGCAGCCATCAACTCACATGCAGAACCATAGGTGAAGGGCTTAAGCATTTCACTCTTCTAGTGCTCCTGTGTAGTATAATTATCTCCTGTACCGTCATCAGTCCACACCTTGAACCTGTCCCAGTCATTCAATACATAAGACACAATGTTCTTCCGGATATCAAGAGTGAGCCTGATATGGCCGTGCAATATGTAACACAGAGAATGGAAAAGGTAGGTGCCATCTCCGGGCATGGAAATCACTCGGTAAGTGACAGTTCTTTGATCGATGGTGATTACCTCGATAGACATGGTAATGGGGGTTGGAATGATGAAGGAAATGGGTACCTGAGTAATGTAAAGTAAGTGTAAAATACCTATACAATAACTATAATTGTAATAAACAAACAATAAAACAGCGGAGAAGCCGTGGATTAAACAAAAAGGCTGTAGTTATCAGCAGGGAGACGTGAATCCCGTGGCGAAGCAAGGAAGGGAATGTAGAGACTGGAGCGACGGACGGCCTTATATAGGCAGGCAGCCAACAACATGGGAGGCGTTGGGATGGGGGACCCAACGCCGCCTCACATGGTGACCAAGCTGCAGGCTATGGACATATATATGTACGCAAGTAGGATTCAGTTAGCATTGGGAATCCGTGTACCAAATTTCTTTAAGATGGGCCCATAAGTAACAAAGACTGTTCAATAAAGTTCAATATGGCGGCCGACAGTGGCATCATACCACCGAAATAAGTACGTACATTGGTTTCGGTTAGTGCAGGGAAGCCACCTACCAAATTTCGAGAAGATGGGGCCATAAATAAGAAAGTTCAACATGGCGGACGTTGTTGACCGTTATGACCGTTACGCGTAGAATTTCGAAATGAAACCTGCCCAACTTTTGTAAGGAAGCTGTAAGGAATGACCCTGCCAAATTTCAGCCTTCTACCTACACGGGAAGTTGGAGAATTAGTGATGAGTCAGTCAGTCAGTCAGTCAGTCAGTCAGTCAGTCAGTGAGTGAGTGAGTGAGTGAGTGAGTGAGTGAGTGAGTGAGTGAGTGAGGGCTTTGCCGTTTATTAGTATAGATACTAAATCCAGACAGGCTTCACCCCGTGTTGGTGCTTTAACATGCTGTGTTAAACAACAGTCACTGATTACTTCTAAAAACTTATGCTCTTGTGCTCCTCCATCTGCAAGGTTATCCCAGTTAATATTTGGATAATTAAAGTCCCCCATGACTATAATATCCCTCTGTAAACTTGCCTTTTTGATATTACTAAAAAGATGTGTGTTGAAATTACTGTCTGAATTGGGTGGTCTATAACACACTCCTAAAATAAGACCTCTTTCCCTAATATTTTCCAGGCGAAGCCACATGTCCTCACTAAGATAGGGCTCATCATCCAACTGAAGAGGTCTTACATTTAAACCCTGTTTGGCATAAACAGCAACCCCACCTCCTTTTCTGTTCTATCTATCCTTCCTAAAAAATGTGTATCCCTCTATGTTACACTCATCCCCATCTTTGTTATTTAGCCAGGTTTCCATTATTGCTATAATATCATAATTATGCTCTGCTATATACAACTCCAACTCACTTACCTTATTTTTGATACTTCTAGCATTAAGGCAAGCTATTTTTAATGTGTTACTCCTTCTACATTTACATGTTTGCTTAGAATTTACATTACTATGCATTTTTATTTCTACACCATTGTTTGTTCTTCCATGTATAGATCTAAATCTGGCCTGTCCTAAACTCCCTGCCCCCCCATTCCCTAGTTTAAACAATCCTCGACTAGCCTACACATATGCCTCCCCAATACATTGGTGCCCCTCCAGTTCAGATGTAACCCGTCACGGTGGAATAGGTCCCATCTGTTCCAAAAGGAGTCCCAATGCCCCATAAACCTATACCCTTCTACCCTGCACCAAGATTTGAGCCACGTGTTAAGCCTTCTAATCTCCTCAGTCTTACCAGGACTGGCGCATGGCACAGGCAGAACTTCAGAGAACACTACCTTGTCAGTTCTGCTCCTCAGCTTGGCACCTAACTCTTTGAATTTGGATCGCAGAACTGACAGACTACCATTATGTATGTCATTTGTTCCAACATGGACAATGACAACTGGATCCACCCCCGCTCTGGCCAAGAGCCTATCCAGGCTCTTGATGAACAAACAGAGATGCAGTATGCACAGCTAATCAGCAGCTCTACTCAGGGTATACTGGATTAAAGTAATGAGGTTTCAGCCAGGATTTAAAAACTGAGACTGAAGGTGCATCTCTTAAAGTACAGTTGAAGGCAGATCATTCCACAGCTTTTGGACCCTGTAAATCAAAGGTCAACTTCCCATTATTATGTTATTAATCCTTGGAATCATAAGCATACCAGCATCTTGAGATCTCAATGTGTGCTCTGGTTTGTAAGTAATGATAAATTCAGATAAGTAAGTCAAACCTTGGCCATTTCAGGCTTTACATCTTAAAAGGAGGATTTTGAAATCAGCCCTAAACTTACTGTACATGGGAGAAAGTGTAAGGACTTGAGAACTGGCGTTGTGTGTTTTTACTTTCTTGTTCTTGCAATAATTTTAATAATCATAATACAGTACATCTTTATTAGAGGCCTGCTGAAGGTGCTAAGTGTGATTGCCTGGTTATTTATCCTGTTCTTCCAGTGAGGAAATGTGCAAGTAATTATTTTATGGTACTAATGTAAATCCAAGAATAAACAAATAACAGTATCTAAAAGATTTGAACTGGTGACATCAATGTTAGAAAAAGTACCTTGGTCATCTTGCTCTTAAGCTGTGGCTGACTAATAAACTGCCTCCTAATGATTATGCAGAGAGTTATGATTCAAGAAAGTGGTGGGAATTAAACAGTCAGCTTGCAGTGCAAGACAAAATGAGGTACTGGGAAATATGCAAGCCTAGGGAGTTCTGTTATTCAGACACTGATGTCGCTAGATTTCAAAAGCAGAATCTCGTTATTTATGTAACATCAGTTAGGCATGAATTTTAATTTTAATTCATCTATTCATTTTGAAATGTTCATATACAATTTTTTGGTTTATTTTTTTTCAGCAACTTCCTGTGGCTCTAGTTTATAAGTAAAACTTATTCATAAAGTGCCTTTCACAGACATAACATCACAAATCGCTGTACAACAAATAAACACATAAAAGTTCCATCCAAATATAACAAAACAAGAAAAAGAAAAAGAAAAAATGAATTAGAATAAACTAAACCAAAAAAGTCCAAGCAGAGACTACTCAGCTGTGATTAAAAGCCTGCTCAAATAAAAATGCTTCAGTTGCTTACTAAAAGAATCAATTGACTCAGCCGTGCACAACGCTAGTGGAAGACCATTCAAAAGCCTTGGTACAACGGATTGAAAAGCCCGATACCCACTTAGTTTAAGTCAGCTATGAGCGATGACTAAGAGGCCCTGTTCCTCAGACTTAACTTCCCAACTGGCTATATGGTGGTGCAACAGGCCACTAATATACTCAGGGGCTTGTCCACAGAGAGCTCTGTAAGTAAGCAGGAGAGTTTTAAAGCAAATTTAGTAATAAAGCAGAAGCCAGTCCAATGAATACAAATTGGGAGTAATATGTGCCCTCCAACTAGACTGAGTTAAAAGACTAGCAGCTACATTTTGGACTAACTGTAGCCAAGAAAGGGAGTATTTATTCAAACCAGAAATATGAGACATTACAAATAGTTAAGACACAAGGAGATAAAAGCATAAACAAGCATTTCCAATTCTGGTCTTGAGACTGCAGACCTCCATTTAAAAAGGTTTCTTAAATGAAAGAAACAGCAGTGGCTAATAGACATTACAAGTGAATCTAGGCTTAAAGACTAATCGAAAATAACCCCTAGATTATGTTTGATAATGTAATACTTTGAATATCAAAGAATCAAATTCTGTGATTTATTTTTAGTTTTGGTTTCATTTTAAAGAAGTTAAAAACAGTTCACATTACCTTGCAACATTATTTTGTTTTACTTGGGTTCCGCCATTTTAGGGTCATCTGGAAGTGTGTGGTGTGTGAGGTCATCACCGCAAAGCGCAGTGTTATGCTTTTCCTGGTTGTCCAAGATTGTGGCTATTCTAAAACTTTGCTTGCGCTTTCTTTTTTATTAAAAGTTTAGGCTTTGACTTATCTTGAATCTTTTTTTTGGACAATTTGGGTTAAAAAAACCCTTTTGTTTACAAACTCAGCTTGTTTTCTCAGTATATTTCTTCACCTGCTCCTTTTCTCTGCCTTGTTGTGCCCTTTTGGCAGAACACTCTACTTGTATTCTGAATTAACATTCACAATTACCACAACATGTAAGAAGTTTACCATGCTAGACAAAGCAAACATTTTCCTGTTTTGATCACTTTTCAGGGTATATCCCTTTCCTCTCTTCCAATTCCCACTTATGAAAACAAACCACTTGTGGACTGGGCAGGACAGAAAATAAAATGTCCAAAAATTGCTTTTTGCAAAGGCAATGTTTTAGATAGAAAGTTGCAGGTCCAGTCAACACAAAATATAAATTACAAACTTAGCATCACTCTAGGAAACTATAACAACAGATTAACAACAACTTAAAAGCAAATTAGTGAATTAAACAATTGAAAGTATTAAAAGCAATAGAATTCCTCATTTTCTCTACAGTAACAAAAATGTGAAAATATTCTTTAACAGTTTAGTAAAAATTTTACCTCTAACACTTTGTTTTTGGATGGTCCTGTATATTGCACTTTTCCTCTCAAATCCCAAAGATATGCTTGGTAAGTAATTTAGTACCTTTGTACTGCTGCATTGTGGGTATTGTTTGAGTGTGCTGTGCAATGGACTGCTTCCATGTCAAGTGTTGGTGCTTCAGTGCTGCTGGAATAGGATGCAGCCACCCATATCCACTTTCTTTTGAAACATATATATTTTTGTCAAATTTTGATCTGTGTACAGGATTGTTTTTTCCATTCAGCTGTCTATACTCTGAGCCTGCTTTTCACACTTAACATTTCAAAGTGTATTTGCATAGGAAAACAAAAAAACTCCTTGATATGTATTTGTCAGAAGGATCAGATTGATCAAAGATGCAAAGAAAGTCAAGGACTGGGATAGAGGAGAAAATGACCAAGAAAAGAAAAAGGCAAAAGAAATTCAGTTACACTTGTATCAATGATCTTTTAGATGTCCTGTTAAATAAATTACATTATAAGAAAATTCTTGTTCCCATTTATTTTTCATGGCTGCACAATATGGCTATAGATTCTATGTTAACTTCTATGAAATTTTGTCACACATTGGCCCATGTACACCAGCTGACAAGGATATCTAAAATTTGTATTTATTTTTACATCAGCTTGCTCACTGCTACAGTTAAGTGCTCATGTTTCTGCAGTTCACAGACTCTCCAGCAGGGGCCACCAACACACACCTGAATGACCTGCCAGTACACATAGTCCTCAGACAAGACATGGACAGAAGATGAAAAGCAGGCTTCTGTGAGAGAAAGAGCATGACACAAAAACGTATGTTGTCTGCCCCTACCCATTCATTCTTTCTTGGTTAGTATACATTATGAAACACCATCTTGTGTAGCTTTTCCTCCCTGCTGTAAACATTTACTTGTTCATGGCATGTAGATATTTTGATGTTTTGCAGTTGAATTTATTGAAATTGGGAAGAGAGACCACTGCCTGCTGCTTGTCAGATGCAAGGTAAGAAGTGAGAGAAATTGAAGAGCAGCAAGGCATTATTTATTTAGTTATTTATAAAGCACTTTAAAAACAACATCAAGGCTGATCAAAGTGCTGTACAATAAAAAAAAAAAACAAACAAAAAAAAAAACACATCAGACACACAAAACCAAAGGGTAAATGAAACCGAAACACATAAACACATAAGAACTGAAGAGATTCTTAATAAAAAGTATACAGATAGCCAACATATCATACTGGGTTAAAAGCCAGAGAGTAAAAATGTGTTTTTAAATAGGATTTAAAGACAGCTAGCGAAGAAGCCTGCCTAACATGCAATATCTAATTATATATGCATACATATATTATGACCAGTAAGGGGCACCACTGAGCTTCAAGCAAACCAATACAAATACAGGGCTTGGGTTCAAATAAAAAGATAAAGATTTTATTTTACATAAATACCTCTCAGAGGTGTCTCCGAAATGTTGCATAATGCACAATACAAACAGTAATCTTCTTCCAATTCCTTATTGTTCCTCTCCTACAGGTGAGCTTTGTGTTCTTCCATCTGACTCTGACTCTCTGACTAAGGAGGAGTGGTTTCCTTTATACCGGACCAGTTGCCTTCCATCCTTCTATTAAACTGGAGTCCCTGCTGGGTTAGGAACCTTGAACCATCCCGACCGGGACACCAGTCCATACTTGGTGTCCATTACAATATAACTGTATATTGTTGAATTTAAAAATTAAAACACATGATTAAAAATTTTTAATCAAAATTAACTGTATATTAATCAAAATGTTACATATTTTGTTCATGCATTATATTTTTTTTTATAAAACTTGTTGATTACTTTCTAATACAAAACCACTTTAATAACCACTTGCTAAGTCATACTAAACTATTCTAGTTGGTTTGTTGAAAAGATTTGTGTAACAGAAACAACTGAATAAACAGTGACAAGCTAATTAATCAACAGCTTAAAGCAAGTTTTATTTACAGTATTTTAAGTCACATCATGATACAAATTAGTCTAACATGTTTATTGGTTTATAATGATGTATTTAAAATGATATGAAAATGAAAAATAAGATATTATTGACTTTCTGACTATTAGATTCAGCAATTGCCTAATCAGTTTATTTTCGGTGGCTTATTTACCCCTGGGGTTGAGGTTTTGACTCAAGCAGAGGAGTTTAAGTATCTCAGGGTCTTGTTCTAACAATTAAGGGATGAGGTAGCTGGAGACTGACAGGCAGATCAGAGTGTCATTGGCAGCTATGCAGATGCTGTACCAGTCAAACATGGTGAAGAGTGAGCTGACCTGAAAGGCAAAGCTTGTAATTTAATGGCCAATCTATGCTCCTGTCCCTGCATAATGGTCACAACTTCGGGTAGTGACTGAAAAAACTAGATCACAGATACAAGCAGCAGAGGAGCACAGACATTCAGGAGGAGCACAAAGTTTAGTCACCACTCCTTTGCATCGGAAGGAGCCAGTAGAGGCAGTTCAGTAGATGTGTTCTGACTGCCACCCTGGGGAATTGCTACACGCACTTCCCACTTCAAGGCAGACCCAGGATGTGCTAGGGAGATTATATATCGCTTTAGCCCTGGAGGAGGTGGCAGGGAAAAAGGACAGCTGGGCATCTCCACTTAGACTGCTGTCCCTGAGACCCAAAACTGAATAAGCGGTAGAAAATCGATGGCTGGTCGATTCAACTGACACTCTTTTATTACCTTGTTTCATTTTTTCCTTCCAAGAGAATGCGATCTTGGCACTTGAATTGCACATCTCACAATGGGTTTCTCTTCTCTTTTTGTATTTAGCAGCCCAACATCCAATTGGCTATAGATCAAAACAGTTTCTGACAGCAGAAAGGAAATCCCACCTTTGAAGGATGATGTGACTTTATGACTGCTAATAGATTTGGATCTGTTTGGCGCTGCTTCACTGGCAATATGTAAAATGCAGTCAAATTATCTGGATTTAATTAAAGCATTGTGGTACTGTGTTAAAAAAAATATTCCAGAAATTTTTTTACGTGTTAATGTAGAGTAATCAGCAGCCCTAATATTTACAAGTGTGTCTGTGTGTGTATATATATACAGTGGGTACGGAAAGTATTCAGACCCCCTTCAATTTTTCACTCTTT
>JANRMT010062792.1:97880856-97903901 GCA_026402145.1 Polypterus bichir lapradei
TATAACAAAGAGTGAAAAATTGAAGGGGGTCTGAATACTTTCCGTACAAAACTGTGTATATATATATATATATATATATATATATATATAGTGATCCTCCACGCCAGACAAAACTCAACGGAACACAATTTTATGGTTAAATAAATTGATATTTATTTTACAATATATAGCTTCACAACATTTAAGTCAGGCTAGCACAGTATAATAAACCACCTCCTGACTTTGACTACCCGATATAGATGATGTGGTTTCCTTTAATGATGGACGTGGGAGAACTGGCGTCATAGCATTGCATGACATAAGCCCTTCCAGGTCATACGAAACTTCCCCAAAACAGAGAGATCCAATCCTCACAACACATCCCTATAGTATTCAAGGAACCTGGCAGAGTTGCCATTTCGCTCAACCAGTCCCATGTAATTCTACAGGACCCAGTCAGAAGAGCACTGCAAGCTCACATGATGGGGGATTAACACTAGAATCTCTGAGTTTATGATTTTTTTCATTGCCCCGACCCTCCTTAAATTTTCCTGACATATGGTAAGAATCTTGTAGCTCCATATCACTGCGCTATTAGCCTGGTTTTGTTTTGTAAATGTGTGGATTAGCAGAACGCAGCCTGCTACACCCCCACCCCCCATTCAGTCAGATGAAGCCATCGCCCTGCTGCAGTCCTTACGGTTCAAGTCCGTGTTGAAGTGTTTATCTGGTGATGCATTTGTAAGGAATTATATAGGTAATGAGATATTGTGATTTGAAATACATATAGTTCATGTGTGTTCCATATGTATATCGATCTGTGTAAATACAGAGTGACAGAGGAAATGCTGAACACATGGCTAAAACAGAAAATGCTTTTATATGTTACAGAATAATGTTGAAGTGAAGTGTAGGATGTGTGAAGACTGAAGCCCAAATATCCAATAAACAGTTTCACAAAAGGTGCAAGAAAATAAGTATGCTTTTATTCAAGAATAAAACCCAAGAAAAAGAAATTACTCAGTTGACATGTTGCTGAAGCCCAACTACCAGTAGGTACAAAATAAAAGACAAACACATACGTCCATCGTCCATCCGGTATTTGTTTCTCCTGACTGGCATAGAAACTGAGAATCCTTCTGGCTGGGTAGTGCCTCCATTCTTGCATTCCTTCAATTATCTAACTAATCATCCTCAACCTCAGGTTGGATGCCAGTCCAACACACTATATACAGTTTAGATTGTTGCACCCATAAAGATCCAATGCACTCACTTCTGAAATATACGTTTAATTAATGTAATATTTTTAAAGTAATAATGCATTTTACTTAGTTAGGTACACTGACAGTCTAGTTTGTGGAGAGAGAGAGAGAGAGAGAGAGTGAGAGTTTTAAGCAAACGGAGATTTGAGGGGACAAGACTGAAGTATTTAAAATTACGATGTGAATTAGTGCAGTGGATCCAAGCTGATATTTTAAAATAAACTCTTCGACAAGAACCCAGGGACATGGTTAGAAATTTTGCACAAACATTATAAAAAATTGCTACACACAAAACACAAAACCACAGACACATGGAATAAATGACCAAGTAGTGTGGTAGACAGCAGGGCTTTAAGGACCTTTGAAACACGACGTGATGTCATTTTGTAGAATCCTAGGAAGGACACGCTTTCTGTGGTGAATAGTCTGCTCAGGTCAAAGGTTTTCTAATTATCTACTCTTTATAAATAAAATTATAATGTTCTCTGTCTGTCTTTTGAATATTTTGACTTTCATTCACGCTATACTGCTTAATTTCAACCCTCAAGAGTGCATCTTGACTGTTTTTTTGGCAAACACACGAAAACAGTTGAACCAATTTTCATGAAACTTTGCATATGGTTTGCTATTGGTCTAACTTAAAATATAGGCTACATGGAGTTTCAGAAATGTCATCGGGGAGGGGCGCTGTAATGTGGGGGCGACCCAAAAATTGTGCGAAGACATCTGCCGTTACTTACGGTTTTCGGTCGTGTGAACCTGTCTCTTCTGCTTATAAACATCATCTTTCCTCAATCTCTGGTAGGACTTCCATCAGAAAAAATGTCACCTTGGCATTTTATCAAAATCCTTTTTCAACTCTGCATTAATTATACAGTGGTTACCAACTGGTGTCCCAACCATTTATGATATTCCTGTGTCTTATTTCTTACAATGTATGAGGGTTGACAAAAAATAATGAGACTAATTATTTCATTCAGAATCGGCTGAATCCACAGGCTTTGAACATTTTTCTTTTCTGAAGTAGTGTCCCTCACATTGAATGTTTCAAAAATGAGTAAAAAGAATCTTCTGAGGAGAACTTCTTTCTGCATGGTTGTTTTAATTTTTTTTTTTTTCATTTGTTGATTCAATATCTCTCTTCTCAAGCTTAATGCAAAATTTAATTGCACACCCCTTCCATACTCTCACAGGAACATCATCTTCATCTGCCACGACAGCGATACAAGGTGCTTCCACTCTCTGTGAGAGGGCGCTGACAAATACAGTGGTCCAACTGCAGGTTCAAACACATTGATGTATGCCATTCACAAATACCTGTGCATCCTTTGCATGTCTGCCTCCAAGAAAGAGAAGCAGGGGGTGTCTCCTTACTTGTTAATCAGCCCTTGTATAATAAAGCTGAACCAAATTAAAAGCTAGGCCATGATGGTTTCAAAAAGATGGTTTAAATGGGGAATATGTGTGGAAAAAAATGATCCACAAAACTGCTGATTCAACTTAAAATCTAAAGTTCAAGGCCTTTAAAAAGTTCCATCAAGAAATGGGGCGGGGAGGCGCAAAACCAAAACCATATTATTATGCCAAAAAATTTAGCTAATACTAAGAAAATTACTTAGAGGGGGTGGGAGATGGTTGTGGTATGATTGAGGACCAACACAGAAATTGAGCCTCACTCAGAAACAGCAATATCTACTTTCACAAAGGGGGCAATGCCACATAATGAGGCAGACATTGTAAATATGGCGAAGATGCCCACTAAAGACACCAACTTTATGAAGAAATGGCTAGAATGAATTACAGATAAGATAGCTGAGCTATCTGTTAAATGGTAGTGCCTGAGGGGATGTGTATTACAGTTTTTATGATTTTTTTATTTTAAGAATTACCCTCTTGGTCAACTTTTCCAGATATTTTCATTACAGCTTTACTGAAACCAGCAATAAAAAAAACACAAGTCTGGCTATCTGCTTATAACCTTTTGTGTCTTCTGGCATTTTGTCATTGATCATGGCTTGACGGATTGATAACAGTTCACACAGTAGTGTGCAGATTCTAACAAGGAAAGATTGATGAAAGCACAGATGTAGCAAATTAGGAAATTTGCCTATTTCCTCAAGATGAAGAGCAGCATGTTTTGCAAGGAGATGCCATACAGAGAGATGCCAACATGAACTTGACCCTCTTCACAGTTGACTTTAAAGTCTGTACGCTTTAACTGGTTTAGCTGGACAGGGAAAACTGCAAGGCAGCAGATGTCTCACATGGGAAGCTCTTATGTGGCCAGAGTGCCACAGCTTCAGATTCTTGGCTATGGTTTACCTTTATAGGAGCAACAATTCCACAGGCTGCTAGATGGCAGCAGCTGACTTATTCTGCTGTGATTAAAGGGTTCCTCAGAGGTTCTTGGGAGGTGTGGTATTTGCAGGATTCCCTGCGGCAATAGAGATGATCTGGAAGTGCTCCCTCATGTCACCCTTCTTTAAATATTTTTAACTTGCCTAATCCAGACTGTGCAACAGTTTCTTCACACACGCTGTCTGACTCTTTAATGCCTTAGCTTCCCCAACTACTCCCTGTTGAACTATGAACCTTACACTATTTGAAAACTGTCTAAATCAAATGCAAACACTGCACTTTATTAGTGGTAAACAACTACTACATTCCAGATGTACATTTGTTATCTAGTTATATGGCCCTTTTTTTAACAAAATAAATAGGATTACCAACCACTCACTGTGTGTCATCTAGCAAATGACTAAACCTTCCTGCTTTAAAAGCAGAAATACACAGTTTGTAAGGTAACATAGTAAAAGAACTATCAATAGAAATGCTTGGTGGTCACTAACTAAAGTTTTATATTAATATTTTATTACCTCTGTCATATGCACGGCTGCACTCAGGTCCTTATTTGGGATCCTGAGGTCGGTCGTTGTCTTGTGGGTACAGCAATGCACTGTATCAGTGCAAGCTCCCAACCTCTCCTCCTCCTCTCTACCATTTCTTTGCTGTTCATCCTCAGAGTCTCTCACAGCAAGGCTGACCTTTTCTAACACAAGTCTCAGGTGGCCAGTCTTAGTGATCAAGGTACTGGCCTTACAACCAAAAAGTTCAGTTCTCATCATGGTAGAGGATATCCACTTAACCTGTTCGGTGCCTTGTTGCAAACTACACAAATCTTAGTCCCCACAGTTCAGTGCCAATATTAAGCCACTAGACACAAGTTTTTACTGTTTCAGATTTTATTATTAAAAAAGAAAAATTACATATTGATTGAATGTGTACTTTAAATAAATGTACTTTATAATCTTCAAAAGTGGGTAAACAGTGGAAATGCATAAAAAAGTTAATGAGTATAATAGTGCTACATGCAGGCTAAAGGAACAAATTCAAGATGGGTGGTACTAAACAGCAGGAAGCAAGCGCTGAAAAGGATTATGAGGCTTGCATTGACATAACAGTCTCATCTTTCAGGCAATACAGTAAAATGAAGGACTTGAAAATATAAATAAAATGTTAAATTATTGAAGATAGCAATCAAGATCAACCAATCAATCAATATATCTCTCTATTATATAAAAAAAAATCCTTCGATCCTTTGACGCAACAAGACTTTTTGGAGGCAAGACGTTTTGGAAGAGAGATTTTTTTTTAAGTCCCGTGGGACGAGACTTTTGCCTTGAGATTTTTTCAAGTCATGCCCTACTCTCAAACAAGCACTGTCCTCTCAACTCTGTGGTCCCGCAACAATTAAAGCTATGACAAGTTCAATTTCGAAGAAACCACAATTCAGTCAGGTGTATATTTATGATCACAGAGAAGCAATGCAACATAGAATCGAAAGAGTTAAACGATAGGACGTATTAGAAATTATACAGCCAATAATGGATACAAATCCATACGTACAAAAGTATCGCACTTTACACAAAATTTATTTGCAAAACATGGATAAAGTAGTTTTCTTGGACTGCTATATGAATCCGAAAGTTGGAGATATCAAAGACAGAGTGTATATTAGTTTTTATCCAAAAGCAAAGCACGATTTGTGGTTTCTGTCTAATAAATTACCTCATTCCAATCCTTTACTCTTTCCTTTGCTTTTCCCTGATGGCGAAACATGTGGCTGTATAATATGAAACACACGAAATCGGATAAATGAATAACACCCACACAATATTTCGGGTTCAAAATTAGTGATATGTCCCAATGTATTTAACCCACTTCTTTCATCTCAACGTCTATCGCAACATTACATTATTAATGCATATCTAAAAGTCGAAGCTGATCGTCTCTTTTGGGTCGAATCAGGCAAAACTTACAATGGAACATATGCAAGGACTCATTGATCACGTTCAAAATATCAATAGTTCCGACAAATTCAAAGTATGTAAAGCAGTATTACTACCATCATCATATATGGGAAGTCCAAGAGCATTGCAACAGTTATATCATGATGCAATGGCAATATACCGAACTATTGGTCTGCAAGATTTATTTATTACAATGACTTCAGCAATTCGTCGATTCTTGAGAACAATGCCACTGGCTACATCAGCTCTGGATATTCTGATATTCGTAAATACGTTGTAGATTGTTTTATCAAAAAGTCTTAGTTTTATTGAAAGAACGCGAAACGGTGTTTGGTCAAATCAGAGCATACATTTACACGATTGAATTTCAAAAACGGGGTTTGTCTCACATGCATTTATTGGTTACTTTGCAAAATAAATTATTAACTGCTGATGATGTAGATTGGTTTGTCTGTGCTGAAAGTCCAAACAGAGAAACCTATCCTGAATTATGGTACAAAGTCATTAAACACATGTCTCATGGTATGTTGGGACTCAAAAGAAAAAAAGTGTTTAAAGAAAAGTCGGTTTATTTATTAGAGAGAAAGAAGCGATATTCACTCACGGGCAGTTATACGTTGCGTTTTAATGATGTAATTCTAAACAGAGAATCAAAATTCAATGCAACATTGAAGAAAAGTTAATTCCAAATATTGTTTTTACTTTGTTTTAAAGTAAAAGTGAAATTTTAAAAAGTATTTTCTTGTTAATGTCAAAGACAAACAGAACAAAAATGTATAACACAACATAAAATATAATTTTCTTTCAATTTATTATGTTTTACTATGTTTAACTATGGTTAATTACTCACTGAAATGTAAAATAGTTAGTTATATAATGCACATGTAACAATTCCCATGAAAATAACAATCTCTTTAAATTGTACATTTGGTTGCCCATACCTGGGGGTCATTGAGTGAAGCGAACAGGGTGCAGAGCCCCCTAGTGCGTGTGTTTGTGTGTATA
This sequence comes from Polypterus bichir lapradei, assembly GCA_026402145.1. Lineage (NCBI taxonomy): Eukaryota > Metazoa > Chordata > Cladistia > Polypteriformes > Polypteridae > Polypterus > Polypterus bichir. The sequence continues at coordinate 97,887,413 of JANRMT010062792.1, forward strand.
TATATATATATATATATATATATATATATATGCAAAGGTCTGTGATACGATTTGCATATTTCTAGCTGGAAATCCACAAAGGGAGAAATTGAATAACATACCTTAAAACTAAACTTTAGTTTAGTTTAGGTCATAAAAGTTTTATTTATTATGTGCATGTCCTTTTCAGGCCTGCATTTGCTGGGTTCATGTCCAAATGTCTGTTAATGGTGTTTTCATTGGATAGCCATGATTCAGCCAGTTCTCTGGCACTTTTAGTGTTAGTCTTGAATTTAACTTGCACAGAGTCCCATTTAAATGTGTGTCTGGTCAAACTGGAATGTGTGTAAATGACAGACAGTGGGTCCTTTCTTCTGACTGCATTACAATGTTCCTGTATACAAGTGGTGAGAGTTTTTGATGTACATGCACATACATTTACACACACACATATTCTATATATGTAGGGTATATATACATAAATATCCATAAATATTTGGACAGAGACAATTTTTTTCTAATTTTGGCTCTGTACATTACCATAATGAATTTAAATGAAACAACTCAGATGAAGTGCAGACTCAGCTTTAATTCAATGGGTTGAACAAAAAGATTGCATAAAAATGTGAGGGAACTAAAGTATTTTTTTTAACACAATCCCTTTATTTCAGGGGCTCAAATGTAATTGGACAAATTAAATAACTGGAAATAAAATATTCATTTCTAATACTTGGTTGAAAACCCTTTGATGACTCAACAGAAACAGAGATGCATGCAAAACTCAAATATAATGTCTAAACGAAAGAGGGAGTTTTGCTAATTAAAAAGAAAATTTAAAAATCTGTGTAACAAAGAGGGAGAAGTCTGTTGTAATATGTACTTCCATTAATCCATTATGCAATCCGAACACAGGGTCACGGGGGTCTGCTGGAGCCAATCCCAGCCAACACAGGGCACAAGGCAGGAACTAATCCCGGGCAGGATGCCAACCCACCGCAGTAATATGTACTTATGAACATGTATTATGAACAATTAGTATTCACCACAGATAACTACTGGGAAATTTTATATTAGGATAACGCATTTGCAATCAAGAAAAATATAGAAATAAAAGAAAACCATTTTTAAAAAGAACCATAGGGTTTATGCACGGAGCATTTGATTGTTTTAAAAGAAATTTCATTACTGCCAATTATTCACATTCACATTTAGCCAGCTTTACATAGAAATGGTTCTCTCTGGGATCATATGTAACCCTTTTCTAATCTTGATATTGTAAAATGCTGCCAATACAAACCATGAAAGAAGCATTGAAGCAATCTTGAAAGATTTAATTTACAGAAGAAATAACGTGAATGCACTAACAGCATATATTTATATGTATATTTTCAATGATCTTCAAGTCTGGATATTGCGAGGGTCATTCTAAAAGTTTCACCTTTCCTAATTTGGCGGAGCCCATTCTCCTCTCTATCGGCCCAATTTTTCCTGTTCCATTAGCTGCCACACAACTCCATAGCATAACTCCACCCCTTTATTTAATAGTTGGCAAGGTGTTCTTTTCCTTTATTTTCTCCAAGCAAACATTTTATGGTTGCGACTAAAGAGTTTGATGTGACCTTTATCTGTCCAAAACACTTGGCTCCAAAATGCTTGTGTTTTGTGCAGATATTGTTTTGCATACTGTTTTATATGATTAGATCGCAGGTAAGATTTATTCTGATAGCTCTTCAGTGAAGGCCATGTCCATGTAAGTAACACTGCTTAGTGAAGCAGTGCACAACCACTCTTTGCTTAGTCATATTGGAGTTTTGCTTTGCCTTCCTGCAGTGTATCTGTTATTCTTTTTTCAGTTTTATTAGTCTTCCAGATCTTGCAATGAACGCCACGGTTCCCCTTAAATGACATTTTGGACTATAGAAATTGCTAGCTAGAAGTAATTCAATAGCCTTTTATAGCTTTCCCCCACTTTGCAGGCTTCAATTAGTTTTATTTTCAGACCTTGTTATTTGCTTAGAAGAGCCCATGGTATTTTAGGTTTGCACAATGCTTTAGGAGTTAATTTATTAGGCTCTGGAGCTGTCATCAGCTAACAATTCCGAATGACAATTCTTGACCAGACTAAAACCTAACATGCTAAGCCAGATCAGACTTAACACCTAACAAGTTCTGAGACCTTACAGCTCAAATGGGGCTTGAAATGTTGCAAATGCCACATTTACTCTTTTTTTTAACACTTTTTAGCTCATTAAAATATAACTGTACATTAACAGTTTCATAAAAATGTTGTTTTGGTTTGGTTGCTGTCACAGTTGTATTGTATCAACAAAATATGTAATTTGGCCAGGGCAAACGTTTGCATGGAACTGTATTTGCATGTTTTCTTATATCATAAAATGCTCTCCTGACCTATATTTGTTTCGTAAACCTTAAAAAAAAAAAAGCACCTTTTGTCATTTTTTTTTATATTCTAGTTGAGCTATTCAAGCATAATGAGCACCAAAGCTGATCACTTATAAAATTAGGGTAAGAAAATAATACTTACATATAAACAAACTCATTTTAAAATGCTTTACACTTTTTATTTTCTACATATCACCAATTTATTGCTCTTATCAATCATTCTTTTAATTTACATTTATAGGTTCTTTATCATTAATACAAATGCAAAAAAATTTAAACAAAGACCGTATTTACGTTTGTTTCATAAATCCCAGCTAGCGGCTGTTGATTTAGATTTTAGCAGCTGATTTAAAACACTGCTCTGTTTCAGTGCTCTCAAATTAGAAATATCTTCAGAAATTACAGGTATATCTTTGTCTTGATCAGAATTGCCTGATTCTGCTTCATCATCTGACAATGTGCAAAGCAGAGCATCATTTTCATAGGTTGGAAAATAATACCTACAAGTAAAATATGAGAGAATTACACACAATTTTAAAACATATTAAATAACTTGTGATGTATAATCAGTGTGTTAAAATATGTTAAAACCAAAAAAAAAACAAAAAAAGATGTATACTCTTTGTTTGCTCTCAAAATTAAATTATTTAATGTTAAGTAAACAATATTTTAAACATTACAAAAATCCATCACCAGACAATTATGAAATGCATACACTACCAGTCCAAAGTTTTAGAACACCTCAGTTTTTCTTCAAATTTAATGGTGAAAAGGTAAGAAGTAAACTGCCAGAAGTTTAAATTGAAAGTTTAGATTAGTAAACACAGAAAATAAAGGGAAATTTCAGAATATTACAAACAGGCCTTCTTCAGGAAAGAAATAATAGCTTACAACCTGCAGATGTTCTGCAGCAATGAAAGTAAATGAAGCATTGCAAGTTGAAGCGAAAAATTTACACAGATGTCCCAGCTTCTGTTGATTACTTCAAAATCCTCTGTCTGTTTTAAAGCAGAGTTGGAACAGACTATGTTACTACATCCTCTGAAGATTAAATTGGAAGAAAAACTGGAAATACTGAGGTGTTCTAAAGCTTCTGACAGCAGTGTATATTAGAACATTAAAAAAAATTCTCATAATGTTTAAACCAGATACACTGAAACATTTTATAATGAAGCTGTCAATATAAATAGTCTAATTTTCATGTTATATTTTTCATGAAGAGCATTACTTACTATTTATACAAACAGATTTTAAATTTATTTAAAAAATATAATTCATAATATATCCATTTTAGTTTGTTTACATTCAGATAGTTAAAGGATAAGTTTAACCTGAATAATACCTATTTCTTTGTAACCACTGTATATACTAATTTGCGAAATAAAGTTGTGTTCTGTAATTAATTTTTTTTTTGATAAATTTTAAAAATACATTGTCTGTCCATACAGCTTACAATTGGAATAATGGATACACAGGTTTATAGGTGAATGACCTATTAACACTTATTAAATACATCCACTTTGAAGCAGCAAAGGTTTTGATTTAAAAAAATATGCCTTTTGTGTTTATGAGGCATCCTTGTGATAATGAAAGGAAACTAGAAATAGTTACTTGAGCAGATATTATTGGAACTATTTCTTTTGAAGTAGGAATATATTTCCTTTTCGCTTGCCTGCTCACAGCCTAGGACATGGGTGGAGTTATGACAACAAGATCCCAGTACCAAGTTATATTCTGCTTATAATCCTACTTTTTCCTCTGCAATTCTGTTTTTTCAACAGTTATGTTTTATTATGTTTTATTTTTGTTTGTATATCCATTTTCTTGTCTGTTTTCATTTTTTTGGATTGTACTCTAATTTTTGTTTGTGTTTTGCTTTCTGGGGCCACTGCGGATATTTTTACAGTCAAGATAATTCAAACTTTAAGGCATGTATCTTCTGCCTTTAATAAAAAGTTGTGTTGAGCTGACAGTTATGAAGTTAACCAAAGTAGAGTTGGATTATATTTCTGCAAAGTAAAGTATTGGAATGAATTTGGAGAGCACATTTGTACCAGGAAGGGTAACCCATTAGAAGTAAAGCTTTATATTTGAACCCAAAATAGTCAATCATTAAAACACCATGAAATAACTTCTCTAGCAACACAGCTCACATCAACAAAGTATGAATATTACTGAAATTTACCTCACAATATTGTGGAATGAAAACCAAAAGTAACAAAAATAACTTTACACAATTAAAATTACAAAGCTCCATTGAGCTCCAAATATACTGTAAATATATATACGATTCAAATGAATCAATTATAGATGAAGATGAGAAAGACAGAAAATAAAATTGAGATAAAAATCTTTAAAAGGAAACAATGTGAAACTGCAAAGCAGTGAAAAGTTTAATAAGACTCACAAAATTGACATGTTTTATCAGTTTCATACAAAAACCTGTCAATATACCTGTATGTTATTTTTTGAAAATGCATTTCTTATGTTCAGATTAATCAGACATATACAGAATATACTCTAAATTTACAGGTCTGAGGGATATACAGTACTTTTACAGTTTTAATGAGATATACAGTACTTACTGTGGCTGGTCCCACACTGATATATCTGGCAATTTCATTATATGTTTAGCTTTGTCCACATGTTTAAAAACATCGGCTTTACTGGAAAACTTTTCCTGGCAGCCATAACATCTGCACTGATAAATTTCTCGTCTGATGAAGTTTATTAATTTTACTTGATGGTAAAATCCTAGCCCTGTGAAAACATTTCAATAATTAGAAAAACATCTGATGCACAGTTCTCAAATAAATGAAACTGCTGTGCAACGCAAACTGTTACTATTTCCGAAGTATAGTATATGCAGACATTTTTCAGATTAGTTATAAACTGACATTTTTAACATACATATCAATTCAATAAAAGTACAATTAAATCTTAGGCTCACCTTATCATAAATGCTCTCCACAGTACGCAAACAGAGAGATGATCTACTTTGGAAGTGCTGTTATACACTTTCTGTAATATTTCTGATTACATAACACAAGTAACCTGGGCACTTCAAAAATAACCTACGATACCATAGACTTGATACAATGTGTTAATTAACCCAAAACCCTGTTCTGAAAAGCTTCTATAATTTGTCTACTTGTGAGAAGCACCAAGTCCATTGGACTTCTAGGTCTTTATCCTGAGGTGCACCAGGTTTTTAGTTACAGTTTTATCATCATAATTAAAATAAATTACTCAATTCTTATGTGAACAGGAATTTACATTCACCCCATTAAATATTTTCCTTTTTTAAACTTGGTGGAAATATTTGTTTTTCATTAAAACAGTATCTCTATAGATATAAAGTGTTAAAACAGCCAGCGTTCTCCAAAGGGCAGGAATATCCGATGAACAAAGGTAAAAGGCTTGAGTATGATTGTAAATCTTGTGGTGCACATCTGTGTCACGTCATCTGGCATTCACAATAGTGGTGGAATTTCAGATGAAAAAAGGCAACAAGAAGCACAAAGAAGAGGTATGTAAGGCATGTCTGGCGAACAGAGATTTATAAATACACAACGTGATCAAAACAGATGGACTTATTGTACATTTTTCACATACAAAATATGTATTTATGTTTATTTAAATTATACAAAAGACTACAAAATGTTGCATGATGTTTATTATATTATCTCACCTTTATCTATATAGTAGATGCCACATATGTTTATAAATACAAACATTTCATGGGGTGTATTTACATTTTGATATGTCGACAGTAACATGACTTTTGTTTATATTTAACCAGTGTAATTACATGGTTTTATCAACCTTGCAGAAAACATATTCTATATATTTTTTTACCATTAAAGCAAATTTGTCCAAGTATTTTTATGAAAGCATTCTACAAGTTTTCCATGCAAGTGTAACTTTTAATTAGCTTAAATAGGTTACCTAAAACTAAAGGAACAAATTGGTACCCAAAAGCAAAGGGAAATATAGCTTTTCATGCATTTTTACAAATAAATCTCATCTAGAATAAAAGTGATCCCTTTGTTAAAACATTTCTTCTTAATAAGCAAAATGCTAATTCATATCTATGTCAGATAACTTATAAAAATACTGAAAGTTTAAATCAGCAGTAAACTTCACATCCTCTACTCACCTAAATTAGTCTTTAGTTTTTGAAGGTCAAAGCCATGAAAATCCTAAACACATAAACAATACAATATGTATTTGCCTCTTTTACATGAAAACTAAATGAAATGGATAAAAACATAAATAATATAAAGAATCAAAAATTCAACATACAATAAATAAAAATAAAGGAAATACATCCTCTATTAAGAACAATTGTAAATATATAAAATAAGAAATTCCACATAAAATCTCTCTTAACATAAGCTGTACTAATTTTGTGAATATTTTAATTATAAACAAGATGGCATAAAAAACAAAATAAACAATAACAAAAAACTACTTGAACTCTAGAGATGCACAGTCAAACACTACCCCCCTCCAAGGGTGCAGAACAGGAAAGATACCTTTTACATTTTTAAATTGCACTAATCACCTATCCCAAAAAATCAAGCTATAAAATTCCTCAATTTGACTATTTGCAATTCCCATTATTAACATTTTTATCAATAGAGTCTTATTCTCTTCAGGAATTAACATTAGTTAAAAATGGATGAGTGATATTTACCTGTCTTTATGTACTGAAAAACAAATTTAGTTTGTGGGAAAGCTTCAGAAGTGATGTACAGTATATATAAAAACACTAAGAGGTGTAATTACATTGCTGAACTGAGTCTGCCTACTTACGTTCAGCCAATGCTCAAAATATTATGTTATTTGAAAACCTTATTTTCTTAAACTGTGCTTAAAAGTACCAGGATTAAAACTGCATGAATATTAAGTAAATTAATAAAACAAAAATGGGTTTCTTTTTGTATCTGTGCACCAACTACCAGTGAAAAATCACAATATGTAAATAACTCAACTGCAAAACAAAGTTGATAGTAAGATAAATGGGGGATTGTGCATGATTACAATAAACATAAAGCCCTAAAATCTTTGACTAGCAATAAATATGCCTAAGAGTGCATAAACAACAGATTATATCAAACTTAACTTACTGATAAAGGAAAGAGGGCCTCAAAAATGTTACTTTTTGTCCAGAAATGCTAACAACTGGAGTTTTCATTTGCCTTTTCTGCCATGTCAAAAAGCTTAGCATGAGTTTACATTTTAACCAAACCAACTCTTTTTAAAGAGATTTAAAGAATCTTAACTTGGACTGAGTAAAACTATTCTCAGGGTAATCTTTATGTTTGGGTACCTTTACTTGACTTCTAACCATTAAAACTATTCTCAAATACTGACAGTATTTTCTCATTTATTTTGACAGCAGCAATTCAAAGCCATCTATGGCTGATTCCTGTGTTATACCTTATGTTGCTGGGGTAAGGTGCTGACAACCAGCTCACTGCATACTTGGATTAAGCAGGTTCAGAAAATAATGAACTACTGGAATTATACTTTAAAAATTAATCAAAGAATGTATGGTGTGTGACTATTCTGATTAGTTAATGTCTTATTTTCAGAATAGTCACGCACCATACATTTGCTGATTAATTTTTAAGTATAATTCCAGTAAGGATAATATAAATAAAAGATAACTATGCTTGTTAATCAACTCACCTTCATGTGACTATAAAGTTTATCTGTTGTTTCTGACTGATAATCACAAAACAAGCAAACAGCACAAACAGGGTGATCTTGCCAGTCAGACCAATCACTAATATTCACAAAAAGAAAACGTTAAACAAGAATTAACCATTTTGTTGGGAAACAAAAAACAATTTGAAAAGCAGTTGTTTAGGTATTTTACTTGACTAATGCTTAACACTAGAATTACCAGAGCCTACGAAAAAACTCGTAATTCCGTCCCACCTTAAATTGCTTCTTAAATCCCTTCACACCTCTCCGCCAGTGTCCTTTGTCCTCTAAATGTGATGATAAAGAGAAGCTAGGAGCAGCCGGCTATTCCATCCCCCCACCAATTTAGAACGTGCACGAACTTCTCTCAGCTCATGCCTTGATTGAGTATCTGGGAGTGAAGTGGAGTTTTAGAGTGTAAATAATAGATCGTTTTTTTGGAACACATGCATTTCATGTCTGTTCCGTTTCTACAGTAATCTGTGTCAACACATTGTTAAAACAGAAACGTTTTTTATATTCTAGTAGTAGATGACAAAATGTAGGCATAAACTATATAATGTATGAAGCCTGAAGTCCAAATAGCAAAGAAACATTTTCACAAAAGGTTCAAATATAACACAACAATTGCGCTTTTATTCAAAAATATAACTGCAGAAACAAAAAGCCGCCTTAACATGCGACATTGACAGCTATTTATTGTAATTGCATCCGTGGTTCAATAGAATCAGTTCCCGTTTGGGAATCAAAAGGTCGCAAGTTCGATCCTGCACCACTCTGTTTTGAGAAGTAAACTGCTTTTAGTCTTACTATTTTAGAATAAAAGCATACATTTGATTTCGGTCTGTAACAGCCGGTGCAATTTATGATCCTTGTAAAGGTTAGCTTTTTTTTTTTTTTTTTTATTCACTTTTCATTCCCTCAGTCGCATTCAGAATCAATCTATACAACCCCATCTGACATGGCTGTTTTCACTAAAGACGCACTATAGCTCTGCAGTGTACCACGATGCATACTAACTTTTATTCAAGTGCACTTTTTCCATCGCCTTTTCCTGTAAGAAGCAATGTACACACTTCTCTCTATGCTGTGGTTTCTATTACACACCTGAAAGAAAGAGACAATATATGTGAAAATATCATCGCACTAATGCAATATTATTTGAAAACGAACAGCGTCAGATCGGGTGTCAATTTATGCAGTAACTGGAAATTCTCTGATGTGGGACCTTCCCCAAGGGAAGAAAGTACAGTGTCAGGTGCTCATTCAGTGTAATAGGAACCATAGCACAGAGAGTTGTGTGCACTGCAACAAGTACACGTGTCGTAAATGCAGGAAGGACGGTCCTTGGGTGTGTGGGAACTGTTAATATTTGAATATGATGATTTTATATAGCACGGAATGAAAATCAGCACTTCTTAGCATTGCACCATGCAAGCTGTCGTATCAATCGCCTACTGTAACTTGCTTTCTTTTTTCTTCGGTTATACAGGTAGTCTTGAATAAAAGTGCACTTGTTTTGTTTGCGAAATGAAGTGTCTGCGTGCACTTTTCGTGGCATTACACGTGTATTTTTTGAGCATGCCCGTTTGAGCATGCTCAAACACAGGAACATAAGTTATTGTCAAAGTATAACAAAACAATGGGCAGATGGGGAGTGTCTGATGATTGCATATAGCGCCGAAGTTACTGCTCTTTACCATTCTCTCCTCTGCATGTCCTGGAGTACAAAAGAAACAGCATACAGCAACATGTGGGGACTGGCAGGAACACTCAATAAAACTGAATAAAAAGAAAATCAAGTGACGGTGAGATACGAAGAAGGCAGCTTCGCCAGCGTTTGTGTGTCAGAACCTGGTTTGGGTGGGCGTTAGTATGCATTGTGGTACACTGCAGAGCTATAGCGCATCTTTAGTGAAAACGGCCGTGTCAGATGGGGTTGTATGGATTGATTCTGAACACGACTGAGAGAATGAAAAGTGAATTAAAAAAAAAAAAAAGCTAACCTTTACAAGGATCAAAAATTGCACCGGCTGTTACAGACTGAAATCAAATGTATGCTTTTATTCTAAAATAGTAAGACTAAGAGCAGTTTACTTCTCAAAACAGAGTGGTGCAGGATCGAACTCGCGACCTTTTGATTCCAAGGCGAGAACTGATTCTATTGCACCATGGAGGCGGTTATAATAAATGGCTGTTAATGTCGCATGTTAAGGCGGCTTTTTGTTTCTGCAGTTATATTTTTGAATAAAAGTGCAATTGTGTTATATTTGTACCTTTTGTGAAAATGTTTCTTTGTTATTTGGACTTTAGGCTTCATACATTATATAGTTTATGCCTACATTTTGTCATCTACTACTAGAATATAAAAAATGTTTCTGTTTTAACAATGTGTTGACACAGATTACTGTAGAAACGGAACAGACATGAAATGCGTGTGTTCCAAATAACGATCTATTATTTCCACTCTAAAACTCCACTTCACTCCCAGATACTCAATCAAGGCATGAGCTGGGAGAAGTTCGTGCACGTTCTAAATTGGTGGGGGGATGGAATAGCCAGCTGCTCCTAGCTTCTCTTTATCAGCACATTTAGAGGACAAAGGACACTGGCGGAGAGGTGTGAAGAGATTTAAGAAGCAATTTAAGGTGGGACGGAATTATGAGTTTTTTCGTAGGCTCTGGTAATTCTAGTGTTAATAATACCAAAACTGTTTTGTTTCTGAACTATTCATAATAGACATGTGAAATGTTTGAAAATAAAGCTTACTCATCTTGATCATCTGTTATTTCCCGGTCATCTTCAGACTGAACTTCTTCCCACGTTTTTCCTAGTTCCTAAACAATAGATTCTTATAAACCACAATGCATTTATATAAAGCCAAAGATACTCATACACACATAATATGTTGTTTACATACTGTACTTGTCCTGAAACAAAAAAATAATTTCTCTGTGAATCCTGGTGTTGACTGTTGCAATATACTGACAACCTTGACAGAGAGTTCATTTACATACACACACAAAACTGGGATAAGGCAAAGTAAGGCAGAAACCTGGTTACTTAAAAATGAGGCAACATGTGCAAGTCCACTTCCACGTCCAAAGGAATTCTCCTTTGGCAGAACACACCGATATAAAAATATTAAACTTCATTAACAGCCACCATGAATATGAAAACATATGTTGCTGAGTTTATCAATGTTATTCCAGCTTATCAGCATGAATATAGTGATTTCTGAAATATTACGAAAAAACATCTTGCTTTACCTTCTTACACTCACTAAATGCTCACATGCTATTAACTGAAATAGTGATGCATAGATTTCGCCTCACATTTCCTCTCCTCATTAACAAACAGTGTAATGAACTTAACATCGTCTAACTCAAAGGCATTTTTACCTAACTCTGTCATCTTTACTTTAGGCAATCATTGTTTTCAGAGGAAAATTTGCTCTTACATAAGTAGGCCTGAAAATAGTTCTAATTATACAGCTGGTTTAATTCTTTGCACTTCTCCATCATTAAAGCATTGTTTAATTTAATTTCCTTGCACTCCATAAGGTGGGACTCTAATTTCACTCCTGTTTTAAAACATTCTCTTCATGAAAATATTATCAGTCATAAATAGATAATTATTATTGTAAGGTTTAGATTTTTGACATTCATTTTTTTAAACTGCTTAATTTGGTCACTTTACTACTGATTTTTTGTGATATTGTTAACACTGCCTCTTAAATATAAGTTATGAACTACAAGAATATCAATAATGCTTTGCACCTATCTACTATCAAAAACATATTTTGCAATTAACAGTGGGAGTTGAAGAAACACATGGTTAGCCACAATGTCATGTGGCTTTTGTATGTGCTCAAATGTAAAACTGTACAATGGGGGAAAGAAAAATGCATATACAGTACATATGCTTTTTAAAATATCAAAACTAAATACTTTGTTTAGTGTTGCATGAAACACTTATCATTTATTTAAAGATAAACAAAAATGAAATTATTTATTTTTAAAATGTTTTACATTTCATATACAGAAAGATCAAGTGTGTTCTTGATATCTAGCCTTATTTTACATATTTACTGTAATTCACACTGTACTGTAATATATAATTGACATTTCTCTAGAATTAAGGCCATTTCCCTAATTTTAAAGTATTCTCAGTAGTGTACATTACAGTACATTCATTTTAAAAAAGTAACTAGATCTATTCCAAAGCCATGGTGATCTACGATTTCACTTGACAGTAAACAATATGTTTAGAGAAAAGTAATCTAACATCTAACTTGTTAGCAATATTTCATACAATACTAAATACTGTACGTGGGTGATTTTTCCCATGCATGTTGCTGATATGCAGGACTATGAAAAGGTAAAACTTAAAACTGTATAATAAAGTATCAGATTGTCTTACCAAATAGTTGATAACATAGAACCGGTCATATTCTTTGTTTTTTGCATTTATTCTGCGATGCTGTTTCTTCCTCATATGATCTTTCAGGGTATTTTTATCCCTGAAGACTTTTTCACAGTAAAGACACTGCAAACTAATATAAAAAAAAAGTATGTTGTCTGTTTTAAAATAATACAGTTTTGCATTTTAACATGACAATTACTTTAATAATTCAATTATGTATACAACTGCTATATATTAAAATATTTATAATCCACAGCATCATGAAAACTATACCATAGCTAAAAATTCAGGGATTAGGATTACTACTTTATTCTTCCACTTTTACATAAGCAACAGTAAGTGTGCGTGTGTGTATATACACACACACACACACACTTCTCAAAAAAATTAAGGGAACACTTCATCATTACAGTCTAACACCAAGTCAATTAAGCTTCAGGGATATCAATCTAACCAGTTAGGAAGCAAAAGCAATTGTGAATCAATTTCACCTGCTTTGTTGCAAATGAAAGTGACAACAGGTGCACTGGAGAGGCAACAGCAAGACAACTCCCAAAAAGGGAATGGTTCTGCAGGTGCCAACGCAGACAATTGCTCTCTCCTAATCCTTCGTAACTGGTTCTTCTCTAGTTTTGTGTTTGGTTAGTGTCCTTGGCACTACTGGTAGCATGAAGTGGTACCTGCAGCTGATTTCACTGTTAGTCCAGCTCCTCCAGGATGGCACAATCATATGTACAATTGCAAGAAGGTTTGCTGTGTCTCCCAGCACAATCTCATGAGCATTAGATACCAGGAGACGGGCTGTTGGCTGTGGGGAACTGTATAGGGCCATAGAAGGCCATCAATGCAGCAGCAGGACCGGTATCTACTCCTTTGTGCAAGGAGAAACAGGAGGAACACTGCTAGAGCACTACAAAATGACTTCCAGCTGGCTACTGGTGTGCACGTTTCTGACCAAACTGTCAGAAACAGACTCCATGAGGGTGGCAGGAGAGCCCAATGTCCTCTAGTGCTCACAGCTCATCCCAATGAAGCTTGATTGGCATTTGCCAGTGAACACACAATTGGCAGCTCCGCCATTGGTGACCCTTTCTCTTCACAGATGAGAGCAGGTTCACACGGAGTGCATGTCACAGACGTTAAAGAGTCTGGAGACGCTGTGGTGAATGTTATGCAGCCTGCAACATCATCCAGCATGACTGGTCTGGTGGTCGGACAATGATGGTCTGGGAAGGCATATTCTTGGTGGGTCACAGAAACCTTAATGTGCTAGATAATGGTACTCTGACTGCTGTTAGGTACAAGGATGAAATCTTCAGTGCCATTGTCAGACCTCACACTGGTGCAGTGGGCCCCTGGTCCCTCCTGGTGCAGGATAATGCCTACCCTCATGTGGCAAGAGTGGATGCCAGAGTTGCTCTACAGTTGTTCTATGGGGTTTTAAGTCTGGGGTTTGACTGGGCCACTTAAGGGCAAAGACTTGTTCCAAAGCCACTCCAGCATTGTCCTGGCTGTATGTAAAAGATGGTGAAACTTGGATCATGTGATAAGTTGTTTACTTTAGTTTTCTAACTTTCCTAGTTATTTTCCAGAGTGTATAGGATGATTTACTACTATAGGTATATTCCGAAGACTTATTTTTAATAATCATATGCTTATAATAATCAATAATAATCAGCAGAAACCAAGTTATGTTGAAAAACTCCAAAAGGTCTTAAAGAGAATACTGAAAACAAGACATTAAATCTACAAAGAAAATAAGGCTAAATGATTAAGCATACGGGAATGGGCTTGTCCTGTGTAAAAAAAAATTATAAAAAATAAATCGGATGAGGTGACATCAAGGTAGTAGCTGAAGAACTTCTCAGAGTATTTTCATCTACTCCAGGACCATTACCTTGCCATAAAGTATGCTTCCTCACAATTCTCTGTTAAAATGATTCCATACTATAAACTGAAGTTGTAAACACATGCTTCTCAGAGTGTCACCTTATTATGTGTACTTTTGGGTAGTTTGGGATGAATCTTGTAAGTTAATCTTTAGTTTCTGTTAAGTTAGTGCAATTTCTTGTTTCCCTGTGCCAACAGGGTGATGTTTTACGAGCAAGTTCCATGCCATTGTAATAAATAGACAACCTTTATAGTGTCTCAGCTGTATACAAATTGAGTCACTAGCAATTTTAAATTAACAGAGAATGCTGTCAAAGGAAAATAAATACATGGATGTTTGAAGACTGCTTCAAAATCAAGACTTGACTCTGCCTAGTTATCTGGCTGGCAGGCAGCAAGATGTCAAAGAACTACAGTATCTTTAACAGAAAAGATAATCAGCATGCTGTTGTTGTAGTTCCTAACAATAAGGAATGCATCTTATAAGGGAAGCTGCTGAGGCAATATTTTAAAAGAGTGTTTCAAGAGGATAAGCTCAGCTGCACTTTCCAATTCAAATTTTACATTTTCAAATGTCACACATTGTAAAAAACAGAGTTCAGTTCTTTGATAATGTGCTGTAGGGCAAATTGGCTTTGCCCACCTTTCTTTTCCATCTCACATGAGACAACAGCAGCAGGTGCAGTCCTTTTGGCTAAATTTGACATCAAACTCATACCAAGTAAAAAAATTATTTTCAGCAAACCAAAGGATGAATTTCTATGTGAAAATGAGAGAGATGGACTTTTAGTTTGCAGGGTCTGCATCTTCCTATCTGATAAGACAATATCAATCACAGTCAAATGATACTGTTGCCAAGCATATAACAGACTTCAAGGTGCCTCAGTCAGGAAGACTGATATCTAATTAAACTTCTTCAGGCTTTGATGAAAAAATCTGCGCACAGTTATCAAAAAAAACATTGGACCTAAATGTACCTAAGACATAGTTACCAAAATGCCTATCCTTTATAACCAAATTTCAGCACTAGCTCCCTGTACTTTGCCCCAGCTAAGCCTGGGCTCAGCTTCTACTCCATAACTTCTGTTGTCTAGGGTGCAAGCCGCAACATAAAAACAGAGTTGTCCTATCACCCCAAAGGTATTCTAGTGCCATGCCTCCAGCAGAAGAATGCCCATGATGAAGTTGTGTTTGGGTAGTGCATTGAGCCTAGTTTCACTAAAGGAGAAAGAGGTACACAAACATCTGGAAAACCACAAAAAAAGAAAAAAAAAAAAAAAAAGGAGCAAAGCACGTTCATCTTTCTCCTTCATTGTATTCCAGTTAAAATCTCTCCCAGGGTTCTGAAGAGTGAAGACTTCAAAACAAATAATTGCATCCTTCCCAGGAGACAAAAATAACCAGACAGGCTCAAGTATTATTTCTTTATATTATTGGCTCAGAGATTGCTTTAAACCTCAAAGCTAGGGCAAGCCCATTGAACAAATTACTATATAGAGTATATTTCTGGCTGCTTGTGTTGAGCTGAAGATAATAACCTGAGAGATGGATAAATCTTTAGCTCTTGTAAGTTTTTCCTTTAAAATTAAATAGGAAAACTGTGAGTGCCAAAACCTGTTCCTTTACACTCACAGCTTTAAATGCCAATACAGCTTTAAATGCATAACCTCACAGAGAGGGAGTGAGTAAGAACAACCCCAAATGAGTTGTGAAGAAAATCTACACCACTCTATCAAAGCATGCAGGCACAGAGTAACTGATAACTAGACAAAGATGTATCAATCTAACTACCTAAAAGACCAGAAAACTTAACCACCCCCCCCCCCCCACGAAAAGAGGGGGGGGGGGGGGGGGGGTTAGCGAGGGGGCCGGGGAGCGATGGTGATTCTGAATGCATACTACAGAGATGCGGACGGATCAACTGCCGGCTTGCTTCTGCCGAGCTGCATGTTTTGCTTGTTGCACTGTGCATCAATCATTTAAAAGCCTGTACAGCAGCTGCCCTTTTGTCTCACTGCTTTGTCTCGTGGGGTGTCAAAGTGTCTCTCACGGGATGTCAAAGTGTCTTCCGAGAAGG
>JANRMT010062792.1:97924004-97946616 GCA_026402145.1 Polypterus bichir lapradei
AACACTCATAACAGTGACAAAACAATTACATTGTCAATCATGTTACATTATTATTAAAATGTTTCCTTTTCTTTTTCATTACTTCTTTAACACACTACTTCTCCGCTGTGAAGCACGGGTATTTTACTAGTAAATAATAAATAAAAAACACGCTGCTTTTAACTTTCTATACTTTGTCTTTATATCTAGAGTGATTGAGTTAATAAGGTAAAGTATATATTAAGAGCACCTGGGGCAGCTGAAAGTTTGCCATACACTCTGATCTGCAAGGTTTATTAAGCCTGAGGGTGAGAGTCCAACACAATAGTAGGGAACAATACGTAAAGCAAGGCATTCTTGGTTTATAAATGACCTATAGCCAAGGATGTTGAGTCTTTGTATCTTTGAATATATTCCTAGAGACCAAAGTAATATTTAGGTCTGAGATATATTTAAAACATCATATGTTGTTTCTGCCGATAATATGAAAGTCTCCTGAAATGCTGAATGAGTGTCAAGTTGTGTATCTGTTATTCATAAGGCACTTGTGTGGTTTTGAAGTGCTAGAAATGAACCAGCTGTGGATGCGTCAGTCATAGGGGACTATTGTGGTTAGGGTCTGTGTGTATGTGTAT
The DNA here is from genome assembly GCA_026402145.1 of Polypterus bichir lapradei. Classification (NCBI taxonomy): domain Eukaryota; kingdom Metazoa; phylum Chordata; class Cladistia; order Polypteriformes; family Polypteridae; genus Polypterus; species Polypterus bichir. The sequence goes on from JANRMT010062792.1 coordinate 97,924,619, forward strand.
ATCTATATGTGTGTGTGTTACTCTTAAGGTGCAAAAGTAGACCAACTCGTTAACAAATCTGATGAGTACACTTATCCTTGAAGAAAACTGGTAAAGGGGAAGTAGAGGGAAATATCACAATAAGATGCATATAAATGCACACTATGTTAAGTGAGAAGTTTTATAATTAGTTTCTTATGCTGGTTGCTGCTTGTGTATTCCATGAATTATTTAAGTATGACTAATGTCTTTATAAACTATTTATACAGAAAAATATTAGGTTTTGCTTCATTTATTACTTTATATTTCTAGATGATTGAAAAGTATCATTTTGCTTTTTACTTTTAAATACCAAACCAGTTTTATGACAAGCAGTATGACTTTAGAAAATTGTTCTTGTGGTAGCATTTGTTCAGGTGCTTCTTGTTACTGGTGGGATGCAGTGTCAGGTAGGAAAAGAGAAAAATACAAGTAAAGATGCCAAGCATCAGTACTCTTTTGTAATAAACCTACATGCTGCTTACCGTTTACAAATGTTTTCAGAAATCACAGAAATATGAGAGCATGGTTGCTCATTTTTATACTATTTCTAACAAAAATGTTTCTAATTCATTTGTTATTTTACGTACCCAACTGATTGAAATGTGTTTTTTGCTCTTCACTAATAAATACTTATACAGTACATAATGAAGCAACAACCCTAGAAAGTACTTCTTTTATAATTGAAAATATATGCTAATTTTTAATGTGAAAATGTATTCAAACAACATATGTTGTTTACTAAGAATGTATTTATGCTAATATTCACTCAATGTTGTGTTAGACTATCTATGACTTTTGAGGGTAGGGCAATACGGATTGGCTATTAGGATGCTGAGCTGATGGGCGAAGCTTTGGTGCTTGTCATGCTGAAAAAAAAAAACTGTGGATGTTCTAGTGTTAAACAGGTTACAGTGCATCCGGAAAGTATTCACAGCGCATCACTTTTTCCACATTTTGTTACAGCCTTATTCCAAAATGGATTAAATTTTTTCCTCAGAATTCTACACACAACACCTCATAATGACAACGTGAAAAAAGTTTACTTGAGATTTTTGTGAATTTATTAAAAATAAATTTAATAAATTTATTAAATGCCACGGGCTACCTGAGCATTGTTTCTGACCATGTCCATCCCTTCATGACCACCATGTACCCATCCTCTGATGGCTACTTCCAGCAGGATAATGCACCATATCACAAAGTTCGAATCATTTCAAATTGGTTTCTTGAACATGACAATGAGTTCACTGTACTAAAATGGCCCCCACAGTCACCAGATCTCAACCCAACAGAGCATCTTTGGGATGTGGTGGAATGGGAGCTTCGTGCCCTGGATGTGCATCCCACAAATCTCCATCAACTGCAAGATGCTATCCTATCAATATGGGCCAACATTTCTAAAGAATGCTTTCAGCACCTTGTTGAATCAATGCCACGTAGAATTAAGGCAGTTCTGAAGGCGAAAGGGGGTCAAACACCGTATTAGTATGGTGTTCCTAATAATCCTTTAGGTGAGTGTATGTTATAAAAGATTATTTTTTTCATTTCTGGTTTTCACCTTTGCAATTTATCCAGCAAACACTGGCCTGAATTATAACTTCCACTGCACGCAGTTCTTGCATTCAAACATATTGGTACATTTAGCGCTTCTCTTGCCATTTTAGGCATTAATGAGTGGTTTGAGGGTAAACAGCAACACCGGACTCTTTTTATTGAGCGCCGTCATTGTTAGATTTCATATATACAGAGAGTTATTATGAAATAAATGTTAGTTAAATGTTGTTGATATATTTGTTACAGTGATTTATATAAAAAATTGTTAAAGACCTTCTGATACAGACTTCTGCTTGCTTAAAAATAAATTGAAATATATCTTTTAAAAATGTGCCAAGTTCTAACTGCATTGCATGCGCCTCATGTTGTTACCGGTAGTAAAAGCGAACATGACTAAAGTCGCTTCTATTTGAGATAGCTTTAAAGAAAAACTTAAAAATTTAGAGGCCAGTATTTTAAAATTATTTTCGATTTTGAGGTAACCAGAATTGTAAGCTCATTGCTGGAATATAAAAAGATCGCTGCACATGAAACTGCAAAGGGAGCACCCATCCCCCTTAACTTCGTTATCAATACCATACATGAGCGCGTCATATAAATATATATATTCTAGAGTCAACCCTGAGCGAGACAGTGCTCTATATTACTTTAATGGCACAGGTGAAGGCCCCGGTCTGAGTGAAATGTTAATGCCCTGCTAATTTTATACACTCACAAATTAAGTTAGAAAGTCGTATGTATCGTGTCCTTGATCAGGCAACAAATACACCTCTGTAGAATATCTCTACTTGCCTAAAACCTCAGTATGATATACTTGTTCAGAAAAGAAACAAAATATAAAACATTTATAAAAAGGTATCATGATTTGCACTTGTACCATCTTTCAAGAAACTCTAAAACTTATAAAAAATTGTAAATTTAGCACTTAAAGCTTAAAACCTGAGTTGGAAAAGACTGCCTGTAATTGTGCAGATGACGTCCAAATATGAATGAATTACTGGTCTTCTCTGTTGCTTTCACGTTGCAAATGTTACAGAAGATCTTCTAGGGACTCTTTCACGTGAAGATCTGAACATTTCCTTCGAAGAAAACCTCATGGCCAGCAGTACATCAAGAGGTCAGCACTATTTATTTATTTATTTATTTTTAAGAAATATTGTTGAGCATACAATGTAGTTATTATCACTTTTGCTATGTTCTTTTTGTTGAGATTAAAGGCTTCTGTAGCAGCTTTTATGTCAGAAGTGTCCATGTCCTGATGATATTTGAGATCAAGCAGGGGAGAAATATACAGTAAATGATAATAGGGAAAAGGAGGACGTTTATGATATGAAAGTGATGTCAACATAGATATATATTTATAGATGTGGAAATTTGAAGAGTAGAAACTTGGGCTTGGTCCTTCTCATTTAAAATTTTCCATAATTCAATAAAAGCAGTTTGAAATGTCACACCTGAGCACAGGACAGCTCATGCATCCATCAAGGCTGTTGCCCCAACATGTTCACCTCACCATATGAATCTTTATGTAAACACATATTTATGTATGTATGTATGTCATTTATACAAAGTCTATATTAATTTACAAATGTTTTATAAACTTGATCATGGTGCCAGAGAATGATAGCGTGTTACATACTAATTAGTACACACAAGTAAAAATTTCACAGTTCTCATGTAGCACTTATTTAGTTCAATACAACATAGTGTGAAAATATTCCATATCAATAGATAACTGAGCATATATTGCTTCTGTGTTTTATCAGGAAGTAAAGATGATGACTACTATCTTGTTTTTAGTTACCTAAAAATTTTGACAATGAAAATAAGCGGTCAGATATTTGAGCAGTGCTGTCTTTGATTACTAATTTCATTTACGTTAAATAAAAGTAAATATTACCATTTATGTCAGGCTTCATGAAATTTCATAATTCATAAACAGTTTATTGATAACTGGTGACTATTTTCAATGTCCTTTTCCAGTATTTTTTTTTTTAACAGGAGCTGCAGTTTTCTGTACAGCAAGATAACTCACAAGACAGCTGCACATCTTCCTCCTCTTCTGAATATAAAACTCTAAAAAATGCCAGTCTTTCACCTACCCCTCAATCCAGTGAGCAAGGACGTTCCAGAAAACTTTTAAGAGAAGCCATCCCCTCTAAAATCATTCAACTCCCAAGCCCCGAATACATGCTTCATAGTGACAGTGTGTTGGAGCAGGTCAGAAAACACTGCAACGCATAGGGAAAGAGGAGCATTGTATTCTTTCAAAGGATCTGCACTGTAGATTAATTAGAAATACAGTAACAAACATAGTGCCCATACTGAGGACAACAACAAAGGAAGACAAATATACCTCCAAACATGAGGTTTCTTCAATGGCAAAACGTATAGTCAAGTATTATCCAAAGCTATGTGCAGCTGAAGATCAAAATTCATGGGTGAGTGTAAGTAACTAGTTTTTATAGGGGATTTAGACTGAGCAGTCACACCTTGTATTCACTTGCACACTTTTTAAAAGAGTGTAATCTCATTAGAGGAACCTGTGTTTAAACAATTCCTGAAAAAACTACAGAATATCTGCACACCTCAGAACCGACAGGGCTGTATGCCTCAAATAAATAAAGAGATGTCTCGGCGTCACCACTGATAAGCCTGATGCTGCTGAAGTCGAGAATTCAGGCGAGGCCGACTCCACTGCATCATCGGGGAATTCTATTGCTTCAGCGACGCTTTTTAATGTGTCACCTTCTAGTCGTACCCAAGAAGTTACAGCAGAGAAAGAATGTGAACCACCTGGTAAGTGCACAATAGAGATGGTCATATACCGTCTTAGTTCAGACTGTTCAGAAAACACAACTGATTGGATTATTCATTTATATGTTTTTGCAGCTGTTGACACAAAAGTTGACAGCCACCAAATACAGGCCAGGCGCTACGAAACACTACAGGACCTTTACAAGAAGCTAAAGCCAAATAAATTTGCAGTTACCCAGCTCCTTAATCATGAATTTAATGCACAGAGGTCATTTATAGATTCTATGGGAGGCTTACCCATGCTTTAAATAACTGGATCATGTAAATACATAAAACACAGACATTTGACTGAAATATTTTTGAAAATGGTTTCTTAAAACAAAATATGTGCTGAGGTATTGGATCAAATGCATTGTATTCTTAGTTGGAATAATCTTAACTACATCACAGAAGTTAAGAGCAGATGGCCCAGTTTTTATGGAAAAGCACAGCTGTATGAAGTAATGAAGAAGATCCTGAAGCGTCCACATATGCACGACGAGGGTCAAATTTGTCATGCATATTTTATTCAAATTCATTTTATAGTTAGTTATGCACTTTACTCAGTGTTACAGCATGATAGGCCGAAATGAAAGTGAAATTGAAGTTGTTTAAAGTTATATTTTGCAGTTGATGCTCAAAGGGTTGCACTTTTTTATGCCATTTTTTCCATAAAGACCAAGTCTATATTATAGTAAGCCAAACTTTGAGAAATTTCCATGCAAAATATTATTGCTGCTCTCTTTGTCAGTAACTATTGATTTGTGAATTCCAGGTTCCCTTTTCTTCATTGTATTGTAAAGTTGTACTGTGTTATTCTACAATAAATTTTTCCCTTTAATTATGTTTTTAAAAAGCCATTTATTAGCATTGTAAATAGTTTTGTCTAGTATATTTTTAAGACACAACAGAATAATAAACTGACTGACACTATCCTTTATTAGGTATAAATAATGAAGGAATGTTTTAAAGAATACTTAAAACTTTAAATATGATCTGTGTAAGGTTCATTTCAATTCGTTCATGTTCTAGCATATTAGTAGGTAAAAATAATACCAGACATCATATAATTTTTGTTATCATTCTTAATTTGACGCTTGCTGTATGTTGTTGTTTTCATTAAAAGGAGAATGTTTGAGTTATATTAGAACATAATGTGAAAGATATTTAATAGGATTGTTTTTTTTTCATTAGTGAAAAATGCCATCACCATGTTTAGAGCTCTGCCATCCATGTTTCCTTCACTTTCTCTACCCCCAAAAAAGCTGGGAAACAAAACATCAGGCATTAGTTCATGGCCTTAAGGTAAAACTTTGCATTTTTACATTGCTTAAAGGAAAAATAAAGACAGTTACTGCAATTCTATCCATCTGTGACTGGTAGATATTTTCAGGGTTGTTAATGTTAGCTACAGGAACAACATTATACATTAAACGGTTTGATTAAAAGGGCTCAACAGAATATAACAATCTTCAGTTTTTAGTGATTTCTTTGCTATTTCAATTACAAGCTGTGTATAACTGCTTCTGTTAAAATTACACATTAATTCAGTATTATAAATAAGTAAATGTATACTAAATCTGTATAGGACTACAGAGGATAAAATAAATTCAGCCTATTTTCTTTGTTGGTTTTTGTTGGTCTTGAAGACCTTCGAGAATCCTGATGCCTTTCTACAGCAAAGACTGGCCACTGTCTAGTGCTGCCCTTATTGTGGACCAAGATAACTGCATGCTAGCTATTGGAAGAGACCATTTGACAACTTTCCCTTAAGAAATGTTGCAGGAAGGTATCATGTACCTTATGGCGTACTATTATACACTACATCTAACATATCCTAAGTGTATTGCCGCTGTCATCTCTGCAATTCAAACTGAAATATTACTGGACACAATTTGAAGGGAAAATACAAATATGCTAGAAGAAAAATTGTGTAAGCCAAATATGGAACAGGAAATGCATGTCTATGATGTACTGTATATAATTACCATAATATTTGAAAATGAATTAGATAAATTGTAAATAATTTGATATTTTGTGGATTTTAACATGTTAGGTTGTATTTTCTTTGTCCTGTTTTTTGGCAAAGTTACCACTGTTAAAATTTTGTTTATGTAATTAAGTTTATGTTATGCATTTCTGACTGTGACAAGATGAGACTGTCCTGAACTACAATGTACATTAATGATATGGATATGATGTTTGTGTTATATACAAGGTAATCTTCCTGTGCCAACTAATTTTCATGTGCTTATGTTTTTCTCTGTTTCTGTATTGTAAACACAGCAGTAGTGCTATTAGATACTGATGTTATACTTAAATAAAGAGCAATGCTAATGATTATGTCTTTATTGTAAGTTATTTTATCTATTCAGGAAGCCAACATATATCAGGAAATTATATATTAATTATGTGTCTTGAATGTAGGAATGAATTCCTAATTCAAACCTCTGCTAAAATATTTGGTTTCAATTTGAAATGAAGACCATCCTAAAATGAGAGCACTGTGCTACTTTTACCTTATTCTTTTGTAGGTGGACTGAAATTTGTTGTATATATCATGCAAATATAGCTTAGTATGTGTTGAAATTAACTACTTTCATAATTTTTTAAAAATCCAAGTCAATATATCTCACCACATTGGCATATAATTTTGCTTATTTCAAGCATTTCTTTCTTAATAATCGTATTTTTTTTTCTTATTCTGTAATTTTTGTAAAATAATTTTCCTGTTTTAAGATATATGCTCTGAGATTAAATGTTGGACTACCTATTTCAAGATGAGCTAACTTGTTTCAAGTAACAAGACTTTCATTCTCCACTGGTATTAAGAATTTTCCACTTATATTAGTGATTTATTCTCTTGTTCTTTGGCTTCCATTTTTCAGTGTGCTAAAATTTAAGAAAAGAAAACAACTGAATTAAAAATTATTTTCTAATATGCAGTGTATTTCCACTGTAGAAAGTCCAATCTCAAGTAATTTGTTCTAAAAAACAGCATTTTCTACTTATTTCAAACCTTTGGACACCTATCAGAGCTTTCTTATTTCTAGTCTGGAACTAACTTATTTTAAGATTTCTTGGCAAGTAAAATTATCTTGCTGCATGGACAGATAATTTCCCTAATATTAAGTCATTTTCTCCTGAAATTCAGTGTTTATATCTTATTTCTAGGCTAAGTTTTTTTGCAGTGATCTTATTTCTCTTGAACTAAGCATAATAACAAGATACATTTTGCACAAATCTGTGACTGGCAATATAATATTTAACGTCTTATATGGTGGCCAAACAAGTATTTAACCCACCTAGACATATAACTTTTAAAAAAAACTTACTTCATCATGGGGGCTGAATATTTTTCATAGCCATATATTACTGATGCAAAGCTACACCATTTAATTGAACAATTGGCAAAAATGATAAAGAAATATGACTTAATTATTATATCAAAATGGAAATTGCCACTTGCAGTTACATTTCTGAAAGGAATGTTTTTATTCATGAAATTCTGTGCTGAAAATGGGAACAAGTGAAATGCATATATTAATGTGCAAAATTCACCCCTTCCATGTTGATAATTTTTAGACTGTAAAATAAATTTGTTTTTTCCTTATGAAAAACAAAGCAGATTTTACATTTAGAAGATCTGAATGCACCATTGTAAAATCAATAAAAATTCATTTTCCCTCATTTTTTTCATCCATCCATCCAATATCCCACCCGCTATATCCTAACTACAGGGTCACAGGGGTCTGCTGGAGCCAATCCCAAAATTAATAAACACAATTGTTACTGATTAGTGTAAGTTTGGTCTACGTACTTTCAAATATTTATTCGTTACACACATAGAAATATATTGAAGGCTATCCACACTTGCACGTTTCTAAAGTGATTCCTCTTTTTTCTGCAGCATGGAATCACATCTTGTTAGATTTTAATGTTTGAAAGCATGACAATCTTTTGACAGAGAAAGCCCACCCACTAACTTCTAGGGATGAATCAGAGGCAGTCTGAAGTGACAGGAAAACAATTCAGACAAGACATAATAAAATAAATAAATAAATAATAGAACAAGAAGATACAATTCTCTGCTTGGGTAGACCTAGTGTACATAATTTATCCTCTGCTGGGTTCCAGCATCACTTTCTTGCAAATATGTAAATGAAAATATATATAAAAAAATGACAAAATTGAACACATTTAACTGTTTTTAAAAGCCATTTTGCATTCAACAGAGTTGGATGATATATTCTCAGATACCAAATGTGGTTGTGCAATGCCACAAAAATACAAAAATCTGTAATCCTATAACCACTTTTTATATGGGATTCAAAACAGAAGAATATAAGATATATGAAAACACAATATAGACTAGATAAACAGATACTTTATTAATCCCCAAGGGGAAATTCACAATATAGACCCTGGTATAGTAATGCATACACTACTTATAATGTAGCATATAATACAAAACATTAAACTTTTAATCGAAAGACTATGTATACTGTTTCTGCTTTGAACCTCAAAAAAAAAGCATTTAGCAGTGCGAATTACCTGTCAGAATACACAGATGGCATTCTTTTTTGATGTTGATTTACTTAGCTTGTCAGTTCAATGTAGTAAGTCACTCGTATGGTTTAACAAATGCATTCATTGTTACATAATAAGCTGTAGTACATTTATTTTACGTTTAGAATTTTTTCTCTTAAAAGCCCCACTGACACTTACTTATCAAGTTTTTTCTTCAGCATTGTCAGGAACTCACCAACATACACAATATTGTCAGGCAACCCCATGTTGAAGCCGTGATCTTTTGCCATATGGTTAAGAATTTCAGACCTTAAGAGGAGACACAATACAAACAGTGTGCATTATTTTCTACTCTTTCAAACCACTGATCCAAGGCCCTGCATAATTTAGCAAGAGATAAGAGTAAATGTCAAACCTTATTCACTATATTGAAGATACAGTACATGTAAAGAATTCCCAAGAAATTCCAAACTAAGTCTTTTGTCTATTATAAAGCTTATATTTACAATTCTTATCCATTTTCAATATTTATCCTAAAAGGAAGGACAATGTTGTCCTATAGAAATCCTCTTTAAATTTATTTTAAGTGTACATAAGTCTGACTCTAGTTAGTAGTTTTCATTTGTTATACAGGAATTCTAAAATGTATAGTAAATTAATTTAAATTAAACAAAAACAGAACATCTATTTTCTAAATGTATCAATAAAAGGCAGAAAATAAATTTGATCCTTTTTATATTATTATTATATATATCTGTAAGAAAGCAAAAATGTTTACTTTTTTTCAAATTTAGCATATATTATTTTGCTTTACAAGAATAAATAAATTAGTTTTTTTTCCCCCAAATATTCAAAATATAAATTTAACACTGGTCTTACTACTAGCGGGTGATGGAACAGTCCTTACAGATAATGCTGCAATTGTGACCTGCTGGGCTGGCTACTTTGAGCAGCTGTTTTACACTAGAATTACCAGAGCCTATGAAAATACTCGTAGATCCGTCCCACCTTAAATTGCTTCTTAAATCCATTCACACCTCTCCGCCAACATCTTTAGTCATCTAAATGTGCTGATAAAGACAAGCTGCAAGGAGCCGGCTATTCCATACCCCCACCGACATAGAACGTGCACGAACTTCTCCCAGCTCATGCCTTGATTGATTATCTGGGAGTGAAGTGGAGTGGAAATAATAGATCGTTATTTGGAACACACGCATTTCATGTGTGCTCTATTTCTACAGTAATCTGTGTAAACACATTGTTAAAACAGAAACATTTTCATATTTTAGTAATAAATGTTACAAAATGTAGGTATAAACTATAAGAATGTGTGAAGCATGAAGTCCAAACACTTTCATAGAAGGTTCAAGAACGATACAACAGCTTCTGTGGGTTAGCGGTAAGATTTGCTGACACAGAGGGCATCAGGCTTGCCATGCCTCAAAGACCCGAGTTCAATTCCCTGTTGGGGAGAAAGTGTTATTTTTTTTTTCTTTTTAACCTTCACCGCTCTGCCTGCCTGCCAGAACTCCCTGTCTATCTATATTGTAATAACAGTAATTTTATTATTATATAGCAGCTTCCCTGTCTGCCTATCATATAGTGCCTTTCCTTCCTATCTATCTATATATCTATCCCCTTAGCTGTTTTTTTATATATTATTTATACAGTGATTATGGGGTGCCAATACGGGCAATTACAATGATTTTCAGAATATATAAAATCATTCCTGAATATATAAAGTCAAAACTCGAATACATAAAGTCAGCGTCAGAATATATAAAGTCAGAGTTAGAATATATAAAGTCATTACCGAATATATAAAGTCAGCGTTGGAATATATAAAACCATTCCTGAATATCTAAAGTCAGTGTCGAAATATATAAAGTCATTCCTGAATATATAAAGTCAGCGCTGGAATATATAAAGTCAGCGTCAGAATATATAAAGTCATTACCGAATATATAAAGTCAGCGCTGGAATATATAAAGTCAGAGTTAGAATATATAAAGTCATTACCGAATATATAAAGTCAGCATCGGAATATATAACCTCATTCCTGAATATATAAATTTAAAGTCAGATTATATTGATATTGATTGAAACGACTCAGGCACATTTTTAGTAAACTCAATTGAGTTCCTAATACAATGTAATGAACTAAGTTAACAAAAACAGAAAAATATAAAAAAAAAAACAAAAAAAAAACACTGTTCAGTTAATTCATTGAAAATGATGTATGTGCCCGGCATTTTGAACACTTTATTTATTTATTCTTTTTGTATGTGCGCATTTTTGTATGAACCTCACAAGCCTGATGACTCTGAATGGCTTCTGTCGAAGTTTACCTTTCACTAGTATGAGTAAAATGACAAGCACGGAAATGTTATATATTCGGGAATATTTTTATATATTCCAACGCTGACTTTATATATTCAAAAATGAGTTTATATATTCCGATGCTGAATTTATATAATCAGGCTTTGATCTATACTAATAAACGGCAAAGCAAGCAAGCAAGCAAGCATGCACGCACGCACTCACTCACTCACTCACGCACGCACGCACGCACGCACGCACGCACGCACTCACGCACTCACTCACTCACTCATCACTAATTCTCCAACTTCCCGTGTAGGTAGAAGGCTGAAATTTGGCAGGCTTATTCCTTACAGCTTCCTTACAAAAGCTGGGCAGGTTTCATTTCGAAATTCTACGCGTAATGGTCATAACTGGAAGCTGTTTTTCTCCATTTACTGTAATGGAGATGAGCTTGAAACCCGTGGGGGCGGAGATTCGTCTGACATCATCACGCCTCCTACGTAATCACGCAGTACGTAGAAAACCAGGAAGAGGCCCAAAAAGCGCTTTAGAAAACATGCATTATATAATTGAGAAGGCAGCGAAACAATAAGAAGCGAGCGAGTGATATATACAACCATATTCATGAGTTCTGCTACTTCGGAAACAAAGCACAGTGTAAACCTACACTTTAAATTAAGTTCATAGACAGTCTGCCGCTGGCGTTTGTAATTTAGTGCCTGCCCATATAAGGCCGTCCGTCAGCGGCAATCCAATAGCAAACTGCCGCGGGTAAATATTCACGGGTGAAGGACTGTGATTATGCAGAGGAAGATGAGATGGTCAGGGTGGTGTTTGGCACAAACTCAGCGAAACTGCGAGAGAAAGTTTTAAGTACCGGGACTTCGGTAGCATTAGATACAGCCATGGACATAGCACGACATGGCAACAGCACAGCTGGGAACCTTCGATGCATGTACACCGAGCGGCTCACGTGAACTGACGCAGTGCACAGACAAAAAGCAAGAGTTCAGAAGAGCGCTGAACAAAAACCGAATTACACAATTGAAAAGGCAGCAAAAAAATATGAAGCGTCTGATACATACAAGATAAGTATGTAATAAGTGCAGCTACTGCAGAAACAAAGCACACGGTGGAAAAAGTGAATGTCCCGCTAAAGGAAGACAGTGTTAAAAAAAAAAAAACCCGTGCATGCAGTGTGTCAGGTCTCAGATAAAGAAGAAGACGAGCTGTTTATTGATGCAGTAAGAAACGTGTATATATATATATATACCCCAATCTACATACTCGAATAATGAATACTTTATTCGCAATCAATGATTGTTTTGGTAAAGCCATACTCAATGTATTCATTAGATGAACGGTAAAAAAGTAAGAGCGAGGGGAGGGTGACTTATTGAGGCATGCAGGCAAAACCACAATAGCACGCGGGCTCGATGTACGAAAAAATATTTCTTTTCAAGTTCTATTTAGTCCATATGTGTCAAACTCAAGGGCCACGGGCCACATCTGGACCGGCGTGTAATTATATCCAGCCCGCGAGATCATTTTATATACTGTATTATTGTTATTAATGGCCTGGGTATATGAAGCGCTGGTAACACAATAAACTACAGATCCCATAATGCAGCGCTTCAGCTGCCTTGCCGAACACTTACCGCGTTAATCAAGTCTAGCTTGCAAGTTATTGCGAAGCTAGCCCACACGATGCTTAAGAGAAAAGTTGATTCTGAAAATAGAGCCTTTAAAAACCGATGGGAGGCTGAGTATATGTTTACTGACATTGCCGTTAAACCCGTGTGTCTCATTTGTGGAGCTAATGTGGCTGTAATTACAGAATTTAATCTAAGACGGCACTATGAGACAAAACATCACGGTAACCTGAAAGACCTGAATGCAATGCAGAAGATACAGAAAGCAGAAGAATTAAATAAGAATCTGACACTTCAGCGGACGTTTTTACCCGTGCACAATCACAAAGTGATTTCAAGTGAAGCTACTTTTATGGGAGACACAAATGCACCAGTTTTGAGTTGATTTATTCAGGAATAATATTCCTGTCTGTTTTTACCATTCCTACCAAAGATATTTCTGTCGACTAAATAAAAATTCCTTCTGTTTAAAACTTAAATAGAACTTGAACAAATACGATGGTTCATAATATCCACGCAGACTTGCACGTAAGAGCGGGAGTTATCCGTTTTAACAAGCAGCGTATTGCACTGATACGAAATAGCTGTGTGTGTATATATGTAGATATGTATGTATATGTATATATATGTTTATATATGTGTGTGTGTATGTGTATATATATGTATTTGTGTATATATATGTGTGTGTATGTATGTATGTATGTATGTGTGTATGTATATGTATGTGTATATATGTAGATATATATATATGTAGCAAAGTGTAAAATGTTATCTATAATTTTATTTATTTATTCATTTTTTTTTATGAACTTCCCCAAAAGTGTTGATCCCTGTAAATAGTTTATAGTATACCAACAATATAATCGTTTGTAGCACGAGCGTTAATTAGCGTCACACCTCACAACCTGCGTGCACGGCATTTTTGGCTTTAACGCCAGAAGCGCGGTGAACGCTGTAGGGGTAGGTTGTGGTTTCAGTTTTTTTCCCGATATTTTTTTATTTTTTTCATTTACTTTGTGTTAATTTATAATCGATTTAATTTATTATTTAATAGGCAGAGGGAAGAAGACGTGCATGTGACGCTCTGTCTATTTCTTTCTTTTTGTTTTGCAAAGGTATGCTATATAAATATATATATATATATTTCCTTTTCATTTGTTAAGAGTATATAATTATAAAATTAGGATTTTTTTTGTATAAAGCTATGTGTATTGTAAATAGTTTTCTTTGGAAATTGGAGTAATTTTTTGGTAAATAGTTTTATATGTAATGTGTTTGTATAAAAACGCGAGAAGCGCGGTGAACGCTGTAGGGGCAGAGGGAAGAAGACGTGCATGTGACGCTCTGTCTATTTCTTTCTTTTTGTTTTGCAAAGGGGTTACTGAAAGAGGAAAATAAAAGCTTGTGTTCTAACCCAACGTGCCTACATGATAATTATTTACACAACGCAGGAAAAAGCAGAGTCGAGTCGGTTACATATATGTATGTGTATATGTATAGATATGTATATATATATATATATGTTTATGTGTGTGTGTAAATATATATATATATATATATATATATATATATATATATATATGACAGCAACACTCATCACTTACAACGGTGACAAAACAATTACATTGACAATCATGTTACGTTATTTTCAAAATGTTTCCTTTTCTTTTTCATTGCTTCTTTAACACACTACTTCTCCGCTGCGAAGCGCGGGTATTTTGCTAGTGTTATATATAATCAGGAATGATTTTATATAGAGAGACAGATAGGCAGAGAAGTCACTAGATATATAAATAAACAGGGAAGGCACATGTATTGAAAGAAAAAAAAAGATCAACATGTGCGTTGATTCTGCTGCACTGAATAAGCTCATGTGCTCTAACAGCCCCCCAACCCCCGATCTGACTCTAAGTAACAGCGCAAGTACAGCACATATTGATCTTTTTTTTCTTTCAGTACATGTGCCTTCCCTATTTATTTATATATCTATTGACTTCTCTGCCTGTCTGTCTCTCTATTACTCAGTGCTCTGTCTGTCTGTGTGTTATGGATCTTAAAAATAACAGTTATAAGGACACTTGTTCATGTTAATTGCAGTCTCAATTGTTAAAAAATATTTTAAAAGAAGCATCCCACATGAAAATATAGCAATCTCATTAACTGACAGTGCATACCAATTTATAAATTTTATGTCCGTTTGAGGTTAAAAAAAAAAGTAACACTTTCTCCCCAACGGGGAACAAGCCTGGTGCCTTGTGTGTCAGCAAATCATACCGCTAAGCCACAGAAGCTGTTGTATCGTTCTTGAACCTTTTGTAAAAGCGTTAATTTGATGTTTGGACTTCATGCTTCACACATTCTATAGTTTATGCCTACATTTTGTAACATTTATTACTAAAATATGAAATAAACTACAATGTGTTTACACAGATTACTGTAGAAATGGAACACACACGAAATGCGTGTGTTCCAAACAACAATCTATTATTTCCACTTTAAAACTCCACTTCACTCCCAGATAATCAATCAAGGCATGAGCTGGGAGAAGTTTGTGCACGTTCTAAGTTGGTGGGGGGGATGGAATAGCCAGCTGCTTGCAACTTGTCTTTATCGGCAAATTTACAGGACAAAGGACGCTGGAGAAGAGGTGTGATGGGATTTAAGGTGTGCCAGATCTACAAGTTTTTTTGTAGGCTCTGGTAATTCTAGCGTTAAAGCTGATCCTCCAGCTACAACATTGGACATCTCTGGGCCTACGGTTTTTGGTGCTGATCCTCAAATTACCTGTGAACCACCCAGTTTCATTGAGATTGCACAGATGGTGAACCATCTAAGAGTAGGGAAGGCTGCATGGATCTGTGGTATCCAGGTTGAACTTCTCCAGGCTGGTGGTAAGGCTGTCCTCCTTGCATTGTAAGCAATCTTTTGGGAGACAGGCGTCATTCCAGCTGACTGGAAAATGGGACTTGTCATCCCTATCTGGAAAGGGAAGGGTGATTGGCTGGTTGCGGCAACTACAGGGGGATACCACTGCTCACTGTGCCAGGTAAGGTCCTTGCTAGGGTCATCATCATTAGGATCCGTGATCACTTGCTAACATACTAGTGACCTGACCTCTCTGGTTTAACGTTTCTTTGCAGCCTGAATGTTGATTTTTGTAAAGTGTTTGACTCAGTTGATCAAGCTCCTACTCTGCTCAAAGCTTGTATGGACTGAGTGTTAGGCAGGATTGTGGGGCCCAGCGGCTGTGGGACATCTGTTGGTAAAGAAAGATTTACTGATCCTGACTTTGCCGACAATATGGTTATCTTCGCGGAGTCAATGGAGGCTCTGATCGGGGCTCTTGAGAGCAAGGAGATTCTGAGCGTCTGGGCTTGTGAGTGTCCTGGATAAAAAGCAAGATCCAGGCCTTTAATGGTCTCATGGGCACAGCCATCAGCAGTGTGTCTGTCTCTGGAGAGAGTGTTGACCTTGACGAGAGGTTTACTTACCTTGACAGAGACATTCATGTCTCTGGTGACTCTTCCTATGAAAACAGTAGACGGATTGGGAAAGCATAGTGGTCATGAGATTGCTGGAAAGGGTGGTGTGGCGCTCCTGATATCTTTGCAAAAGGACGAATGTCCAAGTCTTTAGAGTCCTGGTGCTTCCTGTTTTACTAGATGGTTGTGAGACATGGACTCTATCCAGTGACCTAAGATGAAGACTAGACTCCCTCAGTACTGTGTCACTTTGGAGAATCCTTGGGTACTTCTGGTTTGAGTTTGTGTTGAATGAGTGGTTGCTCATAGTGTCCCAAATGAGGCACATTACCTGCATTGTGAGGGAGCATCAGTTACAGCATGATGGCCGTGTGGCATGATTGCCAGAAGGTGATCTGGCTCACTGCATCCTTACTGTTGAGGACCTGAGCAGCTGGACCAGGCCAAGGGGATGCCCATGTAACACCTGGCTGTGGCAGATAGATGGTCATTTCTGGGGGTTGCCGACCAGGATCTCAAGCTGTTTTGTCATGTGGTGGGTGTGACAATGTACTGTACCAGTGCATGTTCCCTAAATGGACCTGATCTTAATACTTGTACTTAAATCTAAGATTTTATTTGTCTGAGCTATTAACTACTGATTCTTTTTTAGTCACAAATTCCCTTTTTTTAACAATCCAATTTATTTTTTCTAAATTATTTTATTAACAAACATATTATTCCAAATTTATTGACTGCAAAACAAAGCAATTAGTGAATACTTGCCTATTTTCTGTGAATTCCTCAGTACAAAATAGACAGACACAGTGAAACCAGTTGTCATTTCGCTCTTGCTGCTGCTGCTCTAGGACCTCTGTCTGCAAAAATACAAATAAATTGGTAAATGTTACAAGAAAAACTTTCCAAATGCATTGTAATGAGGATTTTATATTCTTCTATATAATATTATTTCCAATTTATCTGAATCCTGGGTGTCAATTTTACAACAACTACACTCAAAAGTTAGAAACTATAAAGCTGAGTAATATAGTGTCTGTTTGACAGATTTCTAATGATTACAAATGATTGACAGTACAGCTTCCTGAAATGTGCCAAATATAGCTTACATTCAAGGAATTCTTAACAGTACCTGAGGGGGGATAACTAAATGACTACATTTAAAATTTATACTTTAAATTAGCTGTGTTCTAAGATAGATATACAAAGAGCAACATCAGAATCAAAAGTGTCCTGGAAAAATGTGAAATTTCTCAGCCGAATTACTTTCTAAAATAACTGGAGAGACTTTAGACCAGATTTTGAGACTGCTGCAGCTTATTGCATACATGGTTTGAATGCCTCAAAACTGAGAAGCTTGATTGTCTGATTCAACAAACTACGTGTCAAAGAAAATTTGATGTTGATTCTTAGACAAAAAAAGGAGATTGTATTTGAAAAGAACCACATTCATATTTTCCCAGATTTCTCCCCTTCAACAGCTGCTAAAGGAGCTGCATTCTACAGTATCAAATAGTACTTAAGCAAAGCTGAAATCAGATACAGCCTCTTGCTTCCAGTCGTTTTTTGTGATGGCCAATTCTACATTTTCAGTTCTGAAGAAGCTGGAAAAGAGCTAAAAGAATGATAGAATGATCCTCACATTGTCTGGAATGTGAACAGAAGTTAAGTTGTGTTCTGGCTTTGCAAAGAAGATTCCTCTTGCTACTTTGTCTATCTGAAATGCAACATTTGCTGTAACTATACATATTCTATTTCAGTTTCTTTCTATTCCCTTTTTGGCCACTTTTTCTTTTTCTTTATTTTTGTAGTTACCATATTTAAATTTATTGTATTAAATGTATGTACTGCATATTGAAGTTTATTCTATTAAAAATATGTATATTATGGTAACCATTCAATTTTTTTTCCTTTTTCTTATTTCTTAAGGGGACTGTTTTATATTACACCCTTGCTTTTTTGCTTCTGGACTGCTAAGATCTCTCAATTTAGTGCGGGCAAAGAGACCAAGCTACTTATTATTATATTTAACCAAACAACTGTAATAAGAAGTCAAACAAAATTACACTTTTTATTGGCTAACTAAAAACATTATAATATGCAAGCTTTCAAGGCAACTCAGGCCCCTTCTTCAGGCTTGCCGGAGACCTGGGCCTCATATATAAACAGTGTGTACACACAAAAATGCTGTTTTTTCACGGCAGCCTCACACTGTGTGTACGTACTTTCCTGCTTGGTTTTGCAAACTGGCGGCACCCAACATAAAGCATTGCTATTGTTTCTGTGGTCTGCCTTTCTTTTATACATTTACATCAATGACATGGATTTATCAAATAAACCAAAATTAACTGCACAGCATAGCATTTACAAATTTAACTGTAATCATTCTGTAACAATATAATGGTGCATAGAATGGCCAAACTATTCCAACTACCATAGTTGCTTTAGCATTGTTAGAAGATGCTGCAAATGGAAGAATCAGAAGAGAGCGGGTATATATAGATTTTGATGACTGGCTTTTAAGTCAATTTCTGTTTCCAAGACCTGTCCTCTTGGGGCCGGCTTTACAAGAGCAGACTTTGAGGAATTGTGCTCTACCTGCTCCTTTACAAGTTCTGTCCACTCTAGGGTTTTAAGCCACAAGAGCTTTTCAACGTGAACTTGCTGACCAATCAGGCATTTCATGATCATCACTGAGTGCTATACCAGCTGTATAGAATGGTATTACCAGATTGTCATCCAAATGTATAAGATTTCCTTACACTGTGGTAGAACTGGGAGAGATCAAAGCGCAATTTGCAGCAATGGCTGGTATTCCAAATATAATCAGAAAGCCAACTGCACTCACATTGCTATTGCAACGACCATGGTCAAGTTACATCAGCCTGTGATGAATCACCAAAAGAATGAAGTGGCATTACGTCATCTGTAGCAGAAGAGACTATAAAAACAAAAACTCCACACTGTGGCAGGTGCTTTTTCCAACTAGTGTGGCAAAAGACAAGCAGTCCTTTCAAAGACAGTGAGTCACCTAAATGATCCACATAAAGAGCATAGAATTGATCTGTTGTGGCACTTGATGACAATGCTACACTATAAAGGTGCCTTCAGAGAATGAATTTGCTTATGTAAATAAAAGCATTTCCATTGTATTATTGTGCTGCTCTACAGTGCATAGTAAGTGTGTCGCATTGTGTAAGTGTGTAGCTTCATGCATAATGTGGCACACAATTGTGCCTTGCCTGTACCAGAAGAGATGTGGTATGAATGAACTTGACCCTGACCTACCAAAAGATGAGCCAAATCAGACAGTGTTACAACTTTGTTTAAATGTAAATAGCAGAATGTAAAAGCATGTAATCAGATGTAGCATTTATTTTTTAACCAATTCACTATCACATAATACAGCTCTTATATTCCTTAACTCATTGGCCTCATCTACAACAGCATCCACTATTGTGTTCTGTGACTCTATAACAGTGACCATTAGTACAAGGACAGATGGTTGCCCAGCATTTTCTGAAAGAAAGGTGTGTGTGCAGCCTGAGCACAGCAGCACCATCACCTCCTGACCTCTGCATGGGGTAATACTGTCTGAAACAGAAGGTGGGCTGTGACTCAGTTTCACGATGACTTTGATATAAGACTACTTTTTTTTTTTTTTATTTCTGGCACTGTGCAACTTTATGAACTTCAACTTTTAAATATCCTTGTCATGCTGCATCACTCCATCAACTTCCTTTTGATACTTATACCACTGCTTAAGCCAACAAATAGTATGGTTTCTCTTGCCTCCACTTCACATTTGCTAAAATTCTTCTTTTTTCTACTTGCATTTGCCATTGTCTTTTAACAAAATACTGAATGGAAGGGCTATTTATATTGATTTGCACATTCAAAAATGCTAAATTCTGGGAGGAGCCAGGGTGGGGATATCGGTGCGTGCACATGTGTTAAATTTCATGTTCATTGGGATTTATAAAGGAGAAGTGTGTGAAGTGTATGCACAGTTTTATGCATCTGGAATTTTTTGTGTGTACACACCAGTTTTGTCCGTACACCATATTTTAGGCTTAGTGTGAATTCTACACAGATTGTTATATACAGTGGAACCACGGGTCACGACCGTAATTCGTTCCAAAACTCTGGTCGTAACCCGATTTGGTCGTGACCCGAAGTAATTTCCCCTATGGGATTGTATGTAAATACAATTAATCCATTCCAGACCATACAAACTGTATGTAAATATGTTTTCTTTAAAGATTTTTAAGCACAAAAATAGTTAATTATACCATAAAATGCACAGTGTAATAGTAAACTAAATGTAAAAACATTGAATAACACTGAGACAAACACCCAGGCTCCCTGCTCAGCTGCCTGCGCTCGCTCGCTCTCTCTCTCTCCTGCACCGGCTTTCTCCTCCTGCTTCCTGCCTTCTCCTGCAACCTCCCGGTCTTTCCTGTTCTCTTCTTTTTCCCTTTAGCCAACTGGCAATCAGCAGCCCCTGGGAACAATTACGGATGCGGACCGCTTCTCACCTGTGCACTTAGGTGAGAAACACCCACATCACGAACTCCTCAGGAACCGCTTCGGCCACACACTACCACGCCCCCTCGCTAAGCTGCGAGTGCGGTGATTATTTATTAAAACTGGCCTTTTTGACGGGAGCTGTGGACCCACAATACCACAGGAGGAAGCTGAGTTGAGAGGAGGTTACAGTTTTGAGGGAGAGTCCCTCTGTGTGAATCACCGAGAACAATGTACAGTACAGGGAGAGACTGAACGCGTCTATAGCTGCAAACTGTATGAGGCCGGAGCTCTGCTGACAGAAACACCCCCCACCCCCTGCTGTGTTCTGCGAGCGCATGCTTGTCAACCCCCCACCCTAACCCGGAACGGGAGCGCACATCAAGCTCGCACGGTCGCGCAGATGCTCGGCCCGGGAGAACAAGTTATGTGTGTAACTTTTAAAGTTAAGGGATTTAAAAATCACCCGCACAGTTAAATAATAGGCAACAGGGACCTTTTAAAGAACATTTGAGACGTCTTAAAATCTAGCCTCGGATGTATATTTTGTATATCTTTAAAAAAAGCCCTGTTCCATCCATTACCTCCCATTTTAAATAATCACCTGCCCCTAAGGAAACAGATCGCGAAAGCATGGCGAATAGTTTTCTAAAAGTTAGAATTGTATTCAGATAATCCCAGAGTGAACGGAGCACAGATATTTACCAGAAGCAGGATTCGAAACCACGCTGGCATTTGTCCCTTGAATCTTAAAGCCATAGCCTTAAACAGATCGGACCTCTGGGGATAAAGAAATGCGCTTCAAAGCAAAGAGACGGCAGAGTAGGGAGGAAAGGAGGGGAGCAATTCAGAGCATCTAGGCAACAGTTTGCGTCCGATGTGAAAAATTGCCTTACCTTGTGGAATGCAGCTTGTAAAACAAAGGATGTTTTTAGGAGACATTCCAAAGACGCGGTGCAACGAGCATTGCTTGTGTCCGGTTAAAATGATCGGCAAACATTTGGTATCATAAAGCACTTCCAAAATTCCGCTTTATAAAGAGAGATGCTTTAAAATTGGTCTAAAACCTTTTTTCATCCCCATTTAAATATATTCCGGTTCAAATGATTGGCAAACA
>JANRMT010062792.1:97963044-97983079 GCA_026402145.1 Polypterus bichir lapradei
GAGGGGGGGGCCGAGGCATGTCTGAGCTTGTCGAAGTAAAGGCTGAGGGGGGCAGTTCAATGAGGGGGGCAGACATCCATCAAAAGGCCCTTGACAGTTTCCTGAACCAATCAGGTGCTGGGGGTGGGTTCAAGGAGGGTCAGACATCCATCAAAAGGCCCTTGA
Organism: Polypterus bichir lapradei; assembly: GCA_026402145.1. Taxonomy (NCBI): domain Eukaryota; kingdom Metazoa; phylum Chordata; class Cladistia; order Polypteriformes; family Polypteridae; genus Polypterus; species Polypterus bichir. Next base: position 97,963,210 of record JANRMT010062792.1, read on the forward strand.
CAGTTTCCTGAACCAATCAGGTGCCGGTGGCGGGTTCAAGGAGGGTTCAGACATCCATCAAAAGGCCCTTGACAGAAAGGAGAGCCAATCAGGTGCTGGGGCGGGTTTAACGAGGGGACAGACATCCATCAAAAGACCCTTGACAGAAAGGAGAGCCAATCAGGTTCCGGGGCGGGTTCAACGAGGGGACAGACATCCATCAAAAGGCCCTTGACAGTTTCCTGAGCCAATCAGGTGCCGAGGGGTGGGGCCATGTGGGTGGGGGGTGGCTGGTATGACGTCAGCAGGGGGGCGGAACTTCCGGTATTGCGTCATACGGACGGGACTTCCGGTATGACATCACAGGAGGGTGGGGCTTAAGGGTCATAAATCATTTTGACATAAGCCGCATGCATATAACTACTCATGGTACTCGAAAAGGATGCCCACTATCACCATTGCTCTTTGCAATCACCATCAAACCATTTACTTTCAAAATGCATCACAGATAAAGGGGATAACCAAAGAAGGACTTGAACAAAAATATCACTATATGCAGATGATATGGTACAGAACATATCAGATCCACAAACCTCCATACCAGAGAATTTCAAAAGATATCCGGACTTAAAATTAACTTGAACAAAAGTGAACAATGAACTCTCTTGTATACAATATTAGATATGACACCAACCCATTTATTTCAGAAGATCAGTTTAAATACCTAGGGGCAAACATCACAAGTTAATATAAAGATCTTTTTCCACTAAAATATTTCTAACTGCATGCAAAAAAATGAAAAAAAGATATGAACAAATTTCTCTACCCTTCATATTACACTAGCAGAGAGAATCAGCACTGTCAAGATCGTTCCTAAGCTTCTTTTTCTATTTCACAGCATCCCCACATATATTAACAATTTGTTCTTTAAGAAATAAGACTCAATTATAGCCACATTAACTTGGAGTTACAATGCATCCACAGGATGATTCTACAATGACCTAAAGCAGAAGGGGACATGGCACTGAGTGGTGGCTCTGAGGCTAAGGATCTGTGCTGGTATCCAGAAGGTTGTCAGTTCGAATCCCTGTCACTGCCAGAGAGAGAGAGAGATCCTACTCTGCTGGGCCCTTGAGCAAGACCCTTAACCTGTAATTGCTCCAGGGGCGCTGTACAATGGCTGACCCTGTGCTCTGACCCCAAAGGGTATGCGAAATTCCTAATATAAGAAATTGTATAAGGTGAAATAAAGAACAAAAAAATAAATAAATAAATAAAAAAAATAAAATGCTATAAGGACCTTTAAATCAACACCAATTCATGAACATACACAAGCCTGGTCTGCAATAGAAATAAAATCTTGCTGTACTTCTTTAAATGCCCTGCTCTGTCCCCCAGTAAGCACAAACTATCATCAATATTCTAATAATCCAATTGTCCATCAATTGCTCAGAATATGGAGCCAATGTAGGAAGCACTTTAAGACAAAGACAATTTTATCTGTTGCACCTCTACATGATAATTATTTTTTACTACCCTCTCAAACACACAGTATTTAACCTTTGGAAATCATTCGGGTTTAAAACGTTTAGAGACATATATAGATAATGTCTTTGCATCTTATGAACAATTACGCTTCACAGTATACTCTGTTGCTCCAAAGAAAGGACAGATTATCCATTAGAACAGTGTTTCACAACTTTTTATCTGTGGTGGCACAGTTTTTGAAACCAAAAACATTCCAAGGTACACCAGTGTTTTACTATCCATAAACACGTTATATCTCATACACATCCTCAACTGTCTGAAGGGGCATGACTAGCGGAGAAGCTGGTTAAAATTAAATAAATCAATAAAAAAGCAGCTTTGAGATCAACATTCTCAGACATGACACTTTTGTGGCATCTTTCAGTTGCTTTGTCCCTCTGCCCGCCCCTCTATGCCTCTGTGGCAACTCATAGGCCCACTATCCACCAGACCTGTGAGACTTGCTGGTGACCACACACCCAATGAGATGGATTCTAGCAACCAGGAGATAAGTCCAAAGTGCACTAACTTAACTTTTCCAGGTAGTTTTGTCTTCCTCTAACAGGTCTCGACCACCCAAGGAGCAGGTCCCTCATAGGTTCAGACTCAGGTGTGCTACACTCTTACTTCCACGACATACCTGGATAGCCTTTCTACACTTTTTACCTATGAAGAGCCATGTACAATATTAATAAGCAGTGCCTTCGGTGGCTAGATATTCATTAAGGTCTGGTCAATCCAGATAAACTGAAGGTTGTGATTCTAGGTTCCATATACTTGCATGACTCCTCCAAAGATGTAGACAAGGCTTAGAAAATACATCTGCCATGTTTATTTTATGCCTGACTAGACAGATCAGGTGAAAGAAAAACACTGCTACTAAAAAGAAAGCAGGCAAAAGTTATAGATGTTCAGGCTCTTGAGTCCAATGAAAGTTACCAAAACTCTGGAACGAACATGCTCACTAATGAGATCACGGTCTTAAAAACATTTTAATCAGCAGATAGGACTCACAAACACAACTGTGGGGCTTAAAGAGAGTGCTGAGAAGCATAACATGAACATTTTCTAACACAAATACAACCTAATTGGTTCCTAAGTATTCCATTACACTAGCTATGTAGATTCAATGAACTCTAGTCAATTGACTTAATATATAATTGTATTGTTGTCTAAGGTCTGCTCCTTGTTTCTAAAATTTATGACCTTTATAAATTTACACATTGCAGGTGTACTGAACCATTAATGTGCACCTGTATTTAATTGGGGGCCTTTGCTATTGTTCACCCTGCCGGACTGATAGGTTCTATGAGTCATTGGGTGCTGCATTTAATTCTGTTCCTCCAGTTTGCTTTTTTGCGATTTATTTATTGCATATTAAGGATTTACATATTGTTTGTGTTTTAATCTTGGGAATAATGATTCTTTGAAATCTGGCTCCTTTGCTTGTTTTTTTCTATAACAGATAAATTGCATTTTGAAAAATACTCTTTATGGGATGATTACAGAGAGTGGAGAGAAGATATGGGGAGGTTTTGATTGGGTGCCTTAGGTGAGCAAATCTACAGTAACAAAGAGTGTACCACAATTGTGATTTTCTCTTCTGCTTGCTAAAAAAATCTGACAGAGTGCAGATTAAGGATTTATAATTGGGAAGTGTTAATATGGGTGTGATATAAACACAGACCAGACATCATAAAAATGTTTGGGGCAGCCACCCGTATAATATCCCTGGCTGCAAAAGGTTTTTGAAATTGAACAGAGATGTTCACAACACTGAGTCCAAAACAGAACTGATTTCTTGGTGGTAAAATGGCGGCTTTAAAGGCCCATGCAGGAACTGACGCCATCGAAGGGGCGAGAACCAAAAGTGGCATCTTCAAGGGGGTGGGAACCAGAAGTGGCTTCTTCTGAGGTACCAGAACTGGGCAGGACTTCTCGGGAAAGATCTGCAGGGATCTGATGGTCAGATGTGGTATTATCATTACTTAAGCCCCTCAGCTGCCTCCTACTCGCACGTGTGTGACAGGGTCAATTTTAGTACTTGTAGGTGGAGATAGGATGTTGGAAGTTGTTTGTTTCTGCTCACAGCCATAGCTCACACTGCTCCATCTTCTTTCCTAACCTCACCAGTCCTTTGCTTAAATTATGTGATTGTGAATTCCTAGATGCTACTAACGGCAATGCTACAGTCATTTCTATTAGACAGAGCCAATTTTTCATTGGTAGGTATACATTTAATTCAGTCAGTGCACCCACAGCAACAGAATCCAATTTATTTATTTTTTATTTTTCTTCCATATTGTAGATCCATATCCATAACATTTTCATTTTCTGAACCAAGGCTTTGTTACTTGAAGCTTCGGCATTTTTGCCCAATCATAAATTTCTTACAGTTGCAGTTGTACTAAGTTAAATAATAAACCAACTAAATGCACCAAGTTAAATAATGAACAATCCTTATATAATCAACAATGAATTTTTAATACCTACCCAAAATTATTTGCCAAGTCCTCCAGTGTTTCACTCTCTCTGACATCTAATTATTTCTTGTCAACCTTCCCTTCATTATGTCTTTTAGATGTCCCATCTCTTTAACTGAACTTAAGAAAGCATTGGACTCTATGAGCGCAGGGAAGGTGCCAGGGTTAGATAGTTATGTATCTTAGTTAATTACCTTATTTTGAAAACAATGGCTCTTTCCCTTCTTTGATATGATCAAGGAAGCCATTTTGTTTGGTTCTTTAAACATGAGAGTTAAAATAGCAGTCATTATTCTACTTTAAAAATGTACGGATCCTACTCTAACGTTACAGGCCTTTCTTTGTTATGAACACAGATGCAAAAATATCAGCTAGGGTTCTTGCTTGTTGCTCACAGAGAGTCATTTATAAATTTATCCACCCAAAGTAGACTGGCTTTATACTTACATAGTTATCTTCTGACAATATGCAGAGATTCTACATAACACTGATTCAGCTTTGTCCCTTATGAGCCCAGCTACTCTTCTTTCAAATGAAATGGAGAAGACACTTAATTGTATGAACTGACCTTTCTTATAGCAAGTCTCAGACAGAACAAGCTTTACTACAAATTTCATAAAATTAAGACGTATACCCTTCCCCCTCTGAAGTTCTCCTGACCAATTTTAATATCCTGCACCAGTTCCTTATTAATAAGGGAGACATGTAGGGCTGCTCTTTGACCCTTGCTTTTTAGCTTATACTTAATAGAGTTGCTCTTTGCAACTCTTAAATTCAAATGCCCATTACAGTTCTCCGTTCTCCTCAAAATCTTTATATGTAGACATACTGTATGCAAATTAAAATACTGATAGATTTCTAACATTAAAGAATGTTGTCTAAGGAAAGACCAGGGACTAGTGCACTCAGTTTAAAGTTCTCCATGGAATTTACCCTAGTCCTCACTAGTGTCACCTGATAGGCTTTGCACACAAACCAGGCTTTACACATGAACAAAATTTTCCCAACTGTACACAACTTGCAGAGTTTTCAATACATGAATGACTCCTGACACTAGGACCTTTAATGATTTCTATGTTGAAAAATATGTTTGCATAACTTGAATTTATAACAACTAACAACCTATTTTACTATTATATGAAGCTCCCAGATTTTGCTAAAAGATGTTTGTCAGGCTTCTCTAATTTTCCTTCAATTCTGGCAGTTGAAACTATACTATCTTACAGTACTGAAGATCTAAGCTGAATTTTTATACTTTATTACAATCTTCCTAAGGTTCTTGCGAAGATTACTTAAGGCAGTATTCAATATAATACTTTTCAATCAAAACTTTCGGGTAAAGAATAAGCCACAGAAAAAATACACTTTTCATTACCCTGTGTAAAGAATCATGTAATTCAAGTAAACAGCATACTCTTACTTGATTCTCAGGGTATCTAAAAGGTACCTGGGACAATATCACTTAGTCATATATTTGGGGACTGTACCACACTCAGTTCATACTGGGAAAAATCCTTGCCTACCTGTCAGAATGTACTGGAACCACTATTATTTCTAGTCTACGTTCATCAATCTTTGGAATATTACTGGATAAGATAATATTATGCAGTGAAAATCTGTTGTCAAACCTACTTGCTTGCTGTTTTATTCCATTTAAATAAAATCTGATCCATTCTTACTGACACTGGGGAAAAGTTTGTGTATTACTATTTACAATTAGAAAAAGAAATCAAATGTTACCTCTGAATAACTGTAAAAGCTTATTCAGAATTTGGCAAGATTGTAATAATGGCATCTTTACCTAAGAATGCCAGGATTTTGTTACCCTTTGTGGTAATGTGCCTTACTGGCATTACCAGTAATTTAAATAAAATTAGTTAAGTGTCCTCTGCCGTGTAAAGAGGGAGGCTTTTGTTTGAGGAAAAAAGGTATAAAGAAAGGAAACTTGCCTTTTTCATTTATATAGTGCAAACAGACGTCTTCGCTGACGATATTAGCGCCTTTTGGGGAGTGTCGCCGTGGGTCTCATGTAGCCTGGAGAGACAGCCTTGCCATTGACCGGCCGAGATGGCATTGTCGGTCCTCCACACTTGCACGAGTTTCCCGCGACCTCATTAACACTAAAAAGTGCAAAAGAAAGTGCGAAGCGCCTCAATATTAGTTAACCCGGGTTAGCATAGGGATCCCGTGTTCGTAGTTGTCTGAGCTGTAGCTCAAGGGAAGGAGGAAAAAAAATTAGAAAGTGCTTACTTTAACTTAAGGCATGAAGTGCAGTCCGCGTCTGAAAAGCCGGCACAGCTATATGCGCACGCGCGCCAGCTGCTCGATTTTTATAGTAATTATGTGGGATAGTAGACGCCGCTTTTTGCAAACGCATTCATGTCATCGTGTACCCCGGGAGGGATGATGTACGGCTGTTTAATTGGTCGGCGCAGTGGCGCCGAATACAAAAGGGAATCATGGCCTCTAGAGGGGGTCTTTTCTGACTAGATCGTCTTGGAGGAAGGTACAGTACTTGGTAGATCTGCGTCTTAGAAGTTACCAAGCATTACGGCTTGTGCTTTGTTTTTGTAAATATTTTTTCATATAAATATCTCTCGATTAACTTTGGTGGAGGTATTTATTGGGTTGGGGTTAGTGGTGCACTGTTTATTTTTATACATACACTTTTTTTTCCTGTATTTTTGAATATTTTTGGGTGAATCCTGTATTATACACTGTTTGGAGGAGCAGCTTCCTGACTTGGATCACTGTGGAGGAAGACAGCTTCACATTTTGCTTTTGTGCATATAATTGGATTTCACTAGTTTGTGTGCAATATACTTTTTCATTTGGGACTTTCAGGAAGCACTGTAAATATTGTATATAGTCATTTCTGGGCTCCATTTGATTACTGTTTTTGTGTGTCCTTTGTGGTATTGGACTGTGTTTTAATATATATAAATTCCGCAGGACATTATTTTGATTTTTCTTTAAATGCACCTGTAAATAAAACCTCACTTTATTTTTCAAAAACCCAACCCTTTTTGTGTCTGTGTCTCCCTGTCTTACACCATCATCCTGGTCACGCTCGGTCCCACATACTAGACACCTAGAGTGTAGGCTGGTGATCCTAATTCCCACTACACGGGGTGTCACACCCTTCCAGATGAATTAATATTTTAGAGTTATGACTACAGGGTACTCAATTCCATAGCCTCCCAGATGACAAGATTTGGTAAATATGGCATCACTAATTTTGTGCTCATTTGTTCCCTACTATGCTTATAGTAATGCAATCTTATAAAACTAATAAAGGGATTTTTTGCCTGTAGACAGCAGTTCGACACAAGTATTTCTTTTACCTGTGATGATTTTACTGATATGTGCTCTTACATACTGTATGTATCATACCACTCTGGTAAAATATGTGCATGATGTTATTATTTTACTGAATATCTACAGCAGCTTCCCATCTGAACTGACTTTCAAAATAGTGTGACACACGTGTGCATGGGAGGCAGCTAAAGGACTCAAAAGAAGGTAATTCCCGATCAGCCGAGGGGGTGACAGAGTGCATTAATCCTTTCTCTTCACTCCCCGCAGTCCAAATGCAGGAAATTCCGCCTGGCTCCCATGAAGATGTCACTTTTGGTTCCGCCCCAGAAGATGTCACTTCACATTCTACCTCTCAAGAAGTCACAGCCTCTTTTCTATTACTGGTCCGAAGATCTCTCCTCTTCCTGCCGTCCAACTATATATCCGCCATGTTTAATGACCTGTGCAGTTCGGTTTTGGACTCTTGTCTGTAAAGACCAATTTTCTCAACATTTTTCGCATTTACACCCAATTCTCAAGTATACGGGAGGCTGCCCCAAACCTGGCCTTTTCCATTCAGCTTCTCTCTGACAAATTCTCTTTTGTTTACTGGAGAAATACTAAAGGGATGTGGCCCGCAGTTACTGTCTTTGTCCAAAATCTGATATTAGAAGAAAAGGGAAAAAAATCTCTCTCAGTTACATGAGGCCAAATAGCAAGAGAATGTGAAATGATATTTTCCACTTTTAAGGTTTAGAGTGCTGGACTTAAAATTGACCTCTTAGATTGGTTAATGTTTCCAATGTTACATTTTTGACTTCAACAAATGACAGATCTACTTTTGTGAGGTAATATAAATGGATATTCTAGAAATTATCTAATTATCAGGTTTCAGAATTAAATTAACAGTATTTCTATTTTATTGTGCTAACTACCATTTTATTTTTTCTTTTACAATAAAAAAAATAGTTGAATGTTACCAATAACCCCAGGTTGTAAGTGATTATTTCAGTAACATCTTTCTTGAAGTTCAAGACAAGCAAAGCAAGCAAGCAAAGACTAAGCTGGATTTCTAGGCAATACATAATGATTTACCTACCTTGCAGTTGCAGGAAAATTGATATAAAACTCACTCATAGACCATTTTGTGATTATGTGAATTTCCCCTTGGGATTAATAAAGCATCCATCTATCTATTTTGAAAAACTCCAACATCAAGCATCTTTAGCTAAGCAGCATAGGAGAATCCACAGTTAATCATTCCATACTGCATATTGTTAAACATAGGTAGAGCCAATTTATAAAACAAAAATTTTAAGAATAAACAGCACATATTAAATCAATGAAATAAAAGTTTATTTATTTGTAAAATAAATAAGTTCACTGGCTAGGATATAGTCTCCCCATGATTCTAAAGTGGTTTAAGTGGATTTGAAAATGATGTGAAATGCTACATATAAACATACAAATAAATGGTTTGAGTTCTTTAGCACAAACAAACACAATATTCTTGTCACATGGTCTTGTCTAGAAACTTTTAAAAAAGAACTATAATAGAATATTTTTAATCAAATCCACAAAATCAAATTCAAGGTTACAGGGGCAAGTGTCTATCATGGTCAAAAACTCGGAGGAAAAAAAAAAGTCACCATCATCAAAACTGTAGAACTCATTAGCAAAACAAAACTTTCAATTACAACTGAATGCAAAAAGCAACCAAGAATATTCAATGTGTTTCAAAAGTATTTACCCATTAGGACACAATTTAATTACGCTTCAAAGTAACACACTAATCTATGTAGTAGATACTATCTGCAAGGGAAAGTGTGTTAATAGCAGAGATGAAAGTAAAATTTTGTAACTTTCCCTAAGTTATAAATAAAAAACTGAATGAGGTAATTCCAGTGGTAAGTTATATAGTATTGCTGAATTAGTTTCACATTGTTGTAGTCCTTGCTTTATATCAAACAGCATCCCTTCTACTCTGAACAAACTTTTAGCTTCCTTTAATTTAACATTTATTAAATGTATTAATTTTGTTGGGACAGCAAACTCTTGAAAGGCTTGGTTCACTTTTAAATTGTTTACTATACCAAGAGCCTGTCTGATGCTGACATACAACATACAGTAGGTCTATGCCAAACTTGTAACATTTTTGATGGTTCTCTCCCAGGAAATTTTCTGCCTGGGCTTCTTACTTCTTCACCAGTACCTTTGTACAAAATCTGTACATGGCACTAACCAAGATGATTTCCTGTTGTTTCAATTATTTAAGTTTCTGCTTCTGAAATGTGCACTTTTTATTTCCATTATGTTCCCATCAGATTTTATCATTGATTTTAATCAGACCTTCGTTACCAATTACTCTACCTTTTTATACTGCTCTTCCTTTTCATATTTTGCATTTATATTTCCCAAAATTATCATTAACATGTCTTGCAATACTATAGTATTAATTTTTCAGTCTCTCATAAAAAGCATCATCTAATCGGCATCTGCCTCTTAAGTTGGAGTATACACATCCACCAAAGATATATTTAAAGTCTCTATATTCTTATTCTGTTACTCACTTATGCATGTTCCTGCTTACTGTGCAAAACTCATGTTCGAACTCTCTTTAGCTCAGATGTAGAACACAATTTCTGCCTGCTATTATCCAATTTAATTTCTAACAACTTCTTGGACTGTTGAAATTGATTCTGTTCATTTCCTGAACTCCTCATTCAACACTCTCAATAACAAGATTATCAAGGTTTGTAGATTACACACTGCCAAGATCAAATCATTTCCCCTTTTTCTTGATCGAATAACATTGCGGGTTAGATTCCAAAAGTTATTTTATAATTTGAGGTTTTTAGCCGTAAGCTTAACAATCAGTCTGAAAAACCAGGTCTTTACTCTGTGTCTGGACCATCATTAAAGACTTACCCAGCTTGGAGGTACTTAAATAAGCACTGTTTGGGGTATACAGTATTTGCCATTTTCAGTTGACCTCTTATGTTAACTTTTTTGTTTTTTCATTGCCAATATTTGAAGTCATATTGAAAGCAGACAAGTCATTCTCAAGATATTTTGTTAAGATAAACACAATGTTAATTTCTTCTTTAAACCTTTTATTATTCATGTGCATATCTCTTGAAAACAACATATTAAACAAGATTTCACAAAGTGCAGTTTGCTCAATACAAATTGCTTCCATTTTTGAAAACTATGTAAATCTTGTGCTGAGATTATTTTTGATCTACCAATAGAAAACAAACTGCCATATGATTTTAGATCAAATATTGCAATTTTAATAATGTGATTTATTCTATTCATAATCTAATGCCAGCTCCCCAAAAACTACAACTGAGCAAAACTCATACTGTATACAATAGCACACCTGGGGCTTCATGCATAACGCCTTGCGTAGAATTCACGCTAAAACATGGTGTAGGGACAAAAGTGGAACTGTGCATATGCACAAAATAATCCAGATGCATAAACCTGTGCGTATGGCAACGTCCATGTTCTTCCTCTCCATAAATCCTGGTCTGTGTGAAAAGTAACGCTTGTGCACACACCTGCTGCCCCTCCCAGACTCCTCCCAGAATCACGTCTCTTTGAATATGCAAATTGATATAACTAGCCCCTTATGTTTTGCATTCTGTGAAAAGACAATAGCAAAAGCACGGGGGGAGAAGAATTTCCACGAATACCTTGTTGATCATCAAAAAATTATAAAAATCAGTTTACATACTATTTAACACTGCATATACAAATAATGTGCAGAGGAAAAAACACAGCGATCTACTTTTAAATATTAAGTGTCATTCTAAGCAAAGACTAATACTTCCAGGTATACTCTTCTAAATCAAGATTAATACAAGGAGGTGCAGCTTTGAAATTAGTTGCCAGATACATCCAATGTACAACTGCAGACAAAGAATGTGAAGTATAATAGTTTTAAACAGTTGAGTTTCACTCATACTTAGGGCAGGTCAGCTTGGGGAACATGCACTGGTATAGCATGTTGCTGCACCCACCACACAACAAAACAGCTTAGGATCCTGGATGGCAACCCCCAGGCAGACACGTGGTCCAGTCCCACCCCCCACAAATGACCACTTATTTGCCATAGCCAGTTGTGTTACGTGGGCGTCCCCTTAGCCTGGTCCAGCTGCTAAGGTCCTCAACAATTAGGATCATGTAAGACAAGTCACCCTCAGGGAAACGCACCACATGGCTGTAGTGCCATAAGTGATGCTCCCTCACAATGCAGGTATACTGTGCCTCATTTGGGACTCCATGAGCAACTGCTCATTTAACACAAAGTCAAACCAGCAATACCCAAGGATTCTCCGAAGAGACACAGTAACGAAGGAGTCCAGTGTTTATCTCAGATCACTGGATAGTGTTCATGTCTCACAACCATATAGCAAAACAGGAAGCACCAGGACTCTAAAGACTTGGACCTTCGTATCGGGAGAATGACCACACCCCTTTCCAGTGACCTCATGACACCCCATGCTCTCTCCAATCCATCTACTGACTTCATTGGAAGAGTAACCACAGAAATGAATGTTGCTGCCAAGGTAAGTAAACCTCGTGACAAGGCTGACACTCCGCAGACAGACACACTACTAATAGCTGTGCCCAAGAGGTCATTAAAGGCCTGGATCTTGATTTTTATCCAGGACACACGCAAGCCTAGACACTCAGATTCCTTGCTCAGTCTCTCAAGAGCTCCAATTAGAGCCTCCAATTTGACTCTGCAAAGATCACAGCATCATGAGCAAAGTCAAGATCAGTGAATCATTATTTACCAACAGACCACAGCTGCTGGACCCTGCCCAACACCCAGTCCATGCAAGCATTGACCAGAACAGGAGCAAGAACTCTCTCATACCTAGATGTTATCAAAACAATTTGAACACCTACCAGTCTCTTTTGCTGAAGTTGTTCTCGAAGAACTCTGTCCTCTGGTAAAGCGTCACATAACAAGAAATAATCTTCTTGAGATTCTAAAACAGTCGAGAAAGAAATACAGCTTAACCGATTAAAAACTTGCCATACACAATAAAATTCCAAAACATCTATAATCCTAGATTTGATGGTTCTGCATTTGTTGAAAGATTAAACAGTTTACTCCTAGACAAGAAACCTGTCAGGACCAGCATGGCAGCTGAAATTATGTGACGGTTAATGGATGATATTCTGTCATTCTTTATCTTTCAGTATGCCTAAACAGGCGTCAGCCTTGCACTCTTTGCTAGATTTTTGCACAAGTATAAAAAACACAATATTAAACTCCATAGCTATCTGTAGGTACTGAAACTGTGCCTACTGAAATTTTCCACCCAGTCCCACCCTAAACACACAGTTGCTTATCATTGGTCACTATTCTCACAATCACTCTCATTATGTTTTCATACCTTTTCATAATAAAAGTGGTTATACACAACTTGCTATACTTTCAAGCATTAATTTATTTGGAATGCAATAAACTAATCTGGAGTGAGCACTATATCATACCTTAGGAATATGGATAGAAAACAGTATGTCCAAAAACTTTTACATATTATATATTTTGAGAAAATGGAAGCTTGATGTAAAGTGTCACATACGTGAGTATGGGAGGCAGCTAAAGGGCTTGAGTAAGGGCAGTTCCGAGGTATACCGGGATGTGGCAGAGTGCACTGACACTTTTTCTCCGTTTCCTGTAGACCATTTACGGGAGATTCCACCTAGCCCTCTTGACGTCACTTCCAGGACCGAGCCTATGGAAGGAGACCTTGCCGGCTCCGGCCCCTGTGATGTCACATCCAGGCTCGAACCTATGGCTGAAGACCTTCATGAGCCTGACCCCTTTGATCTCACTTCCTGTCTTCCCCTTTAAAAGCCTCCACCTTTTCCCTATCTCCTCAGTTCTGTTTTGGACTCGGTTTTGTGCACAGCAGTGCTATTATTTAAAAGACGATTTGCAGCAAGGAAACCAAATATATGGGTGGCAGTCCCAAACCTTGCTATGGCTCTTTGTGGCTTTTGTGACAAAAGAAAACAGAAATTTTAAACATAGTCTGTTGTAACTGGGACTTGAACCCAACACTGTGAAGGAGTGAGATAGAAATGCTGACCATCACACCAAATTTTAAATTTCCATTAATTTAGAGTATGCTTATTATTATAAATACTGCCTCCAATTTATGGTTGTGTGCATTCAGACTGATTAAAGGCCAGACTGTTGTAGCGACATCTACGCACACATTCAGAGGGTCTGCATTAAGAAATAAACCTTAGACTAGGTCAATCTCAAATGTATCTGCCTAAGACAAGTTTTACAGTTGTCTATTAACCTAAATGAATTCAATAGACTATTAAAGAAAACTGGAGAATTCATTAAGAGGATCATGCATTAACTGAAAAATAGAAAAGTTTACTGAATACCCCAAAAATGGCATGCATATATAAATAAAATGAGACTAGTACAATAACCAAGAAAAAAATGTCTTATTTTGAAAACTGTGCATTGCAATTTCAAAGGTAGCTGACATTTATCTGTAGTGTGCTATGTAAAAAGTAATCAAATATACCTTTTATTCAGTGGACTCAAATCTAAACTCTTAATAAATACGAAACAGAAAAAGGTAGTTCACTGTATAATTATCACTTTTATAAATGCATCTTCTATATATCTAGCCGGATATATAGATATATATCCAGCTAGATATAGTCGGGCTCACCTCAACGCACAGCTTAGACTCTGGTACCAATCTCCTTGGGAGGGGCTGGACTCTCTACCACTCTGGAGTTGCCACTGGTGAGAGGCGCCGAGCAGGTGTGGACATTGTTATTTCCCCCCCAACTTGGAGCCTGCACATTGGGGATTACCCCGGTGTACGGAAGGGTAGCCTCCCTCCGCCTTCGGGTGGGGGGATGGGCCCTAACTGTTGTTTGTGCGTATGCGCCGAACAGCAGTTTGGAGTACCCACCCTTTTTGGAGTCCCTGGAGGGGGTGCTAGAGGGCATACCTTCTGGGGACTCCCTCGTACTGCTAGGAGACTTCAATGCTCATGTGGGCAATGACAGTGAGACCTGGAAGGGCATGATTGGGAGGAATGGCAGCCCCAATCTGAACCCAGGTGGTGTTTTGTTATTGGACTTCTGTGCTCGTCACGGATTGTCCATAACGAACACCATGTTCAAGCATATGGGTGTTCATATGTGCACTTGGCACCAGGACACCCTAGGCCTCAGTTCGATGATCGACTTTGTGGTTGTGTTGTCGGACTTGCAGCCACATGTCTTGGACACTCAGGTGAAGAGAGGGGGGAGCTGTCAACTGATCACCACCTGGTGGTGAGTTGGCTTCGATTATGGGAGAGGATGCCTGTCAGGTCTGGTAGGCCTAAACATGTTGTGAGGGTCTGTTGGGAACGTCTGGCAGAGTCCCCTGTCAGAAGTAGCTTCAACTCACACCTCTGGCAGAACTTCGACCACGTCCTGAGGGAGGTGGGGGACATTGAGTCCGAATGGGCCATATTCCGTGCCTCTATTGTAGAGGCGGTTGACCGGAGCTGTGGCCATAAGGTGGTCGGTGCCTGTCGTGGTGACAATCCCCGAACCCATTGGTGGACACGGTCGGTGAGGGATACCGTCAAGCTGAAGAAGGAGTCCTACTGGACCCTTTTGTCCTGTGGGACTCTGGAGGCAGCTAAAAGGTACCGACAGGCGGAATGCAGCTTCGGTGGTTGCTGAGACAAAAACTCGGACGTGGGAGGAGTTTGGGGAGGCCATGGAGAACGAGTTTTGGACGGCTTCAAGGAGATTCTGGTCCACTGTCTGGCGTCTCAGGAGGGGGAAGCAGTGCAGTGTCAACACCGTATATGGTGGGGATGGTGCGCTGCTGACCTCAACTCGAGACATTGTGGGTTGGTGGGGGGAGTACTTCGAAGACCTCCTCAATCCCACTAACATGCCTTCCAATGAGGAAGCAGAGCCTGGGGACTCGGAGGTGGGCACCCCCATCTCTGAGACTGAGGTCACCGAGTTGGTCAAAAAACTCCTTGATGGCAGGGCCCCGGAAGTGGATGATACATGTCCGGAGTTCCTCAAGGCTCTGGATGTTGTAGGACTGTCTTGGTTGACACGTCCCTGCAACATCGCATGGACATCGGGGACAGTGCCTCTGGATTGGCAGACTGGGGTGGTGGTCCCCCTCTTTAAAAAGGGGGACCGGAGGGTGTGTTCCAACAACAGAGGGTTCACACTCCTCAGCCTCCCTGGAAAAGTCTATTCGGGGGTACTGGAGGGGAGGGTCCATCGGATAGTCAAACCTCGGATTCAGGAGGAACAGTGTGGTTTTCATCCTGGTCGTGGAACAGTGAACCAGCTCTACACCCTTAGCAGGGTCCTGGAGGGTGCATGGGAGTTTGCCCAACCAGTCTACATGTGTTTTGTGGACTTGGAAAAGGCATTCGACCGTGTCCCTCTGGGAATCCTGTGGGGGGTGCTCCGGGAGTATGGGGTACCGGACCCCCTGATAAGAGCTGTTCGGTCCCTGTACAACCGGTGTCAGAGTTTGGTCCGCATTGACGGCAGTAAGTCGAGCCCGTTTCCAGTGAGAGTTGGACTCCGCCAGGGTTGCCCTCTGTCGCCGATTCTGTTCATAACTTTTATGGACAGAATTTCTAGGTGCAGCCAGGGTGTTGAGGGGGTCTGGTTTGGTGGACTGGGTCACTGCTTTTTGCAGATGATGTTGTCCTGTTTGCTTCATCAGGCCGTGATCTTCAGCTCTCTCTGAATCGGTTCGTAGCTGAGTGTGAAGCGGCTGGGATGGGAATCAGCCGCTCCAAATCCGAGACCATGGTCCTGAGCCGGAAAAGGGTGGAGTGCCCTCTCAGGGTTGGGAGAGAGATCCTACCCCAAGTGGAGGAGTTCAAGTATCTCGGGGTCTTGTTCACGAGTGAGGGAAGAATGGAGCGTGAGATTGACAGGCGGATCGGTGCGGCGTCCGCAGTGATGCGGTCTCTGCATCGGTCTGTCGTGGTGAAAAAGGAGCTGAGACGTAAGGCAAAGCTCTCAATTTACCAGTCGATCTACGTTCCTACCCTCACCTATGGTCATGAGCTATGGGTAGTGACCGAAAGAACGAGATCACAAATACAAGCGGCTGAAATGAGTTTCCTCCGCAGGGTGTCTGGGCTTTCCCTTAAAGATAAGGTGAGAAGCTCATCATCCGGGAGGAGCTCAGAGTAGAGCTGCTGCTCCTCCGCATCGAGAGGAGTCAGATGAGGTAGCTGAGGCATCTGATCAGGATGCCTCCTGGACGCCTCCCTGGTGAGGTGTTCCAGGCATGTCTAACCGGGAGGAGGCCCCAAGGAAAACCCAGGGCACGCTGGAGGGACAATGCCTCCCAGATGGCCTCGGGATTCTCCCGGAAGAGCTAGAAGAAGTGGCCGGGGAGAGGGAAGTCTGGGCCTCTCTGCTCAAGCTGCTGCCCCCCTTGACCCGACCTCAGATACTGTAAGCGGAAGAGGATGGATGGATGGATGGATCTTCTATATATTTTCTTTAACTTATTACAATTAAAACATTTGGGAAAACTTGATTTCTATTTAAGACAATTGATTTCACAGCTAAATGTGGCAGATCGGATTTTGGAAATGACACAAAACTTAATTGTTTACAGTGCCATCCATAATGTTTGGGACAAAGACACAGTTTTCCTTGATTTACCCCTTAGTGGTAAAGTGATGTCCGCGGCTGTTTGGTGTTTTTAAATAAATAATTGGCACACTTGTGTCTTTTTGTGTGGTGCGTGGCAGTGTGGCGAGCGGTTCCCATGTATGATATAGGAATAGACAGCCCTGCACTTGGTGCACAGGTTTAGGACCGTACGTTACCCTAATTGATGCCAGGAGCTGCTCATCATCACAGCTGTGCCATGTCCCTAGTTTAAAAGGGAAGCGCGAGTGCAAAAAAGGGGGAAAAAAAGAGAAGCGGAAAAAAAACAAAAGAGTGGAGGTTAAAGGACAGAAAGAAAAGCAGGAGCGGTAATGAGCCAGTGTTTGGTGAGAAGCAGGTGGATGTGAATGGTGCCCCACTGGAGGAAGTGTATGGCCAGCGCTCATGAGGGGGCACAAGCATCGTTACACTCAGGAGGATACTCTCGCCGGGTACAGCCTGTTACTGGCAGCGGTGGGAAGGTGGCACGCTTTCGCTGGGTGGAGCCTGAATTGGCAGCGGTGGGCACGGGAGCAGGGTCTAGTGGCTCCCTATGGAATGCTGTGGATTGGGAAGCAGGGACATGGGGTAGTTTTGAAGGATGTCTGTGCCTGTTGGTGGATGTCTCTCTGTGTTGCAAGTCCCGGTGTCAAGTTCAAGTGGCTCCATAAAGAAAATGAAGGGGGAGTAAGGAGCAGACTCACACTGTCACACCGTCTGATCCAGAGTTTAACACTAGAATCCCTGAAGCCTATGAAAAAACTTGTAATCCCAGGCTAGCGTAAATTCCTTTACACCTCTCCTCATCAGCATCTCGTTTTGCAAATGTGTCAATCAGCACAAGTAGCAAGCAGCCTGCTATCCCATCCCCAACCCCGACGTCGCAAACTTCTCCCAGCTCAAGTCTGTTTATTGTGGTGTGAGGTGCCAGGAGCTGTATAGGGTAAATAATACTGTAGATCGTTATTTGGAATACATACATTTCATGTGTGCTCCGTGTCTACAACGATCTGTGCTCCGCCCCCTGCTCACTTCGCTCGTTAACCCCCGGTTTTGCATAACCCGAAATACATTTAAAAGAGATTCTTTTTTTCTTGGTAATTGTTACATATGCGTTATTTTTACTTTTGTTTTAAAACTTCAGTAAAAACAATATTTGGAATTAACTTTTCTTCAAAATTGCATTGAATTTTGATTCCTTGTTTGGTCTTACATTGTGATAATGCAACGTATAACTGGCCGAGAGTGAATATTATTTCTCTCTCTCTTATAAATAAACCAACTTTTTCAAATGTTTGTCCTTGGGATTTGTTAATTGTCATTGCAAAAGCTATTCTTACAGGAAACTGTAAACATTTTAATACGAATGGCATATCAACATCTCCTTTTGTGTCTATTGTTATTGGCGGAATATACACTACATTACCTTTGTTGTCGCCTGTTAAAAGTTTACATGTTAGAATTGTTCTACCAATTTTCAATACAACTAATCTTGTCCCATTGCATATCCCATCACTCATACATAAATTACGCAATAACATTACGATACATCTTTTTTTCAACAGTAATTTGGCCTGTGGGAGACCGGATGGTGTTAACATTTGTAGATATTCTGTGGGATATTGTAAATTGATGTTTTCATCTTCCTCACTATCACCACCAACTATTTCAGCATAGTCTATTGATATGAATTTTAACCAATTTGCCACGTAACAGATCAACTATTATCGAGTTAATTCATTTGACTTCATCATTTCTCGCTGCTAGGATTCCCCATGTACTTATTTGTTCTGTTGATAATCCTTCAGGATAAAATAAGTCTTTGCTTACATTCCTTTTTTTCAGATTTTGCATTTTTTTTCTCTCCGGCGCTTTTGTGTTTCTTTTTGTTGCGCCGCTCTTTCTTGTTTGCTTAGTTGTGGACATGTCATCTTTAACTTATTTTTTTTAAGCTGCTCTTTGCACCTTCGCTAAGTTTTTGCTTACATTCCTTTTTTTCAGAATTTTCATATTTTTCTCTCCATTGTTTTTGTGTTTCTTTTTGTCGTGCCACTCTTTCGGCTTTGCTTAGTCATGGAAGTGTCATCTTTAACTTTTTTTTTTTAAGCTGCTCTTTGTTCTATGCTTATTTGTGTCACGGGACGAGAAACTGTCTCTCTGTCTCACTTCAAACCTGTCTGACATGGATGTCAGTATGATGCGGTTTGACCATGTTGCGTGTGTCGCGGGACGTGAAAGTGTCTCTCTGTCTTCCTTCAAAAGATCATGTCTCGTCACCCTAAAAGTCTCGTCTCGTCCCAAGTTTTTTTTTATAATAGAGAAATATTGTTATTTGAACCTGTGATTGTATGGTTTGTTTGTGTCTAGGTGTTTGGGGTGCTGGCAGGCCCCCGACCAGTTACAGAAAATATATATATAGACTAGCAGAATACCCGCGCTTCGCAGCGGAGAAGTAGTGTGTTAAAGAAGGTATGAAAAAGAAAAGGAAAAATTTAAAAAATAACGTTAACATGATTGTTAATGTAATTGTTTCGTCATTGATATGAGTGTTGTTCCCATATCTATATCTATATATATATATATATATCTATATATATATATCTATATATATATATATATATATATATATATATATCAAAATAACCGCGCTTGGCAGCGGAGAAGTAGTGTGTTAAAGAAGGAAAGAGAAACAAAAGGAAACATTTTGAAAATAACGTAACATGATTGTCAATGTAATTGTTTTGTCACTGTTATGAGTGTTGCTGTGATATATATATATCTATACTAATAAACGGCAAAGCCCTCACTCACTCACTGACTGACTGACTGACTGATTGACTGACTGACTCATCACTAATTCTCCAACTTCCCGTGTAGGT
>JANRMT010062792.1:97988079-98007291 GCA_026402145.1 Polypterus bichir lapradei
AATGAAATATTTATGGAAATGGAAATGTACATTTGTGTTTTATTTGATGAACTGAAAAAATGTAAAGAATAAAAAAATAAGAGTAAATGTGGTATTGGCAAACGTCAGTTTTAAGGTCTCAGAACTCACTAGGCTTGTAGTCTGGACTGGTTAAGTCTGTTTGATATTAGTCTGCTCAAAAATTTTCATTAGGAATCCTCAACTGATAACAATTCCAGAAGCTAATAAATTATTTGTATAACATATGGTTTGGGGGGCAGGTGTTAAGATGTTCTATTTCCCCCATTGGTCTGAGGTATGGCTGTTTGGAATTGGCTTGTCTCAGGGGCCTTTAAGTACCATGATGTCCTACTGGCTGTAGGGGTTGGACAGAAAACCCATAAATTTGTTTGCTTTACCTCACTTTGTCTCTCTTGCTTGCTAACCAACATATGATGAAGAAGCATCTCTGTTACTAATATCTGATGAAGAAGACAACACATTGGAGAGCACAGCTTGGCAGCCATATTGAACAGACAAGTTGGCTGAAAGCTGAGCACCAATGATGCCTTAAGTAGAGACATTTTAAGTAACTACAAGTCTGTGTGCCACCTGAATTACACATCACCATTTAATCTGGTTGTATGGTTGCCAATATTCAAATGTACTTTGTATTTTGTTATTATTAATGAATATTATCAGTAATACATTATTTTATGTGTAACTTAACTCCTGCTTGTCTTTTTACTACATTTAATTGCCTGAGGTTATAAGGGAAGGTGGGGATAAGTTATATAGAATAATACCTTATAAACAGTGGTAAGTCTGTGAGATTAGGCATTCTAAGGCTACATATTAATAATACAATAGGGGAAAGTAGAGCAATACTTATTACTCTACCAAGGTAAAACATCAGATAAGCCTGGTTTCGTATTTATATTATTTGTTTTATGAGAGTGATTAAAGCTGATAGCATCTTATGCCTCACCACTGTTTCCATACCAATATGTAATCTTTTCAGTGTAAATAATTTGATGAATATCTATAGTGGGCTCAAAAATAGAAACATGTATCTCTATTAGATTATCTATATTGAGTATTAAATATTTTCAGGAAATAATTACATTCCTAATTACATAACTGATCTACAATTACATTAGAGTGAAAAAAAGTTTAACAACAAATGGGTCAGTGAAGAATGTATAAAAATTAAAACATTTAAAAATGTCATTCTCAGTGTTACATTTAAAATAACAAGTGAACTATGGTGATTTATTTCCACGAAGCAAAAAAGCTAATCTTTCCATAGAATATACTAAGGTAATCTGCCAAAATCCACAGCTTGAGGTATGTTACACTATACATTTTAGATAGCGATCCCCAGTATGCACTAGAACTGAATCTAAACAATGTCACTTGTGAAATAATTTATTTAGTTTATTTCACAAACACTTTTATAACTCAATATCCAGCTGTATACTCATTTAAATTTTTAATGAACATGCAGATAATGACATTCATGGATGCGTTTGTTTTACTGATTTTTCTTAACAAATATTGTATGTTGCAATGTGAGAATTTGATTAGAGAAAATACTACATACATAATGTACATACCAACAGGACCATCTGTATTTGTTCTTATTATACTGCAGAAGTCAACAATTGGCTGTTCTTTAAATCGTTTCTTCCAGTACATAATGTACCTAAAATGAATTAAAAAAAAACAAAAAACAACACACATGTATATAGTATTGTTGCACATGTAAAGTAGGCCAGTTGATTTACATTATCTCAGTAATTAACACAAGGGTAAGTTATCACCATTCTGTATTACAATGCAAGTCAGCTAACATTTTTTTTTTTTTAGTTCTAAGAATTTTAACTTGAGCTGCAAGGGAGCTTTGCATCTCCCAAACAAATTGTGTCCAGGCTTATATGAATTCAATCATAAAGTTGGAATAACCCCACAGACATCTCATTATTATAATTTTATTCAAGGCAGATGCTGGACTCACTTCCTATTTCCCCAATTCAGGACTCTTGTCCTAGTGTCAGCCAGGTGCTTGCTCCAACTTATCTCTTGACTCTCCACTCTGCACTACTGAGAAGATGTAGATTTTAAGCCCTATCCTGGGACAGTATGTTAATTCATGCAATTTTTCTTACTTGCTATCACTTTCTCAGAATCTCTTCTCTTATATATCTGGGGCTGTCCTTCTCGAATGTTCTCTGCTGGCCCCAGGTGGCCCTGCATTGCTAAGCCCAAATTTCAGTGACCTCCAGGTCTCCATTGGAGGCTGGCTTCCTGCTGCATCAGAGAAACAGCACCTCTTTCATTCCATCCTCTGGCATGTGGAGGGCATTTTCTACTTGGTCTCACTCTATTTTAAGAGGTGGTCAGGATACCTAGCAACAGCTGGGTTATTTACTCCTCAGAGTACTAGGCAAGTATGAAAGGTTTACATCTGGGTTACACTCCTTTCTCTTTAATGATGCTACCAATGACCCTTGTCCTTCTGTGGCATCCTGTACACTATGCAAGTCACTCATTTTTTTTGGTGACCAAAATTTTACCAATTCAAACAAATAAAGGACTTAAATAATTAGAACTAATTTAAAATCAAACAAGTTAGTGAGATATTCTTCACTTCCTCAAACCACACTCTTTTTGTAAAAAGAAATAAAAAAAAGTTAAAGAAGATGGGCACCAGGGCAGTCACTTGTAAGAAAAGTTAAATCTAACAGCAGGTAAGAAACTAAAAAGATATAAATCAACTCTCTATTAATGATCATCAGTCACCCAGCTCTTAACCAGCTGCCCGGCAAAGAGACACTATCTGATATTGGAACTTGATGATCCATTAATCTGTGAAACAAAGATTTTAAGACCAGGTTAGGAGAACTTGCATAAGTTTCATGGAAAAGAATTAGGGGAACTCCCACTCAGAATCCAATGTGAACTTGTTACCAATAGTGCCCAAAGAGAAAACAGAACAGAAGTGAGAAGAACAGCATACAGGTCTAAAAGAATCAAGATATGAGATGATAAAGGGATATCAATATAAAATGAATGAGGAAAGAGAGTCACAAATGAAGGACAAAAATAGAGGATTCAGGAATTAAGTTCCAAAATATATAGAAGAAATTATTTATACTGGAATGCCAGTAGAAGGTTGTTAGTCAGTCCCAAAGTGAATAACGTTTGTGGGTTGTAAGGCCTACTGTAAATAATACATACAATTATTAAATATGTTGGTTAATATATAATATATTTTAGTGATTATGTTTTTTTGAAAAGAGTGAAGTATTTTTAAAAATAGCATTTAAGAATGGAAAGATGAAGAGGACTGGTGATTATGCTTCCAGACTGAGTGTAATCACAGAGGCTTGTAGATTGTTATGCACAAGACAACATACACACCTACTGTACAAATGGCTTTGCATCAGTAGATAGGAAACAGGCAAAATCAATAAGCTGCTGGAAAGGAAAGGGAAACCATAGGGAAACTACACCATAAGTTTTAAGGAGGGGAAAAAAACAATAAAAAAAGAAGATGTGGTAATAAAGATTGTCTTGCTGCTACTTTTCACCAGTGTGAACATGCATGCCCCTCATTAAGCTCAATGTGGAAAAAACAATACACAAAGGGTGGACTAAAGAGAAATAAAAGGATATTTCTTCCTGTTAACTGTTTTAGAAAACGGTCTAGTCCTTTCCAATATGTGAATATGTAAGCATATGAGTATATACTGGGTTTATATTAAAGCTCAACTTATGTTTTATTTATATAAAAACAAAAACATAAGGTACCAGTTACTATGCTAATATAATATTGGCTATTTTGCAAGCAGTGATCAGTGCTGTAATATTTTTCTGTAAATTTTATATTATCCTGTCACTTTATTGTGCTCTGTAAAATTGTGATTTGAAAGGCCATCTCAGATATTTTACTGGGGAAGTTACTATTCTTAGTTTGTGATCCAGGTAACTTACAAATTGACTTTGTGAAGCAACAGTTCTAGTGTTCTAAATGAAACTAGATAAGAGGAATGCAATTTTTTTATTTGGTAGCCTTAGTGTCAGGATTTATTGATTTATCAATAAGAAATTAGATTGGTAATTTGTATGGGTTTCTATGATATTTGATGTCTTCATTCTTCCCAATTAATACAATTTTACATTTTTTTAAAGCTACTGAGAGCTATTTTACTGCATCATCAATTTAGAATAAATGTTACTGCTCGAGTCAATCAACTTGATATTCAGTGGCACAGACCTAGATCTCAGTGACATGAGCTCTGGCAAACTGTTAAAAAACAATATTCTAGACTAAACTAATTGGGTTTTTACTTTTTAGGAGTAACAGAAATATGATAAAGGTTACCGAGTCATTTTGTTTACATCTCTCTTTTTCATTAATGCACCTTACATGAAGATTGTGCAATACATTACAGTCACAAAAATAAACTAAACAGCTGTCATTTGCTCATTGCTATGGATGTTTACCATTTCCAGCATAAACCAGCAGTAAGCAGAAGTCTGTTTCACTAATGACAAACCGATCACAACTAAGGAAAGTCTGATGTGCAAGAAACAAGGCTACAAAAATGCAGCAAAACCTTGTAGTGCAACCAAAGGAACAGAATGTTTAAATTACTGTGAGGTAAAGAGAAGCAAAATTTTAATACAAAGTCAGTTCCTACTTTAGAATAATATATTTAGTGAAATTCAGTCTCTACTGTTTACTTCCTGATCGTACAAGGGCAAAAAAGTAACAGCTAGCATCCAATGATTTAATAGAAGTCATTGTGAATGATTAAACTGTAAGACGGCCGACAAAGACAGGAGCCTAGGTGTCTAAGAACCAGATGTCACACCCCCAAGAGTATAAGAAATGAGAGGATCAAAGTTAGGAAGAAATTTCTTTAGTTTCAGGGAGGTAAAGGTAAGAACAGGGAGAGAGAAGGAAAAACCCAAATTAAGTTATATGGAGAACCAGGATGGCAAGTTATTGGTAAGAACAATCCATCTACAAATTATACAGAGGGTGTACACCCAATAATATCATTCTAAATCCATAATGACATATTTGCACCTGACCTGTCATGTACTAAGACAGAATGTTTAATATAGAATTTTTAACATTTTAGAGAAAGTGGTAAGTTGTTGACCATGACTGCTGTCATGTTTTGGAGCTGCTTTCGTCACACATTATAATTCTATAGAGAAAGTTATCCTCTTCAAAGAATAGCATTCTAGTGATTGCAAGAAAATGTATTCCTTGAAAGTTTTGTGCTACCTCTCTACAAGTGTGGCAAACAGTAGCCACACACTTTGCAGTGTGCAGTTCTGGGCCACATGATGCCCTATTTCAATCTTCACCACAATTTTTTTGATTTTCACTCATTAAACCTCTACTACTTCAGCAAATCCTTGTTGGCTATTTTCTTGCACTGAACTAGTAAAACATGACTGAGGCAGATGACATTTTTTCCAGTCAGTTGTGTGATAATAGTAATATTTTTTCATTCATTCATTTTCTTAGAACATTAGAACAATCTAGATAAAAACATGTCATTCAGTCCAAAAAAGCTTGCCATTTCTATTAACTTAATTCTTCTAAAATAACATCAAGTCTAGTTTTGAAAGTCCCTAAAGTCCTACTGTCTACCACACTACTTGGTAGCATATTCCATGTATCTATGATTCTCTGTGAAAAAAAAAATCCTAATGTTTGTGCAAAATTTGCCATTAACGAGTTTCAAACTTTGTCACGTGTCCCTGATGAACTCATTTTAAAATAACATTCTCGATTCACCATACTCATTCCCTTCATAATTTTATACATTTCATTCATGTCTCCTCTTAATTTTTGTTTGCTTAAACTAAAAAGACTCAGCTCTTTTAATGTCTTCTCATAATACATCCCCTGTATCCCTGGAATCTGCCTAGTCGCTCTTCTCTGCACTTTGTCTAGTGCTGCTATGCTCTTTTTGTAACCTGAAGACCAAAACTGCACACAGTAGACCAGATGATGCCTTACCAGAGCATTAACTCCTTGTACTTTGCATATCGTGCTATATAAACTAACATTCTGTTAGCCTTCTTAATGGCTACTGAACAGTGTCTGGCAGTTGACAGTGTTGAGTACACTACGACTCCTAAATCCTTCTCATAAGATGTACTTTCGATTTCCAGTCCTCCCCTTGTGCATTCAAATCTAATATTATTACTTCCTACATGTAATACTTTACATTTACTTACATTAAATTTCATCTGCCACAAACCTGGCTAAGCCTGTATATTGTCTAAGCCCATCTGTAATGATTCAGCAGGTTCTAGATTATCTGCTAATCCACCTAATTTGGTATTATCTGCAAATTTAGCCAGCTTGTTACATCTATCCAAATCATTTATATATATTAAAAATAACAGTGTCCCTAGCACAGACCCCTGAGGGACACCACTCTTAACATCAGCCAATTCCGATAGATTTTCTCTCACCATAACTCTCTGCTTCCTGTGTCTGAGATAATTTTGCACCTATCTAAACACCTCACACTGAACACCCACTTCTTTCAGATTAATGCCCAACCTCTTATGTGTCACCTTACCAAACCTTTTCTGAAAGTCAAGATAAATAATATCATATGCTTCACTTTGATTATATCGTTTTGTTGCTTCCTTATAGAATTCCAGCATATTGGTAAAACATGACCTCCCTCTTCTGAACCCATGCAACTCTTGTTCTTGCCATGTGTTGCTCAATATTATCCTTAATAATTCCTTCTTTTAATTTTCCTGTGATGCACGTTAACCTTACTGACCTATAATGGGATAATAGTTGTCATTTTCCAGTCCTTCGAAATTTCCCCAATGCAATGTACTCGCTAACCTCCTTAAGAACTTGAGGGTAAAAATGATCTGGTTCTGGCGATTTGTTTGATTTCAGCCTATTTAATCTGAGCAGTACTTCTCCCTTTACAATTTTCAAATCACTCAGTACTTCCTTAGTAGTCCCCTTTATCGGTGGGAGGTTATCCACTTTCATACATGTGAAGACCTTAGAAAAATGCAAGTTTACAGCATCTGCTGTTTCACTGTCTGCATTTTTAAATTTCCCTTTACTATTGTTGATGCACTTCAACTTCCACCTTGACTGTTCTTTACTACTGAAATACTGGGTTATATTTTTGCTATATTCCTCTCTAACTGTCTTTTATCCTCCCTAATATCCTTCTTAATGGTTGCTGTCATGTTCCAATATGTCCAATGATTCACATTAGAGTTATCAGTCTTATACACCTTACACAGCTGTTTTTCGTTTGCAGCTTTATTTCAACTTTTTATTAAATCACTGCAGAGGTTTGTTGACATTTCCTAGTAATTCCTAATTTAGGTATGTACCAGTCCTGAATTATATATAAAACATTTTTAAACCTGTTCAACTGCTTCTCGACTTTCTCCACACTTAAAAGTTTATCCCAGTCCATCTTCTTAGACTTTGCTGCATCTACTCTAAAATTGCCCTACCAAAGTTAAATTTAACAGTTTTGGTCTTAGCATCCACTCTCATCCAAAACACTGTGAACTGTATTATATTATGGTCACTTGTCCCTAGTGGTTCAATTACCTTTACACATTTAGTTCTATCCTGATTATTACAAAATACTAAATCTAAATCACACACACACAGAAAGAGAGAGTAGTGTGTTATTATATAGTAGATTGGCTTGGGGTTTGTTGAGAATTTACTCTCTTTTTAAAAAGCTGACTCTTTGATGCAAATGAGATTTTTTTTTTTGAGCTGTTGAATCCCTGGTTAGGCTTACCCTGCATTGAATTTAATGCTTCTTAAAGAAGTATTAATTTTGTTCTAATGATTTAAATTAATTGTCTAGTGAATATAACCAGACTTGCCGGTTTATTCTCTTGGATCCCCATTTAAAATAAAAAAAACTTGTAGAAGCAGTTCTTTACCAGCACTAACTCTCCTCCTCAAACATTCTCATCAGAACATTATATTTGTTACATAATCATACATACTGAGATTGAGATGCTGTCAGACAACTTTTCTTAAATCAGCTGTACTCATATGTGACGGTCCGGGTCCAGGACACACTCAGTCAGAAAGGGGTAGGTGTTAAAGTGCCAAGTATTTTAATAAAAAGCAGAGAAAATGTTTAAAAACAACTGCAGTAAATCGAAAATTCCAAAATTTCATAAATAAATCCATAAAACCAGGTGCCAAATCTGTTAAAACAAGGTTCAAATCAGTCCATCAATCAATTGCCAGTCTCTCAGCATTCATAGGATGCCATGCCCACCTTTGCTCTTCACTCTCTCTATGCCACAGTTCGTCAGGATTCTGTGAGAGCCTCCTGGAGCATTTGGTCATGCCTTTGTCAAAGAGTATTCAGTAAGCGGCCCCTCTGCCCCCTTCTTGAGCATCTAGTCTTAAGTTCCTCACCTGGGGCTCACTTTCCCATCTGCCAGCTTCCCCTCACAAATCGCACTGGCTTCATTCTATTTCTGCCCTTCTCTCCTTTCCTTTCTGTAAACATCCATGTCTTCATTCCTTCTTTTCTTTATATTTTGTTCTCCCCTCACTACTATACAGGCTCCTTATGTAGCCCTGATTGGGTGCAGGTTCTATCCTGACTGACCCACTTGCATTTGCATGTGAATGTGCGATGAACCAAGCACCCCAATCAAACTTACAGTGGCATCTGCATGTGCACATTTGCAACCATTTGAAGCCTGTATGCTCTGGGACTCGATTATTTTTTTACCTCTTATCACATCATAACTTTTCATGAATGGATGCACAGAACTATAAATGAACTGCTTGAAAAGGTTTTCAAGAAAGCAGAAACATAATAGTGCTATGCTTTAACTTTCAGTGCTTTTTGCCATGAACACTTAAGTATATTGTGAGTTTTCAAGGTGAAGAAAATTTGCATTAACAACTGTGACACAAGTACAAACAATATGGAAAGTAACTAAAATTTTAAGTTCATATAAAATTTTGTTTGGAAGGCTTTAGTCATTTTTATTATAAAAATAACAGAAATCCCTTTAACTATTAAACAGAAGGAATATAAAATTATTACATTAAAAATCACACAATTATACATGAGAGGAGCTGAATTATGTTTTACCTTCTAAAGTCTGCAATTAATTTGACATCTGCAATCACAAGCTTATGTTCCAGAACAAAATGTTTTAAAAGAACATCTTTGGCTGAAAGCATGAAATTTTCTTCACACAGGATGCAGGATACAGATGTGTGGATGTTTACAGGTGTACTGATACTTTGACTTTCAGGCAGAGACAATGGTTCCAAAATGGCATCTTTCTCATCTGGAATAAATAAGTAAATACATAAACTGATAAACAGACAAAGTATTAAAAATGTAACTTCATGGCAACACATCTTAATAACAAATACATAGTAGATATGAGTTAAATATTTTTGCACACCTATCCTATCCAAGGTTGGTCTGCTACCTTTGGATTAAGAAGGACTGACAATTGATGGCCAGATGGAAATTTATGCATTTACAAGAGGATATGTCTTTTTTCCTTAAAATGAAATTGCTTAACATCTAAACAGTTACATATTTTATGCATAATAAAATTACACAGAAATGTCTGCCCTTTTAACTTACTAACCAGTTCTCTGAAATCATATGTAAATGTGATTGTCAACAGATGTCTATGCTATAAGCTGTGTATTTCCTTTAAAATATTATTTTTATTGAATACAAGAAGGTAAGACTTTAATTTGTCATTTTTAAACATGTAACTAAATTTAAATTCT
Source organism: Polypterus bichir lapradei (assembly GCA_026402145.1). Lineage (NCBI taxonomy): Eukaryota > Metazoa > Chordata > Cladistia > Polypteriformes > Polypteridae > Polypterus > Polypterus bichir. The sequence goes on from JANRMT010062792.1 coordinate 97,997,885, forward strand.
TAGTCATATTTGTGAGATATCCAGTTTTGGTTCAAGCAAGACCAAACTTAAATGACAGAGCTATATAATATCTTTCATTTTGTTATTAAAGGTTATTATCCTGTGTGTATCTGCTATCCTTTGAGACAAAAAAATAGCACAATGAACAGAAAGGACCAGAAGAAGCGATGCAGTCAAAACAAAACTGAGGTAATAACTGGAAAGTCAAAAAATACCCTAGTCAAAACTAAAATGCGAGACATGAAATAGTATTCAAAAATTCAGTGCTTAAAGATCACTAACTAATTTATTTGTTAGTTAAAGGAATAGCCTGTAAAAGCTGAGTTATCTACAATCTTGGATGAAAAGTTTACATCAGTGGTGACCTTTTAACTTGTCAAACTAAAAATGCCAAAGGTCACAACCTCTGAAATCATGCTCTCCTCCATTAACCAGGAACTGCATCCTGGCATACAAAAAATTAAATATACAAAACAAGATAGCATCAGAAATTATGCAAGATAATGTCAACAATTATAAATAACTGTCTGCGGTGGGCTGGTGCCCTGCCTGGGGTTTGTTTCCTGCCTTGCGCCCTGTGTTGGATGGGATTGGCTCCAGCAGACCCCCGTGACCGTGTAGTTAGGATATAGCGGGTTGGTTAATGGATGGATAAATAACTGTTAAAATACCAAAGCTGACATTAAAATATAATTCTCCACCCTAAAAGCCCATAATGGGTACAAAAAAAAAAAAAAAGAAAAAAGGTGCTTAAGGTTTAACAAAAATCTTAAAACAGAATCAATTCAAAATATCGTATATGCTCGGGTCTTGAGATCCGAAAAATAAATCATAAAATCAGACCCCGACTTATACGGCCGTTAAAAATTAGACTTTTTTTTTTCTTACACATCTTGCTTCCTTCAATCTCGTACCAGTTTCTCAGACACATCGAATTTTTTTGCAGCTGAGCAGTTACCAATTTCTTTTGCCACTTCAAAGACTTTTAATTTAAAACCAGCTTCATATTTTCTTCTGATCAAACGATCCATCGTAGACAAGGGATGCTCTTCTGATAAAGGTGTATGAGGGTGTGAGACGCAAAAAACACAAAACAGTGCAAACGTTGCTTCAGAATACTTCGGGTATTACCATGTGGTCACGTAGGCACAATACATAGATAAAAAGGCAGTGTACTCCGTGGTTACTCTCTCAGGTGGGCATTAGCATACCATAATCTCTTGGACCAACAGTGTGAGTTTTCCACATTCGACTATACGACTGACATTATAAAATACTGGAAATACAGTAAAATCAAGACCTGACTTATCCGCGGGAGAACTTAAACGCGAGTATATAAGGTAGTATATAGCACTGAAATAAAAAAATATTTTCAATTAAATAATAGACTTAATAGCAATCAATACAATGTTATTTCCAGAAAATTGCTTTACAAATTATAATCATAATCTCCTCTGCTACTAATAAATTGGGAGTACAAAAAGTTCTTTTAATTGTGAGCCAGCACACCCCAACACACTTCTGATGCTGGTGGTACATAATTGCATTTACTTTCATGAATGCAATGAAGAGAACAGTATATGCCCAAATGGCACCTTTTTACCAGGCAGAGTAAATTTGGTGCTAAACAGTTTTCCCAGCGCAGTCATTATAGTTCAATTGCGATGCTTGCCACAAATGTTACTCCACACTGCACCACATACTTTTGGGACTAGAAAATTTCAAAGATGAAATAAGATCGGTTTCAAGAATTCAATATACGAGGTGTGGCAGAAAAGTAATGAGACTGATTTTTTATTTAGTTTTTATTTTTTTCAAACATCAATGTTATCCCCTTCAAAGTAGTTCCCTTGGGCAGCTACACACCGATGGAGACGTTGTTGCCACTGTTGGTAGCAGCGCTGGAAGTCTTCAACCGGTATGGTCTTCAGCATGTCTGTTACACTCTTTTGGATGTTTTCTAAAGTCCCAAAATGACGTCCTTTGAGGACATTTTTCAGTTTAGGAAAAAGTCACACGGACTGAGGTAAGGTGAATAAGGGGGCTGGGGAACCACAGGAATGTGTTTTTTCGATTGTCCTTCTGCTCAATTGTGAGGTTTTTCTGCACCATTTTGGCACAGACCTTTCACATGTGCAAATGTTCAGTCAAAATTTGATGAACGGTAAATATGTTCAAATTTAATTGTTCACTAAACATTTTTAATGTTAAACAACGGTCTGATCTCACAAGAGTGTTCACACGTTCGATGTTTTCATTGGCTTTCGAAGTTGAAGGCCTCCCTGAAAAACTTGAGCTCGGGATAAAGAATGTTCCCCATAGGCCTGTTTTAACTTTTCAAACGTCACACTTGCCGATTCTCCAAGCTTAACACAAAATTTAATGGCACAACGTTGCTCCAAATTCCGCTGTTCCATTTTGCGTGATGCACAACCAAAAACACAACTTCGCTAATAGCAGTCACAAAAATCACGTAGTTAACGGAAGGAGTTGAAACTCGCACTGAGCTATGGGAGGGTACTGATACACGTGCTTTATCAAGGACAACAGCGCAGCGTTGCCAGATCGCTTGCAGTGTTGCCAGTCTCATTACTTTTCTGCCACACCTCGTATTTGACATTGTCGCGGACAACAACGTGCATGTAACTTTTCAGAATTGCCCAAGTGTTTCCTGAAATGCATCTGCTGAGGTTTAGCCAGTTTGGGAGACTGAAATTCTCAGTTAAGCTGATGGATAGACATTGATGACAGACATTGGACAAATATCAGCTGACAGTTGTTATGTTGTGCAGTAAGCTGTCGACATGCTTCTCGTGCATCCATAGTACAACTTGGAATGTTGTACTTGAGTTCCAACACATTCATGAGGCACTGAAATCCCACCTTACAAACAACCGACAGTGGTGGATCATCAAGAACAATATATTGTGTAAGAGCTTCTGTTATTTTCACTGCCTTAGGGTTATTGTTTGCCACAGTATTAGTTGATGCTGCGCTCTGCCAGAGTCAGTTTCCCAATGTTCATTTTGTTTATTTTAGAGATGTTTTAAGTAATTTACTTGTGTTTATAATCTTGTTTACTTACCTCCACTTGATAGTTTAGCAGAACACAATCTACAGTCTGCTAGGCTTTCATTTTCATTGTTAATTTTAAAGATCTTTCACACTGCAGACCGTGTGTGTGTTTATAGTATCTGTTATTTTGGTATCTGTACATTTTTCGAGTACGAGTACAAGTACAAGTACACGAACACTGTATTGGACCAAAACCTGATACCAGTATTGGTATCTTTGCATCGCTAAATTGTCTTTATTTGTATACAGTTGAGATTGTAACTTTTGAAACAAAGAAAATGAAGCAGAATTTATTGTTTTGTATTATTTAGTGTTTTAGATTTCAGTAATGGAGTACTAAGTTTGACAATTATTCTTAAACAAGCAAAAACACAATTTGTTTGCCTGAAATAATGCCATTTAGCAATAGTGTACTAGTCGCGACAGGAAAATGACAAGGTACAGAAGAGCTTTGACAAGGTACAGAAAAGCCTTAATAGACATCTCTAATAAAAGGGTAATGCAAAACCTAATAATTTGTATTACAAAGTTGACAATGGCCTTTTATCCTACTTGCATTAGCAACAAAAACAGGTATGATCTCGTACGAGGTGTGGCAGAAAAGTAATGAGACTGATTTTTTATTTACCAAAGTTTTTATTTTTTTCAAACATCAATGTTATCCCCTTCAAAGTAGTTCCCCTGGGCAGCTACACACCGATGGAGACGTTGTTCCCACTGTTGGTAGCAGCGCTGGAAGTCTTCAACCGGTATGGTCTTCAGCATGTCCGTTACACTCTTTTGGATGTTTTCTAAAGTCCCGAAATGACTTCCTTTGAGGACATTTTTCAGTTTAGGAAAAAGTCACATGGACGGAGGTCAGGTGAATAAGGGGGCTGGGGAACCACAGGAATGCCTTTTGAGGTCAAAAATTCTGTTATGGAGAGGGCAGTGTGACATGGGGCGTTGTCATGATGGAGCATCCATTTGTCTGCAATGTCTGGTCTCACGCGAATGACCCTTTTTTTGAACCTTTCAAGGACGTCTTTATAAAAAAACTTGGTTGACAGTTTGTCCTGGAGGAACAAATTCTTTGTGGACGATTCCCCTTTTGTCAAAAAAACAAATCAGCATTGATTTGATCTTCGATTTGCTCATTCGAGCTTTCTTTGGTCGAAGAGAGTTTGCAGTGTGCCACTCCTGACTTTGCCTCTTGGTCTCATGATCATATTCAAAAATCCATGATTCATCACCTGTGATCACACGACTAAAGAAATCTTGCTCATTAGCGATTATGTCAAAAAGATCAAGACACTTGTTTTTTCGATTGTCCTTCTGCTCAATTGTGAGGTTTTTCGGCACCATTTTGGCACAGACCTTTCGCATGTGCAAATGTTCAGTCAAAATTTGATGAACGGTATTCTGTTCAAATTTAATTGTTCACTCAACATTCTTAATGTTAAACGATGGTCTGATCTCACAAGAGTGTTCACACGTTCGATGTTTTCATTGGTTTTCGAAGTTGAAGGCCTCCCTGAACGGTGTTCATCTTCAACGTGTTTTCTGCCTTCCAAAAATGATTTGTGCCAGCGAAAAACTTGAGCTCGGGATAAAGAATGTTCCCCATAGGCCTGTTTTAACTTTTCAAATGTCACACTTGCCGATTCTCCAAGCTTAACACAAAATTTAATGGCACAACGTTGCTCCAAATTCCGCTGTTCCATTTTGCGTGACGCACAACCAAAAACACAACTTCGCTAATAGCAGTCACAAAAATCACGTAGTTAACGGAAGGAGTTGAAACTCGCACTGAGCTATGGGAGGGTACTGATACACGTGCTCTATCAAGGACAACAGCGCAGCGTTGCCAGATCGCTTGCAGTGTTGCCAGTCTCATTACTTTTCTGCCACACCTCGTACACACACATTATATACATATATATACACACACACACCGTATTTACTCGTGTACCATGCACACATTTTTTCCCGAAAATAAGCATTAGAAAATCAGGTGCGCATCATACACGAGGAAATGTAATTTTGTAATGTTTACTTCTTCTGCTTGGGCTCTCTCGCTTGCTCGCCCACTCGCACTCTCTCTCTCTCGCTCGCTCGTCCACTTGCGCCCTCTCTCTCGCACGTGCTCGCCCACTCGCGCTCTCTCTCTCACTCGCTTGCTCGCGCTCTCTCTCTCTCTCTAAACGCTTCCTATACAATCACAACGCACGTCGTACACGGGGCAAAACTTTTTTCGGAATTTTCTTTGTAAAAATTAGGGTGCGCGTCTTACACGAGGGCGTGTGGTATACGAGTAAATATGGTATATATATATACAGTGCCCTCCACAATTATTGGCACCCCTGGTTAAGATGTGTTCTTAGGCTTCTAATAAATTGTTTTTTTCTTCCCCAAAAAATAAAGGCTCACAACACAAAAAAACGAAAAATCCAACCTTTAATTGAAGTATGTTTATTCATTGGGGAAAATAAATCCACATTAAGAAATACATTTTTTACATGAAATTATGTGTGCCACAATTATTGGCACCCTTGCTGTTAATATTTCGTACAACCCCCTTTTGCCAACAAGACGGCACTTAATCTTCTCCTATAACATTTCACAAGGTTGGAGAATACAGAGATAGTCTTTCTAGATCGTCCAGAGTCCTGGGCCCTTTCTTATGTACTCTCCTCTTCAGCTCACCCCACAGGTTTTCAATGGGGTTGAGGTCTGGGGACTGAGATGGCCATGGAAGGAATAGTATTGATTTATGTGATGTTTCTTTCACTGATCACTTTTCTGTAATGATGGATCTGCATATTACTGTTGATCTCCCGACTAATAGCCGTCCACCACGCTGCTCGCGCTTTTTAAATTCTTCCATTATATCTGATTTTAAAACCATTTTCTCTAGTCTTTATATGCATGACCAAAATAATGATATCGATGACACTGTAGTAAAATTTAATTCCTCCTGTGAAACGGTTTTAGATGCAATTGTTCTGCCCAAGATACGCAGTAATAAGGTAAGACCTGCTCCCTGGCTAAATGAAACTATGCGATCACTGCACCGTGCCTGTCGAACTGCTAAACGGCGTTGGAAAAAAGATGGACTGACTATCTCTAAACAGATTTTCAGGACTTCTCTTTTCAATTTCCAGGCTGAAGTTAAGAAATCGAAACATGACTTCTTTGCCGATTTAGTATCCCGCCATTCAAACAATCCTAGGGTTTTATTTAATTCAATTAATGCGGCCATTCACCCTTATTTTATGATGGGATTAAAAAGCACTGTTCATTCATGTGAGCAGTTTCTATCATTCTTTGTCAGCAAAATTGATACTATCCGCCGTGGTATTGTTCAAACTGGCTATGAACTTCCGACTGTTAATCATGACACTGTTCTAGATTCCTTTGATCAAGTCTCACCTTCAATGCTAAAAAGAACTATTGACACCCTTAAACCAGCTTCCAGCCCCCTCAATATTGTACCACCATGTGTCTTAGTGGAAGCCTTTGATGTGTTGGGCCCATCTTTACTAGCCATTATAAATGATTCTATTAGTTTGGGGGTTGTACCCTCATTTTTTAAACATGCTGCAGTCCGTCCCCATCTAAAAAAGGCAGGATTAGATCCTGGAGTTTTAACCAACTTTCGTCCAATTTCCCAGCTGCCACTTCTGGCTAAAATTCTAGAAAAAATTATTTATAATCCTACTGCTCGATCACCTTAACTCCAATAATTTATTTGAGACCTACCAATCTGGTTTTAGGCGCTATCATGGTGTTTAAACGGCACTCCTGAAAGTGTTCAATGACATCTCTCTTATTACTGACTCAGGTGATGCGGCAGTCCTTGTCCTCCTTGACCTGTCCGCTGCCTTTGACACCATTGACCATGAGATATTGCTGATGCGGCTCGAACATCTTGTTGGGATTAAAGAGGCTGCTCTTAACTGGTTCAGGTCATATTTAACTGGTAGACACTTTTCAGTGACTTTAAATTCCTCTTTTTCATCTACTGTTCCTCAGGGATCCATTTTGGGTCCTATTTTATTCTCTATATACCTTCACCCTATTGGAGCGATTTTTAGGAAATTTAACATTTCTTTTCACTGCTATGCTGATGATACTCAGGTTTATATTCCTGTCTGCAACTCTGCAACAAATCAACTCCACAACTGTCTGTCTGAACTAAGATCCTGGATGGCCAATCATTTTCTTGATCTAAATCAAAATAAAATGGAGGTGCTTATAGTGGGTCCACCAGCTAAAGCCCAAATTGGTCTTAGACTTCTCGGCTCTTTCTCTCCCTTTTCCAAACCTCAAGTCCGCAATCTTGGTGTTTCCTTTGATAGTATCCTCTCTTTTGAGAAACAAGTAAATTCTGTAGTCAAGAGTTGCTTTTTCCAACTTCATCTATTAGGTAAGATAAAGCCTTTTTTATCTTCTAAAGATCTTGAGAAAGCTACTCATGATTTTGTTTTTTCTCGCCTCGATTATTGCAATTCGCTGTATTCTGGGATTAGCAAATCTCTGATACACAGGTTACAACTGGTCCAAAATGCTGCCGCTCGCTTTCTGTTTGGGGCAAGGAAGTATGAATCTGTTTCTCCTATTTTAGCTTCTTTACACTTGCTGCCTGTTAGTTTTCGAATTGATTTTAAAATCTTGCTGCTAGTTTTTAAATCGTTACATGGGTTTGCACCTGCCTATTTATCTGAATTGTGTATTTTACACCAGCCATCCAGAGTGCTTAGATCTTCTGGTCAGTTGTCTCTTGTTGTCCGTCGTACCAAGTGTAAAACCAAGGGGGACAGGGCCTTTGCAGCTGCTGCCCCTCGCCTATGGAACTCTCTACCTCATCATATTAAGGAGTCATCTACAATTGAACTGTTCAAAACGAGATTAAAAACTCACTTCTTTTCACTTGCATCCAGTGACCTTCTGTAATACTGATGGTTTTCCTCTTTGTGATCATATAACATTATTTCTATTTATTATCTATCTTATTTTATGTTCATATATTTTATTACTATTTATGTTTTATTGTTTTTGTTTTCTTTTATTCTATTATTGTAAAGCACTTTGGCCGCAGCATTACTATGTTGTTTTAAATGTGCTATATAAATAAATTGACATTGACAAGGAGCTTGATTTTGTGTTTTCTGAGCCATTTCTGTGTAGATTTTGCCATATGTTTAGGGTCACTATCCTGCTGGAACACCCAATGATAACCCATCTTCAGCTTTCTGGCAGAGGCCACCAGATTTTGATTTAAAATGTCCTGGTATTTCAAGGAGTTCATGATGCCATGCACCCTAACAAGGTTCCCAGGTCCTTTGGAAGAGAAACAGCCCCACAAAATCACAGATCCTCCACTATACTTTACAGTGGGCATGAGGTGCTTTTCCGCATACTCATTCTTGGATTTACACCAGACCCACTTAGAATGTTTGTTGCCAAAAAGCTCAATTTTAGTTTCATCTGACCAAAGCACACGGTCCCAGTTGAAGCCCTAGTATGGCTTAGCAAACTCTAGACGTTTACGTTTGTGACTGGAGGGGAGAAAAGGCTTTTTCCTTGCATGTCTCTTAAAACAGCTTGTTGGCATGGAGATAGCGTCTTATGGTTGTCATGAAGACTTTGTGACCCCAAGATACCACTCTTTGGTGCAGTTCTCTAATGGTGCGCTTTGGAGAATGTTTTACTTCTCTTACCATCCTCCTTACTGTGCGTGGTGGCAAGATAAACTTGGGTCCTCCTCCAGCCTTGTTTGTCACTGTTCCCATTGTTTTACTCTTCTTTATTATTCCTCTGACTGTAGATACAGGCAGGTTTAGGCGAGTAGCTATTTTCTTGTAGCCATTACCTGACTTATGAAGGTCGACACACATCTGCCTTACTTGAACGGCATGTTATCTTGTCTTTCCCAAGTTGAAGAGTGGCTAAGAGCAATATGACTCTGTGTCACTTCATATTTATACCCCAGGGACACAGGGAGTCATTAATTACCAATTTAATCTGATCAACTTTAAAAACTAAACTAGAAATTACAAAAATGCTTCAATTACATTTATTTTATAGGAATTATTAGGGGTGCCAATAATTGTGGCACACATTATTTCATGTAAAAAATTTATTTCTTAATGTGGGATTTTGTTCCTAAATGAATAAATACTCTTCAATTAAAGGCTGGATTTTTTTTTTTTTGTGTTGTGAGCCTGCATTTTTTGGGAAAAAAACAATTTATTAGAAGCCTAAGAACACATCTTAACCAGGGGTGCCAATAATTGTGGAGGGCACTATATATATATATATATATATATATATATATATATATATATATA
>JANRMT010062792.1:98016926-98042513 GCA_026402145.1 Polypterus bichir lapradei
TATATATATATAATATATACACACACACAAATACATACAGTTAAATATACTGTACATATAATGTATGTATATATGTATATCTGTGTATATATATATATATGTAGATGTATGTATGTGTGGATATGTATATATGTAGATATGTATATATGTCTATATATAAATGTTTATGTGTGTGTGTATATAAACTCAGCAAAAAAAGAAACGTCCTCTGACTTCCAACTGTTTTTACTTTCAGTAAACTTAATGTGTAAATATTTGTATGAACACTAAAAGAGTCAACACCATAAGACATAAACTAAAAATGTTTCACAATGTGTCCCTGAATGAAAAATCAAAAGTACCAGTCAGTATCTGGTGTGGCCACCAGCTGCTTGAAGTACTGCAGTGCATCTCCTCCTCATGGACTGGACCAGATTTGTCAGTTCTTGCTGTGAGATGTTACCCCACTCTTCCACCAAGGCACCTGCAAGTTCCTGGACATTTCTGGGGGGAATGGCCCTAGCCCTCACCCTGCGATCCAACAGGTCCCAGACGTGCTCAATGGGATTGAGATCCGGGCTCTTCGCTGGCCATGGCAGAACACTGACATTGCTGTCATGCAGAAACTCACGCACAGAACGAGCAGTATGGCTGGTGGCATTGTCCTGATGGAGGATCATGTCCGGATGAGCATGCATAAAGGGTACCACATGAGGAAGGAGGATGTCTTCCCTGTACCGCAAGGCATTGAGATTGCCTGCAATGACAACAAGCTTAGTCCGATGGTGATGTGATATACCGCACCAGACCATGACGGACCCCACACCTCCAAATCGATCCCGCTCCAGGGTACAGGCCTCGGTGTAACGCTCATTCCTTCAACGATAAACACGAATCCGTCCATCACCCCTGGTGAGACAAAACCGTGACTCATCAGTGAAGAGCACTTTTTGCCACTTCTGTCTGGTCCAGCGAAGGTGGGTTTGTGCCCATAGGCGGCGTTGTTGCTGGTGATGTCTGGTAAGGACCTGCTTAACAACAGGCCTGCAAGCCATCAGTCCAGCCTCTCTCAGCCTATTGCGGACAGTCTGAGCACTGATGGAGGGATTGTGTGTTCCTGGTGTGACTCGGGCAGTTGTTGTGGCCATCCTGTACCTGTCACGCAGGTGTGATATTCGGATGTACCGATCCTGTGCAGGTGTTGTTACACGTGGTCTTCCACTGCGAGGATGATCAGCTGTCCTTCCTGTCTCCCTGTAGCACTGTCTTAGGCGTCTCACAGTGTGGACATGGCAATTTATTGCCCTAGCCACATCAGCAGTCCTCATGCCTCCCTGCAGCATGCCTAATGCACGTTCACGCAGATGAGCAGGGACCCTGGGCATCTTTCTGTGGGTGTTTTTCACAGTCGGTAGACAAGTCTCTTTAGTGTCCTGCGTTTTTAGAACTGTGACCTTAAATGCTTACTTTCTGCAAGCTGTTAAGGTCTTAACGACCATTCCACAGGTGCATGTTAATTAATTGATTATGGTTAATTGAACATGCATGGAAAACATTGTTTAAACAATTTACAATGAAGATCTGTAAAGTTATTTGGATTTTTAAAACATTATTGTTGAAATACACAGTCCTGAAAAAGGGACGTTTCTTTTTTTGCTGAGTATATATATACAGTGGAACCTCGAGATACGAGTTTAATTTGTTCCAGCACTGAGCTCGTATAGCGAATTTCTCGTATATAGAACAAACTTCCCCATTGAAAATAATGGAAATCCAGTTAATCCGTTCCGCACCCCCAAAAATATCAACATAAAAATCAATTTTCCTAACAAATAACATTAATAAATAATATATACAAGAGGAACCTCGGTTTGCGAGTAACTTGGTTTACCAGTGTTTTGCAAGACGAGCTAAATTTTTTTAATTAATTTTGACTTGATAAAACGAGCGATGTCTTGCAATACAAGTAGTATGGATACACTTTGTCTGCTGAGCGTTATGTGATCATAACTGAGCTGATGGTTCTTCTCTCTCGTGCGCGTCTCTCTCTCCTTATCTCTCTCACTCGCGCACGCGTCTCTCTCTCTCTCTCTCTCTCTCTCTCTTCTTGAGGGCAATCGTCTCCTATTCTCCGTCTGCATGTCCGCGATATTTTTGGAAACGCTTATACGACGAACTCCTACAGCGAAACAATGAAATCAAAAGTGCACAAATGCATAGATCCTCACGCTATGGGAGAACAAGGAACACTGAGTGAGCTGATGGGCTGGCAGCGTCAGCTTGGGTGAATCCCTGAGTCGAGGCGGATCGGGAAACGCGTCACGCATACCCACAGCCTGGCTCGTTACGCGAGCCAGTGCTCGTATTTAGATCCGAATTTTTCGCTCATACTTTCCTCGTATCTTGAATTTCTCGTATACAGAGCTGTTCGTATCTCGAGCTTCCACTGTATATAAATATCCAACATCTGCCTGTATGTCTGTCCGCTTTTCACAAGAGAACTATTTAACGGATTTAGATCGGGTATTTTTCTATAATTTGCTTGAACATTTTGGTTTATTTTGCGACTAATCTCATTGCACTAAGTATCATAGTTTACTTGCAGGAGCGATTTATTCGTGTGAATCTGAGACACAGGCTGCGGGCCGAGGGGAGGAGGAAGCGTGACGTCAGGGTTGGGAGGCTTGACAGGGCACTCCTCACTCACGTGCCTGCCTCTGTTCGATTTTGCTCTCCCTCTGGCCACATTTTGGAGTGAACCTTGCCTCCACTTAACTAGTGAAACCTGTTTGTTGATTTTTAAAGTTTGTCCTGTTTCACTACTATGCAGGCAGAGTTGCGGGGGACAGTCAGTTTTAAAATATATAACTATGTAACATATATTTAGTTAATTATTAACTAATGAGTAATATATCTAAGTTCATTTATAGTAACATTTCCCAACACTGGTCCCTTGGGAACATTTGTTTTCTGTATCTGGATATATTGTTAATAAAAAGAGCATACCTTGGATGGCCAGTATTAATAAACTAGTGTGCTTAAGCAACTGACTGAATAACTAGTCAGACAATCTGTGGGTTTTTTTCCATCTTCATAACATTTTAAAGACAGAATTCTTAACAGAACCAATCAAAATGGTACAGCCTTGCAGTAAGGAGACCTGAGATCGCATTCCAGGTTTACCCTGCGTGGAGTGCGTGTGCATGGGTTTCCTCTTACGGTCCAAAGACATGCAGGATAGATTGATTGAAGATACTTAATTGGTTGGGGGTGTATGTATGTGTATGTTGTTCACCCTGCAATGGACTTAAACCCTGTCCAGGGTATGTTCCTGACTTGTGCCCTGTGCTAGATGGGAAAGGGTGTAGCAACTACTGTGCCCCTGTTCAGTCTAAGCAGGTTAGAAAATAAGTGACTGACCAATCAAAGTGCTAGAATAAATAGCATTGTGATGTGGCTCCAAAAAAAACTTTTAGCTTTTCACTGATTAGTGTACTCAATTGTTTCTGTTACACAAAACTGCTAAACTAACTGGAATAATTTAACATGGAAAGTGAAGTAATTATTAAAACTGTTTTGTATTAAAATTAATAAGTTATTTCTGCTTTATAGAAAAATATTAATATGACTGAAGGAAATATGTAATATATTATTTAATATGCTGTTAATTTTGATTAAAAATTTTAATTGTGTGATTAATTGCAATTAAATTTTCTAATCGAACAGAAGCCCAAGTTGTAATAATTGCAGTGTTTTCATGTCTTTCATTTGTAAAATGCCAGGATTCACATATTACACTTGTGAGGTAAAAAAAATAAATAACACAAAGTTTCTAATGCAGTGCTTTTTTGAATTAATACTTTGAAATGCATTTATTTTTAATAATTTTCATCTTTGGCACCTTTTTGGTTTTCTAATTTATATATTAAATTAACACAGTTGTTTTAGATAATAGGCAGTGTGGCATAGTAGTTAAGCCTTTGGACCTCAGACCATGAGGTTGTAGGTTCAAATCCCACCACTGACACTGTGCTATCCTGAGCAAGTCACTTCACCCACCTGTGCTCCAATTAGAAAAAACAAAAGAAGAAATGTAACCAGTTGCATCTCAAATATTATAAATCACTTTGGATTAAAGTGTAAATTGCTAAATTAAAAAGCAAAAAAAATCAGAGAATAAAAATAATTAAATTAATATCAAAAATTTAGTGCATCAAAAATTAGTAACTATGAAAAATTCAAAATGCATGCAAGTAATTCATTTAAACTGAAAAAAATGCAATCCACAACAAAAATGTCATTTTGAAAATGAAAATTACATTCATCCTCTTCTTGTACATAAATACCTTTCATTTATGCCAGATGTTCTAGAAAATTCATCAGTGATTCTCTGTGTTGAAAATGTGCAAGCAAAGCCTTACTCCATGATTCCATGAAAGCATCAATGTCTAGAAATTACCTCTACACATGATCATGTGTTGTTCACTTTCTCGCAGCTGTATTCATCAAATCAGTGGAGCAACATGCTTATTAAGCAGCAAAGTAAAATGGTGAACTAGAGATCGGGGTTTCACAACAAAAGTGCTATTAATCATGAAACTTGTCATAGTGCGTTTTAAGTGTAGTTGCACAAGTCTTTGTATCTCATGTTGCTTTGCTAATTTTAACTTTACTGTCAACACTGCAGTTCATGTCTCAAATTGGTCTTTATGATTGAAGTATCAAAGAAGTAAGTACAGGATTCCATAAAGTGCTAAAGGGCACATTTTCAGAAAAAAAAAGATCTTAAAAGAATTGTCATTCTTCTTGTGACTATGTAGTTATTTGTTTACTGATTCTTTGTTTATTAGTAAGAGTATCAAGGTTTGTCAGCTTCAGCTGACTGAGTTCAAATCCCATGGCTCTTGCCATCTAAATGGATTTTTCTCATTTTCTTTTATTTCCTCACACATTTTTGAGGTCATTTTCATGCCCATGTTTTGATAATTTTACATAACATTGTTTGTTTTGAAATCTTCTCTACATATCACTTTAGTTTTCCATGGCTACTTTAGTCATTTTAATATTATTGCTGATAAAGATTTCCAAATTGTGTACTCCCGTTTTTGAAAACTGTAGAGTACATATGTACTGTATCTCATTTCTTATCCAAGTTAAGGTTACTGAGGGGTGGAGTCTGTTCCAGCAGTATTTAGCAGAAGGCAGAAACTAGTGAAAACAGCCTCATACATGGCCAGTTTGGAACAGGCAATTAAAATAACACATGCATTACTAGGGGTGCATTAAGAAAACTAAAATGCACAAATGAAACGCACAGAGACAACAACAGGGCACAATGTTCAAACAGGGCCCGAAATTCACGTCTTTATCCAAATACCTGGTTGGCTACAATTTCTGTTCTAGACCACAGTTTTACCCTTTCATAGATAGTGTGAATGCTGGCCCCGGCACAGACAGACGGACAACATGGTTTCACCCAACACACTGTTTATTTTCAATTTAGTGCACTCACAAAACCCCAGTGCCTCCAGCACCGATTTCCCCAAAGTCCAGGGCCCACAGTCTTTATGCCTTCCTGGCCGCCTCCCGTCCTCTCTCTCCAGCTCAGTCCGCTACCTCCCGACTTCCACACCTTGACTGGAGAGAGGCGGCCCTTTTTATGGGGACCCGGATGGGCTCCAGCTGCTTCCCGGCACTTTACGCTGGCCACACCCCTGTGTGGCGGAAGTGCCGGCTGCGCACCCGGAAGCCGTCCGTGTATCCCCGGTCGTCTTCCCCCCGGCACTTCCTGGTGTGGCGGAAGTGCCGGGCTCCCGGGATAATTAGGCACTGGGGCGCCGCCTGGCGGTGGCCACAGGTCCCTACAGGGCTGGGCTTCCAAGCCCTGTACCCGAGGCCCCCTGCATAACCAGGACGGATGCCCCCAGTCGGTCTGGAGGAGGCACACGCCCTCCTCCGGTCCTCCAAGGCGTCCCGACCGGGCTCCAGCCCCGGCCGGGGACCACAATAGATAGATAGGTAGATAGGTACTTTATTGATCCAGAGGGAAATCAATTGTAATTATCATCCCATGCAGTTTACTGGTGGTTTAATTCATCTACGTTTTGACCCTGTATTTTGCCAGGAAGAGTTTTTGGAAGAGTTTGTTTAAATCAGTCTTGGCTCAGTTTAGAATGTTAGTTTTATCTGGATGGCAGTCAAACAGTCAACTCATGATTTTTCTTTATTATAGCCAAGGTCTAGGATGCTCCCATGGACAAAGATTTCTCATCTAGAGCCCCATCTCATTTCTATGGAAGGTGCACACCCCTGCATAATCAATCATGACTATTAACATTAGATGTCTAATCTGAGTACAAGAAGGCTGACTTTTGAAGTTAACTGCCCATCCATTTTCCTACTTATGCAGGGCATGGTCACAGGGCAGCTGGAGCCTGTCCCAATAATCATTGACCACAAGGCAGGAACATTCCCCAGACAAGGTGCTAGTCCATAGCTGTCTCTAAACTAACCTAATATTTTGAGTAGCAATTAGGCATGTACAGCTTATCAGCAGTCAATTATTTCTTTTCCACTGTTCAAAGTCTCAGTAAGACATTCCTGTAATTCATCAAATCCAGCTACACAGGAACTATCCAGAATCTTGACAGAATCCTCAGGCTTGCTTTAGTGTGATGACACTATATTAGGAGAGAAACTGGCTTGATCAAGAGCTAATGCATTGTGTAGCGGTGAGTCCACCTGTATGTAGCATATATTTTTCAACATCCCATTCCAACTTCTGTAACTTCACTGTCAGAGAGTTCCTTCCACAACCCAAGAGGTGATGTATAATTCAAAGGTATTACATACCTGAATATAACCACCTGCCTGATATATGACTAGCATTAGCGAAGTATTCAGTCTTGCATTTTCTTAGTCTTTTTATTCAAATATAAAGGACAAGAGCATAATCTAGCAGTTTCGCAAGTAACACTGGAAACAGTTGTCCCCACTTTGTATATTAATTTTTTTTTTTTATATATTTACAGTTGATTCAGAAAGTATTCAAGGCCCTTCACTTTGTGCATGCTTTTATTGAGTTATAATTTTTTTTTTTTTACATGGATAAATCTGCCATTTTAGCCCATCAGTCTAAACTCAATAACCTATAACGACAAAGTGAAAACATGTTTCAGAAAGTTTTGCAAATTTATTACAAACCCAAAGCTGAAATCTTTTATTTATTTAAGTATTCATATACTTTGCTGTGGCTGTCCTAACTGTGGTCAGGTCCATCCTGTTTGCTTTAATTGTCACTGAGATGTGTCTAGAACTTGATTGGAGTACATATACCTCTGATAAACTGAATTGACGGTACATAGTTTAGAAAGGCACATACCTGCGTGAATAAGGTCCTACAATACACTGCATGTCAGGACAAAAAAACAATCTATGCAGCCCAAGGAACTCTATGACGATCTCCAGGGTCAAATCGTATATATAAATAATTTTTCCCAGTTTGCTCATGGAGCATAGCTAAAGCATGCAATGCTTTAAACTTGTACAATCAGATGAGTGTAGCAATCTCCATTTTAAAACACACCCTTTTGTAAAGGCAAATGGCACAGTGGTAGTGCTGCTGCTTTGCAGTAAGGAGACTGTGGAAGATTGTGGGTTCGCTGCCCGGTTCCTCCCTGTGTGGATAGCGCTTTGAGTACTGAGAAAAGTGCTATATAAATGTAATGAATTATTATTATTATTATTAAATGTTGAATTCTCCCCACATGCAAAGAGATTTAATTAAAAAAAGAAGTACAGACTTCATGCTAACATTTTTTTAACTGTAACACATAAACATCTTCACAAAATCGATTGTGATTGCCCAAACATGATAAATGTAGTCATTAATCATTTGTTTTGCCCCATGCTCTTCTGTCCTTCCAGAGATTTGAAGACAAAGTATCACCTACCTGACCTCATTGTTTGTATCACGACTGTTAGTCACCTGGTGGATCTACAGTGCCCCACTTACTAATTGGGACAGACACATTTTTCCTTGATTTACTCGTCTTTTGAGGGCTAGTCCTCTTAAGTTTTTTTATTCAACATATGGAAGGCGTGCTCACTTGGATTTTAAATCAGGTGACTGGCCTGGCCATTCAAGAATTTTAAATTTTTTAGCTTTGAAAAACTCTTGTGTTGCCTTATCATTATGTTTGGAATTGTGGTATAAGTGGGTCTGCAGCTCAGAAAAAATGCAGTTTTAAATAAATAAATGGGTCTGCTCATGCTAGGAAGTAGAGCAGGTGTGAGCGGTCATCTAAGAAGACAGCTCGTCTCCAGGTTGGTGTGAGGCAGTCAACCAACTGTGCATTGCCTTGTTGGCATGTGCAGACAGTCTGATTGTCTCATTATCAGCCCAGGGTGAAAATCAGGCAATCAACTGCAAGCCCTCCTTAGTATATAAAAGGGGAGCGCAAGGGAGAAACAGGTATAGACAGAGAACGAAGAGTAGAAGAGCCGTCAGAATAGCAGTGGGTGGAGAGGCAGGTCCAGCCAGGGGAAAGGCAGTGCGGTCATTTGCCCCACATAGGAGCAAAGTTTGGCCCTCTAGGGGCGGATCATGCCTGCTGACTGTGTTTGAGGAACAGGTGTAATCGAGTTGGTGTTCTCCCCAGGGTTCCAAGGGATGACTGCAGGAGCATGAAGGAAGACAGGAGCTGATGCTGCTCAAGGTGGCTAAGACTGGGGTCGGGAGGAAAGACCACAGTTACTAGTGTTTCTGACATCTGAGTGAGCTATGGTTGAGCTTTTCAGACAAAAAGGGAGTTGTGTTGGACTCATCCAAATCTGGAAGGAATATTGACCCGGTGACTGTGGCATTAGTTTCGGACTCATTTAGTCTTGTTTTTAAACTCACAGATTTCCACTGTTTTTTGGATTATTTAATACTTTTTAGAAGCACTGCACTTATTAAGCACTTTATTTTTGATGGACTATTTTAATAACAGCACTGAGCACTGTTTCACCTTCACCTTCCCCTTCCTTTGTGCGGTGTCCTAATCTGCCGGCTCATCTGGTGTTGACTGTCAACGGTGTCGGGTTCAGGAGGCACCCAGAACAGAAGGTGGAAGCTGGAGCCCACCCACATCGTGTCAGGAATTATTATCTTGTAGGATGAAGCTCTATCCAATGGGTCTGGAGGCATTTACTGGAACTTGAACAGATAAGATGTTTCTATGCACCTCAGAATTCATTGTTCAGCTGTCATCAGCACTTACATCATCAATGAAGCTATGTATGCCAGTACCTGTGGCAGCCATACATGCCCAAGCTATTACACACTCACCACTGTGTTTAACAGATGAAGTGGTATGCTTTGAATATTGGGCAGTTTGTTTTTTCATCTCCATACATTGCTCTTGACATCAGTCTGACACAGGTTAATCTTTGTCTTGTCTGTCTGCAAGGACTTTTTCCAGAATTCTGCAGACTGTTAAGTACTTTTTTGCAAAGTGTAATCTGGCCATCCTGTTTTTTTTGTGGCAAACTAGTCGTTCGCAGTGTGGACTCTGTATTTCTGTTCATGAAGTCTTCTGTGAAGAGTAGTCTCTGACATATACAGTACACATTTGTCTCCTGAAGACTGTTTGTGATCTGTCAGACAGGCATTTGTGGCTTTTTTTTACCATAGTGAGGATTATTCTTTCATCACCAGTGGAGATGTTCCTAAGTCTATCAGTCCCTTTGCGATTACTGAGCTCACCAGTGCATTCTTTCATCTTAATGATATTCCAGTCAGTTGGTTCACATAATCCTAAGGTTTTACTAATGTCTCTAATGGTTTTATTCTTGTTTTTCAGCCTCATAATGGCTTCTATGACTTTCATTGGCACAGCTCTTGTCCTCATGTGGATCAATAGCAACTGCAGACTCCAAAAGTAGTCTGTAGATAGAAGCAAGCCTCGTTATCTTATTTCTGCACTAATGAAGAAATGAAACACAGAGTAATTAGAAACATCTGTGACGCCAATTGTCCCAAACATTATGCTGCCCTGAAATGGGGGGACCATGTATGTAAAGTGTAATTTCTACTTGGTGTTGTAATTTTCACTTGGTGTGAGTGAAATGTACGTAAATAACCATAAATTAAAGTTTGCATTGTGCACTTTAATCATGTCTGAATTGTTTGATTTATAATTTTGGACCGTGGAACAGAGGGGTAAATCAAGTAAAAATGTTTCTTTGTCTCAAATATTATTGAGAGCACTGTATATTGTTTCTAGAGTTATATATTGCAAATTGTGGTGTCAAGCATAATCTCTCACCATTACTGCACCATTGAAAACTGTCTAGCATTGTTTCTCTGTTGTATTTGAGTTCAGGTTTTGACTTATAACCTTTGGATTTGTGCACACAGGTGGTTTGGGGAAAAGAGTAAGTTTCCATAATTCCACAGTCATGCTACAGTGTGATCTATTGACAGCATAGGTGCAGTCCATGAGGGCACAGCCTTTACTGGCAAGCTTTCTTTTTTGCATTTCACATGAGTTTTCATCGTAGAGCAGCAACCTATGCAGTCCCATAAACCATAAATATATAAAGTAAATTTAGGTCCTCCAAAATTAAGTTTATGGCCTAATAGTCTCTCAAAATGTTATTAAATCAAGGTTAAATGATTATCTTTAAATATTTACACATGTTTCTTGTTTAGCCAAGGTGTGCAAAGAACATAATATTGCCAACCAAAAAATGCACAACATCAGAAAATCTTTCTAGTGAGAGTGTGTAAATGAACAAAAGTATAAAAGTGTAATCAATCAAGTGAGAACAGACTTCATGCTACCTTTTTCTTATTTTAACACAAAAAAGTCTTTGCAAAATTGATTGTGATTGCTCAAATGTGAAAAATGTAGTCATTAATCATTTGTCTTGCCCCAATCTCTTCTGTCATTCCAGAGATCTGAAGAGACAGTATCACCTGCTAGCTCTTATTTGTATTGTGACTTTAAACCACCTGTGTGGATCTACAGTGCCCTCCATAATAATTAAGACAAACATTTTTTTCCTTTATTTGATTGATTTTTTTTCCAGTCAAGTTATGCATAGCAGGGTGTTGAACAACAGAGGATTGTATTTGCAAAGTTTTGATGTATGCCAATTTGAGAAATGCTTTAAGTTTGAATTATATAACAATGCCTTCAAAGCCTAGAGTTGCAGTCCTGTTGATCATTTAATTTTATTTTGCCCTGTCTGTGTCCCTGTGAAGTTGTTAATTGCAGTTTAGGGCTCTTTGCACCTGGAGATAGAAACAAGAATACTGCAATCAAAAAATTGTTCCTGACACTAAAATTTGTAATTACATTTTATCTTTCCCTTTTTATTCTTGGGCAGAGTCGGTTAACTGTGTTACTAAGTTTTGAATGTTAGTTTGCTTCTGTTGAGTTTAATAGCATCATTAACATTGGATAGATTATATGTATAACAGGCCTGTGTAAAAATATTGATTTTTCTTTTTAAACAATTCAATATCAATTCTGAAAGTCTCATTATCAGTCTTGTGAATCTCTGTCGTGCACAATTATCTTATGTAGATTTTTGCTTTTCTTCATTTTTGGTATCCAGTGCAGTAGATGTCCCAAATGCATCTGTTAAGGCTTTCTATTGTGCAATACAACTTTTGACAAGCACCTCTGGATATTTTACTAAGTCTAAATGCCTCTTTGGATGGTTTAAAATATGTTGTCAAAATTATAGTTTAATTTGTTTGTAAAATTTGTTTAATAAAAAGGTTCTATATTTTCACTGCATCTGTCATACAATGTGAATCCTTTTCTTCATTAGTGCCACCCCCTTGAAAACTATCACTTCATGGGGCCAAGCAAACCTGTATTAATACTTATGTGCACATTAAAAATTTTTTTTGTACAATGCTCATGACAGTGGAATAGGTTATTCTTAGCCAGTCTACTGCAGTAATTGCAGTGTAAAATGTGGTTAACATCCACTCATGCATGGGGGAAAAAATACTGTTGAATACCGTGAAACCGGGATAATTTTAGAAAAATACCGTGATATAGAATTTTGGTCATATCGCCAGCTCTAGGCATTCCACAAATAAAAACAGGTTTTTGAACTGCATTATGCTATACCAACTAGAAAGGAAATGAGTGGTTATTGTACTTAGGCTTTATGAAGCTCTTAAGCAAAGCATTGTCTCGTCTTTCAGGTCAGTGGAGAGAGTAGCCCTATCTTTCGACAGCTGAACATTCAGGACAGCAGATTCCTACGTGACAATCACATGTCACTACATTAAAAATGACTGTATTGCAGACAAGCACACTGAATGCCAGTCACAGCAGGAGCAACCTTACTGCCTATACAGTATGCAGAGCTGCTCAGATGACTTGCTTCTTCTTCTTCTTCTTTTACCTGCTCCCATTAGGGGTTGCCACAGTGCATCATCTTTTTATAGATCCTCCTGTCCTCTGCATCTTGCTCTGTTACACCCGTCACCTGCATGTCCTTTCTCATAACATCCATAAACCTTCTCTTAGTCCCTGTTGTTCCAAAAACCTTTCTATCATTTCCAATAAGTGTTTCATCACGTGACTGCATCAAACTCAAGTTTGTGTATTGTCAAGTCCAATAAACATTGCTTCTCAATGCGCTTCACCCAGCCAAGCAAGCGAGCTTTTGGAATTTTCAGAGCAACCTGTGATACCAAAGTGAGCTTGTACACAAAGCAGCCAACATGAATATCTCCATAAGCTGAACAGGGTCTAGATAAGCATTGTGGTCTATGGATATACTATGTGTTGAAACATTCTGGCTGTTCTTGCATGGCATATTTGCATTGCATTAGACAGTAATATTAACTTCCCGTAGTTACTTGTTTGAATTTGCAGTCAAAGGATGCTGTACAGTCTTGTCCATGCTTTACTAGTGTCATTAGGCAGATTTGTTGATTCAGATATTTTGAGAATTGAAGTCTGCATCTTGTGTGGCTCTTCATTATAATCTTTCTTAATGGCAGTACTTTTGACAGGAAGTGACAAATCAATTCAAATGCATATTTTGCAGGTCATATTTTCACAAGCATAGCTGGCAATTCTTTAAAAACCACATTGACTCCTACACTGTCATCGTAATGCTGAACAACAGAGAGCACACACTGCATCTCCGACAACATACCATTCACATCTACCACTTGTTTATTAATGTCTTCGAATGTCAATGTATAATCTGATGTTACTGAAAGGTTTTTCCCTGGCAACAGGTTATGTTTAATTTTAAATTGTGCAATGTGCTCTCTCCACACACAGAAGCTTGCTCTTTGTCAGACCAGGTTAATAAGCACCACGGTTCTTTGCACTTCATAATCATCGCCCCTATTTTGAGTATTGCCCTCATGAGGCATTGGATTGGTTTAGAAATGTAACACTCAATAAGCCACCTAGTTGTTCCCACTCACTTTTAAACAAATTTCACTCATGACTGTCTCTAGACATATACACTCACTGGCCTCTTTATTAGGTACACCTTGCTAGTACAGGGCTGGACTCCCTTTTGCCTTCTGAACTGCCATAATTCTTTGTGGGATAGATTCAACAAGGTGCTAGAAACATTCCTAATGGATTTTTCATCTGTATTGACATGATAGCATCACACAGTTGCTGCAGATTTGTCAGTTGCACATCCTTGATGCGAATCTCCCATTCCACCACATCCCAGATGTGCTCTATTGGATTGAGATCTGGTGACTGTGGAGGCCATTTGAGTACAGTGAACTTATTGTCATGTCCAAGAAACCAGTATGAGATGATCTGAGCTTTGTGACATGGCCTGCTGAAAGTAGCCATCAGAAGTTAGGTATGCCATGGTCATAAAGGGATGGACATGGCCAGCAGCAATGCATAGGTAGGCTGTGACATTTAAACGATGCTCGGTTAGTGCTCAGGGGCCCAAAGTGTGCCAAGAAAATATCCCCCACACCATTACACCACCACCACCACCACCAGCCTGAACCATTGATGCAAAGCAGGATTGATCCAGGCTTTCATGTTGTTGATGCCAAATTCTGACCCTGCCATCCGAATATCACAGCAGACATTGAGACTCTTCAGACCGGGCAACATTTTTCCAATCTTCTGTTGTTCAGTTTTGGTGAGCCTGTGCAAATTGTAGCCTCAGTTGCCTGTTCTTAGCTGACACAAGTGGCACCCGGTATGGTTTCCTGCTGCTGTAGCACATCTCCTTCAAGTTCTGACATGTTGTGCATTCAGAAATGCTCTTCTGCATATCTCTTTTGTAATGAGTGGTTATTTGAGTTACTGTTGCCTTTCTATTAGCTCAAACCAATCTGGCCTTCTCCTCTGACCTATGGCATCAACAAGGCATTTTTGCCCAGAGAACTGACACTCACTGGATATTTTCTCTTTTACAGATCATTCTCTGTAAACCCCAGAGATGGTTATGTATGAAAGTCACAGTAGATCAGCAGTTTCTGAAATACTCAGACCAGCCTGTCTGGCACCAACAACCATGGCACATACAAAGTAATTTTTTTTTTCTTCCCCACTCTTATGCTCGATTTGAACTTCAGCAGGTCGTCTTCACAATGTCTACATGTGTAAATGCATTGCGTTTCTGCAATGTAATTGGCTGAATAGGTATTTGTGTAAACAAGCAGTTGAACAGGCGAGTGTATATTATATGTTTGGCTTCAGCAGGACTAAGTGTTTGATGATATAAAAAGAGTGGGTCTCATTCCAAAGAATGCCCAGAATTACAAAGACTGGAGGAAAAATGACTGAAGGATACCATTTATTCCTGAAAGTTTGCAGTTAATTGATTTGCAGGTTTGTCTCTGTCACATTTTCATGTCCCCCATATGTCTGCATTTGTACCACATTGTATTCCCTTCAGACTGGAACAGCATATCTGACTCCAGGGGTCTGCCCTGTGATGGCTGGCTAGCCTGTCTATGAATGTTGAATGATCAGGTTCTAGTGGTTTTGATGGTGTGTGGTAGGGAGTAAGTTGAAAAAAATAATGTAAATATTGAACAAAGCATATACCCTTATTATTAACCATGCATTACATAAAATGCAGAATTTTCCTTGAATTGAAACTGAAAGGAGTCTTTTGTGGTGATTTTGACATGAACTGATAACACTCTCAGCCCATCTTCCACAGAGATTTTATTTTTTATTTTTTTAAACGGGACAATATTTACTATTTTCTATTTCCTAATTTTGGGATGAACTTGACCTGCATCATATTTAAAATGTTTTTAAAGTTGTTTTTTGCTCACTGTCTTCAAACCTAAAAGCTGCTTATAATTTATTCCTTTTATACTTTACCGCATCAGTTTATCCTTGCTCTTCTAAAACACTCAGAAATTCTAGTTATATTATGGTCACTTGACCCTAGTGGTTCAATCACCTCAATTCTATCCTGATTATTATAAAATACTAAATCCAAGACGTCACCTCTAATTGGTGCTCTGGCATACTGTGTTGAAAACCTGTTACTGATTACTTCTAAAAACTTCTGCTCTTGTGCTTCGCTATTTGCAAGGTTATCCCAGTTCATATTCAGGCAGTTAAAGGCTCCCATGGCTATAATATCCTCTTGTAAACTTGCTTTTTTATATTAGTACATTAAATTACTTTCTGCATTGTGGGCTTTTTTACACACTCCTAAAATAAAGCCTCTATCCCTAATGCTTTGTGTCACATTGTCCAACTGAAGAGGACTTGTGTTTAAATTCTTTTAGACAAAAACAGTAACCCCACCTCCTTTTCTGTTCTGTCTACTTTTCCTATAAAATGTGTTCCCAACTATGTTCAACTTATCGCCATGCCATCTTTGTTATTTAGCTACGTTTCTGATATTGCTATAATATCATAGTTATAATTAGCTACATATTATTAGAATTTATTTTTTCTCTCTCATTATTGATATTAAGGTGAGCATTTTATTGTCTTCCTTTTTTTATTTTTGAACTTTAACCTCTGGATAGAGGTTAAATGCTATGCATTTTTATTCCCCGGCTGTTCGTGTTTGATTACTGCACAGTTTCTTGCATAGTTTCCCCAGTTTCCTTTTGCAGCCGGGCTTGGGACCGTCCTTGGCGGAGTTAGGATCATCCTTAGCAATTATAGCTGGAGGAGACGTTCTACTGCATTGACTCCATGTAGTGCTCCAACTGATCTGGCGTATGGAACAAGTGCCATCTGCATGTTAGAAAGCAATCATTGTGCCAATCCACAAAAAAAGGACGCAACTGCAAGTAGAAGAACTACTGTGGAATTAGCCTCATCTCTATTATCAGCAAGGTGTTCATGAAGGTCATCCAAATGAGGCTGTAGAAACATCGGGAACAAACCATCTGGGAAGAGCAAACAGGGTTTTGACCACACAGGATCTGCTGTGATCAAATCTGTGCCCTTCGCCAAGTGATGGAAATGCGGGAAACAGACTGCCATTGTCCTTACCTTCATAGTCTTCATCAACATCAAGTTGGCATTTGACTGTAGCCACTGGCCCGCACTATGGAAGACAGTGGAGATAGAACTAATGCCTCCTGTAGTCATCAGGATCCTCCTGGCATCATACAACGGGTTGACCAGCCACGTTTGGATCAAAAACAAACTATCTGAAGAGTTTTCCATCCAGACTGGAGTTCACCAGGGAGAAGTGGTGTCCCCCTCCTGTTCAACACAGTGGTCAATGCAATCATGAGCAAGGCACTCGAGGGTATGTGTGGAGTGCAATATGATGAGGATTACTTTCTGACAGACCTGATGTTCACTGACAGCAGCGCCATATTCGCAGATGAGGATTCCAATACAACTGAAATTCTCTACACTATCGCTCGCACTGCCCAATTATATGGCCTAAAGATCAGCGCCGACAAGACCAAGGTTCTAGTTACAGATTGGTCATAGTTCATTGTCCAACTTGAGGGACTACAGATCAGACAATTCCAGGAATTCAAGTACTTGGGATCACTGGTCCAAAAGCAGAAAATATTATCAACCGTGGAAGTCCAGAGTAGGATTAGATGGGCCTGACTCAAACAGTACTTGTGGAAGAAGACCAACATCACCCTAAACATCAAAATCTATCTCTTCCACACCCTCATCCTGCTGATTCTGCTCTATGGATCGGAAATGTGGACACTGCTTCATTTGGACCTAAACAAACTCGAGGTATTTCAGATGCAGTGCCTGTGACAGATTCTCTAGATCTCAATTTGCAATTGTATTCCAAACAAAGTCATCCGGACAACATGTGTGCACCAACTGACTATAGACGAGCAAATCCAGAAGTGGCAACTCAGGTGGTTTGGTCCCAGACTGTATACCACATCGACTCCTGTGGAGAAGGTCCCCCACCCAATGGAGAATACAACAAACTGCACCCAAGAAAACCTGGATCAAGTGTGTACTGCAAGACTTGAGGAGCCAATGCCTTGACCTTGATGAGGCAAGGACAGTTTCCATGGACCATAAAGCATGGCTATGAAAATGATAATAAGATAATTGTACTATATGTGCAATATATAGTGCTACATAAATAATAGTTTTTTTTTTTGTATAGGAGACAATTACATCTTAGCAATTACATTTAATAAAGTTATAGCAAACGTAAAGGCCTGATATTGTGGGGTTCTTATATGGCAGTCACCATGGATATTAT
Organism: Polypterus bichir lapradei; assembly: GCA_026402145.1. NCBI lineage: Eukaryota > Metazoa > Chordata > Cladistia > Polypteriformes > Polypteridae > Polypterus > Polypterus bichir. The sequence continues at coordinate 98,034,597 of JANRMT010062792.1, forward strand.
TTCTCAAAGTTAAAACTTTTATAAAAGTGAAATAAATGTGTTTTCTGGGGACGGTATGGTGATTATAATCAGATAATTTTAATTCTAAGAATGTTAAACTGTAGAGTAATTAATGGCTTTATTTTAGCTTGGAGTATTAGGTGTGCATAAGAAATAAAGTCATTGTTTCCACGTCTTTGTAAATTTTTCTTAATAATATGGAATTTTGCTGTCACATAATGTGACACAAGGCATCATGTATATCTTTACATGACACAGTGGTAGTGCTTCTTTCTCTCACAGTAAGGTGACCAGGTTTCATATAGTGGGTCCTTCCTGTGTGGAGTTTGCAGTGCTAAATTGGCCATTGTGGGTGTGTGAGTGTGTATGTTTGCCCTGTGATGGACTGGCACCCTGTATAGGGTTTGTTCATTCCTTACACCCTATGCTTGCTGGAATAGGCTCCAGCAGACCCCTGCGACCATGTTCAGAACTAAGCACATTAGAAAATGACCTGACATTATGTGACACAGGTGTGTAGATTATGTTAATCAGAGACTCTAATCCCATCCAGTGTGTGTGTGTGAGAATACATTCTGGTGTTGACAGGTATCCCATTTGGGTTTGGTTGCTGCCCTTATTGTAATGCTGCAAGGGTAGGCTCCTGCACCTTTGCTCTTGAACTGTATACTAAGAGGCATGTAAAAGTGGATAGATGGATTTCTTTTTAGCTGATCGGTTAGACAGCATGGTAGCCTGGTGGGTAGTGTCACTGCTTTACAGATCCAGCAAACTGAGTTTGAAGACCTAATTGTTGTACATGTGAATTCTGCATGTTCTTCCTGTGTGGATTTTTTTCTCCTGTTACAAAAAGACGTGCAGGTTAGTTTGATTGATGATTCCCAACTGGCCCCAGTATGCGAATGATTGGCACATGCATTAGATTGCCTCCTTGTCCAGGATCTGGCTGTCCGACGCCGAATTGGATAAAATAGATTTGAGAATAAATGATGTGTTGTATGAGAGCATCAGTAAGTTACTATTTATTAGTTTATAATAAATACATCACATTATTCTTAAAATTAATAGAAAAGTTAAACATTTGGATACAAAAAAATAATATATCTTTACATTACTAACACGTGTAATTATAATATACTTCTTTTTACCCGATAATTCCTGTGCTGGAAATCCACATTCAGTTTATAAATGTTTTATATAGCACCTTTTATGCTCTTAAAAATCGTGTTATAAAGCAGTTGACATAATACAAACATACAGTACATTTGAAAAATTAAACACAGACACATAAATTGATAGCTATATGTTTATAATATGGAAAATTGGAATGTTTTACGATGAAGAAAACTTTATTAAATAATGTTTCCTGATTGACTGCCACCTTGGGGGCACTCCAGCGGTCAATGACAGCCCTGAAGCCAGCTTCCGAAGCACAATCTTCTGCAGAACCTTACCTGAAGTGCCGGTCAAACAAAGTATTTTCAAGTTACAAATATTCCCAAATTTAATTCTTATAAAACACAAAAAACATAGATAAAAATGTTTTGTTTTTTTATGACAATATGTGACAAATCACAATAGGCTTAACCATTCCTGTTTTTTATTAAATAAATAAAATTTCTTATCAAGTAGTTTTCAAAACACTCACGTAGAGCACATTTGTAACCGCATTAGATGACAAAAATGCTATTAACTTTAAAAAATATAAAACCAAATTCAGTACCCTTTAGAATATTGAAACATCCAAATATTCTGCACTTCCAATTAAGAGCAATTTTAAAGGTTGTTGACTTTTTAGATAATTATTTGTCAATTAATATTCACATCTTCCCCCAGATAACTGCAATTTTTAACTTTTTTTAATGTTCTATGATCAAGACAACCAGTATGGATCCTTTGTAACCTTAGCGGTACAAAAAGGCAAATTTATAAAAAAAAAAAAGAAAGAAATATTCTGGAAAAAATGATCATTAAGTAAAAGAGTAGATTAACAGAGCAAAAAAGCAAAGAACTTTATTTGTCTCCAGGTTGAAATATGGCTTTTTGCAGAAACTCATTAAATATATAAATAGATCGGTAAGTAAATAAATAAATACACACAATAAAGCAAGAAAATGCAAATGAAAGATAGGTTCTGACTTGGCTGTCACAGTTCCAGTGAGGCATTATTCATATGTGTTGGTGTTGGTATAAAGGAGCCCCAGTAGCATTTCTTGACACACTTCTGCTGAGTAATTCGTTGGCTGTAAGTACTCCGCATTAGTGTGCCAGAGAGGGGATTTAGGTAGGTACAGCACTGTTTATAATGTCACTCAGTTTTGCTTTAATTCTCTCCTTCACTTCTACCTCCAAGGGATCCAGAGTGGGTCCTATAACTAAACCTGCCCTTTTAATTATCTTGTGGATTCAGTACACCTCTCCTGAAGTGATGTTACCAGCCCAGAGTACCACAGTGTAGAAACACAGAGTTGTAGATGTTAAAGGAACACAGTCTCCTTAAGAAAAGAGCTGATTCTGCCCTTTCTTATATAGTTCTACTGTGTTCTAAGACTAGTCCAACCTGTCATTAATGTGGACCCCCAAGTACTTGTAGGAGTTTACCCACCTCTAGATCAACTCCTTGAATAGTGACAAGACAAAGATGCTCTTTGGTGCAGCAAAAGTCAATAACTAGTTCTTTGGCTTTGCTGATGTTAAGATGTAGACAATTCTTTGCACCAAAAAACACACTTCTCCATCTGACCCTAGTACTCTGTCTTATCCCACTTATCAATACACCCTATAAGTGTAGAAGTATCTGAGAATTTCTGCTTGTGACATGATCTGGTGTTATAATTATAGTCTGAGGTGTACAGAGTAAAGAGAAAAGGAGACAGAACCTTTTTTGTGGTGCTGCAGTGTGGCTTACATCTATATCTCACAAACTACGGTCTACCAATAAAGATCCATTATCCAGGGCACCACAGGCATATCCACTTGCATATCTCTAAGTTTACCCCTTAAAAGGGATGGCTGAATGGTATTGAAAGGCACTGGAAAAATCAAAAAACATAACTCTCACAGTGCTGCAGGCTTTTTCTAGATAAGAATAAGCCTTGTGAAGCAGATATATAATTGCATCCTCCACTCCAGGTCCAATATACAAACTGCAGTGGGCCCGGGCAGTCTACCATAAGAGTACTCCTATAGTCCAGGGCCAGTCCCTCAAAGGTCTTCATGAAGTGAAACGTAAGTGCCACTGCTCTGTAGTCATAAGGTGAAGAGGTGCATGTGCTTACCTTCTTTGGAACAGGAACAATGCAGGATGTTTTCCACAGCAGTGGCACTTTCTGAAGGCTTAGGGACTGACTGAACAGATGACAGAGGACACCACAAAGTTGGTCAGCACAGGCCTTATGAACTTGAGGACTGGTTTCATCTGGTCCTGCATCTTTTCCTGTGTGTAGCTTCCTCAGTTGTCTCCTTGGCCTTCAGTTATGGATAGTCCACAGTGATGGTCAGAAGTGGACTTGTCACTTACCATTCCAGATGACTTGGTAGGAGTTGCTGATGTAGTAGAGATTGTGTGTGTCATTGGTAAAAGGTGGCAGTGTGAGGGAAAATTTATTTAAAAATGGTTCAGTGTGTTAGCTTTGTCCACATCTTCTTCTAGCACCTAAGCCCTGGATTGCTCGAGTCCAATAATTATACCCAGCCCATTCCAGATATCCTTCATGTTATTCTGAACAAAAGTGTTTTCTGTTTTAGCTTTTCTTTTTTCTTTTTTAGGATGAAAGACGAGGATTCTGTACAGTTTTGTACTCCTACACTCCATTCTTCTGCACTGAGGCTGTTTGCGCTGGGGATTATTCCATTTTCTTAACATTTTGTGATTGCCAGTGCAGTTTTTTTTATTTTATTTTATATTACTTGAGAATCATAACTTTCCAGTTGCTATGATCCAGTCTCTATACACCCCACTACCCATTTCTTCTTATGTATCCATTTAAGGTCAGTCCTCAGGCTGCATGTTGTCTTCCCTCCCATCCTCTTTTTGATTTTTTTTGCTCCCTGTCCTCCCATTCAAAGTCTGTTTCTGTTCTGTTTTACAAAAAATTATTACAGACTTGAACTATTTCTCTCAATTTGTTATGTTCTTTCCCTTCTTCACCCTTTTTTTTGTGGAATACTACTTTTAAAAATATCTCATTGCCTTACTGAAACTCTAATCACCCATTTACGTATTACATAGAGGCAGTGATGCCACTTGACAATTCTGCTACATAAATGACCATGGTATTTTGTTTTACACATGTTCTGAAACTGTCCTCTCTTTTCTGTCTTTCCTTAATCTTTTATATTAAAATCCCTCTTTCATCCACATATCTTTCTCCTGCTACACCTCCAAATTCTTCCTCTTACCATTGCTTTTTGGACATTATTACAGTAAAGTTGCCATAAGCCTCTTGCAGGAAGTCCCCTGTTTCTCTCCTTTCAGCAGTCTTATTCCTATTGAATTCTGTTCATCACGTATCAGTGGGTGATTGATTTCCAATACCCATATCTGGCAGTGTGTTATTCAGCTTAGGAGTTTGTTACACTGCCAGTTTAATGGATGACAAAAGGATCTGTAAATAATTTTTAGCTTTCCTCTTAGCCGTTTACATTTTTGGCCTAGTATTGTGCCTAATATCCTCCCTTTAGGCTGTTCTGACACTTTCTTAAAGGATAAATTTGGTATTTTACAAGTGTTTTGTCTTGGTAGAGTATTATATTACTCTACTTTCCCCTATTGTATTATTAATATGTAGCCTTTGTCAGAATACCTCAGATCTCACAGACTTACAGTATCACTTTTTATAAGGTATTATAGTATACTAGCAAAATACCCGCGCTTCGCAGCGGCGAAGTACTGCATTAAAATTTTTATTAAGAAGAAAATTAAACCTTTTTAAACTGAGGGAAAATATGCCAATAATTACTTGTTAAGGATCTCTTTGTATACCACATTGTGAGTTCGGCCCTCCGGTTGTAATATGACCAAGCTGTGCACTGAGCTTACTCTTGCAATGTACAGTTGGCCATGTGAACAGTAATCTTGTTTCAGATCTCACAGCTTGGATTGCTGCTGTCATAATCTGTTTAAGTTTCATGGTTTGTTTCAATTACGACAGTATTTGCAGGACTTGTGTTGAAGTGACATTCAGCATCTGTCAAGCGTTGTAAGCATACAACCGTTTCATCGATAACTTCACATCCAGCTTTTGAGAGTTTAAACATTCATAAACATCAAAGTGTCCACTACTGAAATTGTCACCTGTGAATCTAAGATGTTTAAGAGGCATTGGCGGTTGTCGAAAGGTGTAAAATATTTGGCCATTTCGGTACACTTGAAAGCAACAACCGAACAATTCAGCGGCAGCCATCAACTCACATGCAGAACCATAGATGAAGGGCTTAAGCATTTCACTCTTATAGTGCTCCTGTGTAGTATAATTATCTCCTGTACCGTCATCAGTCCACACCTTGAACCTGTCCCAGTCATTCAATACATAAGACACAATGTTCCTCCAGATATCAAGAGTGAGCCTGATATGGCCGTGCAATATGTAACAAAGAGAATGGAAAAGGTAGGTGCCATCTCCGGGCATGGAAACCACTCGGTAAGTGACAGTTCTTTGATCAATGGTGATCACCTCGATAGACATGGTAATGGGGGTACGGTTGGAATGATAAAGGAAATGGGTACCTGAACAATGTAAAGTAAGTCTAAAATACCTACACAATAACTATAATCGTAATAAACGAACAATAAAACAGCGGAGAAGCCGTGGATTAAATAAAAAGGCTGTAGTTATCAGCAGGGAGACGTGAATCCCATGGCGAAGCAAGGAAGGGAATGTAGAGACCGGAGCGACGGACGGCCTTATATAGGCAGGCAGCTAACAACGTGGGAGGCGTTGGGATGGGGGACCCTACACCGCCTCACACGGTGACCTAGCTGCAGGCTATGGACGTATATCTATACTAATAAAAGGCAAAGCCCTCACTCACTCACTCACTCACTGACTCATCACTAATTCTCCAACTTCCCGTGTAGGTAGAAGGCTGAAATTTGGCAGGCTCATTCCTTACAGCTTACTTACAAAAGTTAAGCAGGTTTCATTTCGAAATTCTACACGTAACGGTCATAACGGTCGACAACGTCCGCCATGTTGAACTTTCTTATTTATGGCCCCATCTTCACGAAATTTGGTAGGCGACTTCCCTGCGCTAACCGAAACCGATGTACTTACTTATTTCGATGGTATGACGCCACTGTCGGCCGCCATATTGAACTTTCCAACGTCACCAATTTTCCAACTTCCCGTGTAGGTAGAAGAATGACCCCGTCTTCACGAAATTTGGTAGGTGGCTTCCCTGCGCTAACCAAAACCGATGTACGTACTTATTTCGGTGGTATGACGCCACTGTCGGCCGCCATATTGAATTTTCCAAACGTCACTAGTTCTCCAACTTCCCGTGTAGGTAGAAGGCTGAAATTTGGCAGGCTCATTCCTTACAGCTTACTTACAAAAGTTAAGCAGGTTTCATTTCGAAGTTCTACGCGTAATGATCATAATGGTCAACAACGTCCGCCATGTTGAACTTTCTTATTTATGGCCCGATCTTCTCGAAATTTTATAGGCGGCTTCCCTGCATTAACCAAAACCAATGTACGTACTTATTTCGGTGGTATGATGCCACTGTCGGCCACCATATTGAACTTTTCAACAGTTTTTGTTACTTATGGGCCCATCTTCAAGAAATTTGGTACATGGGTTCCCAACGCTAAGTGAATCCTACTTACGTACATATATACGTCCATAGCCTGCAGCTCAGTCACTGTATGAGGTGGCGTTGGGTCCCCCATCCCAACGCCTCCCACGTTGTTGGCTGCCTGCCTATATAAGACCGTCCGTTGCTCCGGTCTCTACATTCCCTTCCTTGCTTCGCCACGGGATTCACGTCTCCCTACTGATAACTACAGCCTTTTTGTTTAATCCACGGCTTCTCCGCTGTTTTATTGTTTGTTTATTACAATTATAGTTATTGTATAGGTATTTTAGACTTACTTTACATTGCTCAGGTACCCATTTCCTTTATCACTCCAACCCCCATTACCATGTCTATTGAGGTGATCACTATCGATCAAAGAACTGTCACTTACTAAGTGGTTTCCATGCCCGGAGATGGCACCTACCTTTTCCATTCTCTTTGTTATATATTGCAAGGCCATATCAGGCTCACTCTTGATATCCGGAGGAACATTGTGTCTTATGGATTGAATGACTGGGACAGGTTCAAGGTGTGGACTGATGACGGTACAGGAGATAATTATACTACACAGGAGCACTAGAAGAGTGAAATGCTTAAGCCCTTCACCTATGGTTCTGCATGTGAGTTGATGGCTGCCGCTGAATTGTTCGGTTGTCGCTTTCAAGTGTACCGAAATGGCCAAATATTTTACACCTTTCGACAACCACCAATGCCTCTTAAACATCTTAGATTCACAGGTGACGATTTCAGTAGTGGACACTTTGATGTTTATGAGTGTTTAAACTCTCAAAAGCTGGATGTGATTTTATTGATGAAACCGGTTGTGTGCTTACAATGCTTGACAGATGCCGAATGTCACTTCAACACAACAAATCCTGCAAATACTATCGTAATTGAAACAAACCATGAAACTCAAACCGATTATGACAGCAGCAATCCAAGCTGTGAGATTTGAGACAAGATTACTGTTCACATGGCCAACTGTAAGTTACATGCTCAAGAGTAAGCTCAGCGCACAGCTTGGTCATGTTACAACCGGAGGGCCGAACTGACAACATGGTATACAAAGAGATCCTTAACAAATAATTATTGGCATATTTTCCCTCAGTTTAAAAAGGT
>JANRMT010062792.1:98087513-98112820 GCA_026402145.1 Polypterus bichir lapradei
AAGTAAAAACAGTTGAAAGTCAGGGGACGTTTCTTTTTTTGCTGAGTTTATATGTAGACTCCAAAGAGCGCTGAGACTTTTGATATCGTGAACGTGTCTGCAAAAACTGGGGTCTCCTGCCCAGCAAAAGTCGAGCAGCCGGCGCACGCGCATAGCTGTGCCGGCCTTTGAGACGCTGACTGCGCTTCTGCCTTAAGTCAAAGTGAGCACTTTTAATTTTTTTCATCCTCCCCCTGAGCTATAGCCCAGACAAGTGCAAACACGGGACCTCTTTTCTACACCGCGGCAAACTAATATTAAGGCGATTCACACTTTCTTTTGCACATACACGATTATGAGGTCGTCAGCTCAGATTATGAAGACACGCACATGAGTGGAGGAGTGACAGTGCTATCACAGCCGATTAATGGCAGGGACGTCTCACCAGTCTACACAAGACCCACCGCGACTGTCCCCAAAAGGCGATCATATCGTCAGCAAACACATCTCTCTATACTATATAAAAGAAAAAGGCAACTTTCCTTTCTTTACACCTTTTTTCCTTTTATCCTAAACCAAAGCCTTTCTCTCTTAACACTGCAGAGGACACAAAACTAATTTTCTTTAATTGCTGGTAATGCGGGTAAGGCACATTACCAGAGGCAGAAATTTGAACGTTCACATAGAAAATGTAATTTCTATACCACAGCCGTCGTGTAGCACCTTTCAAAAGGAATCTACTACCGAGAGATGATCCATATACATTTTAGCTGCTGTTAGTACTACTTACCTGTTGTGTTACACAGTCTTTAAAATGTAGTTTACCCGCAACCACTCCAGTAGTGCTCAATGTACCTGTACTTCTTAAAACGTTAATGTTTTACTGTTTAATAACTTATAGACTATATTTTATTATTTTTCCCTTGCACTCAGTGACCAAAGCTATACACACACATATAGACACATACATATATATATATATATATATGTATATATACAGTGGTGTGAAAAACTATTTGCCCCCTTCCTGATTTCTGATTCTTTTGCATGTTTGTCACACAAAATGTTTCTGATCATCAAACACATTTAACCATTAGTCAAATATAACACAAGTTTACACAAAATCCAAACCTACATGGCCCTGTGTAAAAAAGTAATTGCCCCCTGAACCTCATAACTGGTTGGGCCACCCTTAGCAGCAATAACTGCAATCAAGTGTTTGCGATAACTTGCAATGAGTCTTTTACAGCACTCTGGAGGAATTTTGGCCCACTCATCTTTGCAGAATTGTTGTAATTCAGCTTTATTTGAGGGTTTTCTAGCATGAACCGCCTTTTTAAGGTCATGCCATAGCATCTCAATTGGATTCAGGTCAGGACTTTGACTAGGCCACTCCAAAGTCTTCATTTTGTTTTTCTTCAGCCATTCAGAGGTGGATATGCTGGTGTGTTTTGGGTCATTGTCCTGTTGCAGCACCCAAGATTGCTTCAGCTTGAGTTGACGAACAGATGGCCGGACATTCTCCTTCAGGATTTTTTGGTAGACAGTAGAATTCATGGTTCCATCTATCACAGCAAGCCTTCCAGGTCCTGAAGCAGCAAAACAACCTCAGATCAGCACACTACCACCACCATATTTTACTGTTGGTATGATGTTCTTTTTCTGAAATGCTGTGTTCCTTTTACGCCAGATGTAACGGGACATTTGCCTTCCAAAAAGTTCAACTTTTGTCTCATCAGTCCACAAGGTATTTTCCCAAAAGTCTTGGCAATCATTGAGATGTTTCTTAGCAAAATTGAGACGAGCCCTAAAAGTTCTTTTTGCTTAACAGTGGTTTGCGTCTTGGAAATCTGCCATGCAGGCCGTTTTTGCCCAGTCTCTTTCTTATGGTGGAGTCGTGAACACTGACCTTAATTGAGGCAAGTGAGGCCTGCAGTTCTTTAGACGTTGTCCTGGGGTCTTTTGTGACCTCTCGGATGAGTCGTCTCTGCGCTCTTGGGGTAATTTTGGTCGGCCGGCCACTCCTGGGAAGGTTCACCACTGTTCCATGTTTTTGCCATTTGTGGATAATGGCTCTCACTGTGGTTCGCTGGAGTCCCAAAGCTTTAGAAATGGCTTTATAACCTTTACCAGACTGATAGATCTCAATTACTTCTGTTCTCATTTGTTCCTGAATTTCTTTGGATCTTGGCATGATGTCTAGCTTTTGAGGTGCTTTTGGTCTACTTCTCTGTGTCAGGCAGCTCCTATTTAAGTGATTTCTTGATTGAAACAGGTGTGGCAGTAATCAGGCCTGGGGGTGGCTACGGAAATTGAACTCAGGTGTGATACACCACAGTTAGGTTATTTTTTAACAAGGGGGCAATTACTTTTTCACACAGGGCCATGTAGGTTTGGATTTTTTTCTCCCTAAATAATAAAAACCATCATTTAAAAACTGCATTTTGTGTTTACTTGTGTTATATTTGACTAATGGTTACATGTGTTTGATGATCAGAAACATTTTGTGTGACAAACATGCAAAAGAATAAGAAATCAGGAAGGGGGCAAATAGTTTTTCACACCACTGTATATGTGTGTGTGTATTTGGCTTGGAGTTTGGGGGTCGGTTTATACAACGAATATCATTTCAGATTCAAGATTTGAATCAAGGGAAAAATTAATTCCCAAGTTTATTATGGTATTCTATAGCATAATATTAGAGTACCAGTAGACGTTTGGTGATACAGTAGGACAATCACCCAAAACATCAAAGTAAATCTACCACAGAATGACTTAAAAAAAGAAAACCTACCTTAGAGTAGCCAAGTCAGAACCCATGCCTTAATCCAATGGAGATGCTGTGGAATGACCTCAAGAGAGATTTTCACACCAGACACTTAAGAATATGGCTGAGCTCTACCTTATCATTAACAGCTTCTGAAAGGCAGTTTTTGAAAGTATTATCTACTCTACCAATAAAAAATACCCAATTAATAATAAGATTGTCACAGTCTGCTAAATTATATGAAAATATGTTTTGAATGCTCATATTAGAGGTAAGCAAAGATTCCAATATGTTTAAACAGATGTTAAAAGTTCTATGTGCTGCTACATGAATGATTATAAAACATGCATTTGAAGGCTTCATTTAAACTAATAATTTTGCTTTTTTGCTTGCAGTCTGTCTCGCAAAGCATGCAGCACTACTAAGTCAACTTCAAAAACACTGTCTAGTGCTTCAGATAAAAAAAAAAAAAATCACCTCAAGGAGCCAGTGGCTCCTAAAAGAAAAAAATAGGAGCCAATAGCTTTGATTTAGATGCCAAATAATAAAATGTGTAAAATATTAATCTTTCAGTTCATTACCTTTCTAACCTCCATGTATGTCTGCCTAATTCTTTTCCATCTCCTGGGCAGTGTAACATCCTTTCCTCATGCTTTTATATCCGTATTGATGATCTGGGTAACTGAATTGTCATTTTATCCAGTATTTTACTCAGGCTCCGAGACTGTGTCACTGACCATCAGAATGTCAGTGTCAGAAGGCTATCCAGTATAATTTGGTCTTCTTTTATGCATGTTTAAAATGAGCCAGCATTTGACACAGGGCTCAGGATCAAACTGCTGAAGTAATGGACCTTCTGTGCAGATCCTGACTAAATCCTCTAAGGCTGAGAGACATTGAGTGAGTTTAGCACTTTTGATTTTATTTTGCTCTGTGCTGAAAAGCCACGTTCACACTGAGCTGCTGAAATAGGCACAATTAGCATGATCTCAAGATGATATAGAATATTGTAGGAAACTGACAATGTTGCACAGAAAGACTTCCCACAAACTGTTACAAGACTTGCCTGAGAATTTGCCTTTAATCAGATTTTTTAGCAAGCTTTATTCCATTTGTACAACTCTGACATCACATGCATCCTTCAAGAAGACTTCTTGATACCAGTTAATTAAAGGGTCAGTCTCATTTTCGCCAAAAGGGGTTAAATAATCTGGCCATGAATTATGATAGAAGACTGAGAAACAACAAATGATAGTAGACCCATGTGAGCTTTCTTGCCAGGTATTACCCCTTATATTTTCAAACCAGCCTTCCAATTCTTTGACTGTACCCTCCACTATTTCTTCAACATGCAATTGAAGGTCATCACTAAACCGGGTGAGACTTGTGCCTTGGAGTTGGATATTATGAAAGGTGATGCCTGTATCATTATTACTCACTGACTTTCCCCGATTTTAGTTTTCAGTTTGTCTGAGATCTGTTTGGTATCCTGGGGCACCACATTTTATGCTGAGCAAGTGCTTCTAGCCTAGCATGTTGCTAAAACTCCTGCAACTTTCCATTCTTTAATGGTCTGACATGCCCTTGATTGTGAGAACACAAATGTCAATAGCTGCTAAAGCTTGAGGCAAAATCAAAAAATTCTTCTGAAGTATAATGGAGAAAGTGACAAAATGCCTCCATTTTCTGTGCACTGTATTTTGCTATCCCTTTAATGTCAGTTTTTTTTTTTTAACTTGCAGTATGGCGTTCCATATGGTGATGAACAGCTGTACTGTGTGATCCAAGTGCAGAAAAACAGAAAGTGCCCAGTAAATGTGGAACAACCAATGCTGGAACTTTACTGCAGAAAATGTGCGTACAGAACAGCCTAATTCCACACTGATTGCTCTCGGCTCATGCTTGTTTTTGGGGCTGGTATAGTTTCCACATGAGCTGTAGTAAGTCATAGACTTTTTCAATCATTAGCTGTCCACTGTTGATTTTGAAAGCATAAGACTGGGGTCACTCACTTCTACAGCAAAGGCCTAGCGAATGTAATAAGCCTGATAGGCTTATTAAAGACAATGTGTACCATTTTAACTACACATTTTTTGAAAGGGGGCACAGCACATACAATGATTATCATGTAATACTTTCTACATATAGTAAAAGATCAGTTTTAATTGGCCAAATTGAATTGTGCATGTAACATGCAAGAAAAAGAATTTTATAGAATGATACCTGCTATTAAAATTAGATTCTTCCCCCAATTTAAAGGGATGGTTATAACAGGCAAGGCATTGTTTTTTGACAGAACATAAAGTATTTCATTCAAATTGTTTAAATCACTTAAATGACTTAAGTGAAATTTGAGTTTCACAACAAAGCCTTTCCCGAGCAAATGTTTTTGCTTTCCTCTTATTTTCCCCCAGCAAAAACTACCTGAGTAAACGTTTAAGAACAAGGTGCCAAGTATGGCATGAAAGTGGATTAATACATTTTATTTTAACAATTTGTTTTTTAAATGACTTTATACAAAGTTATTGAGTGTCAAGTAATGAGTTATTAATTATAATATTACTATTATTAATATTTCAATATATCTGTTTTTCCAAGTTTCTTTGTTGATGAGCTCCCATTGAAGAATTTATTGGTATTAGGACATATAGTGCACACGCCAAAAGACTGAAAAAACAGCTGATGAGTCACATTTTTCAATACCATTTTCACAAAGTTTATTGTCCGCCAAAAATCAAGAAGCACCCAGGTAAAACGACAATAACATGCACTTCATGACAGAACCATGCATAAGGAAACAATGAATGGGCAGATGCATATGTATATTTAGTGACAGACAGGCCGGAATTTTGCATGGAGCATGCGTTAAATCAAAAAAGAAATGGTGCACAAAGATGTGCAAAAGCATTACAACCATATCTTAGTACTCTTGCTTGAAATCAGAAGAGGCACTGAATTCCACAAAGCACAGATATATTCCTAACAGGTGTTAATGTCTTCCTTGCATTTTGATAACTTGTTGCATATTCAGCCCTTTGTTTATCAATTTGGCACAGGCATAACCAGCCTCTCCTTGAAATTCACCATTTGGGATACATGGCTGCTGTGTCAGTCATGCTGCATAGTTAAGAAAATGTATGTCTCCGCATGGCCCTCACGCCCAGTGTGGACATGTCAATTATAAAACCAGCCTTTAAAAGAATGCAGGAAATATCCAAGGAGAAATCTCCCCACACCAACACTTTTGTTAATAGCACATCCGCTCAACTATATATACAGTGTATATTTTATTATTATAGTGGCATCCGGCCGGTGCTGGAGCCCGGCTGGGATGCCCAGGAGGACCGGAGGAGGGCTTGTGCCTCCTCCAGACCGCGAGGGGGCGTCCGCCCTGGTTGTGTTGGGGGCCTCGGGAAAGGGCTTGGAAGCCCAGCCCTGTAGGGACCCGTGGCCACTGCCAGGTGGCGCCCCGGTGCCTGTAGAAGTCTGGTGTGGCGGAAGTGCTGGGGGGAAGAAGACAGGGGACACCCGGAGGGCTTCCGGGTGCGCAGCCGGCATTTCCGCCACACTGGGGCGTGTCTTCGGAGGAATGCAGGGAAGCAGCTGGAGCCCATCCGGGTTCCTATTTAAGGGGCCGCCTCCCTTCAGTCAGTAGCGGAAGTCGGGTGGAAGAGGACGGAGCTGGAGAGAGGACTGGAGGCGGCCAGGAGGAAGGCACAAAGACTGTGAGGCCTGGACATTGGGGGAATCAGTTCTGGAGGCACTGGGGTTTGTGGTGCACGTGACTTGTTGTAAATAGTGTATAATAAACAGTGTGTGGTGAACATAAGATGTCCGTCTGTGTGTGTCCGGGCCAGATGCCACTATATATATATATATATATATATATATAAAAAGGCCTTTTGAATCTGTTACAATATAATTAGTGTAGAAGTTTCAATGATTTCACTCGCTACTGGCAAACTAAATAGAAATAATAATCACCAAGGCCTATTTTTGGTTGCATTTGGTTGCATTAGTGATTTTCTGTGCATCGAAAGGGACAAGGTCAAAGAGAAAAATGGAACTGAGACACTTCACATGTCTGTATGCATTGATGAAACTCATACACAATCACTAACAATAACTTAAAACATACCAAAAGCATACATTACTGTTCAAGTAAAGTGATATTTGGCTTGTCCATCATCATCGGTACCCAGTAAGCAAGTGTTCAGTGTTATGGCCAACATTTATGTGGACAAGAAGAGCACTCTACATTGCATAAAAGGAATGAGTTTTAGTTACTCTTATGAGCTACTCTACAATAATTGAGCTTTATTGTTTAATTCATTGATTTGTAAACAGCACACAATTTAAGAATATAATATTGTTTCACAATTTTAGATATTATTTAAATATACTAATATATTTTAATTTAAAGCTATATTGTTACTGTTATATACTCTTATTTTTATGATTATTCTTCTGAATAACTTGACACTTTTTGTACACAGAATAATCTTATTTGTATGTATGTTTGTTATAACATATAAAACATTTACTTTAATATTTTTGTACTTTTTTGATCCTATATTGGGGCTATTTATTGGTCTCTAATATCAGACTCTATCAGAATCAGTGTCAGAGGCAAAAATCTCTGATTGGCCAGGCTATAGTCTATACTTTTGACTCATATCACATTATATGATCAATTAACACAAAAAAAGGTAATTCCACAGGGTTCACAAATTTTCTCTTGCCACTGTACACTTCATTGCATTGCATTGCATTGCCATCAGTTACTGTGTTTTTATGCACATGCAATACTTGGATGAGTACCCCAGTTAAGGTAGAAGCCTGTTTTTTTATAAACACAACGGCTTACTGTACATGTGCAAGTATTCTTTTGGTGTTCTCTTTTGGCAAAATGCTCTGATGTCATTAAACTGTGCAAAAAAAAAAAAAAAAAAACAAAGTTAAATGTCGCCATTGGCTTCAATGAATTAGAAAATCTCTGCATGAAACCTGTGAAAATTTTCTTGTATTTAATTATATAAATGTTTAGTATTTCACGTGCTATGAAGTAAATAACATCCATCCCCTTTTTACATGCTTGACCTGAGCCACTGATGATTTACGGTATGAACACTGGCTACAGTATCACCTACACTGTTTGAACTAAGGATGCTCTGATCGATCAGCTGCAGATCTAAACTCGAACAGAGGCTGGCGAGTGAATGAGGCCCACAGCCACTCTGTTGGATTTACATAAATACATCAATACCACAAGCGAACTATGGTACTTAGCACGATGAGAGAAGTCGCAAAATTAACCAGAAAGTTCAAGCAAATTATAGAAAACAACCAGATCTAAATCCGTTAAGTAATTCTCTCGTGAAAAGCGGACAGACATAAAGCAAACAGACATACAGACAGAACACGCTTGGACCATGAAATTTTTAAAACCGTTTCTTAGCGAGCACCTATGGGCCAAGGGTAACCTAGATTCCAAATTTCACATCCCAATTCCTCATGGTTCGGGAGAGTTTGTGATGAGTGAGTCAGTGGTATTTGGCTTTTATATATATAGATTGATTGATTCAGACAAGATAATTCCTTAGGAATACAGACCAGAAACACATATTACTTTGTTCTTGGTAAGAACCCTTCACCAACTAAATTCAAACATACACATTTTAACAGTAGTAGTGGTATTAGCACACATAAAGAGTATAACCAATTTCGTACTTGCATGTGTGACCAACATGTAACATGCCGTCAGTCAGTGCTGTGATAAACAAGAATAAAGCAAATTCATAACTTTAATGTAAATTAATAGCAAACGCTCATCAGAAATGAGTGTATGCTTGAGGGTGCTTTGTGAAGTATGGACACCCTATCCACTAAGGGGTGAAGAAATAAAAGTGTAATAGTGTTCTTGCCATACTGTTTCATTTGAAGCAACGATACAAAAGTCCTCTAAAGGTTTGTGGATGTCACTGTGCATTTAAAATGCATTGAAGTATCATTTGCATTGTGTGAACTGATTCACCTGCACATTTCAGTCAATTTGCAGATGATTAGTAATAAAATGACATATAGCAAAAGGTGTCTGTGTTTTGTTGAATTTTACAAAAGTGACAGATTTTACAAGACTTTGCAAAATGAGCTCAGTTGCATGTGCACATTTAAAAAACAACTTATGTTCATTTTTGGTTATATTGCTTCTATTGTTAAAGAAAGGTCAGCTTTCTGTCCAAAGAGAAAGAGCAGAGATTTCCTTGTCAAATGCCCAGTGTGCCAATAAGTTACACTATGGCTTGGCACAACCCTGTCTTGCCCCACGGTGGGCTGGCGCACTGCCCGGGGTTTGTTTCCTGCCTTGTGCCCTGTGTTGGTTGGGATTGGCTCCAGCAGACCCCCGTGACCCTGTAGTTAGGATAAAGCGGGTTGGATAATGGATGGATGGACAACCTTCTTTTTGAGCTGTAAAACTGGGCCCAAACATGACTCTCTAAACTTCAGTTCACAAAGAAGTCTGGTGCCTGAATGAATTCCAGATATAGTGGAAAGTGAAAGGCATTGTGGGAATCACTAGTTAACCAAAGACTCTGTCATTAAACAAAATGCAGAATTTATACAGAACTGTACATATCATTTGTAAAATATACTTATCATGACAATGTTGACTGTAATCTAATCAAGCCTACTTTTCTCAAAGCTACATCATACATAGCAATGCATGCCATATTATTTCAAAGTATCCAGGATAGGCTGCAGTCTCCCATGACTCTAAAGAAGGTTAAATGGATTTAAAAATGAATTGGTGGTAAAGGACTTTAAAGGATGCAAACAAAAGTCAAAGAAAAATGTAGAGCACTCACTATGATTTCTAAGAAACAAGAGTTTGGTACATTCTGCCAGTGCTCAGTGGACTGGAAACAGAATCCACATAAATAATGGGAACCAAAGTTAATACATGCATTATTCAAATCATAATAAGTAGTGTCACATGTTACAAGTCTAGAACATACTTTATACAGTTTTTCCAATGGGAGCATGTGGCCACAAAATATTATATAGTTTCCTCCTCATATTAAAGTACTACTAAGAGGAAGTGTAACCTGAAAATATATTGACACTTTATCAGCTCTATTTACCACAACTACTGCTTTTGTGGCAATAAATCAATGAAAAATAAACCTTAGTTTCTGTAATGTTTAACAAAATAGCCTTTTAATCTACTCTAATGCCAATCAAAAATATTTCCAAAACATTTTAAACTTTTATGATGCATGCAAATAAAAGGCTCTGCATCCTATTAGAAATGGAATAAATCGGATCTTGTATTACACAGGAAATACCAGTTTGAAGATAGACAACATGGTATTTGGACAAACAAGTCAACAAAGTAACATTTTTTGCATTTACTTTGATTATGTTTCAGCCTATTGAAAAATATTATTTTAAAAGGTAAAGCTTGACAGACTAACAGTATACTGTTCTGCTTTCTATAAACTGTACATTTCCTTATTTATTTAACTTTAGATATAAACATATAAGTACATAATTTGCTTGGAGTGCCCATAAGCCTGCTAAATGGTTAACATAATACTGTTAGGTTAACTACTGTAGGCAACAAAGTTTAAATCCAACAAGCTGAATTCTTGAGTAAACTTGTGAAATAAATACAAGAATTCTAAATAATGAAAAATTTTAGAAATTAAATCTGATATATATAAAATTGACAAAACTATTTTTATGTGGTCTAATTCATAAGGAGTCAAATTTTGAATGTTTATGTACACAAATTGATATAATCAAAGGGAAAGACATAAGAAGCATACTTTACTCTGTGGGTTTGTTTTTACCTACTGGTATGACATTGAAATTTATACATTTTTCAAAAGCTTTATTAAATTATTTAATTATATTTTTACCGAGGTTTGGAATCTTGGAAAACTCAGTTTCACCTTCATTTTCTACTTTCCTTTTGATTTGGTAGTTGTTATTTTATCATCATGTTTTGTCAATAAGGCAACAACAGCTTGTATTTTAGCTGTTGCCACCATTTAGGTAACAACCTATAGTTATATGGTGCAGTCTCAGAAGTTGTGCCGGTTGATGCCATCTATAACAATGTTTAAATCTTATATCTCTCTCTTTTTCAAAGCTTGTGGATAAAATATTAAACCTTTCACAAGTGTTTCCTTGTGATCTATGAATGATCACACTTCATACTTGTGGACACCCCATTCACTTTCTTCCCATCAACCAACCTGTCATCCACCATGAAGTGTAAATCCAGCCACAGCTTCAAATGACCATCAGCAAAATAAAAAAGTCAAAAACTGCTTAATTAAATTCTGGATTGTGAGGAGTTGAAGAGTACTACTAGCTAAGAGCAAAACAAAGGGAAAAAAACATGAACCGGTCCATTGTAAGGGACATAAATACACACCAACACTTCCTCACATCTAGACATCTAACACTGCAAGTTAACCTTTTAATATTTTCCTGCAATACTTGGGAAATATAAAAATAGTTTTGTGGCTCACACTCTTCTTAAATTTCTCTTAAGCTTCTCTCTAACAGTCCTTAGACCCAAAAAGTAAGTATATGATATGTGAAAATGTAAAAAAAAAAAAAAAGAGAGTTCTCTACCTGGGAATGTAAGCAATTTCACAAACGAGGAGACTATTCAGTCCATCAAGCTTGTTTTTTCAGCTAATACCTAAGATATCCCAATATCTCATCCAGATATTTCTTAAAAGGTTGTTAAGGTTTCTGCTTCAGCTACATGTTTCTGCAGTTTGTCCCAGATTCCTACAACGTTTTGCATAAAGAAGTGCATTCTAGCTTCAGTCTTAACCACCTTTCTACTTAATTTCCACTAGTGTTGAGTATGTGATTCACAGTTAAGCTTAAAGAATTCTGCTTGATTTGCTTTATCAATGGCTAGGAAGATTCTGAAGATCTGAAATAGGCCCACATGCAATCCTCTCTGCTCGAAACTAAAACTTAATTCTCTTAGTCTGCCCTGAAGTCCTGGAATGCACTTGGTTGCTCTTTACTGAAAAGGTTAGTGCTGCTGTATCTTTTTTGCAGTATGGTGACCGGAATTGCACAGAATACTCCAGATGTGGTCTTACTAGTGCATTATATAATCTAAGCATTGAATCCCTTGATTTATATTGAACAGTTTTTACAATATATCCTAACATTTTATTTGCACTTTTAATTGTTTCTGTATATTGCTTAGAAGATAAAAATTGTGTTAACATACACTTTTAAATGCTTTTCAGTGGTTGCTTCAAGTATGACAGTACCACCCATCTTGTATTTATAAATAATATTCCTTTTGCCCACATGTAGTACTTTGCACTTTTCTACATTAAACTGTATTTCCCAAGTGTGCACCCAGCTGTGAAGCTGTTCTTTACGAATTCTTTTTTGCTGCCTACTCAGTGTCTGCCATTCCTCCCATTTTAGTGTTGGCTAAAAATTTCACAAGTTTACTAACTTCCGGAATCAATGTCGATAATATAAATTAGAAAAAGTAACGGTCCAAGAACAGACCCCTGAGGGAACCCACTAATTACCTCACTCCATGTGCAACATTTTTCTTTTAAATGTACAGTATTCTTTGTCTTCTAACAGTTACCCAACGTGAAATCCAGTTATGAAGGTTACTCCTGATGCATACAGCTTCTAGTTCAATAATTAATAATTTGTGTGGGACCATATCAAAGGCTTATTAAAAGTCTAAGTAAATAATACCATATATTTTTAAGTCAACAATTTCAGCTGCCTATTCAAAAAAAATCTAATAAAAGTCTGGGATGGCAGGATTTTCTCTCATAACCCCATGCTGGTTAGAATTTAGTGTACTATTTTCATCTATATATCAGTATCAAAGCAAAATCCTGAACTTCACTGGATATGAGGGCAGACCTTGTGTTTGTTGCATATTGCAGTAGTAACGTAAGATGTCTGGTAGCTTTTAACAATTGTTGTTACATAATATACATATTCATTTTAAATCCCTACATTTCAAAGTGTTTAATCTTAATCAGGTCTGGGTTCCGTAACTGTTGGACATGCACAATTGGTTTTCACTGCGATTAGACTACTTTTTGTTCTATAATTGCGTGAAATACAGCAAAGACACTATTGCGTTTTGGTCTACATAAACGCACTGAATTTCACCTAGCTTTAACTATGAAAAATGTATGCCGCGCCAATTACATTCTTCCAAAAAGCAACTTTTAAACGATTCACTTGGCAACATCAAGCACGAGAATGAATGATAAATTAATTCGCCGTTTACGATATGTTTAATACTACGTCCGTCTGCCCATTAAAGTGTCTATATTGTCAGAAACCTTTAAAACCACGGCTGTTCTAAAGTAGCATTCAAGGAAGTACAGAACATACTTCAAAGTTTAAAACAAAAAACTGTACGGGATGTAGTAGTTCAATACAGAAGCGGGCCAATTTGCTTTGGTTGAGAGGCAATCAAAACTATCCATTGTTAACTCAGAACCATTTGTCAGCATGAACGGGACTGACAGTTAATGCATTGGTATCTTGTGAAAAGTAAACATTTTTATACGTATTTACCCATTACGTTAGCATTTAAATAACTGGTTAAAAGGTGCTTAAACATCACATAACTACCAAATCAACAACAATTTTCAAAGCTTAAACTTTATTAAATATTCCATAACCAAAGGCGCACCCATGCTATCAAAGTGAGAATTACGTATATTTATTATTAGCATAAAACAAATTAAGTGACAACGAATCGACTTCATTGAAATCATTTTACAACCCAATGGATACACAATAATTGTTCTACCTTTAGTATATTCCAGATCAGAAACTGTGGCCATGCTTGACATCTTCTAGTCGCGAAATATATGACGCGCCACAAAAGACATCCCGTTGATTGGGCGCAGCCCAAGTCGCGTGGCTTCGCAATCGTTGTTGGGAATCCAAGTGCTACGCTTCTGTTTACACCTCGTTGACAAAGTGACTACATGCCCCAGAATTCTCCGCGCTTTCTTTCTGTCTGTCTGGTAAAGCGCTGCACTTTCGCGGAGAGCTGCTCGGCTGTAATCAGAACAATGACTTCTGAGTAGGAGGGAGTATCAATTGAAAATAGTAGTGTCGCGCACAATTTTCTGGATGCTGCTGTCTTACCTGGTCTTTTGTGATCAGATGCTACAATTGTGACAAAATGTGGATGCCAACAGAGCATGAGAAATACGGCGTCGGTAAGACAATAATTATTTTGACTTGATTATTGCCCCCCTTTGCATGTGTATCGTTACGGCATGCAAATAATATATGGCAAATTGAGTTGTGAAAGTGAGACGGAAGACTGGGACTCTACGTGTGCAGCGATGTGAAGCAACGATGGCATCTCAATTTAAACATATTAGCCAAGGCTGAAAATAAAATCCAAGCAGTCAGCTACATCTATACGTTTATGCGTACATTTAAAGACTGCTTATATACACTGTGTAAATGGCGAGTTGTTGCCCTGCATGTCATTCTGCCGCTACCTGCGTGCGCTATGCGCTTTTGTTTTTTTGATTTTTTTTTTTTTTTTTGTAAGAGGGGAATTGTTAAAACTGTGTTATGCAACGTGTGGCTCTTTGATGGTAATAGAACACAGAGGATGGACGCTATTGCTGATGGTTTTAAGGGAAAACTTTACTCATCTATCTATCTTGTGACATTTTGTGGATTTTGATCTAATTGAAGCTGGTTAGAGAGACTTGCACCATAGCAACCTCGAAAATTGCGAGTTTGCCTTCGGTGTTTCATTGATCTTCTCTTGATTTTGGATCACGCTGATTTAAAATAATAACAAGACTCCAGAAAATACACTGTCGTGCAACACTGTGAAGCTGTACGCGTGTGTACTTGTTTACTGTAGAGGAATACTGTTTTTTTGCGCTGTATATCTGCTAGTTTTTGTCATGTGCACCATATGTGTAACTTGTGTTTGCCTTTGGAATGAAATGTCATCATTTGGATTCACCGTTTTCGGTGTGATGTGATACTAGGCGCCGTTGGATAATCACCCTGACGCTGCCAGTTTCTTAGTCCCTCATCAGCTTTAGCGCCTCTGTTAGCAAGCGCTGTTCAAAACGCATCTCTGGACTGACGGGCAGACAGCAGGGTTCACTGTACACATTTCAGTCGGATCAGTTTGCTGGTTTGTTGGTATTTTTAGTTCACATTTTAGTCTTTCTCTCTCTTTAAACCCGAGTATTATAGATTGCATAGCGCATTATTTAAATCGGTTTATTTTCTTTACCCGTTGAACATCGATCACAGATGTTTGTATTTTCAGAGATATACAAACACCCGGCGCCCCTCTGTCAATAGTGGCAGAATCACAGCTGGGTGTTTGCGCGTATCGATCAGGTTCTTTCCAATTCTGTGCAAATGGTGGGGGTTAGCGGGTGGGTGGTTGGTTTCAATACATTGGGAGCTGTCTCACAGGCTTTTGAAAACACAGCGTTAAGTAATTAAGCCAGGTGCCTCAATGAACGCAAGCTGCGCAACGACTGAAAACTTTGTGATACATAACACGTAACACAAACTGACTACGTTTTTTAAGGCATTGAGAGTTTTCCGTTCTTCAGTTGCAATACTGTTGTCAAGATTAAGTACAGAATGCAATTGGTACGATTACATTGTTTCTCTATCAAGTAAACTGTAGCTTTGCGGAAAGTGCAAATGAAATTTCTTTTTTATTGCCGTTTATTTATTTTGCATTTATGAGTATCAGTCATCATTATTTACATTCTCAATATTGTTTCATCTTAGGGTGTTTTGTAAGTAAATGGCAATGTTCTACTATTATTCTGAGTGCTAGTTTAATCGAACACATACATATCGTTTCTCAAAGCGGCTAATCCAGTACAGAGTTGCGGGCGGCCGGCGGGCCGGTCGGATCAAATCTAGGCAGCCTTGGACACATGGCAGGAATCGATCGTGGACGATGCGCCAGTGCATTGCAGGGCATACACCCACGCACACACCCACTCAAAGCTGGGAAGGTGGCGGTGACTATGGGTGTGTGTACCTGATTGGGCCCTTTCATTCCCGTCTAGAATAAAATTTATTTCTCCGTTCAAGGCTGCCTAGATGGGATCCGGCTGCGACTCCGAGTCGTAGAATGAATGGATGAAAAAAAAAACAGTATGAAATATTAAGCATTCAATTCGTGGCGTTTTCTCCGTCACTTGTTCCTGTTTCGTTAGATTTTTTGTTGCAGTAAAGTTTTTACTAGCTCATTCAACATTCAGGTTTTAATTTTAGGATTACAGTTTTTCAGTCTATAACAATGTACACAATCCTTAAGACTGCTTCAGGGATTTTACATCTCAACGACTAAATTATCGATCGGGATCAGTATGAGCTCTCTTGTCACTCTAATTCCGAGTTTTTAGTTAGTTTTTAAACTTCATTCTTAGAGATCCCTCACATAATTTCCGTATGCCATTTTCGGAAATGATGGCGATTTTAAATCAAGTAAATCAAACTTAATTTAAGAGGACAGAGATTCTATCCATCCATCTATCCATGTATTATCCAACCCACTATATCCTAACTACAGGGTCACGGGGTGTGCTGGAGCCAATCCCAGCCAACACAAGGCAGGAAACAAACCCCGGCCAGGCCGCCAGCCCACACAGACTAGGGACAATTTAGGATCGCCAGTGCACCTAACCTAAATGTCTTTGGACTGTGGAAAGAAACCGGAGCACCCGGAGGAAACCCACGCAGACAGGGAGAACATGCAAACTTCATGCAGGGAGGACCCGGGAAGCGAACCCGGGTCTCCAAACTGCGAGGCAGCAGCGCTACCACCGTGCCGCCCACATAGATTCTAATAGTTGTATAGTTATTGTCTTTTAATTCTGCCATGTGTCAATTTTCTGAGCAAATTTATTTTAATATACTGTTACCGAGGCTAGAGTCTTTTTTTAGGCAGCATTGAGTTCAATACTGCATCCAAGCCTGAAGAGGATTACATCTGCAGTATATATATGGGATGTGGAATGAAACTGAATCCCTCTTCTCCACAAAAAGTGGGAGAAACAAGTCCATTGACAATTTGTGGACAAGAATTTGAACCCAGGACTTTGAAGCTGTTAAGGAGTAGCATTAACCACTGTGCCATTATGATGTCATTTAATTACACCAAAATTATATTTATATAAGTTTTTAATAAGATGTATGATATTTTTGTTATTTTTTATTTTATATGTGGTTATGTGCTACTCTAAGTTTCTTATTTGTGTTGTCATACTTGTGGTTTCCTTCGTGACTTTAGTAAATGTAAATCGTGAAATACTATACTCCTTTCCATTAATGTGATCTAATTTGTTTTATTTGTTATAAATAAATGAAGATTCATAAAGAGATGCACAGCTATGGTAGTTTGTCAGGAATAGGGCACTCATTTACTAGTTCAACTTTCAGTTCACCAGATTCTTTACAGATTCATTTAATGTTAGTTCACCATTGCTGCCACTTGTTGCATTTTGTGAGTATCATTGCCTAATAATGCCACCTCTCATATTTTTCAATAACCATCATGTTAAATTTTCTTTCATTTTGTTCACAGTGCAGTGTTTGCTTGGTTTTTCTAAAAAAACAATGACATAACCTTTAGCAGGTATATTTGATACAGTGGTGAGTGATAAGTTTTAGATAACATGAAGAAAAAACTCCATAAATGTAATCAGTTTAAAAGCATTTTGTCTTGAAGACCATACATTGAAAAACATAAATACATATACAAGTACCTTAGGTTCTTGAAACTGAGTGAACCATCATGTCAGAACAATCACTGAATAACACTATTCAATAAACCAGTAAAATGAATTGGTGTGGTATTTAAATAGCACTAGATAAAAGCTATTGTACAGCAGTATGAAGCCAAGATAATACAAAGATGACCCTGAACACTACGGTGAGCATAAAGAGCAGTTTTTATTGTTATTTCTCTTTATTGTCATCTAATGGATGTGAGAGCTGAGGCACAATTGCCCTGCTCCATGCATTTTAATATAGTGAATCATACTTTCATATTTTCCCCCATTTTGCGTCACTCAGACACTTATGAAGAGGGAAACAGTTTGGCCTAATGGGTTACTGTATCAATGAGGGAGAAGAGCTGGATCTGGACTATGGCCTATTTTGGTGCTCATTGTGTCCCCTCTTAGTGGTTTCTGTTCCCCGATCTGTAGTGATAGCAACAGCCAGACCAGGCAGAGTAGATCACATTTATGCTATTTTATAAAGAGAGGGAACATGGAAAGAGATGCTTCTTTTTGATCCTGCAGGCGACTGCACAGATGAATACACTGACATTCTTTCATAAGTTTTTTCCGTTGAAGTTTGTTCATCTTTTTATTATGATTTATGCTTCTAAATCTCTTCAGTCACTGACATTGTAACATAATCTGTGTATATTTCTATGTAGATTTGTGGGCTGGAACAGTTAACATCGACTATGTTTAGAGTATCAGCAAAGCATTTTTCTGAATTTGCATGAAATTATGTAATCAATTGAATGTCTCTACTCATTTCTAAATATAACAGCATACTGTTAAGTGATTTCAGTGGCACCAAATGTGTTGTGAAAATGTGGTGAGAGCTACTATGTCCTATTTTGATAAGAGTGATAAAAGAGCAATTATTTTTTACAAGAATAGCAGACTTCCATTTTTTCTGATGTAGACATGTAAATATTATTAGGCTATAAACCAAGTAAAGAAATCTAGACTAATTCTGCCATTTCATGTTGGTTTAAGAATAAACATCACGTTTTACATATGTATTACCCTGTTTATGTTTGTTTTGAGGTTAATGTATTCTAAGATCATGCATAACTAGTTCATCACAACTAATGCACTAGTATGTTTGGTTTAGTGCTTTTAACACACTGTACTAAAATTCTTGAGATATATATGTTCCCTTACCCCATTATTTATAACCCTAATCTTAAGAATGATTTTATACTGTATTTGAGTCCCTAAGGTTAACAGTTGTCCTTTGGGTCCCATCTTTTATCTTTTAGTTCTCACTTTTGCAATTATGATTTTAGTACCTATTGGTAAATATTTAAAGTATTTTAATTCCCTTTTTATGTACTTTTCTTTTATCCAAATTTTAAATTTGATTTTTAAAATTTTAATATGGGAATCTTAATCTGTTTTTGAAAATTATTTTATAATACATTTTATTAAGGACATGATTTAAAGGATTTTTTTATTAAATATTATTTCAGAGTTTTATTGGGTGTTTAAGGTGTATTCTATGAGCATTTTAATACATTTTAGGAATAGTGGTGATACGGGTTGAAGAAAAAATTAAAAGAAAGAAAAGAAAAAACCCTAACCTAACCTCTCAGGATAACATCTTAAAGTGGTAAACAGACTTGCAGAAACTACAGGCATGTGCATCGTATGGCACTGTGTATGTACTACTTTGAAAGGTGTATTGTCCCTTCATTTTTTATGCATACATTTCTTGCTCACAGCAAGCTAGAGTCTACTAGGAAGCAACTTATGTATAGAATGAGAATCTTGTCAAAGAGTACACCGGCATGCCTGGCTACACGGATTTACATTGGATCAATTGGAGTCTCAAGTCAATGCAGCTGCATGACCCTGGAGGAAACCCACCTTTACAAAGCACCTATCATGGCATTTCCCTTTATTTTTAAAACATACTCAGCATAGTTCAGTTTCACTGAAAGCAACTGTAGCTTCATGTTCTAAATTATCGATTTCATATGTAAGAAGGGTCTTTCGTCAGACTTAAACCAGTGTTTTATATTCAGATTGTGTTCATAAGGAAGGAATAACAATATTATCATTAAAAATGTATTTTATGAATGTAGTAGATAAAACAGATATTTGAAATTGATGGATTTTTCATTTGTTACTTTAAGACCTATAAATAAAATTTAAAAATTCTCTTTTCTAATAGACCGTGAGTATTTGTCAGCACTCACAATGTTGGTATAGATTGTTTTAATTTAGATGTATTTATGCATCATTGCCTGAGGTTAACATAACCTTTTGTGAAGTAGGTTTGCAAAGGTTTTTTATTGTTTGCTTGATCCTTATTGTGAAAAATGCTATATCTTTGCCTTAAGCGTTTACAGAATGTCAAAAGACTATGCATATCAGCTAGGGGCAAGATTAATATACTCTTAAGATTGCATGGTCCTATAGTATTAAGTGTCAAAAAGAAATGTTTATATTTGGGTTGTGAAAAAAAAGATGCCTGCCTTGTTTTAATGGAATACTCTACCCAAGAATATATATATTTTTTAAACGTTACTTACCATGTACTTCATAATAACCCTTTCACACAGGGTAATGCCTTTGGTTATGCTTTTTTGATTTGATTTTTTTTATTTTTAATGCTTTATTTATCATATAAAATTTATTGTATAAGAAATTTGCCATTTTTTTGCATACCCCATCTTACTCTCCAGAGACACATGGAGTTTGGGGTCAGAGCACAGGGTCAGCTATTTGTACAGCGCCCCTGGAGCAGTTGTAGGTGAAGGGCCTTGCTCAAGAGCCCAACAGAGTATCATTCATTCTTCTGCTTCAGGTTACCAGCCCAGATCCTTAAGCAAGTGTGAACACTCTGCTTATTTTGAAATGAAGACAGTACTCTTGTCCAATGTATTAGGGGGTTTGAGGTTGGTCTTTAATTCAATAGTACAAACCCATCTTAGAGGATTCTTGGTTGTGGGCTAATTTTTTTTATTTTTTTTAATTTTTATTAATTTTATTACAATCCATACAAAGCAATCAAGTTTTTACAAAGAGAAAAATTAAGAACAGATCGATCCCCACCCCTGAGAGAGAGAGCAAGCCAAACGGCGTTAAATTTGAGGCTTGTAAACATACCTAAATTAATAAATTCTCTGTGCCTTATGAACTTATTTTAAAATATTACTGATTAGATCCTGCCATGTTTTGAAAAAAGTCTGTACGGATCCTCTAACTGAGTATTTGATTTTTTCCAACTTCAAATAATATAACACATCGGTTTCCCACTGACTTAAAAGAGGAGAGTTTGGGTTCTTCCAGTTTATGAGAATAAGTCTACGTGCCAAAAGTGTAGTGAATGCAATCACAATTTGTTTGTCTTTCTCCGCTTTAAACCCATCTGGAAGAACACCAAATACAGCTGTTAATGGGTTTGGAGGGATTGTGAGTCCAAGGCTATCTGAAAGGTAATTAAAAATGTTTGTCCAGAATAATGTTAATTTGGTGCAGGACCAGAACATGTGACCTAGTGAGGCTGGGACTTAGTTGCAACGTTCGCAGATTTGTTTTAATGGAGGCACGGGTTTAACTATTTCTTAGTGAAAAAATGCACATTTTTTTTACGTTTCAAGTATTTGACTCGATGACTTTATGTGGATTATGCAATATGTGTAGCATGAGATTTTTTCATACTTTCGCTTATGTTGAAGCATACATTTTATTACCTTCATTTTGAAGAAAACATGAGATTCCAAATTTTTCTCATCCATCACTGCAAAGTATGTGGGGTAAGTAACATTTAAAAATAATATAATTTTTGGGTAGAGTATTCCTTTAATGAGGGTAAACATTTTCTACTAACTGCAGTAGATTGTGTTTACCTTATATGATTTTGAGTAATTGGCATGTTGTTAGAGACAAACAAGTTCCGATTAAATTATATTTCAAACGTTTGTAATGTGAATATGAAAGGGCTGTGGAAAGATACTCTCGGTCACCCTCCATGGACCTGCAGAATTTAAAGAGATCACCTTGACCCAGAATAGGGTGAGCAATATGTCTCTTTCTAGTAACTAGATTGATGATAATAGTTAGAAAAATGTATTGCAAGAGTGAAACAGGTTTTTGTTGACTCATGACTGTCCCAGAGTCATCATTCAGCTAAATTGAAAGCTGCTTAATTAATTTATATTTCATTTAATGTATTAATGAAGTCTAGAATTAGTAGTTGCTTGCTTTAATGCAAGTGTGGAACCCACCTGGCTCTGTATTAGTTGACTCATCCTCTGAGACAGAGACCTGCTACACCATAACTGAAACTTAAAACAAATGAATGTTAAAGAAAACATATGCTGTACATAGAAATTACTTTTTCATATTTCACAACCTACCAGAAAAGTATGTGTTCCAGCAGTTCATCTGGGTCACCCACTGTGTTGCAGGATATAATTTATTTCTGTTTAGTTCCATTATTATAGCTGTCTAATATGAAATTAAGAGCAGCCATTTTGCATTCTTATGACCCAAATACAGTGATCAGCTCCCAGGACTGCACATCTGTTGAACCACCTACTGTGTGGACATGTCTGGCGCCCCTTGCTTTGTATGACACTCATTTCAGTGAGGTGTATAAGCATGTCTTTCTCTTGAGATAATTTATACAGAATACTTTTTTCAGCAATTTGAAGATGCCTACAAGGCGGCCACCAGCTAGATTAGATTACTGTTAAAACTCACTGTGTCTTATAATAATATTTGAAAACAAGAATGAAAAAGCAAGAATGGACTCAGGAAGGTTAGGGGATGGGGTTTGGTGTGTCTTTATCACCTTAAGTGGCGCACACATAGCAGCCCTCAGCAGTCAATATGTAACTCTGTGTGCCCTCATCCTATGCTGTCTGTGACTGCCACTTATTAAGCTGTGTTATTTCAGTTAGAACCCTGAGTATACCAGTATATACCAAGCAGACATGAATTGAGAGGAGTGAAGATTTTTATACCTTTTATACACTTGAATTGATTTAAGAAGTGCAAAATGAAAATGAAAAATCTTGCCTGTGTTGTGAAAACTACCAAATTGTTGACATTGCCATATGTAGAATGAAAAGAGATTGACTGAAATTGAGGGACATCTCAGGAAACTTTGTTTATTCTTATTTTAATAAGGTATACTCTATGCAAATACTTCAGAAATCATTTTGTGATGCATTTTAAATTTATAGAAATATTGCAAGCTGTTGCTTTGTTGGTAAGTAGTTTGGAGACTAATACACAATTTACCAAGACAAGCTTTAAAGTGGAATTACATAGGACTGAGTTAGTCTTGCACCTGCCAACATATAGCTATGATTACGTACTGCCCTTTGCCCATGGAGCTTTGAATTTACAACCACCAGCTATCTCTGAATATAGTATCAAGGTAAATCAATGAGGTGAAGCTTGGCAGAGCACATCATTGTTTTCACCACTAAAGCAAATGGTTTTACTGTTTTGTTAGGCTACATAACCTCATATACTTGGATATGGTCAGATTTACTTTAACCAGGATTCTGATTTTTATTCTCCCCAGAGATGGTAAATGTCCTTAGAATTTTCAGATAAAATAAATGGGCATCGGCTTGATACTTGCATGCTGTCTTTCTGAAAAAAATCTTGGATGTTTTTATTTTTGCTCATGCACAGATTAGTTCAGCATTCATGAATTGTCTGTTGCTGTAAACCCATATTTGATGATTTAGTTATTTATGCCTTTATCTTCTTTATAGTTCTTACATTTTAATTCACAGTAGGTGTACTGCAATATGTGATGGTTATTTTTCTTATGTTACCTGTTATTCATTGCATGTTGAACACTAAAAGTTCTATAATGTATACTAATTGCAGGTATACTATATTTAAGATATGTCACAATTGTTTCCTCAGAATATGACTACAACATCAAGAAAGAAGAAATATTTTATATTTGATGCCATGTTAGTTCTGAGGCATAACTTTATCTATGTGCTTTAGTATTAGGATTTTTATGTAGTTTTGTCACCTGTAAAATCATGATTGTTGTTTGTATTTTCACTTTCAGATGTTTGCTAGCCCAGCAATTATTTCTGTATTACTATTTTTCAGCTTCATATGTGAAAGCACAAAATTATCTTAAATAAGTGTCAGTGGGATATTAAAAATAGTCTTATGCAAAAAGGTGTGAAACGGTTGATAGTATTGTATCATGTTTTTCATAATGACACTGTCATATTGTGTTCTACAAATTATATAAGCATTAGGTAATAATCAAAGCAACATTTCAAGATAGATTACATGATGTCGAAAATGCTACTACATAACTGTAAGAGAACCATGTATCAAAGTAACCCACAGTGTGCGCTTTACAATCCCTCCTGGCCTGATTTATCCTGGCATATTCATACCAGGCTTTAATCCATTTGTTATAATTTTTGTCTCAGGAACATGCAAGCTTATGATTTGACTAGTTGGAGCCTGCATTCTAATAAAAAGATACTCAGAATTTTTTAACGTAATTTGTAAATACTTTTTGTTCAATTATAACACTTCAGCACTTTTAATTTGTACATTTTTCAGTGTGTGATGGAAAAGATTGTGTTGAAGAATATTTAATTGCATATGATGTACAGTGTGTGGTTTCAATAGATGTGAAACTGCAAATTGTCCTTTGAAAGACTTTGAAACAGGAAATAATTGCTTGGGGACTTTTGGGCCCTTGTCCAGAGTAGAATGTACAACACCTTCTATCTTACTTTAGCAAAAGACTACAGTAATACATAAATCTCTTTCTGTTCAGTCTGGGATTTTTCACTCCACATATAGCGCCATATGCTGTACCTGGGACACTTCTGCAAAGACTAATAATTTTTATTCAGCTGTTTTACAATTTACCGAATTCCTATGTTATTTATAGACCTTTTACTATAATGTTAATTAAATATGTTCAGTTTTAAAGAAATTTGCTATAAATGGCAACTATTTTCTTATTAAAATATATAAAGTTATTCATTTTTTTCCTTAAACAGAAATAAATCATTAGCTACTTTTAAACCATTCTGAGGTATCTTTATAGAATTCCATACAAATATATATGAAAATATTGTATATGTTTGTTAGACGTTAAGCAAAAAAACTACAAAACTTTTGAAATGCAAGACTTGAATAAACCAATTAGTAGATGAACTCAGTAGGTAAGAAGTCTTAAACTTTGTTTTATAATTAAATTAAAATAAAACTAGCTTTCAGTGGAAACCAATTTTGACACATTTGACCAATTCCAGTGGATTTTTTTTCTTTTTAAACAAACTGTTCCTATGAGTTACTTGGGGGTGAAATTGTATGTGTGTGGTGGGGTTGGGTATTTCTGAGACAAAGACAAGTGACAGCTATAAGGAATGAATCATTTTAAAAGTTTATAAGTGACTAGCAGAATACCCGCGCTTCGCAGCGGAGAAGTACTGTGTTAAAGAAGTTATGAAAAAGAAAAGGAAAAATTTTAAAAATAACGTAACTTGATTGTTAATGTAATTGTTTTGTCATTGATATGAGTGTTGTTGTCATATCTATCTATCTATCTATCTATCTATCTATCTATCTATCTATATATATATATATATATATATATATATATATATACACACAGCAAAATACCCGCGCTTGGCAGCGGAGAAGTAAAAAGAAAAGGAAACATTTTAATAATAACGTAACATGATTGACAATGTAATTGTTTTGTCATTGTC
>JANRMT010062792.1:98117820-98148560 GCA_026402145.1 Polypterus bichir lapradei
ATATATATATATATATATATATATATATATATATATATATATACACATATACACATATATATATACACACACACATATATACATACATATATACACATACATCCACATATATATATATATATATATATATATCTACATATACACACATACATATACATACACACACATATATACACACAAATACATATATATACATACACACACATATATATAAACATATATATACATACTGTACATATCTACATATATACATACACACACACACACAACTATCGTATATGTTGAAGTTCTATTTAAATTTTAAATAGAAGGAATTTTTATTTAGTCGACAGAATATTATTCCGGAATAAATCAACTCAAACCTTAAATAACTTATAATATTTTGCTCTCCATAAAAAATATATCCTGTCTAAATTATACAAGTTAGAAATAAAGTAAATGTTAAAAGAACAAACATTCAAATTTCTTTACTCTTATGTAATTTTATATAAAAAATAAACTTAAATTTTAAATATCCCAAAAGATTTTGCTCTCCATAAAAATATATCCTGTCAAAATTATACAAATTCAAATATGAACATGGTGCATAACAAAACCTGGAAACATAAATAAAATTTGTTCTTTTCAGCAATAACAAATCAAATCATTCAGTTTATGAACAAAGTGCGTATTTGGGAACACCGTAGTGTCGACTTGGTTCAACATTACTTGGCAACAGGGAAAGTGGGGCAAGTTGCACTGGTGCATTTGTGTCTCCCATAAAAGTAGCTTCACTTGAAATCACTTTGTGATTTTGCACGGGTAAAAACGTCTGCTGAAGTGTCAGATTCTTCTTTAACTCTTCTGCTTTCTGTATCTTGTGCATTGCATTCAGGTCTTTCAGGTTATCTTGATGTTTTGTCTCATAGTGCCATCTTAGATTAAATTCTGTAATTACACCCACATTTGCTCCAGAAATGAGACACACGGGTTTACCGGCAATGTCAGTAAACATATACAAAGCCTCCCATCGGTTTTTAAAGGCTCTATGTTCAGAATCACCTTTTCTCTTCGGCATCGTGTGGGCTAGCTTCACAATAACTTGCAGCATCATAAGCTAGACTTGATTAACGCGGTAAGTGTTCGGCAAGGCAGCTGAAGCGCTGCATTATGGGATCTGTAGTTTATTGTGTTACCAGCGCTTCATATCCCCGGGCCATTAATAACAATAATACAGTATATAAAATGATCTCGTCGGCCGGATATAATTACACGCCGGGCCGGATATGGCCTGCGGGCCTTGAGTTTGACACATATGGACTAAATAGAACTTGAAAAGATATATTTTTTCAAATGTGATCGCGCAATTCAGATAGAGTTGACGCGCACTACAGTACATCGAGCCCGCGTGCTATTGTGGTTTTGCCTGCGTGCCTCAATAAGTCATCCTCCCCTCGCTCTTACTTTTTTACCGTTCATCTAATGAATACACTGAGTATGGCTTTACCAAAACAATCATTGATGGCGAATAAAGTATCCATTATTCGAGTATGTAGATCGGGGTATATATATACATATATATATACCCGTGTATCGCAGCGGAGAAGTAGTGTGTTAAAGAAGCTATGAAAAAGAAAAGGGAACATTTTAAAAATAACGTAACATGACTGTCAATATACAGTAATTGTTTTGTGAGTTTTACTGAGTGTTGCTGTCATCAAGGATTTGATTATCATTATTTCTTTCAATCAGGTTCGTATTTGTAGGATGTGTTGTGTTCAAGTTACATTCCGTGTTTGTCAATCGTTGTAAAGATGACAGGTTTCATTCATCGATTCGTTTCTTACTGCATCAATAAACAGCTCGTCTTCTTCTTTATCTGAGACCTGACACACTGCATGCACGGGTTTTTTTTTACACTGTCTTCCTTTAGCGGGACATTGACTTTTTCCACCGTGTGCTTTGTTTCCGCATTAGCTGCATTTATGAATATGCTTGTATGTATCAGACGCTTCATATTTTTTTGCTGCCTTTTCAATTGTGTAATTCGGTTTTTGTTCAGCGCTTTTTGGAACTGTTGCTTTTTGTCTGTCACGTGAGCCGCTCGGTGTACATGCATCGAAGTTTCCCAGCTGTGCTGGTGCCATGTCGTGCTATGTCCATGGCTGTATCTAATGTTACCGAAGTCCCGGCACTTAAAACTTTCTCTCGCAGTTTCGCTGAGTTTGTGCCAAACACCACCCTGACCATCTCATCTTCCTCTGCATAAGCACAGTCCTTCACCCGTGAATATTTACCCGTGGCAGTGTTTCTATTGGATTGCCGCTGACGGACGGCCTTATATGGGCAGGCATTAATTACAAACGCCAGCGACAGCCTGTCTATGAACTTAATTTAAAGTTTAGGTTTACATCGTGCTTTGTTTCTGAAGTAGCAGAACTCATGAATATGGTTGTATATGTCACTCGCTCGCTTCTTATTGTTTCGCTGCCTTCTCAATTATATAATGCATGTTTTCTTCAGCGCTTTTTGGGCCTCTTCCTGGTTTTCTACGTACTGCATGATTACGTGGGAGGCGTGATGATGTCACACGAAACTCCGCCCCCACAGGTTTCAAGCTCATCTCCATTACAGTAAATGGAGAAAAACAGCTTCCAGTTATGCGTAGACCATTACGCGTAGAATTTTGAAATGAAACCTGCCCAACTTTTGTAAGGAAGCTGTAAGGAATAAGCCTGCCAAATTTCAGCCTTCTACCTACACGGAAAGTTGGAGAATTAGTGATGAGTCAGTCAGTGAGTGAGTGAGTGAGTCAGTGAGTCAGTGAGGGCTTTGCCGTTTATTAGTATAGATTGAAAATATCTGAAATGACCTCTACAATTGCTCAACTATATTTTAAAATATAATGTATTGATTTTTGTACTCTCCTCTTTTTCTTGGTCATAGTAAAGGTAACCCAGAACCTGACCATAAAGGCTTATAGCAGTAGATAGCACTATATAAGATGCTGTTTATCTAATAATTTGAAAGTCTTGTAGTACATTTATTATTTGTAGTTAACCTTATTTTGTGAAAAAAAATTCTGAAAGTCATGTTTAGGAAATCCTTTATAGTTGGTATGAGTTTTCATTTTAATCAAGTTAACAATGTCATGCAAAGTTTTACTTACAACAATTTTTTTTATTTTTTGTAATCTCTTCCTAATTACTGTTATGCATAAAATAAAATGGATAAATACTTTTAACATGTAGATAAACAAATACATTAATATGTTAAAAAAATGGAATAGATGCATTAGTAAAGATAAAATCATTTTGATAGTCTGAGATAACTACTTTCACCTTAAAAAGTAAAAGACTGGGTTTCATAGTGGCATGGTGTTAGCCTTTCTATTTGAGAGCTAGAGGGACCTGGGTTTGATTCCAGCACTGTCACGGTTTGTATGAAGTTTGCACATTTTTCAGCTTGTCGGGGTTAGGTTTTTCTTGATACTCATGTGAATGTTAAGTTAATTGAGAACTCTAAAATGGCTCAATATGAATTAGTATGTCTTGCAAAATAAACATCCCTCTGTTTGTAGTATCTCTCAAATTGTAAGTTACAAAGAAATATGAACACAAAGGAGTTTTCAGAATCAGCTAGGAGTAAGGTAGTTAAAAGTAGTCTTAGTCAGGAGAGGGATGTAAAAAAAAAAAAAAAATATCTAACATTAACAACAGCTTCGGAGTATGGTTGAGTAACAGTGTGTCAACAATATCCTGATCAGAGCATATACATGACCTAGGTAACATGGGTATAAGAAATAAATCATCACTGTACTGGAGATGGGAAAGAATTTTATGACATTTCTACATTATTTAGTAATTCAGTGGCAAAAGATATTTTGCTAAGATGAGACCAAAATAAAATATTCAGGTTTATGTGTTGTACTAGGGTAGGTATTCACTATGCATTATCCAGCTATCACCACTCATGTCCTCAAACATAATGGTACCACATGTTAGAGCGGCTTGTTCACATTTTCAAGATTAATGGCAAAACCGATTGAATAACGTAGAAGCATTTTTTACAGTAATAATTGTTAGGATGAAAATAATATATCATAACAGTGCCATAACTATTTCTAACCTGCCATAATTTAAATAAAGGTTCCCAGGACTTAAACACCTGACACCATTAGGTGCAAGGAATGATGTCCCAGACCAATGCCATGCCCATTCAAATTCACCCTCACTTAAAGTCAATATTCCTGTCTTTGGGATGTCAGAAGAAGAAAGAACTTTACACAGATGGGAGAGAACCTGCATCCTCCATTCAGACTGCAAATGGATGCAGATTTTTAACCCAAGGAGACAGAATTATGATATAGTAGTACTAACCACTGCTCTACCATACTCTCCAAAAATTATATTTTATTAACAGGAAAATGACCTGAAGTATAAAGCTAAATCCGAGCCTGCCAGTGTCACAGGACGAAACCATATTACTCTGGGTGGTCTAGTCAAATTCTTTTCTTGCAAAAAACATAAAAACACTGTCATTAGCTGTACCAACCAAACCTGGCAAATGCCAGACTATGCCACACACATGAATTGCCAAAAATGACTCACTTGTTTACAGTTTTTAGAGACCTATACACCAAAACCCAGAGCTGTAAAGGTTTTTTTTTATTTAATTAATTTTTTTTTATTAAGTTTTTTGTTAATGGTATTTCTCAGCATTATATTTAATTCTAGCAGTTAATAGTCAGTAAAACAGCAAATTTTACCTAATTCATATAGGGAAAACAACCGGTAGCAAGGTCATAATCCTTTAAACTGTGCTTTGGAATACGTTAAGAAAAAATGTGCATTGCACAAAATTGCATTAGGTTTTAGATAAAGAACTTAAGGGCAGACTAATAATATATCAAGACAATATTAATATGTCTTTAGATAGCTCTCCAACCCTCTTCAGTCTAGACTAGAGTTATGCCAAGAGTTGTCTGATTTAGATACCTTGTGTGTCTCTTATATAACCAAAATGTACTTCTGTGAAACCAACAGCATCTACAACATTTATTTCTATTGCTTGTTTTCATACCAGGTAAATAGCTCAAAGTGCTGTACAAGAAAAAGGGTAAATAATTAAGTAAAATGAAATACACAAGTAGTAAATAAAATAATAAATAGTGTAATCCTGCATAATACAGAAAGAGATTTAAATTATAGAAATGGACTCTAAGCTGTTCTAAATATATTATTTTGCCATGGGAATGATCAAACAATATTTTATTTTTATAGAAAGCAATACCTCATTCTCAAAAACACTTAAACACACAACTACACATATTCATGCATTTCTAGTCTAGTCATTAAGAAGGCAGTTTTTGGATTTTAATAACACCTTCTTTTCTCAGGAACTATGTATTTTATTAAGCTTATTTAAAATGTGGGCAAGTCTGTTGCTGAAAGACAAATGATTGTTTTTTGAGTATGGTTTTGTGTGTATGTATGTATGTGTGTGTGTTTACTCAGACAAACAAGAAAAACAATACATGTGCTGTTTATGTCTGACACTTTCAGTTTACCTTATTATGATCTCAGTCACACTAATCTGAATGAGGTAATTAAAATTAAATTAATAAATTATATTTTAGCCCATGAGAAAAACATCAGTCATGTCTATTGCCTAGTAGTAGTGTTTCATAATTTTTAGTGATCCTTAAACCAGTATAATTAATTTTGAAGGGTTGCAAGCTTTTAGATGCCTGAGTTACTGAAAGCCTATTACATAGGCTTTAATAAAATAAATAAACAAGATACCATGTTTTGAATCAATTCTACTTAAGTCTTTGCTAAATGCAAATTTTTACTTAAATACAAAATCTAATCTAAATTTTAAATATTACAGAAAATGAACATTTATAAAAAGAAGATTGCTTTATATATTCACTTACTTTACCTTTTTGTGTATATGTTCACATTTGTAATTTTGTTTGTAAAAATTAACTGTCAAAAGCTGATTTTTTTTAATGCAACTGTTTACTTCTTTATAGAGAACATCCATTTGGAATAATGCCAGAGTAGCACAGAAAAGGAGAAGAATGAGGAATATTAATAAATAGATCTGAACAGCTTGTGCTCATGGAAATTTGCTTCCTTGGCTTTTATAATGAAGCGTAATTCACTGAAGTCTTTTGAAAGTGTTTGGAGACCTCTTAAGTTTTCTAAGCAGTACCTGACTGCAATAATCGATTTTTTTAGTTTTACCAGTATTTAGGCATTGCGTACTTCATATTTAGGAAGTTTAAAATGTGCATGTGTGTGTTCTAAATAAAGATACTTACATAGAGCAGCCTTTTCTCATAATAAGTCCTTGTTGCTAGCTTACCAGTCTTCCATATAAAAATATAAAAGCTTTATGAATGCCTCTTTGTCAGAATTTTTAACATTTTATGAATTCAGGAAAACATAATGCATAATTTCAGTTCTTGTTTTTTTGATGTTTCAATTATAACTTTTTCTTAGACATCATTTGTGTTTTCATAAATTAAACTATAATACCTTACTAATATATTCAGGTCATGATTTAAAAAGAAACATTAACAGCAAATGTGCATTGGATTATTCAAAGTTTGGTTAATTTAATGATATGAAATTTTAAAATGAGAACACAAAGACTAACCATACCCTTTTTCAAGGTACTGTAGTTATTTTGAAAGAAGCAAACCGCTATGTGAGAAGGAAAAGCCAGAGGAAGACAGCTGAAGTGTGCTGGTGGTGTTTGTGAGGAAACAGCTGTACAAAGGCTCAGGCTTCTTCTCTCATTTCTGTGAGTCAAAGAAAAAAAGCTCTTGCGTGCTAAGTGAGGTCAGCACAGCAGAGGTGTCTCATGTATGTGTTAACTGCCTAAATGTAACACTGCAGCTAAACTATGAGAATTAAACTACATGGACATATTGCGTTAATCCTTTCTGCTTTCCCACATAAGTATAGTGACTCACTTCATAATGGGTTTTAAACCTGACTAATAGGGTCCTGTTAGTTTTTCTCCTTGTAATTAGTAGGCTTTACTTATCATGCTGTATATTCCTCTTTAGAAGGGAGGTCTTCTAAGAGTAATATGTATATTCTGAGATGGGTCCTCTCTGTCACTTAATTTAAAAAATATTCTTTGGTTTAAAATAGTTGGAACTTATTGTTACTGAAAAAGGCTACATACCTTTGATTTTATATTCAAACATATTTGTTATTCAGCTGCTCGTCACAATGCTTTAATCGATAACTAGAATTTCATTTGACAAATAACTCCGAATCATTACTTTGTCTTTCACATTTAACAAAAATCAGGCAAAATTCAATGTCTCTTATTACTATTATCTCACTTAAGAGGTAATGAGAGCTAGGTGCACCTAAACATGTGCAAATGATTTTGATCCTTTGCTCTTAAGCATAATGTGCTCATATTAAATGAGGGAAATGACATAGAGTAATTAGAAAAAAAATTATGTTTCTGTCTCGGAAATGTGGCAGTGCCATTACCTAACAATATTTATTATTCTATAATAAATATGAATATCTACAAAAGAAGAAAATTCCACTTTTGCCAATTAACCAAAAAGCAGTTGTGAAAATTCTCTGTGTGATACTCTTGAAAATCTCTGTGAACCCCAGTGCTAACCACTTGGAATCTACAAACTCATCTTTATGTAATGCACGGTTAATGAGTTCATCTCTAAGAAACCATTAAATAAGAATGGTTTTCATTGGAGGATAGTTAGGGAGGTACTCATGCTCTCTGGAAAAAAATGTTTTGAGCTTTCTAAACAGCACCTGAATAAGACATAAGATGTCAGGATCAGCGTTAAAATTTTATGGGGGTGTGTTCATTTTTTATGAGGCTGGTTGAGACTGTCATCAGGCCTAGCCCGCTGAACAATGACCTTTTATAGCCCAGGGATTGTGGAGTTTGGATGAGAGCTGCAAAATTCGCTGAATGTATATGGTATTAGGAAGAGATGGTTGCTGGGAAAAATAATGTAGAAGGTGTA
Source organism: Polypterus bichir lapradei (assembly GCA_026402145.1). NCBI lineage: Eukaryota > Metazoa > Chordata > Cladistia > Polypteriformes > Polypteridae > Polypterus > Polypterus bichir. The sequence goes on from JANRMT010062792.1 coordinate 98,125,832, forward strand.
ACATTTGAGTATATTTTGTGTTTATTTTTTTAATCTTTTGTGTAGGTATTTTAATATATTACTGCAATTTGGGGACTACCTTTCTGTGATAAATGTGCCTTGTTAAGGTCTATATCTCATACTTTGTTGATCCATATAAAAAAAATCAATTTCTTTTTCTCGATATGTTTACCTCAATAGAGGGCCACACGATCCTTTCCAAGTAGCTTCAGACACAAGGCACGAACTAAACTGAAAGGATGCAAGTCTACGATGTTTACTGATATGTTCACTCATACGACTTCATAATGAACAGAAAATCAACCTGTATGTCTTTTGAAATGTAGGGACAAACAGGTGAACTGTGAGAAAATCTATGTAGATATGGGAAGAAAGTGCAAAAACTATACACAGTGAATTGGATGGAAATAGAACTTGAACTACCAGGAACTTGCATTCATTATATTCAAACAGCAAACTAAAGTTTCACAATAACAGCATCAATCTTTAGAGTCAAAAACATTTTTTAATGCTTTTAATTATTGAAAGCACCACATGCTAGCACATGTTTTTAGTGTATTTGAAAATATGTCAATTATTGTTCACATTGCAGTATTTCCTCACCGTTTTAAGTCTGAGCACCACTAGGGTGGAGATAAAATAATTGTCCTTTGTGAGATGTTTTCCTCTTTGTTATCTGTGTGCTAATTAGAGCAGAAAACAGGATAAAGGCATATATCCCTTTACTTTCGTATGTATAGTTATGAGACGTATGCACAGTGCAAAGAAATCAAGAAAATTTACTTGCACAGAACTTTGCACTCCTGCCTACTGTATATGGTGCTAGTGCAATCAGAGTCACCCGATATATAAAAGCATTCTTTTAGAGTGTTCATTCCATACAGTAGTGGGGCACTGTCTACTGTCATAATTTTGAAAAAAATGTACAGTACATATTAGATAATAGACATAGAGAGTGGAGAAAGAGTGTAATAATTATGATATGAATGATATAAAACAAAGAATGTGCTGCAGATTCATAAGGGCTCATAACTCTCTTGGTGTTTTTATGAAGACGCAGATACCTGTTGAACAGAAGTTTACCCAGAAATGTTAATGTGATCACAAATGATAGAATAAACAAGTCCCTTTGAAAAATGAGGTAATGGAAACTGCTTCTATTATTTGCTGAGTAGCCAGTATTTTTTTTTAAAACCCAGGGAAGATAAGCAAACTAGACATAACCATAGCAGATTCTCAAACACATTAGAATTATAGTTTTAATTTGAATAATTGTCCACAAGAGGAACCGTAACACTGAAAAATAAAGAAATATATTGGCATATTGAATGGGTATTACAAGGTTGAATAATTACAAGGAACAAAGCCACATTTAAAATATATTTACACCAATATGACAAAGAGAAAATGAAGGAAGTTGTTTCAGCTTAGGCTAATATGTCTTTAATTGTTCACAATAATCAATATGCATTATTTAGGGAACTGCAAAGCAACAAAGCTGATCATTAATTACACTTTTACTGAAACAGAAGTTCAGAGTGGCTTCAAATGAATAATAGAGGAATGCATTAGAATGTAGCTAGTAAATACAATAATGTGTCTTTTTTCTCTCCACGAAAAGCTTAAAAAAGGAGACCTTTAGGGAGAAGGCAGAAAGCTGAATAGAGGGCAGTCTGCAATTCTAGTCAGGCAACCTTTGATAGATTACATTTTAAGAAGAGTTTTATAGAGGTGTTTAGAAAGGAAAACAGTTCAGTTCTGCATCAGCTGGTACTGAAAAAAAGAAGGGCACGTGAATATGGCATCAAAATGCTCAGCAGTGTGTGTTTATTAATTTTACTTTGAATGTAAACCCACACAATTAATGTCCATTGAGTGGTACAGTTATACAACTTGTGCACATTTAAAATTACATATTTTACTGTAATAGTTTTTAAAGCAAATGTGTTTTTGCACACCCTTCGTCAAACATACTGTCATTTTATAAGGTTCATGGATAATGCATCAGCAGGCAAATCAAATAAATCAGCATGGCATCCCAAACTGTTACTGTTAAAATTTAATCTCCAAATTGTAAACTAAGCAATTAGTACTATTGTCTAACCCAGGGGTGCCCAATGCGTCGATCGCGATCGACCGGTAGATCGCAAAGGTAGTGCAGGTAGATCGCGTTGCATTAAATTTTTTTTTTTAAACGTTAGTCTATCATATATCCTCCCTATGGCATTTGCCACTTGATTGACATACAGGGCGGCCAGTCTGAGATCTCTTGTCTTCTAACAAACTGGTCATCCTGCACGGCCGCCATATTGAATTTTCCAAACGTCACAAATTCTCCAACTTCCCGTGTAGGTAGAAGGCTGAAATTTATTACTTATTTCGGTGGTATGATGCCACTGTCGGCCGCCATATTAAACTTTTAACGGAAACCGATGTACGTACTTATTTCGTTGGTATGACACCACTGTTGGCCGCCATATTGAACTTTCCAACGTCACTAATTCTCATACTTCCCGTGCAGGTAGAAGGCTGAAATTTGGCAGGCTCATTCCTTACAGCTTACTTACAAAAGTTTAGCAGGTTTCATTTAGAAATTCTACGCATAACGGTCATAACGGTCAACAACATCCGACATGTTGAACTTTCTTATTTACGGCCCCATCTTCACGAAATTTGGTAGGTGGCTTCCCTGAGCTAACCGAAACCAATGTACATACTTATTTCGGTGGTATGACGCCACTGTCAGCCGCCATATTGAACTTTCCAACGTCACTAATTCTCCAACTTCCCGTGTAGGTAGAAGGCTGAAATTTGGCAGGCTCATTCATTACAGCTTACTTACAAAAGTTAAGCAGGTTTCATTTCGAAATTCTACGCGTAATGGTCATAATGGTCAACAACGTCCGCCATGTTGAACTTTCTTATTTATGGCCCGATCTTCTCGAAATTTTATAGGCGGCTTCCCTGCACTAACCGAAACCAATGTAAGTACTTATTTCGGTGGTATGATGCCACTGTCGGCCACCATATTGAACTTTTCAACAGTCTTTGTTACTTATGGGCCCATCTTCAAGAAATTTGGTACATGGGTTCCCAACGCTAACTGAATCCTACTTACGTACATATATACGTCCATAGCCTGCAGCTCAGTCACTGTGTGAGGTGGCATTGGGTCCCCCATCCCAACGCCTCCCACGTTGTTGGCTGCCTGCCTATATAAGACCGTCCGTCGCTCCGGTCTCTACATTCCCTTCCTTGCTTCGCCACGGGATTCACGTCTCCCTACTGATAACTACAGCCTTTTTGTTTAATCCACGGCTTCTCCGCTGTTTTATTGTTTGTTTATTACAATTATAGTTATTGTATAGGTATTTTAGACTTACTTTACATTGCTCAGGTACCCATTTCCTTTATCATTCCAACCCCCATTACCATGTCTATCGAGGTGATCACTATCAATCAAAGAACTGTCACTTACTGAGTGGTTTCCATGCCCGGAGATGGCACCTACCTTTTCCATTCTCTTTGTTACATATTGCACGGCCATATCAGGCTCACTCTTGATATCCGGAGGAACATTGTGTCTTATGTATTGAATGACTGGGACAGGTTCAAGGTGTGGACTAATGACGGTACAGGAGATAATTATACTACACAGGAGCACTATAAGAGTGAAATGCTTAAGCCCTTCACCTATGGTTCTGAATGTGAGTTGATGGCTGCCGCTGAATTGTTCAGTTGTCGCTTTCAAGTGTACCGAAATGGCCAAATATTTTACACCTTTCGACAACCGCCAATGCCTCTTAAACATCTTAGATTCACAGGTGACGATTTCAGTAGTGGACACTTTGATGTTTATGAGTGTTTAAACTCACAAAAGCTGGATGTGATTTTATCGATGAAACCGGTTGTGTGCTTACAATGCTTGACAGATGCCGAATGTCACTTCAACACAACAAATCCTGCAAATACTATCGTAGTTGAAACAAACCATGAAACTCAAACCGATTATGACAGCAGCAATCCAAGCTGTGAGATTTGAGACAAGATTACTGTTCACATGGCCAACTGTAAGTTACATGCTCAAGAGTAAGCTCAGCGCACAGCTTGGTCATGTTACAACCGGAGGGCCGAACTGACAACGTGGTATACAAAGAGATCCTTAACAAATAATTATTGGCATATTTTCCCTCACTTCAAAAAGGTTAAATTTTCTTCTTAATAAAAATTTTAAGGCAGTACTTTGCCGCTGCGAAGCGCGGGTATTTTGCTATATATATATATATATATATATATATATATATATATATATGCCAGCAACACTCATGACAATGACAAAACAATTACATTGTCAATCATGTTACGTTATTATTAAAATGTTTCCTTTTCTTTTTACTTCTCCGCCGCCAAACACGGGTATTTTGCTATAATATATATATATATAAGAGAGAGAGATATAGATATAGATATGACAACAACACTCATATCAATGACAAAACAATTACATTAACAATCATGTTACGTTATTTTTAAAATATTTCCTTTTCTTTTTCATAACTTCTTTAACACACTACTTCTCCGCTGCGAAGCGTGGGTATTCTGCTAGTATATATATATATATATATATAGTGACAGATTAGGGTTTCCTTGCACCCTTGTACCCTCAGACCACACGTCAGACACCAGGTAAAAGTCCAATAATAAGATTTATTATAATAATAAAGTGCACAAAGCACGCTCCTCTCCACAATACTCAATAATCAAATAAACAATAACAATTCCTCCAAACTCCCAGAGGCTTAGCCACCCTGCCTCCCAACTCAGCTCCGTGTCTGGGCTTTCCCAGAGTCCTTTAATACCCCATGACCCAGAGGTGTTCCTGCCCCACAGTCCACAAGTCCTTACCACTTCTGGGTCAGGGTAAAAAGTCTCTCTTCAACCTGGAAGTACGTCATTCCTCCCGTTCATGTGACCAGGACACACTTCCAGGTTATAGGGCACATAAGAGTCTACGAGCCTCGCTACAGCGACTCCTTGTGGTCCCCAAGGTATCCAGCAGGGCTGTGTATAAAAACTACAAAGTCCATGAGGCCCTGCTGGAACTCGGGGCACGTCCATGCTGTCGGGAGAGCTCCCCCTGGCGGCCTGGGGGTGAGGGCCGGCAACTCTTGCCGGACATCCATCACAATATATACTCAGCAAAAAAAGAAACCTCATCTGACTTTCAACTGTTTTTACTTTCAGTAGACTTAATGTGTAAATATTTGTATGAACACTAAAAGAGTCAACACCATAAGACATAAACTAAAAATGTTTCACAAAGTGTCCCTGAATGAAGGGAGGCTCAAAATCAAAAGTACCAGTCAGTATCTGGTGTGGCCACCAGCTGCTTGAAGTACTGCAGTGCATCTCCTCCTCATGGACTGGACCAGATTTGTCAGTTCTTGCTGTAAGATGTTACCCCACTCTTCCACCAAGGCACCTGCAAGTTCCTGGACATTTCTGGGGGGAATGGCCCTAGCCCTCACCCTGCGATCCAACAGGTCCCAGACGTGCTCAATGGGATTGAGATCTGGGCTCTTCGCTGGCCATGGCAGAACACTGACATTGCTGTCATGCAGAAACTCACACACTTTTTGCCACTCCTGTCTGGTCCAGCGAAGGTGGGTTTGTGCCCATAGGCGGCGTTGTTGCTGGTGATGTCTGGTAAGGACCTGCCTTACAACAGGCCTGCAAGCCCTCAGTCCAGCCTCTCTCAGCCTATTGCGGACAGTCTGAGCACTGATGGAGGGATTGTGTGTTCCTGGTGTGACTCGGGCAGTTGTTGTGGCCATCCTGTACCTGTCACGCAGGTGTGATATTCGGATGTACCGATCCTGTGCAGGTGTTGTAACACGTGGTCTTCCACTGCGAGGATGATCAGCAGTCCTTCCTGTCTCCCTGTAGCGCTGTCTTAGGCGTCTCACAGTGTGGACATGGCAATTTATTGCCCTAGCCACATCAGCAGTCCTCATGCCTCCCTGCAGCATGCCTAATGCACGTTCACGCAGATGAGCAGGGACCCTGGGCATCTTTCTTTGGGTGTTTTTCACAGTCGGTAGACAAGTCTCTTTAGTGTCCTGCGTTTTTAGAACTGTGACCTTAAATGCCTAATTTCTGTAAGCTGTTAAGGTCTTAACGACCATTCCACAGGTGCATGTTAATTAATTGATTATGGTTAATTGGACATGCATGGAAAACATTGTTTAAACAATTTACAATGAAGATCTGTAAAGTTATTTGGATTTTTAAAACATTATTGTTGAAATACACAGTCCTGAAAAAGGGACGTTTCTTTTTTTGCTGAGTATATATTTTAAGTCCTTGAAATGATTTTGTTATCATGGCACTGATTTGTGCTTAAAATGGACCTTTTCGGCTGATGTAATGAAGAGCTTCCTGTTTAAACGGGGCTGCGAGATGTGAATTCAACTCTTCGGCGCACCTCATTTGATTTTTTCCGCCAAACAAATTTTCAAAACAAACCGTATTTTACGACTCTAATCAGAGTCGGAGTAATAATTATGTTGGCATGGTCATTTTAGATCTTAGATCGGCTAAAATTTAAACAGTGACCGTTGTTAATACCCAGCCATCATTACTCAGTTTGCCAATAGATGTTAAAAGGACGGATGCCAAAACCGAACTGCCCAAAGATAGATTTCGACGTACCAAGTAAATGGCAATACGTTCTAAATTACTTAAGGTTCCGGAGCTGTCGAAGGGTTTAAGTCAGTTGACGATGTTAGTCTCAGAAAGTACGCCCCACCAAACCAACGTTCCAAAAACCAACTGAACTTACTGTTATCTGCTTGAACCAACACCGACTTACTATACTTGGCTGTTCAGCGGCGTCACTGAAGCATTCGAACATTCTTAGCCAATCATGCAATACTGTGTCCACATTTGCCACGTTATGTTTTAACTACAGAGGCAGAATCCCATTGCATGGTCTTAACTTGTATTGAGTCGAGGTATTGACGCGAACACCATACATACAGGGTATTGACGCGAACACCATACATACAGATAGTATCAAATTATATATAAGGATAAGGTTTGTGACAGATAGGGGGCAGCTTCGCTCCTTTGAACCCCTGTCCAATACGCCAGACACCAGATAAAAGTCCAAAATATGACTTTATTCATAAGCCACAGTGCACAAAGCACCCTTTCCTCCACAATACTCATAAATATACTCAAAACAATCACAATAACTAATCCACCACTCCCAGACGCGTTGCCCTCCTACCACCCAGCTCAGCTCGCCGTCTGGGAACTCCCACAATCCTTTTATAGTCCCTGACCCGGAAGTGTTCCAATCCCCAGTCCATGTGATCTTCTACCACTTCCGGGTCAGATCAAAAGTCCTTTTCTTCACCCCAGAAGCACATTATTCCCCTTGTCCATGTGACTCGGACGTACTTCCAGGGCGTAAGACAAATACCCATCGTTCCTCCCTGCAGCGTCTCCCAGTGGTCCCCATGGTATCCAGCAGGGCTGTGTATAAAAACTCCAATGTCCATGATGCCCTGCTGGTCTTCGGGGGACCTCCATAATGCAGGGAGGGCTCCACCTGGCGGCATGGGGGTATTGGCTGGGATGAACGGCCGGCCATACGCCACAGGTTATAGAAAATTAACAGTTTGGCATTTAGACAGTATTTTTCTATAAGTATACTTATGTATAATCATCTGGAAAATTTAACCCTAATAATGTGATTCTAACAGAACTTGCAATATATACCGGTAAGTGGTTCCTTAATATAACTGAGTTCAGACAGTATGATACTAACAGAGCCTTTTTCATAACGATGGCATTATCTTTGATTTTATGCTGTTGTGCATCACTCTGCATTTTTTGCACTACCTGTATGTGCTGTCTTCAAGGCAAGCAGATGATAAGGAACTTCTTAAAACTTGTACATTTGCATCAACTTCATTTCAAAGTATGTATACTTATTTTGTATTTTTCACCTAAAATGTTAGTAACATGACATCTACTTCTTCCATTTCACTCATTGGATGAATTTACCTGCAGTGTCCTAGATAAGTTCTTTTTTTTAAAAAATATCTGTTCAGTTTTAATTTTTCAGTTATTCAGAGTTAAAAAAAAACATATTGATAGACAGTTGTGTGTGCATAATGATGCACCTTTTTAAAGAAATATTTCTATCATTAAATAAAACACTTTAAAAATTATGCATAAATATTTCAACAAACATGGAAGTAATCAATAGGCAAGGCATTGAAACAGGTACAGGCACTAAATTGTGTTAATTATGAGGATCATGATTTTCCTGTTATTATTTTTTATGTTACTTGTTATTCTTTATTTTTTCTTATGCTGTATTTATTTTTTGTTATGACCATGACATTACTGCATACTTCTGTACCAGATTGATGAATAAGGTGAGGTCAGAGGAAATTCAAAGGTAGAAAATTGTGTTTCAGTTTTGATGATGCTCTATGTGTAACAGAAATATTAATGAAAAAACCTGGATAGATGTCTAATGGATGAGCTTCAGTATTCTGAAAGAGAACCATCATTGTTTAAAAAAATGCTAATCCTCTCTGTCCAACATTATTGATTTCTTAGTAGAGGTTAATGAATATAGTGGCTGTGAAGACAGCTTGAAATGTAATTTTCATGGATTGTCAGGAGGTATTTCATCTAGGGCTACATGAGACTTTTTTCGTTAAAAAGAACCAGTAGAGATAATGGAGAATATTAAAAGAAGGTTCTGGCTAAGGTGCTGAAAGCAGTGTGATTGTTAAGAGTCATATAAGTTGTCTGTAATGGAGCTCTGTAGATGTAAATATTAGAGCTTTATAATTCTTTATTTATATGAATAGTTGTGTAGCATATATTGGACCTGAGATATTGCAGCTTGCCATTATCATAAATGGATGGAGGCTAGTCTGAAGTTGTGCAGTATAGGACATATAGAATGGGAATACAAACGAGGAAACTGAAATTGTGGAGCTGCGTTCCCACTTTGTAGAGTGACAGGCTAGTTTAAAGGCAGGTGGGATTTTTATTTATGCAGTACAGTATTTTGACAAGAGCAGAACAGAGATGAAAGAAGATGATGTTCCATATATGTAAACTACTTTTTAATTACTATTGGTCACTGCACTTACAAAGACATCATTACCTCTCATGATTAAACTATATAACATTGATATTCAACAAAAAAATTGAATATTTTTTTTGAAAGAATAACAATGTGTAGTAAACTAAGAGAAGTTCTTACATTTGTGAAAGATATACAGTAAATATGAAATTACTCTTCCAAGAACTATTTTTTAGAACCTGAGCGTTTTAAGCATATACTTAAAATGCAATTACTTTTTAGTCTGCCAGCAAGCAAGTTGTAATCTATTTTTTCTTAGACTCTTCAAATTTCTTCAAATTGTATTGTTTATTTTTCTTATGTTCATATTTAAACTAAAAGATGAAGACATAACCAACGAAAATGCTAATCTAGAATTTAGCTTTTCACTGCAAGGGTCATAACTGTTTTAATGGCATAAGAAAAAGATTAAGTTAGCACTGCCTGATGTAACTATACTTTTTATGTAAAAGTAAAAGTAAATGACATTTCAACCAGTCAGTTATTTATAGTATGCCTGCAGATTTATTTGCATTTCTTAAAGAATATATACTTGAACAAACCTAAATATATAGATAACAGCCATTCTGAATTCCATATAATTCAATTCAGGATCTCTGGGGTCGGAGCCTATATCAGCAGTATCTAGTGTAAAGCAGGAACCAGCCCTGGATGAGAGTGCCAGTCCATCACAAGATCCATTCACCCACACACACTTTTACTTACACAAAGCCAATTTAGAGTCACCAGTAATCTTAAACTTTGTGCCTTTGTGAATGAGAGAAAAATTAGTACACAGTGTGAATATATTGTTTTACATATAAGAATGTAATAAAGTAATTGGTTTGAGTTGAATTTTTGTTTGTTATTTTTACACAAGAATGTACATTTTTTTAGCCTATTTATAATTGAAGATACTTAATCATTTTGGAGTTTCTAAAGAATTCATCTTAATATTTATGGTAATCTGCTTCTGTATCTGATTTAACAAAAAAACTAAGATTAAGTAAGAATGGAAGAGTAAAAGCCAAGCAGTGGAGTACAATGCGAGTAATTGTATCATTTCAAAAGATCAACCTTTGTTTAGTAATACATGAGATGAAAACAAACAAGACATGTTTCGTTTTAGAATGAAGTCTGCCATTTGACTTTGGACTCTTATCTACAAATTTAAACAAATTACAGTAAATCAGAACTGCATCAACAGTATTGTATACAGTGACTTAAATAATGCTAAAAATGTTTCTGTGCTATTGTTGGGGGTATACAACATGTAAAATTTGCTTAATTTATTTATATACAGTATTGTAGCACATTTAATAGCACTATCAATAATTTCTTTTCAAAGTAATAGTCATTAAACCTCTAACAAAACTGCCATTCAGTACAAAGGAGTAAATCATACAAATGCAGGGTACAATAAATTGACTTTTGGCATAGGCAAATGAAGAAATATAATTTTTGAAGTGTCAAAAATTAAGTGTGAGATTTTTCTTTTCAGGTACATAATGGAAAAGGTGCTGGTTTGGTTTAGTTTGGAACCTAAACTGACTGCTGAAACTGAAGGTGCCTCTTTATGGGACATCCATAGACCGTTCCACAGTCTCGGGGCAAAAAAAAAAAAAGCTGACTGGGAATTTCCTTTTTAATGGAATTAACTGAAGCAGATTTTGTTATGTTTGACTTTGGAACTTTGTAGTCATGAATGAAGTGGGTAAGAGCCAATGGTGAAGCCAAATGAGCATAAGTTGAAAGTAGTGGCATTTTATATCACTTTTGACATGCTTTCTTATTTTGCCCATGTTTAAATACAATGATAGACACTAGCTATCCATGGTTTTGTAACCTAAATGCTACAAAGCTGATTGTAAGCTCCCTGGACCACCATAAGGGAGCATACCTTAAATTGAAGCAGAGACTTAATTTCAGTACAATTCCTTTATGCTGAATTTGACTGAGAGAAGCTAGTTGTTGACCGTATCACCCCCACCCCCAGTCCACTGCCCTGAGCTGGGGAGTTGATGGAATTATAGATATAAAAATCTATTGTCCTTCTATATTTTGCTGAAAAGAAAATGTTCTTAGCCCTGGTGTGACTACATCTTGCTTTAGTGAGACTCCAAACATTTCTGCTTTTCTGAATGGGTACATTATTGATATTGCTGTAACACTGCAATTTCTTCAGAAAGTTAAGCATAGAAATTTAGCGTTTGTATACATTCAATTATGCTCTGTAAAACAGGTCTCAATTTATTTTAGGTGTTTTTGATGATCCTTTATTGTGTAAGGCATGTGTAGATATAGCCAGTTTATTTTACCTCCTGATACTGTTGAATTATTTTATTATATAATGTATGTAAATTTTTGGGCCATAAATTGGTACTGTTTACGCACTGCTGCCTCATAGCTTCATGGAGTAAGATCTGATTTCCACTTCACTCATTCACTATGCGTAGTTTGCATGTTTTTGCTATGCCTGCCAGGAGTTTTCTAACATAGTATAAAGATGCACAGTAATGAAAAGAGCATGTTTGGAAAATTAATGAATGGCTATTAGTGTGTAAATAATGCAGCAGATAGCCTTTTGTAGCACTTTCGGCCTTTGATCAATTACTGTTTAAGGTGCATTTGGTATAGACTTTGCAGGTCTCCTCCAGTGTTTGTATGGATTTCTCCTGGATAATCTGGTTTCCTATCTCAGACCAAGGATGTGTTATTAGGTTGATAAGTGATTCTGTATACCCTGTGTTAATGTGTGAAAGTGCCCTGTAATAAAAGTATTGGTTACAGTCTTGTTATTATTAGTTGAGCTGTTTGGTTCCCTTTTACACAACATTACTGGAAGCAGCAGTTTTAAATGGCAGAGTAGTTGAACTTTGGAACATTGTTAAGTAATTACTTACACTTTCTTTATGCTGCAATACTACTCATTGAACGTTCATTTTTTTCTCTTATTTTCCTTTTGTTTAAGTACCCTCTTAGTGTTGCATGCTTTTATACTCTGCAGGATTACTATCTATTCTGAAAAAATGACTTTAAGGGGAATATAACAAGTTTTACTTGTACCCATTTGTCATTTAAGTAATGATATTGGTATAGTAAGGGTGTGACTAGACTGGACCCACAATTAAAATATTTTTCATTAGACATATTCCAGTTGAAGGAGCAATTTGAACATTAAATCCACTATTTAAGAAATACTTACTCCAGATTATATAAATATATATATATATAAATAAATATAATATATATATATATAATATATATAAACATATATGTTTTTTTTTTTGAATAATGGGTAGATAATGGGTCGATCATGGGTAGATCAAAAACACTGAAATATCAGGTAAACTATACCCTACAATATTACTTGCAAATGGCATTGTGAAATATCTAAGCAGGTTTGAAGAGCATTTTCATAATATGAAGGGGGTTGCTTTGGACAATCATTCAAGGATTATTCTAATCTCCCTAAACTCTTGTTTTAAAACTTTTAAAAACTATTTTAAGAAACATAGAATGTTTGCTGCTTTCTTTTTTTCAGTTGTCCCATATGCTTTAATGGTAATGTTAAAGACATACTAAAATAAAACTGAGAATTTGTCATTATTTAATCCAGCATTTCAAGTTTAAGTACCATTAAAGCCACAAATATGGTACATTGCATTTTTGGCCTCTTAATAATGGAAAAGAGAAAACATGAAATGTTTGTTGTTGAGTTTTTTTTTCACACACAAAAAAAGGAACACAAGGTTTTTGTTCAAGTGCATGAACTAAAATTAAAGCTGACAGAGAGAAGAATATCTGCAAGTTACAGCATTCCTATTCGCAAATAACCTTAAATTGATTTGTAATAATGTGTCGAGGCAGGTAGAAGGTGATATATTTTTTTTTTGGTACTATGCAGTAAATATAAAGACAGACAAAAAACTAACAGGTATCCATTAATGTGTACTTCTTTTCAGCTTATTGATCATAACATGAGAAATGTCTGAAAGCTTTGTTTACCATTAAGGATGCAGATCTTTTTTTATTTTTTAAGCTATTCTCGTTAGAACTAGTAGTCAATTTATGTAAAAAGAACCACTTAACCTTTTAATGAATGGGTCATGCACATGAAATAAATGCACTGTTATTAAACACAAATATTTCATTAAAGGTAACCAGTGACTTAGGAAACATCAGGAATCTTGGTTTTATTTTTTCAAATAATATGTGACTATTTATTTTTTTGGATGCAAATTAAGATTTATCATAAGCTTCAGATGAAATTTATAATTAAGTTTATGGGCCTATTAATGTGTTAGTTACTTGCTAATATATAAATTATTGAAAGTACTTGCTGACATAACAACAGCAAGTTAAAAGCAACTTAAAAGGATTAAAACATATTTATGAAAAAAGAAAAGCAAAATGTGAACATAAATAACATTCACAAGCTCACCTAACCCAGTTCAGGGTGCTTGGAGGTCAAAAAGTATCCCAGTAGCATCAGGCGCTAATCTATCATAGGCCCCATTTAGGCACACATCAACACTCACAAAGATTTTAATTTCCTCTTGAGGGCAAATAAAGTACATCTAATCTAATCTAATTTGATCTAATTTGGAATTGCCCATTAATCTAAACTACACATGTTTGGGGATGTAGAAAAAAGCTAGAGTACACATATGAAAATCCACTAAGATACTGAAAGAATGTGCTAAATCCACATAGATAGAAATTGGGTGTGGAATATGAACCCAGGGATGCTAGAGCTGTGAGGCTGCAGTTCTAACCACTCCACCATCATGCTGCCCTGATTTAAATACAGGCAGTCCCCGGTTTACATACGAGATAGGGACTGTAAGTTAGTACTTAAGTTGAATTTGTATGTAAGTTGGAACAGGTACATTATTTTAATAAATGCTGTTGTTGAGCAACTGTAACCAAGTGCTCTGCCAATGAATGATGAAGTTTCACCTCTCTCTGACCTTTTTATTATTTCTACTTTATTTTCAATGGTGATGGTTTTTCTCTTCTTTACTGTATCGCCAGCACTTGCATCAGATTTGTGTTTCAGAGACATTCTTGAAGGGTGAAGACAAAAGGTTACGATGAGCTCTTCTGTACAGCACTGTACACACTATCAGAGCAGGAAGGCACCCGTCATCAACACATCTGATGTACTGACAAGAGACAACCACCCGCCCACCACACAGTCAACTCCACTACAGTATGCTACCTCCAGAGTCTGCCCACTGACAACGAACACGGTGTGGCGAAAGGTGGGTAGTGAATCGCCCACCACCACCCCCATTCAACAGGCAGCCACCCGAGGCACACAACAATGCCACCCTCTGCCACCCCGTTCACCCTCAATGGCCTCTGTTCAGCCACAACCGGGTCACCACTTGCAGAATTACCAGCCGCCCACCGAGAACAAACGGGGCAGCTGTGCGTGGTGGGCAGGCAGTGAAATGCCCCCCTCCGCTCCATCCTGCCTGCGTCCAGTCAGGAGCAGTAGCGTAGTGGGCGGGCTTCAAACCGCCCCATCAATCCTCCGTCCTGCAGATGAGTGATAGCTGTGGCCCCAGTGACTATGTACCACGGGTTACCGCTTGCCGCCGGAGTGACACTACACTATGCGAGCAGCAAAATTGCCCCCGTCCAGCCACCGCTTGCAGCGTCCCCAGGCCGAAGATGACGGAGCGGCAGTTACTGAGGTGCATGGGTCGCAGCTGCGGCCCCGTTCATAGGTCGGATGTCCGTAACCTGAGGACTACCTGTATTTAGCATAAAACAATTCAGGCACACCTAGACTATGCTGATTAATGGATTTACTTAAATGTTTTGTATACTGTTAATCTTTACAACTGGAGGCAACTTGTGTGCTTACCCTTTAATCCTCTCCACAATCTTCTCTGGATGTTTTACACTCTATTTAAAGAGCTGAGCACCCAAATGTTTGTCTTAGCTATTTGATTTATCTCTGCTTTATGTTGTGCTACTGTACAGCCATCTTATACACCAAAAAGATCATGAGAATGCCCATAGAAAGCCAGTCAGCAAGAGAAGATTCTTTTAATTATGGCACAGGAATTTACTATCACTTGTGCCTTTTGTTTATACATTTTAAGAGAACTTTGATCATATGTATTTATCTTCGCATAAAACTAAATGTTTTTGATGGCAAAAGCAAGCTGACTTTATAAAAGAATTACATTCAGTATGTTTTGATTTAGTGCCACTAAGAGAGTGAATGTCTCCAAAACACACCTTTAATCACTTTTCCCCATATTATTACCAAAAACTTGCACTGCTGACTTGGACTACTGTATTTCAGATCTTTAAAGCTCCAAATGTTTACATAGCTAGCTCATTTATCACAGTGCCTGTTCATTCAGTCCTCTTTTGTTGAGAACCAAGCTGGGAAGTGAATTTGGAAATGGGTACCTCATGGAGGGGAAGTAAACATTACGTTGCTTGGTTGAGAATATGCTCTCAGTCGAATAGCTTTAGCTGGAATGGAGATGTAGATTGGCAGAAATGAAAGCAGTGATGCAGGAAAAAAGCATTTGTTTTTATAGGTAAAATACTGGTTTCTTTGTATGAAGTGGTTATGGTTAGTCAGCGTATTAAAGGCAGATAGAGGTTATCCAGTATTCAGACTTCTCTAGGTATACAGAATCTTGTGGGATTTTCAGATTACTGTCACTAACATTCCAAGAAACAAGCAGGCATGAGGAGCACTGAAAAGGTCTGGCACAGATTCAAGCACTGTCATTCCTGATTGGCTGAAAGAAATCCCAGAACAGGGAGGTCGGTTTCTTTCTCACTCTCATGTGCTCAGTCTTTTTTTAATAATCTTAACGCCTCTGTGTTATCAGCTCTTCTGCTTTGTATTCCTTGTCTTTCATTCTCTCCCATACGCATAATATTTACTCTCTAGGAATTAGATATACAGTAGTGCATAGGCACAATTTTCCTACAGATTTCTTTTCTGACTTATTTGAATAGGTCAAGTTTAAAGTGTAAAGCTCTTTTAATATGTTTCTTTCCTTAAATGAATCATCTCAATTTTGACCAGCAGCATTAAAAAAATCCCATCATTAATAAATTAAATACTTGTTTAAAATACAACTTCATGAAGGAGATAAAAACAAATCTAAATGAGAAGTTCATATTCTTTGTTTTTATGCAGTTACCCTATCAAATGTAAATTTGAAAGGAGTTCTTCACACTCTAGGTTTAACTATATCGAGTCATATCTCTGGGGTTAAATGAAACAATGTAATTGAATGGGTTGCTATTTCTCCTGTACAGTTCTTGGTTGGGTTAGAAAAAGATTTTGCTTCATTATAGACAGCAGTAATAATGGCTCTAGAAGCAACAGTGTCTGTAATTACTTTCTTCTCATTAAAAGTATAATCTGCATGTGCTTTTCATAATGAAATCCTCAGGTTAGCTTAGTACGTCTATGATTGATATTGATTATATCTATGCCAGATTGCTTTACACACATTATTCGTGAAATTGCTTGCTAATAATGTTTAGCAAATGCACTATTTTAGCAGTGCTCCATATACATATGTCTGGTTCTTTTTTCACCTGTCCATTCATCCATATTCTACAATGTTTTTTCCAGTTAAGGGCTGCTTAGGGCTAGAGTCTATCCAGGATGCTTTAGCGAGAAGACAATAAAAACAACAATAACAATATTTTATTTCTATAGTACATTTCCACACAAAGAATATAGCGCCAAGTGCTTTACAAGATGTCAAAGAGAAATTTTCAAAAAAGGAAAAACAATAAAATTAGTTAAAATAATAAGGAATAAGTAAAAAAAAATCCTTATGAGTTTATAAAAACAGAAACATATAATTTCTAGAAAGGTAGCGTCCTTATATATAATATCGTATTGTAAGGTATTGCAGTTGAGTACAGTGGTAAGGTCAGTTGACTAGGGGGATAGCAAAAACAAAAACAGAATAAAAAAAAACAAAACCTGGACAAAAAATGTAATCTGCATGGGTTCCAAGGCCAAAAGACTAACTGCCCCCCACTGGGCATTCTACGTTAAGAAGCAACACTATATAGGCTACCAGTCCATTGTGGGAACATATTTTCACTAGGCTAAGTTAGTGCTAACAGTTCACACTGATACACCAAACATTTGAATAAGGGATTAAAATTAGAATGTGTGGAGAAAAGCTCTCAAAGACACAAGGACGACATACAGACTCCACACATGTAGTAAACCAAGTTAGGATTTAGATCCAGTGTCTTGGATACCACTTTTCCCCATTGTCTCGTTTATGTTCTGCTTAATACCACAAATATGGTAGAATATGAGCTGATATCAGTCTCAATTTTCAGTCAAAACTTTGTTGAATATCAGCAATGTTTTCCAATACACATAAAGAGTGACTGTTCTGTAATTACATTTCCTCTCAGCCAAACATTTGATTTTTTTCTTCTTTGATTTCTGTTTTCTTTTAATTTTTAATGCTTCAATATTTATTTCAAATATTTATATCCATATATTTCTTTATGCTGCTGTGTTATATCATGCAGAAAGAAAATAACAATTTGCACATCAAATGTTGTTGGTCATCATTTAAACTGACTGTAAACACAATGTTGTATTTGGGTCATATAAATGCTGTGGGGTATTCTGCACTGCAGCAAGCTGATTGTTATTATCTTTGAAAAATTAGCAGGAATTCATAGGAAACTCTTATGATGCATATACATAGGATTTGTGACCGTAAGTCTTGGGGGTTGTTTGCTTTATTCTGCTTCCTTTAAAACAACTGTATACTTTAAATGTTTAGTTAAAAAAGTGTTGTTTGTGAATTTAGCAGGTTAGCAAGCTTTCTCAAAAACATCATTCCATTTTATGTACGTAATACTAGGGCCATGATCATTCATTGTCATCTTGTGGTTCTGTGATGGAGTGGGTTGGCTCCACACTCCCAGTTGATTTTAGGAGCCTCTTGAACCTGCTACCGCTGATTATGTGCCCAAAGAATAAGCCTAGCAGATGAGGACTGACGAATGGAAGAAGCAGCAAGTGGGATAGGTGCCTGAATTTTAAATCACCCACAAAAGTCAAGCTGGAATGGGACTTTCAAGCACTTTAAACTTTTAATGGACATGTATTTATGGTTTGTACTTGTCATTTTAAAGTTTTTCTTTTTATGTCCTGTTTGTACAAAGGGAGGCTTGGGTTTTCATTTTAAGGGGTTGGTTTTAGTGCTTTTATTATTTATTCAGTTTCGTGCAGTGTGGGGCCATGCTGTGAACCTGGGCCACTAGTTGCACTGCAGTGGTTATGGTATGGAGCCTTCTCATGCAAGTAGCTGCTTAAGTGGGGAGGTATGTGGTATGGCAGGTCCACAGCTTGATAATCGTGAGGCTGTTTTTAACAAATATATAATGGATAAGCTTGCGCTGGGGAGTAAAGCAAGTGCGAGCTATCTGCTGAGAAGATGGCTCGTGTCCAGGTTAGTGCGAGGCGGTCAGCCATCCATGTGTTGCCTTGCTGGCATGTGCAGATGGTCTTATTGTCTCGGCCCGGGGTGGCACTTGGTGATCGCACCTGCATTTGCTCCAATGGGATATAAAAGGGGAGAGCAAGAACAGAAAGGGGACAACAGAGCAGAGGTTAAGAGAAGGAAAGAGAAGCATGCAGGAAAATGGGAGAGACAGCCATTGCAGGTACGAGCAAGAGAGAGAGAGCACAAAAAAGGAGGCAGGCAGCTGTAAGGAGAGTCCTTCAAGGGAGTGACTGGCCACCACTCAGGGCTATCACGGAGGATCTTTTCAGCTGAGTGATTCAGGGAGCTGAACTGATTAGGTGCTGCAGACGACTTGCTGCAGAATTCTTTAAAGGGCAGCAGGGGTCGGTGAGGCCCGGACTAGGAGCCCCTTTGTGAGCTCCTTGGGTCTGGATTGTGGTGCCCTGTTGTAGCCATGGGGGTGCAGGGATCAGCCCCGCAGAAGGATGGCAGTGCCTGTCGGATAGCTGTCTCCTTGGCTGCAAGGTCTGGTCAGGATAAGCTAACGAGACATCTGTTTTAAGGGATGGCACCTGGGCTCATGGTTTTTAAGGATAGCTTCTTGCGCTGTGTTAATTTTAACCTTGTTTTAATGGATTTATTTAACCTTCACCAGCACCTTTTTGTTTTATGAGTTATTTATTTGATGACGAACATTTTGCACTGCACTTTTGGACACTGTTTTATTGAATTGTTTTAATAAAAGCACTGGAATACTTATGCACCTACCCTTTGCTTTGTGTGTGAGTATCCTCATCTGCTGGTTCATCCTTCGGATATGTTGCAGGCGGTGTCAGGTTCAAGAAGCTCCTAGAGGGAACCGGTAGTGTGGAGCTATCCCACACCGTCACAGATCCCTGTACCCTTACAGTATACAAATTTTGAAGGGAGCTATACTCAGAGCTGCATCCCTATGACCTCTTTTTTCCAACTGTCAGAAAGACCTTTGTATTCCTCTTCTTGGGATCCCCAGTGGCACCTACTGTAGGTGTTCACAACCTAAGAATTGCTGTGAAGGTAAAAAATGAAATAGCTAGTAAATGAAGCGAAGAGGTAAGATGAAACACAGTCTAAAATAGGCATGGGTCAAAAGCATGGAAAAGACAGAGAAAACTAATTATCAAAATTCAAACAGGACAAAACCAAGGGCTCTGGCACTAACTAGAGTTTATTTTTTCCTAAATGAGAAACATTTTTATTGAATCTTTGATCCACCATGGAGCAACAGGGAATGTAATTTTTTAGAGGAAGCCCTAGTGATGTCACGTCCGGTTGTGTGGATTCAAAACATGACATTAAAATATTTTAATGATTGTTAAATTAGTAATTACTGCCAAACAAAATATAGCAAAATTAAAAAAGAATCCACAAAACCAAAGAATCATCACATTAGGGGGAGAACAGAGAGAGAATGATGCAGTCTTCTCAATAAAGTAGAACCTGTATCTTTCCGGTTGTGTACCCCAATAGGCAATTCAGATGTTCCAGTGCATCAAAAAATCCTTGCTGTTATTCTATAATCCTCTCACCCACTGTTCTTCTTGTAGTGTTTATGCTGCATATGTTGTGGCTACTGCTTTTTAGGAGATCACCGTTTATTTCAGTGTGGACTGGGAGATCTCATGGCCTTGGAACCCTTGCAGATTTTTTTTTTTTTTCATCCAGCCCTCTGGAGTTTTTTTTATATTTTCTGTCTTCCTGGCCATTGGACTTTACTTTATTCTCTGTTACTTAGTATTGACTAATTTTATTTTTATATGTTTTTTATAAACTTTTCTTTGTTCATCTTGTAAAGCACTTTGAGCTACATCATTTGTATGAAAATGTACTATATAAATAAATGTTGTTGTTGTTGCCTCATTGGGTCAGTTATTGGAGACCTCAGTTTCTTTGCCTGACATCTAACTTTCTTTCTCACTCTCTCTATGTCCCAGCCCCCCACCTCCTCCTACTCCTCTTAACTGGAATCTGTCGTCTTCATTTTGGCCACGTTCCTAGACTATATTTTAGTTATCAAAAGTTAACTAACACAGCCTTGTTGAACTTTTATCTTTTGGTGATGTAAAGGCTGAAAAGAAATGCAGTTGCAAAAGTATTGTTTTTTGTATTACTTTTGTTTTTCTTTTTTTATGAAAAAGATCTATTTTCACTTGCTAATTAGATCTTGTTATCGATGAAAAAGATCTGATAGGATTTGTCTTGATTTCAGTATTATATTAATAAAAACTGAAATTTCAGTAAGAGTATATAGTATTTTAACGTAAATTGTACTGTGTATTGTAACCTATATGACTCAAAACTAATAGGGAGTTTCTTAAATATACTAGCAAAATACCCGCGCTTTGCAGCGGTGAAGTACTGCCTTACAATTTTTATTAAGAAGACAATTAAACCTTTTTAAAACTGAGGGAAAATATACCAATAATTATTTGTTAAGGATCTCTTTGTATGCCACGTTGTCAGTTCGGCCCTCCAGTTGTAATATGACCAAGCTGTAGCTGTGCGCTGAGCTTACTCTTGAGCATGCAACGTACAGTTGGCCATGTGAACAGTAATCTTGTTTCAAATCTCACAGCTTGGATTGCTGCTGTCATAATCGGTTTGAGTTTCATGGTTTGTTTCAGTTACGACAGTATTTGTAGGACTTGTGTTGAAGAGACATTCAGCATCTGTCAAGCGTTGTAAGTATACAACCAGTTTCATTGATAACTTCACATCCAGCTTTTGAGAGTTTAAACATTTCTAAACATCAAAGTGTCCACTACTGAAATCGTCACCTGTGAAGCTAAGATGTTTAAGAGGCATTGGCGGTTGTCCAAAGGTGTAAAATATTTGGCCATTTCAGTACACTTAAGCATTTCACTCTTCTAGTGCTCCTGTGTAGTATAATTATCTCCTGTACCGTCATCAGTCCACACCTTGAACCTGTCCCAGTCATTCAATACATAAGACACAATGTTCCTCCGGATATCAATAGTGAGCCTGATATGGCTGTGCAATATGTAACAAAGAGAATGGAAAAGGCAGGTGCCATCTCCGGGCATGGAAACCACTTGGTAAGTGACAGTTCTTTGATCGATGGTGATTACCTCGATAGACATGTTAATGGGGGTACGGTTGGAATGATAAAGGAAATGGGTACCTGAACAATGTAAAGTAAGTCTAAAATACCTATACAATAACTATAATCGTAATAAATGAACAATAAAACAGCGGAGAAGCCGTGGATTAAATAAAAAGGCTGTAGTTATCAGCAGGGAGACGTGAATACCGTGGCGAAGCAAGGAAGGGAATGTAGAGACTGGAGCGACAGACGGCCTTATATAGGCAGGCAGCCAACAACGTGGGAGGCGTTGGGATGGGGGACCCAACGCCACCTCACACGGTGACCGAGCTGCAGGCTATGGACGTATATATGTACGTAAGTAGGATTCAGTTAGCGTTGGGAACCCGCATACCAAATTTCTTGAAGATGGGCCCATAAGTAACAAAGACCGTTGAAAAGTTCAATATGACAGCCGACAGTGGCATCATATCACCAAAATAAGTACCAAATTTCAGCCTTCTACCTATGAATAAGAAAGTTCAACATGGCGGACGTTGTTGACCGTTATGACCGTTACGCGTAGAATTTTGAAATGAAACCTGCTTAACTTTTGTAAGTAAGCTGTAAGGAATGAGCCTGCCAAATTTCAGCCTTCTACCTACACGGGAAGTTGGAGAATTAGTGACGTTGGAAACTTCAATATGGCGGCCAACAGTGGCATCATACCACTGAAATAAGTACGTACATCGGTTTTGGTTAGCGCAGGGAAGCCAACTACCAAATTTCGTGAAGATGGGGCCATAAATAAGAAAGTTAAACATGGCGAACATTGTCAACCGTTATGACCGTTACGCGTAGAATTTCGAAATGAAACCTGCTTAACTTTTGTAAGTAAGCTGTAAGGAATGAGCCTGCCAAATTTCAGCCTTTTACCTACACGGGAAGTTGGAGAATTAGTGACGTTGGAAAGTTCAATATGGCGGCTGA
>JANRMT010062792.1:98148570-98178191 GCA_026402145.1 Polypterus bichir lapradei
GCCAAATTTCAGCCTTCTACCTACACGGGAAGTTGGAGAATTAGTGATGTTTGGAAAATTCAATATGGCGGCCGACAGTGGCATCATACCACCAAAATAAGTACATACATCGGTTTTGGTTAGCGTAGGGAAGCCACCTACCAAATTTCGTGAAGATGGGGTCAGCCATCTATCTACACGGGAAGTTGGAAAATTAGTGACGTTGGAAAGTTCAATATGGCGGCCGACAGTGGCGTCATCCCATCGAAATAAGTACATACATCAGTTTCGGTTAGCGCAGGGAATCTGCCTACCAAATTTCGTGAAGATGGGACCATAAATAAGAAAGTTCAACATGGCGGACATTGTGAAAATTAGTGACATTGGAAAGTTCAATATGGCGACCGACAGTGGCGTCATACCATCGAAATAAGTACATACATCGGTTTCGGTTAGCGCAGGGAATCCGCCTAACAAATTTCGTGAAGATGATGCCATAAATAAGAAAGTTCAACATGGTGGACGTTGTCGACCGTTATCGACCGTTATGACCGTTACGTGTAGAATTTCGAAATGAAACCTGCTTAACTTTTGTAAGTGAGCTGTAAGGAATAAGCCTGCCAAATTTCAGCCTTCTACCTACACGGGAAGTTGGAGAATTAGTGATGAGTCAGTGAGTGAGTGAGTGAGTGAGTGAGTGAGTGAGTGAGTGAGTGAGGGCTTTGCCTTTTATTAGTATAGATTAATATATTTGAGGTTGGAAGGAAAAAAGAGAGAATACAAAAAGCAGTGAAAGTAGTAGTATAGTAACCTGAAATTATTATTTGCATGTCCGACCAACAAGTAACACATCATCATTCTCTGGCACCATGATAAACAAGAATGTATTAAAATGCATAACTTCATGTTACTTAATGTAAACAAAAATCAGCTTCCCAATGTACTCCTTAATTCTGTTTCCATAACATAATAACAGATTACAGTACAAGTAAAATCTCCAGCCCCTATGGGTCTAAAGTCACAGGAGCCACTATTTGTCCCAGTGATGTATTATAATCAGTCTGAAAATCTCCTCTCTTTCTTTCTGTAACCTGGTGTATCCTTACTTCTGAGTATTTCTTTTTTTTTTTTTTTTTTTTTTTTTTTGCCTGTTACAGCATGTCCCACCTTGGTGAGCCTGTTTGCTTGATGTGGCATTAAAACCTGTCCCTGAGTCATTTCCACCAAGCCCTTGAATTACTCATTACTCATACACTAGTGACACCAGGCTAGATCTTGCACTGCTGGTGCACCTGCTTCTTCTGGGAAACCCTTTCACTGCCTCATAATTTAATTTAGCAACTAGTCCATGCTTTCTGGTATTCTGCTGCCGACCTCCATCTGCCAGTAGCTTTTCCAAACTTTCCTCAGCCCTTCATGGCCTCACTCTCCTTTTATAAGAAGGATTGGAGATTATTGGCACCTGCTAAGTTTTCTGCCTTTTAATGTCCTTAGTGATTAATACCTTTTTGCTTTCAGGTTGTCCTCCTGTGTTTTTCAAATGAAGCTACAGCTTCTTGGCAATACTCTTTCCTCTGAGCTGGCATGTAACATGCATTTTACCTGCTTGTGTCTCCTCACTTTTTCCCTCTATCGCATTCTTAGGGTTTTGCTGGTGCCTGTCTATGTTTGTTTTCCATTCCTATTTGCCTACTTCCTCCCTTGCCCACCAGATCACCCATCACAGCATGGATTTATATATGTGAAAGGAACATTTAAAAATAATTTCATGCTTAAAAAGAAGGTATAAACATAATGTTTGTACTGTTTAGAATGTATTAAATATGTTAACACTTGATAAAGACATTTGTATATAAGGCATGTAAAATACTTAGCAGTTGCTGGACATGTGAACCCACATTTGTCAAATTAGAAGTAATCAATTAACCTAACTTGTATATATTTGGATTATGGGAGGAAAGCAAAATGTGAGGGGGAAATCTACACTAACATGGGGTAAATATTCAAGTTGTGCCCAGTGAACGAGTGACTGGGCAGGAATCTATTAATGAGCAGCCACTATGTTGCCACTTAATTTCTTGACTTGTTATATTATTATGATTAGTGTATATCATTTTTTTCTTCAAATCTGTTTAGGCAGATTTGATATATTAGTTTCAAACATTTCACAACCACAAGAATTTTCTTAGGGCATCAGTAATGGCATCATAAGTAATGTATTCATTACATGTGAAGCATAATTAAACACAGTTAAATTCATGACATGTGTCAGTAACATGGAAATTGCTTGAAATAACATACTAAAAATAGACTACTGATTTATCATGATATTCACGGTAGCACTGAGATTCATATCATGTGCTTTAAATATGATCTTGATACTTGTTAATGTCGTATCACTCTGACGTACTTATAAATCATAACTATTTGACAGCATGTATTTTACTGTGGGGCTGAAATATGAGATTGCTGCAGTGATGAATCTAAGATTAATTGGAGTATCTACCTAAAAGATAAGTTTAAGTCAGTCTTAGTGAATATAACATGATAATGGCCTCCTTCCTTTCATATACTGTATGTTGTAGTCATGCTCATGCTTGAAAGCTTCTCCATAATACCTTTCACTTTATTTACACTTTATTCTTTTCATATTTGTTATTGTATTTGTATTTGTTTCCCATACCTTCTATGTTTGTTAAAATCTCAATTGTACGCTAGATAACTGTCTAAATGTTTAGGCCTTTAGGCAGCTTTCCAAATTTGTAGCAAGCATATTGTATTGAATTATTTAAAATTTGACTAAGTAAAAAAAATATATATATAATTCATGCACCTGGAACTGCCTAGGCTGCTTGTCATCTGTGCATCTTGTTGATGCTTTTTGCTGCTGTTTACCATAAAGGATGGGTGTACAAAATTAACGTGTGGCTTTAGTACAAAGTGGAAAAAATTGTCATTAAATGCACATGACCGAGAATTGGTCAGAGAAAAAAGTTGTCTTTGGTTTGATTTGCTGTGTGAAAAAGGCAATGTGGTTTTCTCACATATTGATCCAAAGCAATGAGGCATGAGGCATGATTAAATAAAGCAGACTTTTGATTGAATGTATGATGTTCACAATCACTTAATTTTAATGCCAACTGCTTTTGGTTAGGGATCTGCTAAATTTATTACACTTGTTTATTGAAGCATTTGTCTGTGGGCAAGCAAAACAAGATGAAACCACATTCCTTTTAGACATGTACAGTTACCATTGTAATGTGTTCCAGAAAATGTGTCTTTAAGAATGGCTGAGTTCAGTTAAAGATCAGCCAAATATGTTTCTGGGTGCTTTCTGAGCATATATAATGATGCCTTGCAGCTGGTTCCTGTTAGTGCTTTATTAACATTTTTAAAGGTGTCCTAACAACAAAAAAGGGTTTAAATGAAAACTGTTTGGTAGAGAGCATGGTCTGTGTTATTTGATGATAAGCCATTTCATGAGGTCTCTGAAATAACATTTACAACAGAGCTTAACTAAGGAACATGTTGCCTTACATTAAGCTGTTTATATCCTAAAAGGTAATATCAAAGGATAAGTACATGGAGAGCAGGAAATGTCCATAAAATGTAATCTGGTGCATACTTGTAAGTGATTAGGCCTCCAATTCAGCACTGGTCAGAATGGCTGTCATTTCTGTTCTTTGTGTTGTTGTTGTAGAATATTTTTACAGAGAAAGGTGTTTGGGGGACATTAAAGGATCAATTAAACCATAAAGCTTAAAGCAGTAATGACTAGTGGCCAGGATTGCACATACTGCTAAGGCCTACAGTAAGTCCACTTTATTTACATCCATCATACTTGGCCACCCTCTTAGATCTGGAGCTTTCTTATAGTTATGGAAGAACTGGTTTTACTGAAAGTTGACAACTGCTGTAGCTTTAAAGGGACTTGAAGAGAGACACTTGAAACGATTAATCATGTTCATAGTTAGATAAATAAAAGATTGCATTAAGTCTTGTTGAGATAGCAGTTATTTAGTATATTTTTACTCTGTCACTGTGTGTTTTGTAATGATAAATGTAACACATTGCAGATTGTAATGAGAAAATGTATATTTTTTAAAGAAATTTTAAATTAATGTCATTATTAAAGTCTAGTATAACTTACAATTCACATTATAAAATAATTTTACATTAAAAATAAAAATTAGAATTAAGAAGTTATTCATCTGGAATTTATGAGTCTTTATAAATTGTGTGTTTGGGATGGAAAATGTAGCCAAGTCATAGAATTTACACAATGGAAAGGAGAGGGAGGATATACATAGCTTGGTGGACCAATATGGTAGATAAATTTTTTTAGAAGATTAGTTGGAAACCACCTAGATTGTTTTTTATATTGGTGGTTATTTTTGACTAATTTTCTCAGATAATATACAGATAAATTAGTGCGGAGTAGTGTAAAATCAACTTAGATCTACTTGGCAGAAAGCTCTCTCTGTTTTAGCCTATATAGTGAATGTAGTTTTTTGCTTTTTATCCATCATATATTTAGTAGGACTAGGTAAACGTTTATTGCTGGAGACATTGTTATGTAATACAGAGGATCCTAATTAAAGCCTTTTTTCTGGAGTAAGCCTATAGGTTAGAATCCCATGCCTGGACATGACATTAGTGGATTTTACTCGTTATCCCATTCCTGGGTGGCTTTTCTTATGTTACTCTGTTTTTATACTCACACATGTGCAATAGGGTATTTGGCAGTTCTTCACCTGCTCAATGAGAGTGAAAATGGTTATGTGTGAGAACATGCATTTCAATGAACAGGCTGGTGACGTTTTCTCTAGAACTGTACAATATTTTGATCTACTTTTTAACAAATGTTGATATTTTGTCTTTGTAAAAGTACAATCTTAATTTTATCAAGTATATTAAGTATTGACTCCATACACATCGAATTCAATTGTGTATAAATTGCACTAAGTTAGATAATGTTAGGTCATGTGAATTGCTCATGGTCACACCTTGAGTCAGATGTGTGGACTGAGGCATTTTCTTAATTTAACTATTTAGCTACTTTACCTTATTATTTACAAAAGCATTTAAACCTCTTTTTTTAGATCAGGTCCCAGTCATTTTTTGTATCTGGTGGAGATAAGTCATCATTATACTCCTGAGGACTGAGGAAATACATATTTTGTTCCATTTTATGAATTAATTCTAACAGATATTTCTCCTCTAGTTTCAGTTAAATTCAAGTTATAGTAAACTTTTATCTGTCAGTAAGTGACTTCTGGGCATTTCTGGGCAATTAATGTGTGCCAAAGTTTATTGCATAGTATTAAAATTGTGATATCTGAAATAAAGCAGATCTGTGTATGTGGATTTTGTCTCTGCTTTTGTGATAAATAACTTTTAACTCTCTTTATTTTAATTCTAATTACATTTTATGGAAAGAATTTACTTGTCTTACTAACTTGCAGACAATGTGAGTACTACTTATTTGTATCAATTTTATGTTATTTTTCTTTAGCGTCTTTTATGAAACTTCATTACATTTATTTTTGTAAACACAGTTCTTTCAAATAAATTACTTAAGGGTTTCAGTGTAACAATTATTGTTAGTGAGCAGTGTCTTCAATCAGAGAGTTGCGACTCCACACTGCAGCATCTTCTGAGTCTATCACATTTGATTTCTGGCAGACCCTAAAATTATTCAAAGTGTGGCTTTCCAGTCACAGGTTTTCTAATAAGACATTTTCATTAGTTTGTAATTAAGGTGATCGTCTGGTACTCCTTATGTTTTATTTAAATATGACAGCTTGGTGGCTCAAAATCTGAAAGAAGTATTTAGTTCTTCTATTAGTTTTACAGTCCTTTGCTTTCAAATATTTTGAATGGGAAGTGCACAACACTATGAACAGATGTGTGCTCATATGTTTATCACATTAAAAATTATTATAGCTATTTGTGATGGTGGGTGAAGTGTATATTCTAAGATAATAGTAAGGTTAATGTTGTTTTACAAGTAAGGCCTAGCTATTTTTTTTTATCAATATCATAACATTTTAAGTCACAGTTTAGGATTTCAATTATTCTGTGAGGTTATGTTAAATTAAATTGTTTAGCTAAGACATTTCTTATATGACTTTTAGGATTTCAAATGTAAGGAAGTACCCTATCTACAATCTTTGTTCAGTTTTGAAAATCGTGTAAAGTAATTCAAATCTGGACCAGTTCAAATTACACCATTAGCTTTACTTTGACTCTCTGACCTCAGCTTCTAGTTGAACTTTTGACATTGGCTGTCCATGTGTCACTTTTCTTGTTTTCACCATATCTGTGTCCTCTTCTGTTTTAATATGAGGATATGCCTCAGAATGTAGTTGTTCATCAACCAAATATTTTAACTTTGCTCTGGTCTGCATGATGAACATTCAAGTTATTGCTTTAGACAGAAGACCACTCAACTAAAGGTGGAGAATAAATAGACTTTTAAAGACTTGCAGTCACTTTATGGATGGCAGACATATGCGTCTTTTGTTTGTGGTTTTCCTGTCTTGCTAATTTTCTACCTCTGTTACAAAGCACATCTGTTTTAAACAATCAAACAAAATTATAAGTAGTATACAGTACTCTGTCTCCCCGTGTCTGCGTGGGTTTCCTCCGGGTGCTCCGGTTTCTTCCCACAGTCCAAAGACATGCAGGTTAGGTGGATTGGCGATTCTAAATTGGCCCTAGTGTGTGGGTGTGTTTGTGTGTGTCCTGCGGTGGGTTGGCAACCTGCCCGGGATTGGTTCCTGCCTTGTGCCCTGTGTTGGCTGGGATTGGCTCCAGCAGACCCCGTGACCCTGTGTTCGGATTCAGCAGGTTGGATAATGGAAGGAATGGAACTACTCTGTGTACTTTTTATTTTAACTCTGTTGGTATTAAACTAGTCCCATATAGTTGAAAATCATTGTGTAAGTATGCCTTTTGATGATGTAGTGGGCATAATGGATGGAGGATAGATTAACCAGCCTGGTGGCCCTCATAATGGATGGATAACATCAGTGGATGGAAATCCTGGCAAGAATGGTTGGTGTTCCCTTTCGTAGTCGGGATGATATAATGGAAGGGCAAGTGGTGACTACCTCCTAGGGACGCATGTTCCCTCAGTATTCTGGATTACAGTTTCTCTCTGGCATAGTTTCCTTTTGGACACCCTCAGGGCTGCATGGGAGTTTTAGTTTTGGCAGGCAGCCCTGTTGCTGTCCTTGCGGGCTGCTAGAGAGTGCTGTTTTTTTTAGGAGGCATCCCTGTAAGATGAAGACTCTACCTGACTCGGAAGTCACAATGGAAATACTCCTGGGTCTAGGTTAAAAGAAGCCCTCTACCTCATTCAAGTGAGTCAGAGTCAAGAGTGAATTAAGGCGGCACTCACATGGGGAGGTTTAGAGGAAGGAGAAAACGAAGCAGATTTACATTGTGCTGAGTTTGAGAAAGAAGCTTTTTTTAAGGTGTTAACTTCAAATAAAGAAATACAGTGGTATCTTGAGTTTAATTCATTCAAAATGCTCGCGTCTCAAATCAATTTTCCCCATTGAAATTAATTGAAATGAGATTAATTCGTGCCAGCCCCCAAAAAACCATGCCAATTTTTTGGTAAATGTTTTCAACATAAGAAAAATGTATTTACAATGAACAAATATTGTATACAAACAAAATAATACCTAATACATAAAAGAGAATCTAAAGAAATTAACAGATGTTGGCGGAGCCGATTAGCGTATTGTATTCATTTTTTCTTTCACTTCATCCATCTATCCATCCATTCTCTTCCGCTTATCCGAGATCGGGTCGTGGGGGCAGCAGCTTGAGTAGCGATACCCAGACTTCTCTCTCCCTGGCCACTTCTACTAGCACCTCCAGGGGAATTCCGAGACGATCCCAGGCCAGCCGAGAGACATAGTCCCTCCAGCGTGTCCTGGATCTTCCCCAGGGCCTCCTTCCGGTTAGACGTGCCCGGAACAACTTACCAAGAAGGTGTCCAGGTGGCATCCTGGTCAGATGCCCTATCCACCTCATCTGACTCCTCTCAATGTGGAGGATCAGTGGCTCTACTCTGAGCTCTTCCTGGATGACAGAGCTTCTCACCCTATCTTTAAGGGAAAGCCCAGATATCCTGCGGAGGAAACTCATTTCAGCCGCTTGTATTTGCGATCTCATTCTTTCGGTCACTACCCATAGCTCATGACCATAGGTGAGGGTAGGAACGTAGATTGACTAGTAAATTGAGAGCTTTGCTTTTCAACTCAGCTTCTTTTTCACCATGACAGACCAATGCAGAGCCTGTATCACTGCGGATGCTGCACTTCACTTTCACTTCACTTCACTTTTGCTTAACTTAATTTTCTTCTTCACTAGTTTTTTTCTTTTTTGCCACGCTTTCGTCACTTTCATTCGCAGGGCATTTCAATAGAAACCTGTCCAAGGAGCTTTGTTTCTTCCTCCCCTTTAGAATGTTTCTGAAATGAGTTAGGCAGGTGTCATTAAATAGCACCACTGCATGACCAGTTGAAACTTTTTCAGGGTGTTTCATTGCAATAAAGTCCGAAACTTTTTCCCACATTGCCAACACTTCCTTTATCTCACTTGAAGAGATAAACTCCTCCGCCTCTGGCTCCTCTGCGATACCAATCTCCTGCAGAATCTCCGTATGTTGCTGCGTCTGTAGTTCCCTCAACTCCTCCGTCGTCAGTTCCTTGAAATGTGCGGCGACAAGCTCTTTAATGGCTCATAACTCAAGGCAAAAAATTGGCCTAGTGATGGCTCGTATCTCAAAAAACTCGTATGTTGGGGCACTCGTATCTCAAGGTCCCACTGTAGTTAATTTGAACCCAGAACTGTCTTTGTCCTGGTTGTGCCTGTGGTTTGATGCTTGGTTACAAATATTCAAACACAGGAAGTGCTATCTCTATTTTCTAGCATTTTCCAAAGCTACTCTAAAACACTTCTTCAGGTATAGCTAGAAAAATTTTCAAACTACTGTGATTTATGGGTGATTAGATTATATTAACTGGATACCCGTATTGTTTATTACTATTCTAAAATGTTATTTCTTTGTAAATTTGCTAGAAACTGTCATTTGTTGTTGTGAGTCCTATAAAATCTAATGCTTTGTATTTTCTTTGAGCTTGTTGTCATCAAGAATGGTGTAGAAAAATGTTAGAGGAGGAGAGGATCAATTGATCAGTTGATATTACTCAATCAATTAATTAGTTAGATTTTGTCTTTGGGTATACCATTAATTAATTACACAATTTGCTATGGCCCCCTCTTATGTTCCTTACCTTCCTCTGTAGATCTTAGCCTTTAGATACATATCATGGTAACTGAAGCACATTTGTTCTTAGAAGTAGAATAGTACAATTTATTATATAAAGGCAAAAATTATAAAAAGTATGATTACCGCTTATTTGATGTCATAAAAGATGGACCGCAAGACAAAATGAATAGACAGACATTTAACAGAAAAGATTCTATCTGTTCTTTATTTTTCTTTCTGTTATTCCTGATATTGTAAGCTTTTTCATTTTGTATTTCAGTTTTGCAGTTTAATAGTAACTCACAGTCAAATCACCCTTGTTCTAAATCACAACGTTGATTGAGAGAGGGCTAAACCTTTAGGCTACAACACAAGGCCTTTTTCCAAATTAGTTACACGCTTGTAAAATTTAGAAACAATAAACAACTTTTTGCACAGTAAAAGTCAAATATGAGAAAATAGGTCTTTAGTTCACTGTTTATTTCCTGCTTAGACTAATTTGTCTTAGCATAGATAAACAGTTTTAAGATACCTTGCCTCTAAGGAAGATATTTGATGCTGTGTGGACTTGCATGTCACTGCTCCGTTTTGGAATACAGAACTCTTAGGTGACCTTTTTGTCTTTGCCACATGATTATTTATCCACAGAATGGTATTGTCTTCCTCTGCTTGCTGTCAATTTCTTTGCTGTTTCTTTTAACACTCTGTAGTGGAAAGTGTGACTCTTTCTGGCACAAATGTTTAGATGCTGAAGTTCCCTTTTTGAAATATGGTTTCTTTTCCCAGATAGGGCTAGGTCACTGGCATAGGGTATATGTCTGAAAAAGTAAATCTTAGAATTAGTTTAGTGTGTCCTGCTCCAGGACTCTACAGAGAGCAGCTTCCAGGGCCAAGGAAAGTTTTTTTCTGACTCTCTGATGCCAAGGGAAAAAAGAGATGCATGCACTTAGTTTTAAGGGAATTAGTCGCCTCTGGTTATTGAATCAAGGCCCTGTCTAGTTATTAAACTAATTCCAGCTACAGATCCTGCTTATCAAGTCAAGTCAAGTTGGGAAGCTTGCACTGGTACAGTGCGTTGCCGTACCCAGACGGAACAGCTCGAGATCCCGATTGGCAATCTCCCAGACAGACACGTAGTCCAGTCCCACCCTCCGGAAATGACCTTCTATCTGTCGCAGCCAGGTGTTACGTGGGCGACCCCTTGGCCTGGTCCAGCCACACGGGTCCCCACCAATGAGGATCCTACGAGCTGGATCACTCTCTGGGAATTGTGTCATATGACCGTAATGCCATAACTGACGCTCTCTTACAATGCAGGTAATGTGCCTCATTCGAGACTCCATGAGCAACAGCTCATTCGACACAAAGTCAAACCAATGGTACCCAAGGATTTTCTGAAGAGACACAGTACCAAAGGAGTCCAGTTTTTGTCTCATGTCACTGGATAGCGTCCATTTCTCACAACCATATAGCAAGACAGGGAGCACCAGGACTCTAAAGACTTGGACCTTCTTCCTTTTGCACAGATATCAGGAACGCCACACAACCCGTTCTCAGCAACCTAATGACCCCCCCATGCTCTCCCAATCCATCTAATGACTTTATAGGAAGAGTCACCGGAGACATAAATGTCACTGCCGAGGTAAGTAAACCTCTCGTCAAGGTCAACACTCTCTCCAGAGACAGACACACTGCTGATGGCTGTGCCCATGAGGCCATTAAAGGCCTGGATCTTGGTTTTTATCCAGGACACTTGCAAGCCCAGACACTCAGACTCCTTGCTCAGTCTCTCTAAAGCCCCTGCTTATAGTTGTGTAATTTTGTCCATCAGAGTGAAAGGTGTCCAGTTTGCAATTACAAGTTTAAAAATGAATTGTTATTTT
Organism: Polypterus bichir lapradei; assembly: GCA_026402145.1. Taxonomy (NCBI): domain Eukaryota; kingdom Metazoa; phylum Chordata; class Cladistia; order Polypteriformes; family Polypteridae; genus Polypterus; species Polypterus bichir. The sequence continues at coordinate 98,159,722 of JANRMT010062792.1, forward strand.
AGAAGTATTGCGTGAAGCAGTCTCTGCAGGAATGTCAGCTCATTTACGACTCGCATCTCTTATTAACAAATTATTCAAAAAGCAAGCTGATCAAATGTATCTAGAGCTGCGAGTTTTTTCAGCAACCTAAAAGGACTGCAGGTTGGAGCAGGGCAAATGGCTTTCTGTAACTCTGTTAAATTTTTCTTTTTTCACAGAGAAAGCCTTGTGTGCCACTGAAGGTCTAATGAAATGGAACAATGCTCACTTTGTCCTTCAATGACAATCTGTCCTAAAATTGGGTTTAAGGCATCTAGCTGATCCACTTCAATCTGTCTATTACTATAACTTAGATGTCCATATATGTGTTACTTTCTTTTATGATTTGCCTAACATTTTTCTACTTTTCTTTTTGATCTTTTTTATGTTCTCAGGTATGTTTCAGGATGTTTTTTTAGAATTTGTTTTTTTTAGAATGTGTCTTTCTTTAGGCAGCAACATTTCATGCTACCTCAACCAGATATTTTCAAGATGTACTATTGTTGATATAGAATTATGTAAATTTCATATTCTTCTGACTGATTCTTCTTTAATATACACATCTCTGAACAGTATATACTTCTGGTTCATACAACTATCTTAATAATGTTCTTAAACTCCCTGTTCATCAGATTAGTCGTGCAGTTGTGCTGAATACTTCTTTGTTATAATTCTAGTCTTCATCTCATCTTCACACTTTCTGTTTATTGAGATGTGCAAATCTATTACACCCTTTGAAACAAATACTGTTTCACTTTTTCTTCTTTGTATCTGTCTACTGTGATAGATTTCTAATTTTCCTCTTTCTTTATCTAATCACTTTATTTGTGCAAGCTAAATTCACATTATGAAGACTTTTAAGAGCAAATCTTGCCCAGAGTTCAGTGCATGACGCCCTACTTATCAGTCTGTTACACAGCAATGACTTTAAAAGGGCAGTTTGCAATAGGTCATTAGACTAAGAGGTGAACAGGGTGATGGTTTTCTGCCTGGTTTTTGAAGTAAAAAACTAGAGGTCACATTATTTCAGATATATGAAAAGAGAATTGAATGGCTGGTTTTGAGAAAATAAATTGGGCTGTATGAAGAGGCATTACTCCATGTATTGTTAAGTTTAATGATGCAGCAAGTTATTATTTCCTGTATTCTCCTATTTTTTACTATGTAGCCTTACGTAAATTTTCATCTGTGTATTCAGCAATTTCTACATCTAAAAAACACCAACAAAAAAACCCCCAGCATTTTCAGTTGCTCCCTTTTATGTTTATGTAAGCACTCTGTCTTGTAATGCACTTTAGAATCTGAATGGCTTTGATTACTTTTTGTAATTGTGTTTGTGTACAATACATAAACCTCATTCAAAAAGGTGATATGAAGGGAATACTTTGCTAGTTAATGTAATACAAAATGAGAAGGAACTTGATACTCTTGCATATAAGTGAGACAGATGAACATGCAGCAAGCATTTAGTGTGCTCAATCCAGGCATGGTACATATGTAGCCGTCTCACACATTTTTAGGATTAGCTGTAAATTTTAATATTAAATAAAAGATATGCCTTATACAAATAGTTAATGACACTTATAATAAAGAATAATTTGTTATTTCAGAGATATGCAGATATATAAATCCGCCATGTCCTGGACTGTGGACTATTGACCTTGTCCTGGACTGTGGACTGTTGACATGACAGATGGCACTCAGTGAGGCTACAAGACAGTCAGATATGGTGATCGGCAACACAGGGTTAGCAGGGGAGTTCACCGCCTATTTTAGGTACATCTCCAGTTTAGATCATCTAAGGAAAAAGTTGACTCCTCTAATAAAGTGTTGCATCTAAAGTAGAGATGAGAACTATAGAAACAAGGATGTGAGGAGATCGCTGAATGTTACAGAAAGGACTGCATGCTATTTGTAATTAACAAGACAACGTATTTTGTGGTATACCTCCCAGCATTTCAAGAATCTTCCAAGGTGAGTCTTTATAACAGAAGAGGCTGTTGAGGTGCTGTAGTGGTGAAGACTTATACTATAAATACTTTTGAGGTTAACGTAAGCAGTAGACTGCAAAGGCCAGAATAAGTTTTCAATTTAAAGAAACTTGGGTCCTTTAACGTGTGAAAAAAGATGCTTCAGATGTTCTACCAGTCAATAGTGGCTAGTGTACTTGACTAAACCCAGCTCAGGGGATGGCAAGCATCTGATCAATGAGCTTCATTACAGCACTAACCCTGGACTCACTAGAGACAGTAGCAGAAAAGAGGATGAAGGCAAAATTGAGTAACATCATGTTAATGCTTCCTCTCTATGATGTCTTGTCCTGGACTATCTTTAGCTGCACACTCATTTCAATTCACTGTGCTAATATGCACTGCTGGGATTTTTTGTTCATATTTATCAAGACTATATGTACAGTATAATTCCTGTTTGCTTCATGCCTGTATTCACTTATGGCATGGTGTCCATTTTTTCTATAGATGTGGTATTGTAAATATTTCAGGGTGTTGCACTTATGTAATAGCTTGCACATTGTTTTAGTTTTTTATGTTTTTTTACTGTGATTTGTATGACTGCTGGAGTAAGTGAATTTCCCCTTGGAAGTCAATAAAGATCTACCAATCTTTCTGTCAGTCTATGATATAGTGCCTTTCTTATCTAACTGTCTATCTTTGTGTTTCTCTAGAAATACCAGAGACTGCTTACTGTTAGTTTAAACTGCTAATTAATAAACTCATAAAAATGCATTAAACCGTGGGTGTGCATACCACCCTATACCACATTTACTGTTGCTAAGTAATATGACATTCAAAGCCTGAACAGAGATGCTCAGTGTTGTTCTAACCTGTTTTGATGCCCTAGGCAAGTGCACAGTCTGCTGCTCCCCTGATATGTCCTAAATAAAACCTTGAATTAATCTGATATTAGGAATTTTGATATTAACAATTTATGCAAAAGAGGATCTATCAACATCTGAAGGAAATTTGAACAATTACATTTTATTACATGCCATAGTACATAATGATATACTAAATATTGAACAAATACCAAATACTAAGCTAATTTAGAGAACAGAGGGACTTTCAGGCCAGCCTCAGCATAGAGCAGAAGTCCAAAACCCTTCTGAAATCAGCCATTCATCTTAAAGTAACAGTATTTTCTATCATATATCAATTAACACATTTTATCTGATAAACTGGGAATGATTTAACTGTCACCAAAATGGTTCTTGCATTCTGTGATACTGTAGATTTACTTAGTGAATTGTATGGCCTCTGAAAATGAGGTAAAACTTTAATTTTATTGGTTATTGTGAATGTGCTCCCTAAAGATGAATGATTAATTGCATTTCTATTGTTATTGTTATAATTTATTTCTGTGGTAAAAATCAAATTACTGCATCAAATATATTTACCTATGATAAACTTAACCTATAAGTAAATTAGGGAAGTAATTGAACTCACAAGCTAAAAGGCTGAGAGTAGGGACTCCTTCATGCTACTGACACTTATAGCAAACAACTACGTCATATGCTTAAGAGGAGCATGGATATAGGTGAGATTAAAAATTATGGCTTAAAAGCAGAAGATTTGACCCCCAAACAAGCTAGCCAATCTGTCATATGGCAGTACTTTGGATTTAAACAGGAGGGCCAATTACAAACTCTGGTATTTTGTAAATCATGTCAAGCAGAAGGGGCTTCTTTGAGCGTAAACACAACAAACCTGTTCCACTATTTCAAAAACAATGATAAGAGCCCTACATAAACTTGCCAATTCACTTCATTGACTGTGACTTTGTATTTACAGATGTCCTAGTTCCTTGAAGACCACAGTGGGGAAAATATACTTATGGGATTATATGAGTCTTTGGCTTGCTGGTATTTTTGTGAAGATGGGCTAGTGTATTTTACTACTGACAATGCAAAAAGTATGATCAAACCTACTGAAGTAAATGACTGGCCCAGACTTCGATGTTTTGGGCGCAAACTGCACCTAGCTATCTGGAAGTGTTTAATTTAACTATCTAGTAACACAGAATAATGCATAGTTAAAAATGTTATGTCTTACACAAGTTATATTTACCGCATTTGGCAGACACTTAGGGCGACTTAATGTGAGTGCTATGTAGTCATCCAGGTAAATGTTTCAAGCGCACTGGCAAACAGACCAGACTTGCTATCAAACTGGACTTCTGAGCTTAGGTCAAAGAAAGGCAATAATCAGATACGTTCTCCAACTGTTTTCCTGAAGCACACTGCTGCCCATTGAATGATGTTGTGTGTAATTGCACCCCAACGCCAAAATGTTAAGTTTTGCTGCAATCTTATTTTATAGTTTTATTTATTTAAAATGTAGTGTTATAGGTACAGAATAATTTGCAATTATTGTGTTTTATTAAACATATACATAACAATCAGAATTTATAATCTGTATTGGCAGCATGTACAGTACAATTGGTGATACTGCACAGTGCACAACCTTAATCTCTAATTTATCACATTATTTATCATTATTGCATCATCATCAAGTTTAGCGTTCATTGCAGTATTTCCCAATATCGTGCAGCTGTAGTGCTCTCTTTTTTGAAAATAAATGTTTGCTGAGTGATGGTTTAGTTATTGTAACTTGAACTGAAACTACAGCAACCCATTATTTTTATTTATTTATTTATTTATTTTTTAATTTTTGCTTCAGAGCAGTATAATGTGCTATCCAGACTAAGGGTATGATGCACATGGAAACAGGATTAATACTTATACACTGTTATGTTTGTATTTATTGTTGCTAACTGTTGGTGCTATCATTCAAAATACACACTTAAAAGTTTGCAATGATATGTAAACTGTTGGGAGTTTTGTTTCTTTCCATTTATTTTTGTTTTTTTCTGAACATTCCCACATCTCTAAACCAATCAAATTACACTTGGCAAGGGTATGAAAGTCAGTCATTATAAAGTTTTGATGAGAACAGGCCATTCAGCCCAATAACATTCTCCAATTGTATTCACCAGTTTTCTCCTAAATAACATAAAGTTGAGTTTTGAAGCTTCCTAAAGTCCTGCTCTCTGCCACACTACTTGATAATTTGTTCACAGTGTCTATAGTTCTTTGCATTAAGGAAAAACTTGGTAACATTTGTAGAAAGTTTACTTTTAACAGTCTGGAGACTGAAAGTCAAGCAAGTTTAGAGGCACTTTGTTTCCATTAATAACTCAATGCTACTTTATCATAGAAACTGCATAAAAATGTTTAGAAACTTTACAGTGCACACTTTCAGTTTTTTTAAATTGGGTTAATTAGAGAAAAATACAGGTTCTCCATTTCTCAGAAACAGCAAGCGATTGACCTGTGGTACCCTACCATGCAGGAGGAGCCATATTCGCATGCTAATAAAATGTAAATTGGTCTCATCCTCCAAGGAGGAGCACAGCTGTAGAGTAGAGCACTCACTTGATCATTATGCTGGTGATGCTTTCCCAAACCCATTCTTGTGGAAAGTGTGAGCCTCAGTTCCAAATCCAGTTCGGAATAGTACTTGGGAAATTCACATAGGATATCAGACTTTGTTTGATGAGCTCAATTTTGCCCAGGCGAAAATGGCATTGCAGCCAGAGGCGCCCCATTGCCTTTTGAAATGAAGAAAAAAATCTAGAAATATATGTGTGTTGTGTACTGTATTGTGTATTTTTAAAGTGATCTTTTCCAACCAGGGCAAAGTAATAAGACTTTCCAGTCATCTTAGGCTTTCACACACATATCGATTATGTTTTGGAAAATCATAATTCATTAAAATTTATTTTTATACAAATAAGGCACTCACACACCCAAATCTTTTATATTTGGCTAATTTGGTGTAATCAGTGCACAGTGAGATGCTATTTACTTTTCCACAATGAATTCAAAGGAAGATGAATGGTGCTATAACTCTTTCTGAGGTTTCAGTCAGCTTGCATTGCCCCACTCTCTAACCGAACATTCAAGAGTGAAATGAACAGGAGAATGTCCAAAGTAATGAAGCTGAACTCATGATGCAGCGAATAAAATAAACATGTCACAACACAAATACTAATTTTATACTGAAGTTATGTAGCACACAATGAAAAGATATAGTGTTTTTATTTTATGATTGGATTTATTTATTTTCTTCATACACTTTTTCCATGTAGAATTCAAAAGCATATGAGCTGCTTTCTTCTTTACTGTGCGGAAAATAAAACAAACTTATCATGAGACAAATAATATTTCATACTAAGCTTATAGAGCACTGTGAAGAGCTACAATTGTTTTATATTTTATTTTATAAATGTACTTTGTGTGAATTGTTTTCCGGTGTGGAGTTCAAATTCAGAAAAATTGCTATCTTTCTTTTTCTCGCAGTGGTATTTTATATATTTCTTACAAATATACAGTATATTGAATGTTGTATATTTATTCTGTTTGTGTTTGTTGCCCTAAAAACAAGTCTGTTTTGCAATCCAGCACTGTCTCTCTGCTTTGTGTTCTTGATAATCCCGGGCGAGTTTGTTATTTGATCTTAGGTGTGTATAGACTACCCCTTTACAGATATTCAGCAGATAGACATCACTTCTCATTGTCAGCTTTTCTTGAAAAACATTAGGGGCATTAGGGACAATAGAAGGTTTTTAGCAAATTTATTGCCTTTCTGAGTCCTGGAATCAGTCTGGTCACTCTTCTCTGGACTTTTTCTAGCACTGATGTCTCCTTTTGGTCACACAGACACCAAAACCACATGCAGTAGTTCATGTGAGGTCTCATCATTGTGATGTATAGATTAACAATAATATATTTTGACAGGCAGAATGGTGGCGTAGTGGTGGCGCTGATGCCTCACAAGAGGCCAGGATTCATGTTGTGGGTCCTCCCAGTGTGGAGTTTGCATGTGTCTGCTTGGGTTTCTTCTGGTAACTCCAAAGACATGAAGGTTAGGTGATACTAAATATTAGGTCATACCAATATTATATGTGTGTGTTTTCCTTGTGATGGACTTGTGCCCTGTTCAGGGTGTGTTCCTGCCTTGAGCCCAGTGCTAGCTAGAATAGGCTCCGGCAGCCTCTATGACCCTGTTCAGGACTAAGCAGGTTATAAAATGACTGAGTGGAAAACAATATATTTTGAATTGTTACTCAGCACATTGTGCTATATAACCTAACATTGTGTTAGTCTTCTTAAGGGCTTTTGTTTACTGTCTGGATGTTAACAGTGATCAGTCCAATAAGACTCCGAGGTCCTTACTGATTAGGGGTACTTTCAAGTTTCAGACCTCATATTATGTATTCACACAATTTCTACATGTAATACCTTACATTTTCTTTCAATAATTTTTGAATTTCCCCATGAATTCATAAAGTTTATCTAATCTAATTAAATTTGTTTCACCACAAATCTGCTCAAGCCTATTGATTCAAATGATTCTAAATTATCTGCTATTCCACTTGGCTTTATATCTTTTGCAAACATATCCAGCTTGTTGCATATATTCCTATGTGCAAAAGATGCGTGTTTTGAACCTTGTGAACAGAAGAGAGGCTTCTCTGTCTGGTGTCTTGTGTTTTACATATTAAAACAGAATGGAAAAGAGAAAATAAGGATCGAGACTATGGCTCAACTCGTCACAGCTTAAACCCTTCGCACAGTACTGGATTCATCAGGCAGCATGGTGTCTTTGGACCTCACAAGCAGAATGGATGTTCATTTGTCTCATTTGTCAAGATTTAAGTACCATGACAAAATAGGAAAAAGAAGAAAAAAAGGAATAGAATGCTGCATAACTCGTTGCAGCTGTTAACCCCTTGAGCAGTGCCAGATCTGTCATGCAGCACACCACTGGCAATCAGAAAAAGAGGCAAGCATGACTGTGCTGAAAAGTGGTAACCTGGTCGGTAAAGCAGACATGGGCAGCAATTTTCAGTCATATAATTTGACATGGTGCAGTGATGAGATTGGTGACTGTGTTCAGCAAATCTGATGTCAGTTTTAATGCTAGGGGTTATCCTCTTCTTCACATATTTCAACTTTAGAAAATGCAAATTTAGACTATTTGATATTTCACTGAATATTTTAAGACCCTCATACAATCTTGATACACTTCACATCTTCCATAACTGTTCCTTTGCGTAAAGGCGCTATATAGATAAAATTAATTATTATTATTAAAATACTGAAATAATGTCTTTGGGACAATTTTGCTTTTTCTTCAATAGTTCTCCCTAACTGCCATTTAGCTTCCCTAATATCCTTTTTAATGGTTGCCCTCATGCTTTTATGTACCCTATTTTTAACATAGGAGTTATTTGCCTTTTTTTTTGCCTACAGCTGTCTTTTTCCTTCGCTTCTGTGTTGTACTCATCCCCATCGCTACTAGTTATCCATTTTTCTGTTACTGCTATATCATATAATAATCATGCTCAGCTACATATAACTCCAACTCACTTGTTTTATTTTTGATACCACTAGCATTCAAGTGAACAATTTTTCATGTACTACTTATTTTACTTTGGCACTTTAACTTTCAGATAGAAATCAAGTTACTATGTGTATTTTGTATTCCACAACTGTTCGTCCCTTCATGTAAAGCTCTAAACCTGGCCTAGCCTAAACTCCCATTTATGGAGTTTAAACAATCCTTGACTATCCTGCTCATGTCCCCAAAACATTGGTGCTCCTCCAGTTCAAATGTAACCTGTCATGGTATTTATAAAAATATTAAATTATTAAATCACTATTTCAAGTACATTTTGTATCCTATGACAGAGAACCATCACTGCAAAAATGCTAACATGATAGACTGAGAAATGATTAAACATTTAAAAGACATTCATACAAAAGGATTAAGTTAATGTCAACAAAGCTTGATGCTCTAACATGTAATAACTTTTTAGAGGCACAGTGCATCCTAGAGCTATTGATTATCCTCTCTGTAGTGTTTCACTAAAGCCTTCATTTACTTAATTTTCCATCAGCAGGAGTTAAAAATAACATTGTTGTCATAGGAGTATAGTTTTATAGTTTCCTAATGTTGTTTTTTTGCATTAGCATGTGATTTTGAATAAATTTATGAGTGTTCTTTTATGATAAAAAGAAAATATTTATGTAAAGTTTTGAGTAAAGAGTGAAAATTAAAGAGGGGAAATTGCATCATGTGGTGAATATGTTTTTGGGAAGTGTTCCTTGCTTGTATTTCTTCTATTTTGAGGATGTTGACAAAACATGTGTCTCCTTCACACATGGGTCTCTTTTTGTGTACCTGATGTTTTAACTAAATATTTTAACTAAATTTTAGCAAGTTTACAACAGATAGTTTTTGGGCAGCAGCCACTGAATCTGACCATGATTATAATTTGTTTCTCTCATGGAATGGGTAGCAATGTGACATTATAGGGGTTTAACTTATTTGCTTTGTCATATACACTAGCATATAGTAGATACAGTATATACTGCCATCTCACACTCTTGTAACACTTTCTGTAACTATAAGTAATGACAATGACCATCTGTAAAGCCCCCTTCATCCTAGTCTTCCAATCAAACCCTAACCCTCACTAATCACAATTTAGGTTGTAAATATTTATATTTCAAAGTACATGTTGCAATCTGTTTTTTTATGTTCTGACACAATTTGTATTGCATTTGATTATTCTATCATTAAAGGGGATGCTAAGTCAAAGTCAGCAGATTAAGACCTCATCCATCCCTTGAACCAGCTTTTTCAGTTTAGGTGTGTAGGGAGCTGAAGCCTATTTGGCAATAACAGACTCAAAACAGGCACTAACCATGGCTGAAGTGCCAGCCTATATTAGGTAACACTAAAGCACATAACCACAAAAGTAACATTTAATCAAATCACAATGCTACAATTAAATGCAAAAACAAATAATATAAGAAAAACCTGTGGGTGTGTACTGTACCCTGATTTTGAGCTGCTAACTACATAAGTGTTGATACGTTTTCGCAAAATAGATTTCATTAATTTAATTTTTAAAGAGTGAGACAGAGTTCAGTTCATGGAATAAGATCTCGACTATAAACAGTATGACTGTACCAGTCATCCTATACAACTTTGGCATCATATTGTGGTCCTTTTTGGAGGTAAAAAACATGGACTGAAAGACCAGAAAAAACCTCATGATGCATGGCCTTTTACATCCGAAAGCAGACGTAGAATGTCACTACATCTCACAATGCCAAGGTGGCTGAGGACTGTTAGAGTCAAGACAGATGAGAAGGTTGAGATTGTTGGTCTGTGTGCATAACTTGAGTGGACCAGCAGGCAGCTACTGCGGCTACCGCTTAAACACCACCAAGCATTGCACAATGGTGAGTCCATCGTGAAGAGATGATAAAAAAGGTATGTGTGGCCAAGGGACAAGACAATTCCCACAGACCATTCTATCATTGCCAATAGGCCAGACATTCTGTTCCATGACAAGAAGAGCAAGTTGTGCATTTTCATCAATGTGATAATCCCAGATGACAACATCTTGAGTAGGAGACAGAGTAAATCATCAAATATAAAGACATAAAGATCATAGTCAGATTCATGAGAACAAGATTGGCTCCAGTATTCATAGGCGAACTGAGATCTAGCAAGACCAGGTTCCAAGACCAACTGGACAAACTCCTGTGTAGAGTTAGCACGAAAGAGACCCAGAAGATCGCACTCCTTGGTTTGGCCTGCATTTTTCAACAAGTCATCATTCGTACAACCATCTGAATTCAAAGCCTAAGAGGTCAGGTTGACCACTGGCAAATGCACCAGGCTACCATAGAGCACTGAGAGGAGGGTATAATAATAATAATTCATGTATCTTAATATTGTAAATAACCTTGGTAAAAGTATTGTAAGTAAACTTGGATAAAGTGTCTGGCAAATACACATAGAAAAAAAAAATTAACTAATTTATAACATTAATATTAATGTTTCTTTTACATAGCTCATTTGATGTTTGTGTTTTATATATATTGTCCAGCTGTCATGGGTGTACACTAACATCTGTCATCTTGTCTTTGTCTTTATGTATGATGCCGCATTGTGTTAAGAAAACCACAGTTGTGCCTGTGCCAACGAAATCTGCTATTTCTTGCCTGAATGACTGTTGGCCCGTTTCATTAACCTCTGAGGTGAAGAAGTTTCTGAAGAAACTGGTCCCGACCCACATTAACCACAATATCTCTGCTACCCTGAATCTGGTAGTTTGCATACCAGCGTAACAGATCTGTAGATGATGCCATCTCCCTATTCCTGAACACTGCTTTGAGACATCTGGGATGGAAAATCACCAATATCATGGTGCTGTTCATTGACTATAGCTCTGCTCCAACACCATTGTGTCCTCCAGTCTGGTGCTAACGTTCAGAAACCTTGGTCTGAGCAGCTCCATCTCTAGTTGGGTGTTTGATTTCCTGATAAATAGACCCCGGTCAGTGATGATTGTCAAAAATAACTTGTCAATGTTGTTTACCAATACCAGTGTTCCACAGTGCTTCTCCCTCAGAACGCTGCTATACAGTTTATTCACTTGTGACTGTGTAATAGAGAATGAGGGAAACTACGGAACCTGTAGTTGTGTATGTAGAGAAACAAGTACACTTCATCAAAAAAACAATATTTTTAGGACTCAATCTAAGATTATAATATTGAGATACTACTATATTTGGATACTGGAGTTTTTTTTTTTGCTTTTTCTGTCCTCCTGGCCATCGGATCTTTGTTACTTAGTATTGCCTAATCTTATTTTTATATTTTTCTTTTTTCTTTCTTCATCTTGTAAAGCACTTTGAGCTACATAATTTGTATGAAAATGTGCTATATAAATATATGTTATAAAGAGTGGGCATTATGAAACTAATTGAAAACACACTAAAAACATCAGAAATTTTCTTTATTTAATTTTAATACATGTTATTAATAGACATGGTGATCTAGTTTTATTTTTGCTTAGAATTTGAAGGATGTAGGTATGTTATCCTGTACATGTCAATGAGTAATACTTCTAGTCTTCAGTGTAGAAAATACAATTTAAGCATGTTCTGAATTGTCTGATATTTGGTTTGCACTGATTTTCATCTCTTTGTTTTTTATAATGCCTAAGGTCTGCTAATCTTGATTTTTGATGTCCCTTTAAAAGCAAACCTTTTATTCCAGACTGTGGTTAATAACTTCACTAATGACACATTGTCACATTTCAGGCTATGAGATCATGTAACATTTTTTATAGACAGCAAAAAATATATTGGCTTGCCTCAAGTTATTTGTTCCTTAATTCTTTTGTGCGTTGTAAAGGATTGATATTAAATAACTATTTAAAAATGAGAAAAACATTATTTTGCTTACATGGTTTTATAAATTCTTTTATCTCTTTTCTATAAACAGTAAATATTTATGCTATTAAGTTCTGTGTATTAATAAGGAAGTAGCACTGTAATTAGATAACTCATTCATTTCCCAAATGCAGGGTGTAAAATGGAGAAGCCTGTATTAAAATCATAGGACACGAGTCTGCATTGGCAAGTGCAGCAATGTATTGCAGTGCATGTTCACTCAAACAGCAGAGTGATTATCTTGTGGAATTTTAGTTGAACCAGTTAGCCTCTTTTTGGTTTAATCACTCATTAATCTGTTAACTCGTTTGCTAGTTTTATTTTAATAAAATTCTGTTGAGTTAAATAATTCCCATCCCTGATGATATCTGTTGTATTGATAGACATTTGAGCCATCCAGATAGCTTTGCAATGATGATGAATTAATGCTTGAATATTCTCGCAATTTAGGACATCCTACTAGTAAGAAACAAATACATCTCTGGACACCTTTAAATACTGGGTGAAACATGCTGAAACCAATCAACCATTTAATAAAGTTTTGAGTAAAGAAGCATAAAAAAGACTAGCCTGTCCAGATGGCCATCGCAAAATACAGGGACAGTGCAGAGTCTCCAGTCAGCCTAATCTGTCAGATGTAGGTTTTATGCTGACTCCACCCTGATTCTTCTGTACTAACCTATAACAAATGTACGGAAAAATATTTTCAAAAGAAATTGGGGACAATTTTAATAGTAATTTACTTTTATAGAAAACATTTATGAGAAATTTTCCCATAATTCTTTGGAATATTTATTTAAACACGGTAATATCCTTTAAATTATTTGATGTACAGTATGATTCACATAAAACAGTTTATATTATTTATAAAATTATTATATACTTTATTGTGGTAATAGTTACTCCAATGTGTTTTAGGGCTGATACTGATCACCGATGATATTTTACTGGAACAGTTGATTCTAAAATAATTTTTTATCTTTTAAAAAAATGTGCATTAAACTCTGTCATGGTGAGGGTGTGGCACTCAGTCTTCAAAGAAAGGCAAATGGAGTCTCAGGAATGGCAGCAGAATCAGGCTTTATTGTGTGATGCACACACAGACTCAAATCAAGTGAAATGAGAGCCCAAAGATGGGCAAATCTTACTTTTATTACAGTTCTTATCTCCCAACACATTTATCTTCCTCATCTGATTCCCAACATTTGATTCCCCACAATCCTGCCCCCAATTGGTTCCACCAATATTTCCCAGCTGAATAGGTGTAGCATCCTTCCTATACATTATGCTCGCGTGACATGCCCTGTTCCTGCCTAGTACTAGTCCTGTGTTTGCCACCAATATTTCCAAGTTTACATTGCCCATATGGAAGAAGAATAAGTCTTTTCGAGTTTAACCCTTACAGTGCTAATAAATAATAATAAAATATAATACTTGTCCTTTTATGTGCTCATGATTCTTTTTGAATACATACTAATTATAAGTGCTATAAATATATCCCTATATAGCTCCTGCATAACCAGAAGTAGAGTAGACTTATGTTCTATATTTAAGTGTAAATTTTGTTATTTTATAATTAAATCACAGGTGTTGCTTGTTCATTTTTTTATTAACAAATTAAATTCTGTAGGCTTATTGTTAAGTGACCATAAATATGCAAAAATAAGTAAACATTCCTTAAAATACATTGTTTACATAGTTTTTAACTACTAAAATATGTAGAGAATATAATTATTCATAGTACATATTGCATTAAAGAAAATAAAATACTTCTCATAATCACAAGCTGTTATAATGTTTTATTTCTTCTGTATTTATCTGAATAAAAAAACAATTAAAAAAAGTTTTTCCCATTTGTCTAACAAAAAATATATACACCAATCAGCCACAAGATTAAAAACACAGGGCAGGTGAAGTGAAGAACATTGATTATCTTGTTACAATGGCACCTGTCAAGGGTTAGGACATATTAGGCAGCCAGTGGACTGTTCTTGAAGATGATGTTTTGGAAGCAGGAAAAATGTGCAAGCATAAGGATCTGAGTGAGTTTGACAAGGGCTGAATCATTGTGTCAGAGCTTCTCCCTAAATGGCAGGTTTTGTGGAGTTTTCCCAATATACAGTGGTTAGTACCTACTGTACTAAAAGTGGTCCAAGGAAGGACAACCAGTGAAAGATGACAGGATCAATGGTACCCAAAGCTTATTGATGCATGTGTGGAGTGAAGGCTGGCCTGTCTCATCCGATCCCACAGAAGAGCTACAGTAGCACAAATTGCTGAAAAAGCAATATGCATCACAGTTTGCTGCATATGGGGCTGCATAGCTGCAGACCACTCAGAGTGCCCATGCTGACCCCTGTCCCTTGGTGAAAGTGCCAACTATCGGCACAGAAGTGTCAGAACTGGACCATGGAGCAATAGAACAAAATGTTCTGGTTTGGTGAATCGATTTTCTTTTAGATTATATGTATGGCCGGGTGCATGTGCGTCATTTGCCAGGGGAAGACATGCCTGCAGGATGCACAATGAGAGAAGGCAAGCCTTCAGAGGCAATGTGATGCTCTAGACTATGCTCTGCTGAGAAACCTTGGGTACTGGTATTCATGAGGATGTTACTCTAACATTTACCACCTACCCAAAGATTGTTGCAGATGATGTACTTCTCTTCGTGACAGCACTTCGAGCAGAATAATACAGACTGCCAAATAGAAAAAATTCTTCAGGAATGGTTTGAGGAACTTGATAAAGAGTTCAGTGTGTTGATATGACCTTGAAATTTCCAGGATCTTAATCTGATAGAGCATCTGTGAAATGTGCTGGAAAAACAAATCCAATCCATGAAGACCCCACCTTGCAACTTACAGGACGTAAAGGATCTAAAGTTGAGAAGTTTTTGCTGTATACCTCAGGACACCTTCAGAGGTCTCATGGAGCCCATGCCTTGATGGGTCAAAGCTGTTTTGCCAATATGCTGGGGACCTACACAACATTAGGCAGGTGGTTTTAATGTTGTGGCTGAACACTGTGTATTCTCACACATTGATTCAATTAATTAATATTGAAGTTAAACACTGCTTAAATGTAATGCACTTATGGGTTTTAATCATTTTTAATCATTATTTGCACAACATCTTTTTTGCTGTTAAAATAAACATTTACTCTTTTAATCTCCTCCAGCCTACAAGTTATGCTGACAAGAATAACTCGATTGCAGCATCTGTGGAAGCAAATCATAAAAAAATCAGGGTTGCACTATAAGTCCCTTTCTTGCAGCCCAAAACACGAGGCTGAGTCTCAGTACTTTAAGAAAACCAACTTTATTCATCTTGAAACAGGAACAGCACACTTATTTATTGTAGCGTGATCTGCCACTCTGCTATACACAGACACAGCAGCCAGGCTGCATCACCCATCGATATCTTTTCTGTTTGCTTTGGCGGAGAGACGCAGCATAGCTGAAAGACGCAGAATATCTTTGAGCCAGCTGTTGCCCCGGCAACAGATAAACAGTCTTCCATAGATGCAGAGATCGGACTTCAGGATGCTCTTCGCCATGTCGTCCACTTAGGGGAGGTCCCAAGAGAGTTTACAAACCTCACATTTTCTTGAATGAGTGCCGCATTAATAGAAATGTTTCTTGAACGATCATCTCTGAACCACATAAAAACTGCTTTTTCAACGTCTTCAAATGCAGCAGTTCACATATGTTTACGAGGAAAGTTCGAAGAAAGAAAAAAAATGACAATGTTTCTGTTTGGGGATCATTGTGCACAACTGAGCTGCGGCCACAGAACTAACTGCTCTGTGGATGATTCATTCAGGCATTTCACGGTCTTTTGGGCACTTCGTTATTAATGAAAGTATCTGCTGAATGTACTTCGTAGTAACGACATTTCTATAGACTTGCGACATATGGGGAAACTGTCGGGACAATAAAAATACTTCGTTGTAATGAAAATTTTGTTGTAAAGATATTCGTTATAATGGAATTCTACCTGTGTATGTATGTATGTATGTGTATATATATATATATATATGTGAAACCCGGGGCGGGCGGGGGGGGGGGTATTGGTTGTAAAGTTTTATTTATTATGAACATGTTCTTCTTAAGTTTGCATATGCTGGGTTTATGTATATCTATACTAATAAAAGGCAAAGCCCTCACTGACTGACTGACTGACTGACTCACTCACTCACTCACTCACTCACTCACTCACTCACTCACTAATTCTCCAACTTCCTGTGTAGGTAGAAGGCTGAAATTTGGCAGGCTCGTTCCTTACAGCTTACTTACAAAAGTTG
Organism: Polypterus bichir lapradei; assembly: GCA_026402145.1. Lineage (NCBI taxonomy): Eukaryota > Metazoa > Chordata > Cladistia > Polypteriformes > Polypteridae > Polypterus > Polypterus bichir. The sequence goes on from JANRMT010062792.1 coordinate 98,176,379, forward strand.
GGCAGGTTTCATTTCGAAATTCTACGCGTAATGGTCATAACTGGAACCTATTTTCGTCCATATACTGTAATAGACTGCAGCTCGATGGCCGTGGGAGCTGGAGTTGCGTGTCGCATCATCACGCCTCCCACGTAATTGAGTGCCTGCCCAAATAAGGTAAATATTTGTGGGTCAAGGACTGTGCTTATCCTATTCATAAGTAAAAATATCTGAATCACAAACTGATATTAATTATATTTTGTCCATGAATACTTATTAAATAATTCCAAATAGTCTGTCCGCTTCCTTTCATAGCTTTTCCGATGGTTGTGCTGCTTCCAGGCATGTATTTTCGTATTAAAGCATTTAACCAATCACATTTCAGCCATCATTTGTTGCCAGGCAGAGAGGCCTTCACAATCCGTTGTGCAGGCACTCTAACACAAAATAAATGTCGATTAACCTGTTGCTTCAACCAATCAGATTTTGAGTTGTTGTCAGTAGAGCCCTCTAGCAGGCATACAGCAATGTCACCATATTCAGACCCATTAATTGGATAGAAGCCGATATGAGGAACTCTACGAGACCACTAAATGCATTGCAAGTGCTACGAGCATCCTCACGTGCACTACAGCCAACTCCATGGCAGGATTCTGGACAATATTATTTTCCAGACACAGACCAGATTTCAAGACCACAAAAACCTGATGTTTGTCACACTCCTCGAGCCCCAGAAGTTTCGGGAATACAATAAAAATTTTACGCATGCAGCCTTCTCCAGTTTAACACAAGAGCCACGGAGCGGTTTTTGATCTGTCTCGGCTAAAAACAGAACTGACTATAATGTATGCCATAGATGATTTTGCAGGAAAATCTCCCACTGATCTCCTTGACTTCTCATTCAGATTTTTCTGATGAAGGAGCATGGGGCAGCTGTTCACATTGGTATATTTGGCGATGACCATTCCCGTGTACACTGCTTCTGTCGAACGGACATTTTCAGCCCTAAAGCGAATTAAAAATAAAGTCAGAAATACAACAGGGCAGGTTCGACTTTCAGCATTAGCTTTGATGGCGATAGAAAGTGACTTTTTGATGGAACTGAAGGGCACGGATAATCCGTATGACTGTTTTTGAGGAAAGAGAGGAGGATGGATTTTGTTTACAAATAATCCGAATTTTTGGTGAGTAAAATGTTGCGATTTTCCTAAATAATATTGCAAGTTTATGAGTTATTATTGATGTCTTTTATGTGTGTCGTGGCTGTGGCTGCAGTAGAAAGGAATTTGCTCATCCCTGGTTTGTCTATTCAATAAAGGCATTTATTGTGGCTACAGGAGTTATCTAATATATATATACTAGCAGAATACCCGTGCTTCGCAGCGGAGAAGTAGTGTATAAAAGAAGTTATGAAAAAGAAAAGGAAAAATTTTAAAAATAACGTAACATGATTGTTAATGTAATTGTTTTGTCATTGATATGAGTGTTGTTGTCATATTTATATATATCTATATATCTATATATCTATATATATATATATATACTAGCAGAATACCCGCGCTTCGCAGCGGAGAAGTAGTGTGTTAAAGAAGTTATGAAAAAGAAAAGGAAATATTTTAAAAATAACGTAACATGATTGTTAATGTAATTGTTTTGTCATTGATATGAGTGTTGTTGTCATATCTCTCTCTCTCTCTCACTCTCTCTCTATATATATATATACTAGCAAAATACCCGCGCTTCGCAGCGGCGAAATACTGCATTAAAATTTTTATTAAGAAGAAAATTTAACCTTTTTAAACTGAGGGAAAATATGCCAATAATTATTTGTTAA
>JANRMT010062792.1:98183191-98238891 GCA_026402145.1 Polypterus bichir lapradei
TATATATATATATATTCGCAGCGGAGACGTAGTGTGTTAAAGAAGCTATGAAAAAGAAAAGGGAACATTTTAAAAATAACGTAACATGATTGTCAATATACAGTAATTGTTTTGTGAGTGTTATTGAGTGTTGCTGTCATCAAGGATTCGATTATCATTATTTGTTTCAATCAGGGTCGTATTTGTACGATGTGTTGTGTTCAAGTTACATTCCGTGTTTGTCAATCGTTGTAAAGATAAGAGGTTTCATTTATCGATTCGTTTCTTACTGCATCAATAAACAGCTCGTCTTCCTCTCTATCTGAGATGTGACACACTGCATGCACGGGTTTTTTTTTTACACTGTCTTCCTTTAGCGGGACATTCATTTTTTGCACCGTGTGCTTTGTTTCTGCAGTAGCTGCACTTATGAATACGCTTATATGTATCAGACGCTTCATATTTTTTTGCTGCCTTCTCAATTGTGTAATTCGGTTTTTGTTCAGCGCTCTTTGGAACTGTTGCTTTTTGTCTGTGCACTGCGTCATTTCACGTGAGCCGCTCGGTGTACATGCATCGAAGTTTCCCAGCTGTGCTGGTGCCATGTCGTGCTATGTCCATGGCTGTATCTAATGTTACCGAAGTCCCGGCACTTAAAACTTTCTCTCGCAGTTTCGCTGAGTTTGTGCCAAACACCACCCTGACTATCTCATCTTCCTCTGCATAAGCACAGTCCTTCACCCGTGAATATTTAGCGGCAGTGTTTCTATTGGATTGCCACTGACGGACGGCCTTATATGGGCAGGCACTAAATTACAAACGCCAGTCGCAGCCTGTCTATGAACTTAATTTAAAGTTTAGGTTTACATCGTGCTTTGTTTCCGAAGTAGCAGAACTCATGAATATGGTTGTATATGTCACTCGCTTGCTTCTTATTGTTTCGCTGCCTTCTCAATTATATAATGCATGTTTTCTTGAGCGCTTTTTGGGGCTCTTCCTGGTTTTATACGTACTGCGTGATTACGTGGGAGGCGTGATGATGTTACACGAAACTCCGCCCCCACGGCTTTCAAGCTCATCTCCATTACAGTAAATGGAGAAAAACAGCTTCCAGTTATGACCATTACGCGTAGAATTTCGAAATGAAACCTGCCCAACTTTTGTAAGGAAGCTGTAAGGAATGAGCCTGCCAAATTTCAGCCTTCCACCTACACAGGAAGTTGGAGAATTAGTGATGAGTCAGTCAGTCAGTCAGTCAGTCAGTCAGTCAGTCAGTGAGGGCTTTGCCTTTTATTAGTATAGATATACCCCGACCTACATACTGTCAAATAAACGAACCACACGCCGTGGCGCAACACAAGAGGCTTCGCCTCTAGCGCTGACGTCCGAGGTTCGATTCCCGAGAGGGGGTGCAGTGAGTGTGTACGCCTGATGAGCACAGAATTAGGGCGAAACACGTGCCGTGTACTTTTTGCATTATTTGACAGTAAAACTATATATATACACAAATATTATATATACACACATACATACATATAATCAGCGCTTCCCGTTTCATTTTACACTCGCACCCCCTGTGACGGACAATCCCGATTTCGTACCCCCTTGGTTTGAGAAGAAGTATGAAAAAATATGAGGTTAACGCAGAAAAACAGATCACCAATTGAAGCTTTATGAATAATGGATTCTTTATTCGCCATCAATAATTGTTTTGGTAATGCATTACTCAGTGTAATCCTCCTTCCATTTTCTAATTTTTTCGTGACTAGCCATGATTAAATGAACGTTAAAAAAGTAAGAGCGAAGCGACGGTGACTTATTCAGGTAGGCAGGCGACAGCACAATAGCACGCGGGCTCGATGTAGTGCGCGTCAAGTCGAACTAAAATGTGCGATCAGATTCGAAAAAATATATCTTTTCAAGTTCTATTTGGATATAAGTAGGTTCTATTTAGTCGACAGAAATATGTTTGGTAGGAATCTAAGTTGAATTTAGTCTTTAAATTTCTATGGTGAAGAAAAATTTATGCAATGATGAAATTTAACTTACATTCCTACCAAACATATTTCTGTCGACTAAATAAAATGACTTATATTTAAAATTTAAATAGAACTTCAACAGATACTTGAACTGTATTATGAAGACAGTTCATAATACCCACGCAGCACTAAGTGCACGTAAAAGCGGAAGTTATCCATTTTAACAAGCATCGTATTGCACTGATACGAAATAGCCTGCCCATTTAATTATTTAGGAATGGGTAAATTAAGATTTTGTACAAATAATGTTTTTCATTTTTTTTCCTCGATGGATTCTGGCACCCCCAGCAACAGCTGTAAAAGTGTATATATATATGTGTGTGTGTGTGTGTGTGTATATATATATATATATATCTCTCTCTATATATATATATATATATATATATATATATATATATGTGAATTTCCCCTTGGGATTAATAAAGTATCTATCTATCTATCTATCTATCTATCTATCTATATATATATATATAATGTATATGTATATACAGGTATATATGTATATGTATATGTTTATATGTGTGTGTGTATGTATATATATATGTGTGTGTATGTACAGTATATATACAGTAATCCCTCGCTATATCGCGCTTCGACTTTCGCGGATTTTAAATGTAAGCATATCTAAATATATATCACGGATTTTTTGCTGGTTCGCGGATTTCTGCGGACAATGGGTCTTTTAATTTATGGTACATGCTTCTTCAGTTTGTTTGCCCAGTTGATTTCATACAAGGAACGCTATTGGCGGATGGCTTAGAAGCTACCCAATCAGAGCATGTATTACATATTAACTAAAACTCCTCAATGATATAAGATATGCATCCCGCGCGGAGCTTGATTGTTTGCTTGTCTCTGCCTCTATCTCACCCTCTCTGACATTCTCTGTGCTTGACGGAGGGGGTGTGAGCAGAGGGGCTGTTTGCACAGAGGCTGTTTGCACAGAGGATACGGATGCTCCTCTACAAAATGCTGCTTTATCGCGGTGCTTCGGCATACTTAAAAGCACAAAAGCACAAGTATTGATTTTTTGATTGTTTGCTTTAATCTCGCGCTCTCTCTCTCTCTCTCTCTGATGTTCTCTGCTCCTGACGGAGGGGGTGTGAGCTGAGGGGCTGTTTGCACAGAGGCTGTTTGCTTAGAAGATACTGACACTCCTCTAAAAAATGCCACTTTATTGCGGTGCTTCGGCATACTTAAAAGCACACGTATTGATTTTTTGATTGTTTGTTTTTCTTTGCTCTCTCTCTCCAAAATTCTCTGCTCCTGATGCGGGCACTTCTTTGAAGAGAAGATATATTTGCATTCTTTTAATTGTGAGAAAGAACTGTCATCTCTGTCTTATCATGGAGCACAGTTTAAACTTTTGACTAAATGGTGTTATTTCATGTCTAGAGGGCTCTAATAATGTTAACAGTGTGGGAGAGTTTATAAGGGCTTAAAATATATAAAAATAACCATACAAACATATGGTTTCTACTTCGCGGATTTTCATCTATTGCGGGGGGTTCTGGAATGCAACCCCCGCGATCGAGGAGGGATTACTGTATATATGTATGTGTGTGCATGTATGTGTGTATATATATGTATGTGTATAGATATGTGTACATATCTATACTAATAAAAGGCAAAGCCCTGACTCACTCACTGACTCATCACTAATTCTCCAAGTTCCCGTGTGGGTAGAAGGCTGAAATTTGGCAGGCTCATTCCTTACAGCTTACTTACAAAAGTTGGGCAGGTTTCATTTCGAAATTCTACGCGTAATGGTCATAACTGGAAGCTATTTTTCTCCATATACTGTAATGGATTTGAGCTGGATGGCCGTGGGGGGCGGAGTTTCGTGTGACATCATCACATCTCCCACGTAATCACGTGAACTGACTAGCAACGCAGTATGTAGAAAACCAGGAAGAGCTCAAAAAAGCGCTGAAGGCAGCGAAACAATAAGAAGCGAGCGACTGACATGTACAACCATATTCATGAGTTCTGCTACTTCGTAAACAAAGCACGGCGTAAACCTAAAGTTTAAATTAAGTTCATAGACAGGCTGCGACTGGCGTTTGTAATTTAGTGCCTGCCCATATAAGGCCGTCCGTCAGTGGCAATCCAATAGAAACACTGCCGCTAAATATTCACGGGTGAAGGACTGTGCTTATGCAGAGGAAGATGAGATGGTCAGGGTGGTGTTTGGCACAAACTCAGCGAAACTGCGAGAGAAACTTTTAAGTGCCGGGTCTTAGCGAACATTAAATACAGCCATGGACATCGCACGAGATGGCACCAGCACAGCTGGGAACCTTCGATGCATGAACACCAAGCGGCTCACGTGAGCTGACGCAGTGCACAGACACAAAGCAACAGTTCCAAAGAGCGCTGAACAAAAACCGAATTACACAATTGAAAAGGCAGCAAAAAAATATGAAGCGTCTGATACATACAAGCATATTCATAAGTGCAGCTACTGCGGAAACAAAGCACACGGTGGAAAAAGTCAATGTCCCGCTAAAGGAAGACAGTGTAAAAAAAAAAACCCGTGCATGCAGTGTGTCACATCTCAGATAAAGAGGAAGACGAGCTGTTTATTGATGCAGTAAGAAACGATTCAATGAATCAAAGGTGGGAAGCCCAGTATTTTCCCCTGGACGCTAAATGGCAGCCTCCCTGGGTTGCTGCGGTGCCTTGGACTCCCCCAGGGCTTCATGAGGGTTGGAGTTTTATACAGCTCTGTGGGGTTCCACAGGCACCGCCAGGGGGTGCTGCAACAGGAGCGGCTGGCCCCTTTTGGGCACTGGGTTCGCCTTACCTGGAAGTGCAGCCGGATGTCGGCAATCAACCACCTGGAGCAATAATAAAAGTTAGCCAGCGACCACCACTCAGCGGCCAGAGTCGGGAGGAGGAGGACGAAGCTAGATGGGAGGAGTGGTGGTGCCAGGAAAAGAGTTTTGTGGTATAGTTTCAGTACTTGGGACTGTGTTGTGGCTAGAGGGTTCACAGGGAATACATGCCCTCCAGCTGATGAAAAATAAAAATCCTTTGTGTTTTTACACGTGCCTCTGTGTCAGTCTGTGCCAGGTCGGGTGCTATATAGCACCTTTATATATATATATATATATATATATATATATATATATAGGTTTTTTTCCCAGTGTACTAGCTAGACATTCCTAATTCTTGAGGTGCAATTATAAACATGGATTAAATTTTAACTATGCAATACCTGTTTCTCACTAAACCTTATACTGTATGACAGCCGCAAATAATAAACACAGTACAATACTTAAAAAATACACATCTGTCAGATATTCATAAGATATTTATCAAGAAGATACAAGATTAACATGGTTAACATGTTTACAAGTAAAACAGACAAATTTTGCTGCTAAGCTAACAAGCCTATTGTTTACTAAGCAGTAATTTAAAACTCATGTTTATCTCTTCTTTTTCTAATTGGAAATGTGAACTGCTGTACTAAACACAAGCTCTCTCGCCATCCAAATTCAGAGAAGCAGTGTTGGTCTTAATCAAATGACGAAATAAAAAGGTCGGAATTAATTAAAGTAGCTTTTCCGGCAGTTTGTCTAATTGTAAAGGATGACTCTTCCGATTCCTTTTCCTCATTTTGTTACCCCACTTTCTTTAATGTAAAGACTAATAATCCAATCTTCTCTCTCTATGGTAAAGTCTTCCTTAATGCTTTCAGTTTACAGGAAGTTTGCATCAAAGGAAGACATGTGAAAGCTCACTACCATAACATCTTGCATAAAGGAGATCTTCAACTAAATTATTATAACATTTAATTTACCAATTTCCAATTGAGCCTATTGTAGTGAAAAACAGTTAGATTCAGGTCTGATTGGAGCATCACTAGATTGTGCCTTAAATTTAGTGGAGTATATTTACCTGTCTGTTTATGGCTGCATTGTCAAACTTGCTTAATGCAAAGCCTATTAAGAGACAGCATCAGGCATAAGACAAAAACAATTCCAGATGGAGTGCTAGTCTGTTGCAGGGTCTGTATGCCACTCAAATGAGACAAGTTTAGAATCAACAATTAACCTACCCTGCACCTTTTTGCAATGTGGGAGGAAACCCACTCAGACAGAGACTGGGCACTGTATCCATTTTACTTTTGTGTCTTCAAAATCAAGAGGTATCACAAAAGTGTATTTTTTTAAAGTTTGCACCATTTTCTGAGCTAATATTAACACATTACTGAAATTACTATATAAGATTATATTTATTGTACCTTTTTCTGAATTTGCTGGATTTCTTATACATTATTGTTCATCCATGATTAGCATTGCAATTTTTTTTTCTATTTTCTAATTATATAATTTACTACTGTAGTTTCTTCAAAACTCAGTCTTAAGTAAACAATCTTTAAGAACGGTACCTTAGATTCATACTTTCAAAAAACACTTTTGATATTTCACAGGAATTAAAAGGGATGTGTGTTGTTGTGCTTCTGTCATTTTGCCATTGTTTTAATTTTTCATGTATTACACTGGGGAAAAGGATAACTCATGAAAATTTCAGACTGCCATCAATGAATCTCTGAGTAAATCTGTGAATGATGCCCTCTGTTTATGATAATCCCTGCTGAGAGGATTCAGATTTCACAGAGCAGAGCAAGTGCAGACGCTTTTCAGCTTCCATGATGATGAGACATACACCAACAGATTGTTCTGTATTTAACATTCCGTTAGTTTTGGTATTCAGCTACTGCAAATATCACAATGTTTGGTTTTAAATTCTTGGTGCCTGACCCATTGGGGTGTGTGTGTGGGGGGATTGGGAGCATGCTGTGATTACTGACCCATGAAGAAGTGGAAAGCAGCCCTGACCTGAAACCCTAATAAGAAAAAAATAAATTGCACATAGGAAAAGCTAAGTGTTTAATTACTTAAATGTACACAGATATACATAAAATTAAAGCTTAAATAATAACTTTCATTTTATTTGATTGGGAAGTTCAGAAAATTAATTTCAGTTTGTGTTTATTTATTTAATTATAATTAGCTTGTGAGTGACGTGTTGGAGTCCCATGGTCTAGAGGGAACCCGATCAGGAAACCGTCAGTCACATTGATAGTAAAAGCCCCACTACCACCGCAATTATATTATAATTTTCCGTGAACATATATTTATAATTTATAAATCCAGCATCATGCTATCTCTAACTGACCAGGGTCCTCATGCATATCATGGTGTGTAGAATTCACACTAAAACATGGCATAAGGACAAAAGTGGAAATGTGTGTACGTAGAAAAAAAATCCAGATGCATAAATCTGTGCGTTCGCCAACTTCCACGTTCTCCCACTCCATAAATCCTGGTCAGCGTGAAAATAACACACGTGCATGCGCCTGCTGCCCCACCCAAACTCCTCCCAGAATTACGCCTCTTTGAATATGTAAATCAATATAAATAGCCCTTGAGCTCAGCGTTCTGTGAAAAGGCAATGACAAAAGCACGGGGTAAAGTAGAAGAATTTCAGCGAATACCAAGTGGAGGCAAGGAAAAACATACTATTTGTTGGTTTGGTGGCATAGTGCCCGAGATAAAAAAGAAGTTGCCGTGAAAAGGTGAGTCGTAGCCCACCATCTGAATGTCATATGAAAGCTTATTAGGGTACAGAGAAGAGAAAAAAAAAATAGGGACACATTGAGAAAAAAGCTCAAAATGTCAACTTTAATCTCGAAATTTCCACTTTAATCACGTTGTTTGTTTTGTCATTAAAGTAGAACATCATAAACTTGAAATCATTTAATTTACTAGTTTCTCAAATACCATTGTAACTAAAGTAGCAAGTTAATTGCTTTGTTTTGTATGTGTTCTATGTGCTTTGTGTGTTAATCACTACATGCTTCTTAAATGGGCTTTCTCTTCCTCTGATTGGACACAGAATCCATTATATTTGTGATATTACAGCTCTCTGAATAATTAAAATACTGAGATGTATACTTGATATCATTTTCATGATGATAGGAGTTAAAGCATGTTATCAAACATGGGAACACGCTGGCGCAGTGATAGTGGCGAGCTGGCGCCCTGTCCAGAGACTGCCTCATGCAAGATGCTTGCTGCGCTGTGCATGACCTTTGATTAAATAATTTATTGCAGCGGTACTGTCTCTGTCAAACGTACTAACTCCCAATTCCTATCCTTTCTAACCAATCGCCACACAATCAATTCTGTAATAGATGTTAAGCCATCTGTAAGCTTAGAACAGTGATTCTTCAAAACTTTTAAGGAACACTGAAATATCTTCGTAGTACTTGTTTAATTTTTCCATTCATCTATTCTTCCAGTGTCGCACAAGCCCCAGCAAGAATACAGCGCGAGGCAGGAACAATCCCTGAACTTGCTAGCACTGCGCTACCGTGTCCTGACATGTTTAATTATTAATAATATAGATTATTTAAATGATGTTAACATTTTATCTCTATAATATAATAAACATTTTGCTGCATTTCATCTTAAAAATGATATCGTCATCATATGTAAATACGCACTTTATGAAGTGGCGCAGGTTGTGCAATATTATAACTGTATCGCAAGTTTACAGTGAGGTAATTGTACTAATAAGTACAAACAGTTCTGCAAGGAGCATTTGATGGACTGATTGATTGCGTTTATAGTTCTTGGGATGAAACTGTTTCTGAACCGCGATGTTCCTACAGGAAATGCTATGAAGCATTTGCTGTTTGAGAGCAGTTCAATAGACAGCATGGCTGAGGCGTGTGCTTGATGTTGTATACCGATAATTCTCTTTCCGATCAGATTGCACACTCAGATACAGTGGGATAAATAGTCTGAGTGGTGCACTGAGAGGAACAATGCTGAAGCAGCTATGGTATTTGGAATAGTTTTGCCATTTCGTGGACCATTATATTGTTACAGGTTAATTAAAATCAGATGCCTTAATCTAATAAACAATATGCGGTTAATTTCAGTGTATTTATAACGCTGCGTCAGGGATGTGGATCTGAAAAAGAAAGGAAAACCACACTGGAAGAAAAGCACTGTTTTGGCGCTGGGTGCCGCCAATTTGCAAAACCGAGCGGAGAACTTGAGTACGCCAAGCATTTAGCTAGCATGAAAATGTGCATGGCTTTATGCCAAGTTTAGGTTTTATACATCGCGATTTGAGCGTGGAAGCGGGCTTACCCAACATTTTTGTGTGTAAGCACCATTTATACATGAGGCCCCAGGACTCAGAAGAGCCAACACTAATACCTGTTTACAATCGAGCTTAATTTTTTAAATGCAAAAAAGAAAAAGTACAAACTTTACAGCTAGATACAAATACACATCTGTTTGCCCTGTTTGTACCCTGTTTTTGAATGTGTGCCTCATGTCTCAAACTAGACACAGATGCAAATTATCTGACTGTTTTCTTGTTGAGTAAATGGCAGCTTTTGCTGCACTGGCCACTTTGGGATTTAAACAAGGATGTCTAACATGCCATGTAGAATGCTAAATGATATAACATATATTCTCACAGATAACATACCTAGCTTGTTGGCTTTAGCTGTTTGTCGTGACAGCTAAACACACGTACTTGTTCATCAGTAATCAGCCACTCATTTAAAGAGCCTTCTAACCTTTAAGCCCCAAGCAAGTATAGTTGCTTTGAGGTTCTGGCTCTGGTGTTTTATTTGTTTAATTTTCTCTTCCTTTTTTCTTGATTCATTCCTGTTTGATTCTTGTATTTGTGCTCAGTTTTTTGCATAAAATTAAGCCCTGGTGGTTATGCAATGGTGCAGGCTTAGCCGACAGTATTTGATCACTAAAATATTCAACCTGTCCTCTTTTAAGAGAGTGTGAAATATGTCTTTCAAATATGTCATTTGAAGCAGCTAGCCTACCAACTCTATGCCAATTTTCTGTTGTTTTCTGTTCTACCTATCTGTTAGCTATTATAGTTTTATTTTCTTTTATAGGATACCCTTGCTTATGCTTATAAACTCAAGGCTATAAGTTTCTTTTCATGAAATGGTCACCTGTATCACCTTTTGTTAGAGCTGTCGCTGAGTGTCTTTCACAGTCAGTGGTGTGGCAAATGTGTTTATGCTATTTGTTACATACATATCATTTGTATGAGAGTTTCAGTAGTATCAATTGCACTTGGCATTAATATGTATTTTGAATCTAGATTGTATCTGGCATTAAAAATGCCTCCAGTGTCCACTTCATGTCCAGACAGAGAGCCGATGTCAGATTTCATACCAAGATTCACATTATCTTCCACATATGTGGTTGTTGTATGTAAATACAACATTTGCCCTTTTTGTTAAGTGTGGTTGCTGTCTATTTGTGATCACTTTCGAATGTGGTCTGAGTTATCTGATGAAAGTATGAACAAAGGCACATTTACAGCTGGTTTTCAATGTAGGCAAGTGCTATCCATATGTGACTGGATCACAAACTACTTGTTATTGCTAGGTGTAAAGCAATAAGTATATGCTCCATTGATGTCAGTTCTTCACATCAGAGGAAGTTGAGGTTTATCAACCAGCAAGTGGAAAGACAAATCTATACTGTATAGTATATACAGTTAGGTCCATAAATATCTGGACAGAGATACAGTTTTCATAATTTTGGCTCTGTGTGCTACCACAGTGGATTTTAAGTGAGGTAATGTTATTGTAGTGTAGACTTGAAGCTTTAATTTAAGTCATTTACCAAAAACATTGTATGAGCCATTTAGAAAAGATAGCCATTTCTATACATGGTCCCTGCATTTTCAGGGGCTCAAAAGTTTTTGGACAAACTAACTTAATCATGAATGTAATGATCATTTTCAATCCTTTGCAGTCAGTGACTGCCTGAAGTCTGGAACCCATGGCCTATTCCCAGTGCCAGATTTCCACACTGCTGATGCTTTGACAGGCCTTTACTGCAGCTGTCTTCAGGTGCTGCTTGTTTGTTGGACTTTCTGCCTTCAGTGTAGTGTTCAGCAAGTCAAATGCATATCCGGTTGGGTTGAGGTAATTTCATTGACTTGGTCATTGAAGAATATTCCACTTCTTTGCCTTGCAAAGCACTTAGTTTGCTGTCACAGTATGTTTTGGATCATTGCAGATCTGTACTGGGAAGCATAGTCCTATCAATTTTGCACCATTTATCTGAATCTGAGCTGAAAGTATAGCCCTGTACACTTCATAATTCATCCTGTTAGCAGTCATAATCAATAAACACTAGTCACAGACTTCCATTTACAGCAATGTCTGATCATGCCTCCACTCAGTGTCTTCTGTTGACTGCAAACTTTGGCAATGATAAGTCTACCTCCCAGATAGTGTTCTTGGTTTGGCTAAATGTCATGAAGTGGTTTTTCTTCACCAAGGAAAGAATTCTGTGATCATCTAGCCCAGTTGTCCTCCATGGTTGTCTAGGCTTTTTGGTGTTGCTGAACTCACATTCTTTCTCTTTAAGAATGCACAAGATTGTTGATGTGACCACTCCTGGTGTTTCTGCTATCTCTCGGATGGGTTTGATTTGTTTTCTCTGCCTAATGATGAACTGTTTTTACTTGCATGGACAGATCTATTGGGCCTTATATTGAGGTTTAGCTGTGACAGTTTCTAAATGCAAATTCTACACTTGGATTTAACTCCAGAACTTCTACCTGCTTAATAGTTAAGAAATAATGAGGGACATGCTCACACCTGGCTATTGAACAGCTTGTCAGTCAATTGTCCAAATACTTTTGAGCCCCTAAAAATGGGGGGCCCATGTTAAGAAATGGCTGTAATTCCTAAATGACTCATATGATTTCTGTTAAACCCTTTGAGTTAATTAGATCCAAAATAATGAAAATTGTGTCACTGTCCAAATACTTACAGACTTAACTGTAGTTTGTGTAGCACATTTGCTGACTGGAGGATGTGAATTTGAAGGAAAGACAGAAGCAATATTATACTGATAAGGTAAGAAAACATCAGACAAGAACACAGTGTGGGCATAAAAAAGATAATAGGCCAGCAAAGAAGCATATTGGAAGATTAAGAACACAGCGAGAATGCTCTACTGGAGGTACCCATCCATCTTCCAGAGTTTTTCAGCACCTAAAGATGATGTCTCAAAGAAGCATCACAGGAGAGGGTTTACTAATTCTGTTGTATTATCAGGGTTGAATACCTACTCTGTGCCCAGTGCTGATTGAGTAAACCCCAGCCCCCTATACAAATGAATTACATTAGACAGTATTGTAAATGGGAAATGCATAAGTCACATAAATAACCAAATTTGGACTTTGCTTTCCTGAGTTGTGATTGTTTTGCTGTTTTAGAATGCTCATACTCAGACATCCCATAGTGTATCTATCAACTAGAATAGATAAGTGTGTGAGTGTATTAAAGCACAAAATGAAAACAACATACAATTAAACATAGTGTTCTTTTAATTCAATGGAAAAAAATTAATATAGTAGTGTTCAACATTATGAAAGGACAAAGGGGTCATTTTTGCCCTAGACGCTTCCTCTATATAAAAATTTCAGGGCTCTTACAAAACAATACCCAGTAGAGATAATAATACAGTTATGAGACACTGAAAAAATAGCTGGTTAGCTTCCAAGGGAGACATTGCCTGGCAGGTAGTTTAAACTTAAGGTATTAATAATTGCTTTGCAAGATACATGAATGTATGGTTACAGTAGGCATGTACAACCTTTGTAAGATAAGCTACATTTGAGTTTACTTTAGTAGGGTTGTCTTCTTTATTGCCAGTGGACTATAACAGGAGCCATTCAATGCTAAGACTAAATAAGAGTCACTTTCTTAAAGCACAAGCAAATGTATAAAAAGTGAAACAGCACAATGTTTAGAAGGAAAATTGGGTGTCACACAGAGCCAGCTATCTACTTGAAACCCTTGAATTTGACTTTTCTGTAATAACTGCTGTTGAATGATTTCAATATTCACTTTTAATACATACTTTTAATTTCCTAATATATTTAATTTCACAGTCAAAGTCCAATATGGGATTTGTGCAGGAATTTAATACAACCTTTATCAATACAGTACGTTTAGAGTTAATGCATCCACTGTAAACCTAACTTAACCAGAGGTCCCTGTTCTAACTTAGTTTCCTTGGCAACCATTTTAACCCTGTTATCTGTATATGTGCAGGCTGCTCAAGCCATAGAAGCACCCATTCACAAGAGAATTAACAATTTTTAGACAAGAACCGTAAATTTCGTAATGTTTGGATATATTCATTCAAGTCTTCCTAATATGTTAATAGTATTTTATGATTGTCATTGTCTCCCACTCTCATCCCTTGCCATAACTGATCTTTTACACATAATACAACAATGAAATGTCTAGGAATATTAAAAACAACTGTGTAATGTTTTTGTGTTAACTGTTGCTAAATATAAGCTAGGTATGTGACAAGAATTATGTGGATTAGGGCACTTTCAAGGAATAACTCTAGGTCCTTAATTTGTATATTTGTGCACAAACTAGGCAGGCATATACAGACTTATTTATTTAGAAAAGCCTGGATTGTGGGAAGAGTTTCTGCTTTGTACAGCAACCTGTCCATCCATTTCCAAACCCACTTATTCTATTCAGGGTTGTAGAAGGCAGCAATTGGCCATGGCAGTACTTGATACAAGGTTGCAACCAACCCTACTAAAAGAGCCAGTCAGCATGCACTTATGCACACATCCACACTCACTCGTGCTTTGTCAGTCCAAAGATGCCAGTTAACCGAATAATGTGCTTTTATCATAAACTTTCTAGTTATGTACATTACTGATTGATGGTCTATAACAATACACAAGCAAGTTTACTTGTATGTATATGTGTTTGGTATAAGTTACATTTATTGGGAAAAGTAGCACAAAGACAAATGCAAGATGTCGTTTGATTACATAAGAGTCATGATTAAAGCAGCTCATATACCCTGTATTTTAAAACATTATTTTACAGGTTTGCTATTTCTGAATTATACCTTAAAAAGTTATACCTTTTCATGAATTATACCTTTAAAAGCTGTGATACTTTTCCTTAATAAAATGGTATGTCCCATCCCCCACTTTCCTACTCTGCTTCTCACTATTTGAAAGAACTGCCCAAGCGGCACCTAAGCCAACAGAAAAAAATAAAATGCAACAGAAGCAATAACATTTTCTGTTATTGTTTTTTTTTTTTTTTTTAATACTGTCATTGTGCTCTTCATTATTCTAACAAATAGCTTTAAATGATGTAAACTGCTTTTGGTGACCTAATTCTTTGAGAAAACTGGGACAGCGTTGCATTTTTCAACTTCACTTGCTGCACTGCTGTATCAGCTCTCCTGTTTGAGCCTTGGCATGACTAAAATCTGACCAGCACAGTCTTTCTTTCTTTCTTTCTTAAACCTAATGTTGTTTTGCTTAAAGCATTGTGTATGTACATTCTTCTCAGATCTTTCTGATATTTAAACACAAACACATATTTCAGATTTTAATTATCTAGCATCATGGAGCTTTGATAAGAACAATTTTCAAAGTGTAGATATGGGAATCTCTGTGTCATTAGGAAACACTTATCAGTACCTCCTCTTGAACAGACGAGAATTGAGTTGTCATGCATTTCTGACTTCATGCCTCTCAAATATTAGGTTTTTCTTTCACCATTTGTAAGATTCTTCTGGTTTATTTTGGGACCCATGTCCTAATGCCCACAAATGCCCCATGTGAGCTGTGCACTTGCACTCCTTAGTGCCAGATTTAGTTTCTTAGCCCACTGAATCCGGGTAATCCAGTTTGATCCTAGAGTGCAGATGTATTTCAGGAGCTAAAGCATGGTGTCAAGAAAGAGTTGTGTTTGTGTTGCCTGGCTGTGCTACATGCATTCAGATTAGTACAAAGTGACACTTTTGGCATTCAGCTGTGCTAATTTATTTATGTATTCATTCATTTGTGAGCGAATACATGTCAAGCTTTTGCTTCCTGCTTGCTGTATTAACTTTACAAAAGAAGTTTCAGCAAATCTTGTAATGGTATGTGTAAATTTGGTAAAGCTTTGCTTTTTTGTTCTTAATGTCTTGAAATAAGATGCCAATTATTTTACATAGCATGCTGTACCATGAGTTTACTATATTGTAAGCATCTTAGGCTTCATACATGTTGCATTCTAAATTTTATTGATTCATTATGGAAAACAGCATTAAAACAAGGAGCCAATTTTCACATTGTTGATCTGGCCTACCCTTCATGATGATCAGAGTAAACTAAAACAAAAATATATAAAGGAGGATTTACAAAGCTGAAGATGAAGACCATATTTTATCTTGTCTAAAAATAAGTTACATTTCACAATAAATCCTAGGAGGTGCAGGCCTTACCAGTCTCAGCAATTGATTTTCTTAACAAGATTTTAGCTACTTGCTATTTGCCTCTGATATGGACTATAATTTATATGTTAAAATATATCTAAAGAAGTCAGTCATTTCTCTCTGCCACACTGCTGCTTCAGACTTGACTTTGATCTAAGGAGTTAACTGAACATAACCCTAAAATGAATGTGTAAATTATAATTAGAGGATTTCACACTGGATTATAGAGTGAGGATGAAAGCTGACATTTTACAACAAGGTCCTGTTGGCCTGTTAAAGTGTCACAGACCTCAGAGGTAAAAGAGGGAATGACAAGCATATGGAAGGGGATTTTGCTTGTCCAGATTATTTAAGAAACAAGTTATATGAACTGTTCATGGCAGGATACAGACTTGGAAACACAAAATCATTAGCCCTGACATGATTTACATGCTGGAAGGTTGTTTATTTGAGCTTGTGGCAATCCTTTACTCAGATGATTTCATTTTACAAAAAAAAAAAAAAAGTAAACCAATATTTGTATTGCAGGTATAACACTAGTGTAATGTAAAGGCTTTGCCTTAACATAATAAAAATGATACATAATTGTATATAATTAATTGCAGTGTGACCTTCCAGTTGATTTCACTTTTTAGTGGTTTTAGTGTCAAGGACCGCAGCTTCATTTCTGTTCCTGTACAGGTTAAAGTCCAATTCAGACAAGTGCATCTACTCGAAAAGTAAACTAAAGCTGGTTATTACTGAACAAATTTTGTTTTTAATGTTGAATGCCAGCCTACCACTATCTGCCTTCTCCTCAGTGACTTTCAGAAAAAAGTTTTTCATTTGTTTTTATCGCATGACAAATTTATTTATACTTATGAATCACATTATTTAATTATATTTATGAATCTTATTATTTATTTATTTTTACAGTTTGTATACTGGTCATATAGTTCAGTTAAACCATTTTATTTTACTTTTGATTTAAAAATAAGTCACATAACAATAAGGAAAGATAAAAACAAATCTGTGACAGTGGTAGACAGGTGGCCAACCCTGTTTAGGAATAATTTAGCGTTCTGGAGCTGAATTTAGCTTGGAGCAAGCTAGTCAGTCAGGCTTAGTGTACATTAACATCCTTTAACTCGAGGGCATCAGATATTCTGTGGTAAATGTTACAGGAAAAGACATTTCTTCTCTTTTAAAATAATCTAATGGAACTGACATTGTGACATAATGGCTAAGAGGAACTTGAAACACCAAGGCTAAAGGGTTTAGAATTAATAGTGATTCACTGTATTACCCCTGAGCAAGCCATTTAATGATGATTTTTTTGTTTAAAATTCACAGTATGTATATGTGTGGTTATCCAACCTGGGTTCTGAGATGATGTATGTATGAACTATGTCAAATATTAAAAAAAGTGAACACATGAGAAAGGCAGGCATTTTTATTACATTAAATAGTACTGAAGGAGTGAATGTAAAGTTGACTTCAGACATGGCCTAGGAGGAAGAGTATGATGAGAGACTGACATAATCTGTACTGCCATCTCAGCTCTGAAATCCAGCCACATTGTATTCAGGGCAGTTAAAGCTTTGGTCTGCCTCAGTGCTGCACTACAGGTATTGTGACCTGACTGTAATACTATCATTTGAGTATACATTTCACTAATTCACTTTGATTATTTCTCATCCAGTTTCTGCCTTGACAAATTCATAAAGAATACTCTCTTCCTGCGTTGCACATACTTTCACATTTTCTTTTGTTAAATTTTATCAGAACATACCACTAGACAATAACACTAATACAGTATTTCTATTTTACAATCAGTTTATATTAATCAGGTTCTCTTGGAGTCTGACCTAACTAACCCAGTTATAATGTACAGTGTATATAGTGTAGGAACCCCACTTAGATGTGTATTACAAACATACAAATGCATGCACAGGTTGAAGTTTCAGTTACCCTGAAGTCATGACTTTTAACTGTGGAATTAAACATACAGATCACTTGAAAAGCACCATCCAATTTTACCATACTAGTCGTAAAGTTAAATTAAAGGTTGTTTTTAAGCTGTAATGAGCCATTCAAATAAATGTCTTGCCACTACTTGTATTAGCCTCTTTTCTCTTTAATGCCAGAAGACACAATGGAGACATCTTATAGAATTTCTTCCATGTACTGTACCTTTCACCTTGACTATCACATCTGTGCCCACACCTAGGGAGAAGAAATTCTCTACTACAGTATCTCCAAAACTAGTCTACTGATGATATCTAAATTTACAGGTTCTACATCAGCCTTTTGCACTCCCGAAAAAACTTGCTACAAACAAATATTGCACTCGCCACATGCAGACTACTCTTAATACCACTACGTCTTTTATGTAGCCAGTTCCAACAACCTATTTATTGTGTTGAATTTCTTGCAACGGCTTTACTGCATTCTCCACATGGCTCTGCACCCGACATTTCCACTTCTCTTACACCAACAACTCTAACTATAACATTGGTCTTTCTTGCATTTACCTTGATCAGTTTTGCTTCAGAACTAGATTTCAAATTTAGTATTGTCTTCCTTGAAATCATTGGAGTACAAGAGCTCCCATGGAAACCATTCACACACTTCTCTAATTACTGCCTCCATCACTACCATGAAAAGTAATGAACTCAGAATTGATCCGTGGTACAGCTTCACCTCAAAACATTAACTATCCCCATCTGCTGTCCTAGACACCATTCATACTTTCTCAACATCACTTTAAACCAGGGGTGGGCAATTCATTTTCCCAGGGGGCCATATGAGAAACTGGGACTGTTTTGGTGGGCCAGACCAATTGGCTGAACTCAATTCTGCTCCACATTAATTTAATCTCTTTATAAAAAGAAGTAAATTGTATGGTTTTGATTAGCTGCTACTGGTAAGAGTAGATGTTACAATTAGGCTATTTGAGGTTGATATGCGAAGGACAGCTGACAGATCAGTGAGAGAGTATCTGTATCTGGATTTGTTAAATTTGTGAGAATGTTAACATATGTAGGTAGATCCAAAGAGAATCAACATTTTCTGAGCATGCCCCCTCATATATGGAAAGTTCTCATCTTTGAGAGAAGAATAAAAATCCAGCAATTATACTGACATAAAGGGCTCTGCCAGTAGTGTTTCAGACTGCTGGTCAATGAGTTTGAGCTTAATATCATTGTGTGGATTATCCACAATGCAAGTGAAGGGAGAAGAAATCACGTGCATTTTACTTTCAACTGTTTTGAAGTGTTTGAATCACCGTGAAAACTCACCATGCAGTGCTCATAACATGGATGAGTACCTGCAGAGGTGATCTGCTGATAGTGTGCCTTGTGGGTGAGAATGTTGCCCTCCAAATGGCTTGAAGGAACCTGCAAGTTTCTCATCAGGCTATACATTTTATATACAAAATGTTGCTTGCCTTGCAGTGTGGCATTTAGTTTATTCATTAATGCAGTCATATCAATAGCAAATGCAAGATCTAGCAACCAGTTGGCATCTAAGAGCTCTGAGATGTCCTTGCCTTTCTTGTCACAAAACTCTCGAATTTCTGCTCTCAGGTCCTATACTCTTTTAAGCACTTTGCCCAGGCTGAGCCATCTGACAGCTGTGTGTTAGCATATGCCACCATGTTCAGTTTCATGCTCCTCCAACAGTGCAACAAAAGGTCTCTGAGTCAATGCTTTTGCCCTGATGAAGTTATTATTTTAGGTACAACATCAATAGCATGGTTAATTTGAACTCACAAATGTACGTAAATTTATTAGGTACATAAAAAATAAGAGTTGCCTTCAAAATAAAACAACAGAAAACAATGCAGTTATGCGATTATTATGTTTGATTTCTAATTTCCCATTGACCTAATGTGGGTCAGTCATGAACAGCCAAAGTGTCAGATATGACCTGAGGGCCGTACAATGCCCAGGTCTGGTTTAGACACTAACCATTCATGTCCACCTCCCCACCTCTCATGGTACCCTGCCAAATGCCATTTCTACATCTACAAATGTATAATGCAGTTTCTTTTCCTTTGTCAGTTGCTTTTCCTGCATTTACCTGACAAGCATAGATTGTGTCTGTTCTTCCCTTCAAAGGCATGAAACCAAACTTCAATTCTTTAACTTTCACCTGATCCCTGATTCTCTTCTCTAAAGCTCTTTCAAAACTTTCATTACTTAACCTTGATTGCTTGACATGACCAGCACTCCAATGGATTGCCCTTTCATTTGTATTGAACAAGCATACTCAATTCTAATGTTCAGAAATCTTCCCTTCACACACAGTCATCTTGCATAGACCTGTCAACCTTTCAAGACCAGGACCTTCTGCTGCCATCAACATTTCTTACACCAGTCTAGTTAGGCCCACTGCTTTTAATATCCATATCTGTTTTTGACTTTTTGAAAATGTATAGCTTGGCCCCTTTGTTTTCTCACTATGATCATCATTATCCTGTTTATTCTCCTTATTCAGCAACTTCTCTGTGCTCTTCTTTTGTGTATGCTTAATCCCATTACTGTCAATCACAATGAGAAGTATTAGGCTGTGTGAAACAGAGTTGGCCGATGAATTGTGACCATGAAGCAAAACTAGAAAAAAGAGAATGATTAGGTGAATTTGTGGAGTGGGAGTAAGATGGATACTGAGTTCAGAGAAAGAAATGGTGTGAAAGTGATAAGTGTCGTGCTGAGGAAAAACAGGCTTAAGGTGGTTTGGGCATGTGGAATGAAGGGCAGAGAGATGGTGATTGGGTGAGGATGTGCATCAAGAATGAAGGGGAAGCCAAAGAAGATGTGTTTTGAGATGGTGTTGATATAAAAGGAATTAGTCTTGCCTCATCTATTAGTCACAATAAATTTTTTAGAATCTATTCAAGCTGTAGTAGTCCAGGTCTAGCTAACATGATGGCAACTTATTTTCTACAGTGATACTATATTCACAGTACATAATGTTATTTGTAACACAGTTATCATGGTAGTTTTATCACCTTTTTTTCAGGTGCTCCAGTTTTCCTCTCACATTTCAAAGACATAATAATTTAATGTTATTGTTGGTAGATGTGTGCATGAGTGTACCCTATAAATAGCTTTTGACCCATCCAGTATTGGCCTTTGCCTTGTGCTGCAGCTTCTGTAATCTTAAATTTTGATTAAGCAGCTTTGAAAATGGATGAATGGATTAAAATATGTGTAAATGATTAGTGGATTTCCAGTGAGATGTTTCTGCTGTGGTGGAAATGGGCACATTTTCTGGTAAGCAAATCAATTAACACATCTTACCTTCATACTTAGAGTCCTGGGACATTCTTTTAGTTTATCCTTTTTGCATTTTTGTGCAGTCAATTATTATGTAAGCTCCTGTAAACAATGTACAAGCTGTGAGATGGGCCCAAAATGAGTGTACAGTTTATTTAATAGATTTGGAATTTATGTACATGTTTAATGCTAATTGCCTTGAAATGTCAAATAATTGCAATATATAGTTTGCTGTTTATTTGTACATTTTAAATTGTGCAATTTTTTGAGGTATTCATTTGTCATGTGTTCTCCACCAAGAGACACATGACAACAGAGTATCATATAGATACTCAAAAAAAAACAAAGAAAGTTTGAGCCACTGTGACAGTAGGGAGTTTCTGCATAAGAAAGTGGGAATTCAAGGGTTGCTACGGGCCATTAAACCCTGCATGTGTTCTAAATGCCACAAAAGAGTAATATGAAAGGGCACCAACATTAGTAAAAAGGAAATGTGATCTGGGTAGAAGTACGTTTTTTCCTCCCATAACAGTACAGATCAGTTGACCCAGTCTTTGGTAGAGAAGCCAGTATATGCAATGGAAATCAGGTTGTCTTGTCATTGCTCAAATGTTTACTGAAATATATAAAACATTATATGTAGAGAATGCTACTATTAGGATATTTCTATTTTAAGTAGATATATAGAATATTATGTATGTGTTCCTTGGGGGAAATATGGCAGAAAAAGAGTAGATGGACATATTTGGTGCATACTCTGCACACAAATTACCAAGCCACCTTATACTCCTGACTAGCATTCACACAGAACATCCACTTTTTGTGACACATATGCATTGCAAGGACTTAGAGACCCAAAGAAAGCAATATGGGTGTTTGGCTTACTTAAAGGACCATACAGGAAGGGCCACAACATAAACAGCCTACCAAAGGAGACTCACTCCAAATCCAGCTAGCCTAAAAACTACTAACTGCAGGCTTCTTGTCTAGCAAACCATGGAAATGGGAAGCCGGATTAATTCACTTGAAAAGTCAGAAAATAAAGTGAAAGCTCTGCAAGACTTTGGGACACTATCAACCTTCAGCTTATGCACAAAAAAAACCAAATAATTTTTTTTTATAAATAAAATAAAGGAAAAATATTCTCAAAAAGCAAAAAATAGGCAAAAAGGATTTGCCTATAATGTAATACTAAGAAAGTAAGTCAAAATCCACAGTCCAAAAGAAAAAAAAAGCCATGGGACAGAAGCAAAAATAAGTCAATCAAACCAGAAAATTAAATGAAAAAAGCAATACTCACAACTTTTTTCGCAAATGCAAAACAACTCCTGATTTGAGCTTACTCAGATGTGGTCTTACAAACCAGGGTGAGGTCTCAGAAGGGGTGATGTCTGGATTGCTCCATCTCCTAGGGTCCCACTGACAAAGCACAAGGAATGGAAGTACAGTTAAATTGACAATACATAATAAACAACTGATAAATGAAACCCACAGAAATTATATAAAACATGAAAAGTAATAATTAAAAAACAACAAACACACTAAAACATAAAATACACATGAATGCAGACTGTTGCATAGCAACTCTATGTGGAAAAACTGAAGCAGCTTCTCTTTGATCCAATCCTTGCAAACATCAATTCCCTTTAAAGTGCATACTAGTCAAGAAATTCACCCATTGGCCCCAATGAACTCCTACCAACTGCAGGGAAATTACGTCTACTCAGTGGCACTGTCAAATGTTGATCCCTGTAACAGGCTTATTTTTTTAACATATTGGTTGTAATGAAACTA
This sequence comes from Polypterus bichir lapradei, assembly GCA_026402145.1. Taxonomy (NCBI): domain Eukaryota; kingdom Metazoa; phylum Chordata; class Cladistia; order Polypteriformes; family Polypteridae; genus Polypterus; species Polypterus bichir. The sequence continues at coordinate 98,205,605 of JANRMT010062792.1, forward strand.
AATAGTGGATGAAGAGGGTGTATAAATTGAAAATTGCATTAAAGTTGCCTAATTAGAATGGGGTGTGCTCCTTAGTAAAGAGTCAGTTGTTATAGTTGATTATATTAGGTCATAAGAACAAAAGAACCCAAAGGCACAAATTTTAGGTACAGTCTACAATTAGATAAAATCATGCCAATGTAACATACATTTTCTGTTCAGCATTAGCATAGATTTTCTGCTCAAAACTTTATTATATCCAATTCATGTAATTTATTGAATGTTTTTTCCTTGGAGGATCGAGTAAGAAGCAGTCCTACGTGAACTGAACTATTCTATTCAGTCCTTCCTTTGGTCAGGCAAGGAAAGAAGGAAGAAACCTATACTATTTGGGCAAAGGGCACTGATATTTTGGTGGCTGGTGACACTGGTTCAGACTATACTAAATAAATATTAAGTGATCAGTGACTTAAGTGATCAGTGTTCTAGCTAGTTATAAAAATTAGTTAGTTTGTTCTAGCTAGTTATAAAAATTAAAAATAATAAATGTTACAACCAGTGCCTCACGGGTAGTATTATTTGAAGGACAAGGCAGTCTGTGCTCTAAGAGCAAACTAAGGATGATGTAGTTATGTGTTATTTATAACTTGTTTTATACAATTTGTTCCTGAAATAGGGTCCATTGGCTTCTTGGGTAGTTTGATTTTCTACAACCCTGTACATTTGTTACAGAATCCTTTTATTATATGCAGATCATACCCTCCATTTGTTTTTACTTCAGAATCATCAAAATCTAAATTTTTACCTTAAAACTATCATTTCTTCAACCAGCAAATTGGAGCACGTCCCATACTTGCATAAACCTTCATAAGAAACTCATTATGCCATAATAATTAGAATCTGAAAATAAGTGATCTTGGCTACAGTACGGAGCTGGAACATTAACAGTGCTTTCAGCTTAACATTAACACCAACACATTGACATGATGGGTTTAAAGAATGCTCCCATCACTAAAAGGCTAATAGAGATATTAATTTTGTAGCCAAATAATTCATTATTACCACGTTTATGATGCATTTTAATTTGGAGTAGTTTTAAATACCATACTACATTTTGGAGAAACAAAAATTTGAATGCCCATGCTGAAAGTGAAAATGATGTTGCTCTAGATGGCAGGATAAAATGTAACTGCAGAAATACTTCCTTCTGCTATGGAGTGATGCAGACCACTTGTAAAAATATGAATATATGAAAGTAATTGAATGCATTGTTGAACTAGCATATTATATGCCGGGCCTTTTATAATCACCTATTGCATTAGTCCCCATTTTTAAAGGGCTTTTTTTGCTTAGCTTTTGTAGATGTATTTCGAGTATATTAATTGTGTTTCTGCAAGCAAATACCTTTTTAATTCATTGTGTCTCCACTGCTAGTTGTTATTTTATTGAAGAAGATCATAAGGTTAAAAATATCAAAAACAATAGCAGCTTCAGACAAAGGAGAAGTTCAATGATTTCAGACCTGTTTTCAGATCTTATAAAGCAAATTTGCTGTGACTTTTCCACTGCCCTGACCACATCCATCTTACTAAAGCTTGCATTAGCTTCTGTTTAATTCTATGGTCAGAGTGCTGTTACTTCTGTTCAGTATTTACTTTTTCAGTATATGGCCTTTAAAATAATTTTTGATCATCTTAAAGCTAAAATTAGAAGAATTATGCTGCTTTCAGAGCCAGTGAATTTAAATTACCATACTTGGCTATGTATTAAATTGTTAAAATAGATTGACCTTTAAATATAAGGATGTTGGTTCAAATTCCTTCTTTGCTTCAACATATTGCATCAAGCAAGTTATATTTATAATGAAATGTATCTCTTTAAAAAAATGTTGAGGGTTTTTTTGAATCTGTTCTCAATGATAGACATAAATAACATCAAAGTAATCAGTTGCAGTAGCATCAGTGTGAAAGCAGGAGTTGCACATAAAACCACATCAGATACACTGTGTTTTATTTTGCTGATCTTTGATCTTCGTGTAACCTGTCCAGTCACACTTAGATCCACACAGGACACAAAGGTGTATTTTCATCCATCCATCCATCCATTATCCAACCCGCTATATCCTAACACAGGGTCATGGGGGGTCTGCTGGAGCCAATCCTAGCCAACACAGGGCGCAAGGCAGGAAAAAAATCCCGGGCAGGGCGCCAACCCACTGCAGGGCACACACACACACACCACAAACTCCCACACACCAAGCACACACTAGGGACAATTTAGGATCGCCAATGCACCTAACCTGCATGTCTTAAAGGTGTATTTTTGGTGTCTTTATTCTGATTGCTGCTTCACAATTGAACGGCAGTCATTAGGTAAATTAGGAACCAACTAAAAACAATACATCAAATGTTGCAGTGGCCTCTTGGTGAAAGGAAAATACAGAAACCTCCATTAGTTCTTTTCTACAGCGCACATTTGGATGATAATAAACAGGCTTACAATAATTGTTACGGTTAACTTACTAATATTTGTATGAAGAACAACCAGTATAAAATACAGATCACAGTATGCACCTACACAAAATATTGTAACCTTATGAAAAGAGTTAAATGCAGTTTTTCTTAACTTGGTTTAAAGTCCTCAAAGTATATTAACTTTAAATACAGAACATTTCAAAAGCATATACAATTAAACATACCGTACCTTGTGCCAAAACCTTTGCACCATGCTACGCAGCCAACAAACATGCCACAGTTACATAACGCTGTTAAATACAGCATTATGTTATTGGTTACTTTTAATAAAAGAAAACTTTTACATATAGTGCAAGACTGACCACTAACAGTATCTTAAACCATTACACTGTGACATAAACTATTACAAGTAAACTTCAAGGAGATGTCCTTATTTCCTTGCATGTCACACTTGCTCATGTATAGGAATATTTTGAACAAAATTAAATAAATACAGAAATATTCAAATAAAAGTAATGTGAAATGTGTCAATAAATAAAAAAGAGCATAAATTCATAAATGTGTCACAAAGTATGTTTTTTGTTTCTTATGTATTTTTTTAATTTGTCCAAATATTCCTCTAAATGCAACATGAAATAGGGCTTGAATTTAAATTGTCACTTTCAATTGTGAAAGCTGAGAGGGTGGGTTCTAGCGGGTGCTGTGTTTTAATTGGTGACTCATCAGAACACCTGACTTGGACTTTTGGCTATCAAACGCCACATTTGCAGGCAAACACTCCAGATGCAGGCTCCTAATGATGAATTTGGAATCAAAGTAGCCACTTCGCACAGTAAATCTGAGGTACATTTTCTTGCACTCATAGTTGACCTGCACAGACACAAATCTGAGCAAGTGCATGAGGCACACGATTCTGAAGTCGAGCAAAGCAGATGTGTCCAATCAAAAACACAGTACTCACTAGAGCCCGTCTTCTCAGCTTTGACAAGTAAAAGTGACAGTTTTAACTTTAAACCATATTTCATGTTGTGTGTGGAGGGACATCATAGTCAAAATTAAATAAATAAATTAGCATCAAAAATCATAATTTGTGACATATTTATTAACCCATCCCCTCTACCGATGCAGCGGAAGTTCTCCGAGCTCAAGTGTGTTTATCTGGGTGTGAGATGCCTTAAATTGTACAGGGTAAAGTAAATAATATATTGTTATTTGGATTACATACATTTCATGTCTGTTCCATGTCTACAATTATCTGGATAAATGTAGGATGACAGGAAATGTGAGGCAAGAATGTTGAACACAAGCCTAAAACAGAATTAATTATTGTCATGTTATAATAATGACAAAATACAGACCTGAAGTGTATAATGTGTGAAATCCAAATATCAAATAAACACTTTCACAAAAGGTGTAACAAAACAAGTGTGCTTTTATTCAAGAATATAACTGAAGAAAAAGAAATGATTCAATTTACATGTTGCTATCAATATGTAAAAGCCGAAGCCCGTATATCAATTGTATGGCTGGTGTAGAGGTGAGAACGTCTGCTTCTAAATCAAGAGGTTATGGGTTAGATCCTGGGTCTTTCCTGCATTTACCATTTTCAGTAGTGAGCTTTGGTTATTATTACTATTATATAATAAAACATACATTTTCTTTGAGTCTGAAACTACTGTTGCTACGTGTAAAAGATATTGCTGAAGGGATATAAGCAGACACACAAACACCGGTGAATCATGTCTTCTTGGTTTCTTGTTACTTGATTTTTTTTTTTCAGTTATATTCTTGAATAAAAGCACAGTTGTTTTGTTATACCTTTTCAAAAATGTTTATTTTATATACCAGTAACCACTTGAATGATATCAAGTCCGACTCTTCCTGTCTCATGCACGCACACACACATCCATGCATGAATATGCAATTATTTGAAAACGCTATATCATTTGAACATTGTTTTTTTTTTTGATCTTGCCCAATCTTCATGCTATGGTGCATGGTACTGAAAATGGAGACAGTTGTCATCTTTTTGGGTGTATACACCGTCAGCATGGCACTGCTAGATCTAAATACTAGCGTGGAGAAATGCATGCGTACTGAAGTGACTTTAGCAGCAAGTGGAAATTCCCATCCCACTTTATGTTGCCAAGCAGAGTTCTGTTGCAGTGCTGCAGTTTATTAGCCAGCAAAAGGGAAGTGAAGAAGTTGTCTGTTGTTACGGTTCTGCCTTTGTCCACAAACAGAAAGTCTTTCTCCTGTGGGACAACTGGGATCTTTTCCTAAATAAGGAGTAGCATTGCACATGCATAAGCAAATCTGTTGTTTTTCACATGTTCTGCATGGGTATCTTTGTTGTCAAAGTGCAAATGCCGCATGATAGTCTGATAGTGATCACCTTATCTTTGATGGCCGGTAGCAACAAATTGATTCTGACCAGGCATCAACCACAGCACTAACTGTGGTCATCGCTGCTGTTGTGAAAAGAATGGAGATAAACACCATCAACTCAGAGAGGGAGAGGCAAGTTCGTTGTACCACGTGAACGTCACTGACAGAATAAAACTGAATTAAAAAAAACACTAACTTTTACAAGTTGCAAAAATTTACAATGGGTGTTACGGACTCAAGTCAAATGTATGTTTTTATTATATTTATTATATTAATAATAGTAACATTTCACTACTCAAAACTTAAAATGCAGGGAAAACCTGGGACTGAACCTGCAACCACTTGATTTAGAAGCAGCCGTTCTTACCTCTAACCCACCCATGCAATTGATAAATGGGCTTCAGTTTTACATATTGACAGCAACATGTACTGTAAATTGAATAATCAGCTGTCTCGGTGGGGGATGAGCGAGAGGGCTGCTTGCTGTTTATGCTGATTGACACCTTTGGAAAAGAAAGACGCTGATGAAGAGGTGCAAAGGAATTTAAGATGGCCCGGCATTACGACTTTTTTCGTAGGCTTCAGGGAATTCTACTGTTAAATGCATTTCCTGAGTATGATCAAGTTTTCTAACAGTGCAGCATAATTACAGTAATCCTAGGATTTATATACATTTTAGGAATGGTGATGACCTACAAAGACGCCTTTTCAAGCTTTGCATACTTTTTTCTTCTATAACCAAAAGGAACAATATATTTTTTCATCAAAAAATGCTGTTAACAGAATTTCCAAAAATCACACTAAAAACTCATTTGTGAATGGAAAAGGAATTTATGAACTAGGAGTGAGGACTGCACTTTAAAAACTAATTGATGGATGGAAAAAAAATTCTGAAGGAAGAGTAAGGATTGTGCTTTACAGTAGCATCTGTTTAGTGAGAATATGAGTACATCTTTGGAATCAGAGCCCTTTTCCCCCATGTCTGTTAAATATAACCGTCTTCTCCATCTTGCATTATATATTAAGCTTTTAAGTTGCTTAGCAGATATTGTCTATAGCACAGTATTCTCAGACCCACTTAATTAAATTCAGGGTCATAGGAGGGTCAGAGCCTGTCTTGGGAGCAGAAAACAGCCCTGGACAGGGAGCCAGTCCATTGCAAGATCCACTGCTCACACACATACACACTCACTGATATATCGGCAACTCAGATTTGCCCATTAGTTAAATATGCCCCATCTTTAGAATGTGGAAAGAAAATGGAAGTATTTGGAGTAAAAGCACACACATACACAAGAAGAACGTTTAAACACTGCAAACTATATGCTGAGGTGAACCAGATGAGTGATTTGAACCCAGGATCCATAAATCAGAAGTTGTAATCACTACACTACAGTTTTAAGTTATCTAGTAGAAAAAATCATAAAGGTTTGCATCGATTAAAACAATTGGGCACATCGTACTTGAAAGACAAGGAAGAACGTTGCCTAAGGTAACATTTATTTGTATGTTTGTATCTACCAGATTCCTTTACTTAAGAGCAACTTTAGATTTTAGTCATTTTGTGGGACCCTATTTCAATGGTGTTTGTGCTGAAAGGTACAGTATTAAGCTATGTGTTTAAGTGTTTAAAGTTTATAATGCATCTCATTTGGAAATACTGTATTGGTTGTATTTTTGATAGTTTTAATGTTTAATAAAATTTAAAATAAACTTAAGCTTTAGCATTTTCAGTCTCTACACAGTTCAGAAGTGTGACTTTTACATTCATTTTTTCAAAATTTAATTTAATTACATAGTTTCTAAACATTTTTGTGATATTTGTAATGTTTGGAAATAAAACCTACCCAATATACCAGCATATTGTTTCTTTGTTTTTTTTGTTCCATATATTACCTGTCTGTACTGAATATACTGATTATTAAGATGTTTGATTCTTTAAGTTAATTTGTAGATTTGCTGTTTAATTAGTGCATGCTAAGTGCCATTAAATTTGATTTTAAAAACTGTAGATTTTTACCTTACTGTGGCTCACTTCTGTGTACAGACTAAATAAAGAGTAGCACACTGAGCATGTTTTCTAGTGTTGCTGACATTTTGGGTTTAAATGAATCATTCTTTAACTGCATGCTAGGCTTCTGTGATAAAATTATTTTGATACACCAAGGAGTAAGTGTGGGTTTTTTTCTCTCGAACATCTGCAGCTGCAAATGTCATGTACGTTTTAATATGCTTAATCAATTAAACATGAAATAATCACTTTGTTTTCTTCTCTGATTTGAAATGATCTAAATAGAAATACATCTTTAATTGAGAACTCTAATCATCAAATATAATAACAATGATCATCTAAACTTAGACTGCATGCTGGAAGAATTTCACTTCTTTATGATGTCGAGGGAAGGCTGAAAGCATCTCTGTGCGTAGGAGTGATGTATTACAAAGGCCTAAAATTCAAAATAAGCAGCACGCTTGGAAAAGTCTCTTTTGTTCCTTTAATATAGTAAAATATGTTTGAAGTTTTTGATGCTGATTGTTTGACATTGAATATTAATTAAATTTTTATCAAAAGATTATATACCTCAAATGAATGTAAGAAAGAGTTGCATTACAATTATTTATTAGTTGAAATTTAATTTTTTAGGCAAAATATCTTACTTTTATTTATTTTACACATTGTGGTGATCATATGAGTTAAGTTATGACAAGATTAGTTGTCCATTTATCTAATAGATGACACAGAGAACTTCCTTATTCCATTACAAAACTGTAGAGTGGCAATTTCTGTTCTCGCAGTACTATGTTCATGGTAGGTATTGGCTCTGGATGTCTTCTTAGTCTGTCACTTTGTGCTCTTAGATACATGCCCACCTTGCCAATTACAGTAATACACATATCCTTGGGATATGGGATGAAATTTGATTACCTAAAGAAATGTTACTTCAACTCAGGGGTCAACATGCAAATCTGTAAGGACAAGGTCCAGAGTGGAATCAAGGCCAGGTCTCTGGAGCCATTTGGTAGCTCTAACCACTGTGTAGTACTGTGTATTAAATAAATGTAGGTAAAATCCAAAATTATACTTCATGTATTGAGTATTTTGTTTTCTATACAGTAAGTGCTGATTTACACTTGTTTCTTTACATGCTTTAATATGCAGTGTGGCATTTAAGACATTAAATACTCAAAGAACTTAAAAGGTTACCATGAAGGCATCATGCCTGTAAACAGTAAAATTTGTAGTGTCTGATATGGCAATTGCTGTCATTTTTGTAGATAAGATTATAAGGCTTTATGCATTTGTCGTATTTAAGTATAAAAATATTTCAGAAAATGGCTGAAAGAAAACAAAAATAAAATTGTGTATTAATAATGAAAGAAACAGTGCAGTCCAGATGTACAGTAGTTAAAATTACTGCCCCAGATGTACAGTAGTTAAAATTACTGCCTCAGACTGCTTGAAGTCATTCCCTGGACGCTTATTGGATTTCCCTATGTTATTGTTATTACAGATATTCCATATCTACTTAGGGTCCACTCTAGTATTCAGTAGCACCCAGTTTTGCCTGCAGACTTGTCTAATTTTTTTAAGACATGGATTTTTGTAAGGTCCTAGAAACATTTATTAGAGATTTTAGTCAATGTTGACTCTATATAATTCCGTAATGAGTACATTTTTCACCACCCATTCTTAATATGAACCTTCCACCTACGACGAATTGAGATCTGTTGGTCATTTGGGTCATTGGTGTACACTGAAGCCACTATCATGTTAACTGATATGTGCTGTAAATCATAGAGGATTTTTCAGATTTCAAGAAAGGGTAGATTGAGATTATGATTATGCTCCTGGTCAGCAACCATGGTTAGGTATTAATGCTGATTAAGAAACCTCATGCGTGCTACTCTATGACATAATAGTATCTGATACACATCAGACCATGCAACTGTTTCTGTAATCTTCCATCATCAAGTTTTAAGGATCACTTACCCACTATACTCTCAACTTCCTATTCTTGACTGACATGAGTGGAGCCCGACATTGACTTTTGTAGCTGTAGCCCAATGTCTGACACATTGTGTAGAGATGTTTGAGCATTTGTTGCCTTTCAGCTAACTTGAGTGAGTCTGAGTATTCACCTTTGATCTCCCTTGTTGGTGCTTTTGCCCACAGACAGGTGCTCACTATTCTGGATTGTAGTGCAGGAAAATCACAGGAGGACAGTTTTACCTTACAAGATAGATTCTCCATGTTTGGCATCAACAATAATATTACAGTCAAAAACACTTAGCTATTTTTTCTTGCCCATTTTAATGTTTAATCATTTAGAATCTAAATCTCTTGGCCACTTATTGAGCTGCAGACACATGATTGACTGTTTAGAGTAGGAGGTGATTTCTGTTAAAAATGCTAAACAGCCTTGCATATTTAATATGAGACTGAAGCATTTTATCTATGTCACATGTTTTTATTCTTTTTCTGTAAAATGAGAATGTCTTTTGTGAGAAATTAGTTTTTATGTTTACTAAGTCACTGGGAGATACTTTTGAACAATACACACTCTTAACTTGATAATATGATTCATACTATAATATGAAATTGTGTAGAAAAACATGATTAAATATGCATTCTAACAGAATTTTATTTTTACGACAACAAAAGTGTTTAATAGTTCTGGGGATGTAAGCTCATATTGGCCCATTTTAAAACCATTTTTTGAGCAATTTGTTTTAGGAAATCATATTTACTTCTAAGTAATTGTGAATGGTGTGTTCACATTTTCAGGAGAATTGGTTTATTCAGTAACTGAATGTAATGTTAACGCTTAATGTTTTGCCTGTCCTTAAGGACAAAATCAACAAAATTGAAAATGGTCATCAATGTTTCTTCACTTTCTCCCGTAGGCAAGAATTTTAACCATTCTTTTATCAGTGAAAGGTCAGTTAAATCAGAGACAACATTAACAGCAGAAATATATACAGTATAATGCATGTCTAGTGAAGCTGAATAGAAGGTGTCAGTTTAACCTGATGTGATTCTTCAGTACCTAAAAAGAGTTTAGAACAGAAGGAAATACAATGTCCAGAAGTCGAAAATGCCATATGGTCTACATGCTTGATTACTCTTTAGAAGAAGAATTAGTCTCCATTTCACATCTGCCTTGTCTTAAATGCACAATTCCACTGACTTGAATATCATTTTGACAAACTGCCAAAATCAGCAACCGTAAACTGTTATGACAGACAATGAAATGTTGTTTCAATAAGGTCAGACAGAGGTGAATTACATTAATTGGTGGATGTACAGAGTTTTACATAATTTAGTGAGCTTCCTGGGGTTTTGCTGTACCAGTGTAGCTACTTTCAAAATGCTCACAAGAAAACTCACCTTTTTGCTCTTCAAGTGACTGGAATGTAAATGAGATGAAATAGAATAAAAATTCCTTGATCTGTCTCCTCCAACTTATTATATTACTATGTTCTGTGGTTTTCATTTGGCAATCTAAATTCTAAACCACTTGCATTATGGTAGATCAATAAAATGCTGAGGATCCTAGGGTGAGGGCAGACAACTCCTACGTTTGCACCAAATTACTTAAAGGCCTTTGGGGATTACTTTTAACAACTGTGAAGCCAGAGGGATTAATTTACTTATGGTTGTGTACTGGTAACGCATTTTAAATGGTTCTGAAGTCAGATGGTGGATGTGTCTTTGTCAACTACAGTGTACCAAACAGCAGAATGTGGATGAATAGTGGAAACTGAAGCTAAGATGCAATTCATGACACAGTAAATAATGATTAGAAGGTGTGGTTGCCATGTTGAATCTGTTCTTTATGAGGTATATTTTTTTCTTATGGATTTATTTATGATGTAATACAACTTAATGCTGTAATTATATGAAACTTAATTTTGAATATTTATTGTGTTCAATGTAATCATTCAGTTATAGTTTTATAAAGCAAATCTACATTTGCAGTTTTAACTATTTATATTACGAAGAAAAAAAAATCTAAATCTGGGAATTGAAAGATATATTCTTAAAAACAGCTGATATGTCTTTCTTTAATATATGTTTTTATAATATTTATCAATACTGTATAGGATAAACATGGTAATTCTCATTTTCATCTTGTAATTGTGCAGTTTTAATTTAGGTTTTGGGTTAATGAGACATGTTCCCATTGCAAGACAATAGCAAACGCAATGTCAAAATCATATTCTGTTTATGTAGCTTAGAGATTTTTTATTAAGCAAGGCAGTATAGCAGCACAGTGGTTAGCACAGCTGCCTTCCAGCTCCAGTGTCCCAGTCCAGGCACTGATTGTGTGCATTTTGGATGTTCTCACTGCATCTGCAGATGATATATTTCTTTGTCCCTCATTCCAATGATATTTGTGTTAATTGACAACACTTGTTAGGACTTTGATGAAGGATTACAGATGGTGATAACAGAATCATGGATTCTAGAAACTAGTTACAATTGCAGTATAAGATTAATCAAGTATACTGTATAATACTATTTCCTGGTGCTTATATTTTAATGATTTTTCTCCAAAGTGAAGCCATGGCAGAGGTGGGAAATGAAGCAGCAAACAAATCGTTTACTGTTTGGTGCCTTGACTAATTGTATCAGTTGTAGCAGTAGTAGTAGTTCTGTACCGAGAATACTGACAATTCTTACTTGCAAGTTCAACCAACATGAAATATGTCACTACTCTCCAGCACAGTTGTTGTTTGACAACCATGACCATCGGTGAAACATAATGCAATTCATTCCCCGTCTGCTTCCCCTTTTCCCCATGTGGTTTCCTAATATTTATTTTTTCTTACTTGCCAATTGTTGAAGAGTGACTTTTACTCTGCTCTAATCTTTTATTCCAGTTGTAGGTTGAATTGCTTAAAGAATGATGGTTTTATAATGCAGTCCAGACAGCGTTTCTACTGTCAGGATTTGAATATTGCCACTCTTGGAGCTGGTCAGAAAGAGCACAACATAGAAGTTTCAGAATATTAATGTCATAAAAATTATAAACGATTAAAAAACTAGATTATGATTGTCACAGTTATGCAGTCATTTCTACTTAAAAATTAAGATTTAAATGTACATCCTGTTTTTAAAACACTGAAATGTTGCATTTCCATATTGGCCAATATCTGCAGTATATTGTATATGTGACTACGAACACTCAGTATCGTCTCATGTCACCTAGAGGAGTTGTTGACATTTGCCTTTGTGATTTATTTTGCTTATTTAAGTGCGGGTCAGGTTATGTTCCATTGGTGCCCTGATATACATTGAGTATTAGGTACATCATCTGTATAGTGTGTTATGTTTCTGTTTGACTTCAGAGTAGCCTGAATGTGTCTACTTGTACATGTTGGGAAGGCATCATGTGTTATATAGGGATGCTGGTCCATGAATCAAATTTGCTCCTTGGCTATTTTGATTTATGATCAAATATCAGGGAATCAAAATGTGAATTTTAATTTATTTTTTAAGTTTCTGGGGTTGGGTAAGAAGTTTCTTTCCATGGTGGAATGAAAGGAACATTTTTTTAGGCGAAATAGCCTATTCACTCATCTTAATCAGCAACATGTTTGTATATTCTAAGGCATTCAAACATTGCTGTTCTTGAAGTAAGTGTGTGGCTGGTGTTTTTCTTTTATTCACTTGTTCCACTGACTTTTTAGCAATATGCCTACCAAAGTCAAAGAATGTTTGCGTTTAATGCACATATCAGGATTGACAGTTTTATTCTGCAGTTAGGGAATGCTGAAGAAAGTCACAAGTATTTGTTCAATCAACTGTGACAATCTCAACAACTTTATCAGTGTTGCCACTTAAGCACAAATAAGATTTTCTAGTTTTGTAGACATTGTGAAATGCAGCATACTGGATCTGTCACTGTTCAGCGACATTGCACTTCAAGCTGTTCTGACCCTTGCCAGACTTAAATTTAAAGATGCTTCAGCGCCTGTGAGAAAATGAAGTGCATGATATATTTTTTCTTTTTCTTGGAAAATAAACTTGGTATTTTAACGTACTGTATATATGTTTATTCTTACCATATAGTGTCTTGCTTTGTTTATATATAGTTATGGGAAATATATACCTTTCTGGCAACATCATTTTTAAGGAAGTAGGCAACACTTGTTGTGATCTCACTCTGGCACAAGCCAAATTCTTGCACACACCCACACTTAACTCCTTCTGGTCCACTTTAGAGTTGTCATTTGAACCATCATGAATGTCTTTAAAATATGAGAAAAAAACTGGAGTGCTTGAAGCAAACTCACAAAGACCCAAGGAGATGTTGTAGATGTCACATAGACCATCAGTGGACTGGAAACCCCTGAAGTAGTATTGAATCTGCATTGATCAATGTGTTTCTTTACTACTTTGTCAGGTGGGCATTTATATTTTTTAATTGTTAACCCTAGTCAAGGTCTCATCATTTGGTAAATAATGAACATTTTCATTAAATACAATAATATTTGTGTTGTGTTTGAATGTGCATCTCTTTGACCTTTGTTTTTGCCCTACGTGCAAATGACATCCAGGAATAAACACAGAAAGACCAATGGTAATGCTAAAGGGTAATGGAAAGAAGGAATGCATGTTCACAATGTCAATTCAAAAACGTCACCTATTGCTAGCAGTTATTGTGACATTTGGTAATTACCATTAAAATTGTAAATAAAATATACCTTTCATAAGGTCTTTTGAATACCGTAACACTGTGTATTGTTGCAGCCACTTTAACCATGGCCCTGGAAAGAAAAAACAGACATGGGCTATCCATAGCCTTATGCAAAATTGAGGTTGACCAGAGATTAGGGGACTGTGGTTAACATCCTGTTAAGTGGCTACTGGCTTTTCCTATCTCTTGTGGTACTTATCCTACATGACTGCTGCTGGGCACCGTTATTTTTGACAGTTTGGTCTAGCAAAGAGCTGAAGTGGAAAGCACATAAGCATCACTGGCTAGCCTTGAGCAAATCACTTAATCTGTGACCGATTCCAAATGATTTAAGATATGAGAGTTGTTATATGAAATAAATTATGATTGCAATAATATATTTTAATTCATTTTCACCATAGTATGTACAGGTTGTCATAATTTCCTCTCTGTATAAGAATGATTGCAGTTTATATAGCAGTCTGCCATGTTATCTTTGTTAATTGCACTTGTTATCTATACTTTGTACAGTAATTAGTGAGTAGAAGTCAGATTTAAGAGCGTGTAGTAATGCAGGGTGATTCATGTACAACTGCACACATTGAAAAATGTGTTACTCGATAAGTAAGTGTCATATGAACATGTAGTCTAAACCAATTTGTAAAGGAACTCTCATTGCTTTTTTTTCAGTCTTTCAAATGCTCAATATGCGCCCCTCATGTCACACTGCACAGATCAATCCTGTAGTCTAATTCATCCCTGATCCTTCGTAACATATCACTATAGATGGTTGATACAGCAACCATGAGGTGTCCCTTCATTTCCTTAAGTGTCAAATGTGGAAAAAAAAAGAGTGAAGGCGTCTCTACAATATGGTTCATAGTACTTGTTCATATGATAGTTACTGAGTAATATATTTTTGAAAGTGTTCAGTTCTTTTTGAGTCATTCTTTAATGTGCTCTGCATACGTATGGTGACCAGAAGTCCAGCTACACAGTTGACAGTCATTTAAATAAATTGTCTATGTTCATTACTGCATTACTTGTAGTATATACAGTATATATTACACAGCATCCACTTTGTACTTTGAACACTATAGCTTCAACATTAAAAATCAATTTGGTTTCAAAAAGAAGAATTCTTATGAACAGTTAGTAAATGCATTCTTAAAGTCTATGGAAGAATAAACAATGAAAGAACACAATATAGTAAACTATAATAAACATTGCAGGCTCTCTTGGCCTCACAAACACCAAACATATTTCCTACTTACCTCCCAAACTCTCACTTCCCTTCTTTTCTACCAGTGTTTCAGCTATACGTACTACCTTCTCCTTGTTTTGAGCCCATGCCCAACTGCCTTCCCAAGTCTAAGATTAAAGGCCCTCTGGTTGGAGCAGCTTTATGCTCCAGGTGAGTGCTACTGTTTCTGATGGCCTAATGTTTCTTGCATTCCTGAGCACCACAGCACATTTTAAAGTGCCAGTCACAATTGGTGATACAAGTGCTGTTTAACCTTTAAACTCAATCCCAATTTCTTCTGGCCTACTGCCTGACCCTTATAACCTTCCAGGTGACCTACTCCCCGGAAAATAATTATTTCCCGCTGTACTAAATGGCTGCCTACTCATGCTATAGGTAGTTTTGACTTCCTATTAGATAATTGTAAGACCCTCTAGCAGTTTGCTACTCATGTAATCATTGCTGTTGTTTTTCTTGAAGTATGGACAATATATTTCTTCCCCATTTCCTGATCCCTTTTAAACAGGATCCACCTTGTTCAGGCTGTATCTATCTATAAACTATAAAGTTGACTGACTCACTTACTCACTCACTCAAATTTGGTAGGATGGTACATTTAGGCCAGTAGGTATCCAGTAAGAAAAGGCATTTTGATATATCAGTATTTTGAGGTACAACCCCCCTACAACTGAAAAACTAAATACTACAAAATCTCAACCCATCATTTTTTTAGTTTGCCAATAATTATGTTGTAAAGAGCGGAGTATTCTTATGACAGTATGTCTTTTTTTCTGTTCAGTGCTGGCAAGTGAATGTACAACACTGATAGAAGAACATAATTAAATTACCAATTACAATAAGAAAGCATTATCTTGACACAACATAAAACAGGTCATTGTAAAAAAAATAAATGAATAAAAAAGAGAGAGTAAAAGCAAAATGCAACAGAGGTAAAACAACTAAATTCCCAGGTGAAATCCAGAACAGAACATGACAGCAGAGGGCAAACTGATGCACCACAACGATTCATAGCCACAGTGGCAAGGACTGGGCAGCTAGAGAAGCCTCTGTGAGATAAAACTGTATTTTCCAGTATTTGTATTGTATTTACTCAAATAAGGCGGAACTATTGACCCCCAACACAAACGCTTAAAAATTTGAAAACTTATTAAAAGTGCATGTAGTATCACATTTCCTACTGCTAAGAAATACCTCTTATTAAAATTAAATGACCAGCTTTAGACAACTTTAGAAATCATAGTTTTTCCTACCCTGTCAATGGAAGCCCTGCCTTTTTAGGAATTGCTTTAGCAGATTAAGTAGTATACACAGCTGATGTAGGTGAGCATGTAACACAAGATTGCCCACTAACCTATTACTTTTTTGATTAATGTGGTAATTCCAAACTTTTTCCCCCTATTAGACCCTTGCCTTCTCTACATATACAGCAACAATGCATTATTGGTAGACAGCTTTATTAGGGATGATGAGATTATAGTCTTTGTTTAAATATTCTTAAAGTGTATTTTTTGATAGCTTGATTATAAAGCTTTATTTTTATGGGTTTACTTTGGACTGTATGATTCATTTAAACTGTCCATACTTTATATTAAATGCTCACTTAAATGTACAGTATTTGTGCAAGTTATAAGTAGAATAAATCTGGCAGAACATTGCATAATTTGTAGTCAAAGATCATGTCAAACTTAACGACTGCAGTCAACGATTTCTTTGCCTTGAAAATATCTGAGTACGTGACTTGAACTCTCAATCGAAGGCAAATTACGTGACACTGAATTTTTCAGCACATTTTTAAATTTCCAAAGTATCATGAGTTCACCACATGCTGATAGTCAATTAAAGTGCTGCCTGACAGCACCGGTATCCATATGAAATCTTTTCAGGTATGGTAAGTTCAGACACAATCTCAACCCTTATACTTTCCTTCTTCAATTCTGTCTTGATAAAACAAACATGAGACATCAAACAGATAAGCCTCTTTTCTGTTTGTACAATCCACAGCACTCACCGTTCCTTTTCCTTCTTATGGTTGTATTGTATGTATTATCCTACTAGGTGATTATTTATTGGTTGTCAGCTTTCTCTCGCACAAAAACTGCCCTCTAAGACAAGTTTAAAATCATTAAAATTTTGTTCAGGGTAAGTCGCAGACTGGTCTGACTGAGTCACTGGGAATGTCAAACTACTATTGGTGGTCTTGGGTAAGACCTGTTTTACCCATAATATGACTATTTTTTCACATTTATTTTGGGGAGTGACTTTAAATAATTATTGCTGCCACTGTCTACATACACTTTCCACATTATTATTAATAATAATAATAATAAGGAGATCCTTAGTTACTATACTATCTCTTAGTTTTCAAAGTCAGTATGGAGATTTATAATTTTCTAAAAGCTACAGACCCACTTTAGACTTCATGTAATGGTGTCGAGAAATGGATTTTTGTATGGTAGAAAATTTTATGTGAGTCTTAATGAAAAATTCACTCAATCACTGATATTTCCCTGCCAGGGAAAATTTAATTGCTCTGCATCAGTGATTTTTCATTTATTTAACTTTAAAAATGAAAACTGTATGCTTGTTCATTTGGAGGAGATCAGGATTGAGCAAGATGAAACCATTCTTCCTATTGTGCAGTATGTGCAAATACAATCATTTATTGGCCTTCATTGCCTGTTATGAATTACTATTTTCAATGAATTGCAAATCAAGCTGCATCAGTTGACTCCTGACACCCACAGGTATTTCACGAGAATGCATTTTCCAGCTGGATTGGTCAGTCCAGCATTCACTGGGGATTTTGATGAAATGGTCTGAATGACTATACAGAGAAAGCCTTCTGTGGATACCACGTTTGAAAATTCTACAGATCGATAGACTGTGGTGAAATCCAAAATGCTTCAAGTTTGCTGGGATAGAGAATATAGTTTATCCAAAACTTAAGAAAATCCTTTGGAAATGTTCACTCTAAAGCTGAAATATAACGGAAAGTAGTTTTTTAAGTGTTAACAATTAATGATTTCAAGGAAGAAAGGTTTGCTTAAAACTGAACAAATTAGCGATCTATTTTGATCAACAGAAATGTTACATATTTCTTTTTTTTTCTTGAACTTCTTCTTATTTGTAAATGATTTTATTTTTAAGGCTTCACGGCTGTGTAAGTGATAGCGCTGCTGCTCACAGTATGGAAACTAGGGTTTGTGTCCCAGGTCCTCTCTGCATGAAGTTTGCATGACCTCTCTGTGTCTGTGCGGGTTTCCTCCCACTGTCCAAAGACATGCAGGTTAGGTGCATTGGCAGTACTAAACTGGACTTAGTGTGTGGTTAGTGTGTGTGTGTGTGTGTATGTGTGTGTCTGTGTGTGTGTTTTTGCCCTGCAAGGGACTGGCGCCTTGTCCAGGGAATTATTCCTGTCTTTTGCCCTATACTAGTTGGGATAGGCTCCAGTGCCACCTGTGACCCTGTACAGGAATAAGCAAGTTAGAGAAAAATAACTGATATTATTTTTGTTTGTAGTGGTGTGTCATTTTGAAACTAATCATCACCAAACTTAGCTGCTTGCTGATACAGTAAATGCCTGTGTTAATTTTATGTCTGACAGCATCTTTCTTATTGGTGAATTACATTCTACCAATAGTTTGTTTTGAGATTAATTTGTGTGGAGACAGAGAGACCATGGTTGTAGTAGATTTTTTTTCTAGACTCATTTTTACAGCAGAATGAGAATTTTGTCATTTTTGTATAGCAGGATTTATTACAGCAGAGCAAAGAGTATATGGTGAAAGGTTATTAGGTTTTAAAATAATCACCACAGATGGAGTACATACTGCTAAGGATGCTGATTAGAAAGTCTGACCTACATTTTCTGTTTTTAATCTAATGACAATCTAATATTTTTTATTTGCCTGAAATAGTATGTTTTTCTTTGTCTTTTTTATAATTCCATGTAGTAAACATTACAACCATTATTGAACATTAAACAGAATATTCTAGATTATCTGGAACACTCCCAGTTTGGGTATCGTCTCAACTGAAGCCACAGAGGATGCCGTATCCCTTACACTTCATACCTTGCTGACACATCTGGAAAATAAAAATTGTTATACTAGAGTTCTGTTTATAGATTATGGCTCCGTATTTAACACTGTTATACCAGCAAAGCTGACCATAAAACTTCTCAATTTAGGACTTAGCGCTACCCTCTGCAACTGGATCTTTGACTTCCTACCTCGCTGAACCCAGCATATAGATTCACAGAGTCACTTCCTCCACTTGGATCCTTGAACAGGCATGTCATAGGTCAGTGTGTTGAGCTCTCTTCTGCACAACTTGGTCATACTGTATATATTGGTGTGACCTGATATACTACCATCTACATCATTAAATTTGCCAACAACATTGCCATGGCAGATAATAGTGATATGGCTTACAGAGAGGAGGTGTGTGTTTCAACACAATGATGCCAGGACAACAATCTCATAAGGTCAACAAAAAATAGACTTCAGGAAGTAGAAAGTAAACCACCTCTGCATGTGAGGGGATGATGTAGAGAGTCAGCAACTGTACATTTCTTAGAATTATCATTAGTAATTAGCGCCTTAATTGAGCATAGCACATCTCTACTATAATCAGAAAGTCTCATCAATGCCTCTACTCACAGATTTTGTCAACTTCAAGTGCAACTTCAGAAGTCAAAGAAAATTCAATTATTTCTTTAATGAAACACTCCTTCATAAATTCATAACTTAAGAATTTTGCACCAGGCAAGTAATTGAAAATGAGCTTACACACTGACTTTTTCCCACACAAGCTCCGTAGGTGGTTGAAAACCTGTCTGAGGAGAATAGGTCTGCCAGGCCAGGAGAAGTTGGCATAAAAGCAGCTCTGCGATCGCCATGATGGAACACTTCAGCCGTGTCTCCTGGCTGCTAGAGTCCATCTGCCCTGGGTGTGTGATCTTCAGCGAGCCTCACAGGGCTATATGAATAGTGAATAATGGGCATGTTGATTTTGTAGCTGTTTTTTTTCCAGCTTCTCTGGTAGTCTCACCCCTTCAGGTAGTTGATCAAGTGTATGAAATATGCTGTATTTGTGCTTGTGGTTAGTAAAATAGTGGTGTGTCTTGCGATGATTTTGGTTACAGGAAAAAAGGTTAGGAAACACTGACCTATACATTTGTATGATGTTAAATTTTTGTCAGGCTTAGTGAAATGACTGAATTTAATCAGAAAGTAATTGAGAAATTTTCAGGCCTGGAGGAAAGGAGGGCAAAGTTTATATTCAAGGAAATATAGGTATCCTGATCATAAAGACAGAATAAGATTTAGTTTGGACTTGTCCAGTGGGTGTAGTACAAGACAGGTTACGGGGTGAGTTATGTTTGAAGGTGTGGTGGTCTGTGGATCTTACAATGTGAATTTGTGCCCAGGTGAGGTAAGCCTGGCAAACTTGCATAGTGCTGGGCAGACTGTCAGCAAGTGTAGAGTGAGATTAGGGTGGGAATGATTCTATGGGTGTGCTAAATGATAAACTGGGATGCAAGACTTGTGAAAAATCAGAGGACTAGTGATTGTATGATGTGGATTTATGGAATACAGTGGAAATGGCCAAGGACTAGGCATTCTATTAGCAGAAGCAGAATAAGATTTGGATTGAACTTATGCTGTGAGTGTGCTATAGGACAGACGAAAGTGCACATTATTGGAAGATTTCAGAGGTGGGGGTGTGGACATTATGGTGTGGGTTTTGGCAGAATAGGGAACTTGGCAGATTGGCAGAGGATCATGGAATTTAGAATACAGATGTAGTATAAAATCTGTGTATCAGGTGCACCTGTTATTTTCCACATCTGTAGGGCAAGTTATGGGAAGAATAAAGAGACTGTGGATGTCAAGGACTGAGGTTTTGGAGCACAGTAGAATTGGGAAAGCTGGCATCAGATTGGGTATCATGGTGGCAAGGGTATAATACATTTTTGCTAGGATTTGTCTTATGAGTCTGGTACTGGACAGGCCATGATGTGTATTGACACTGTGACGAGGGCCACAAGATAGGTAGATAGTGTGATGGATGGCCGGCACCTGTGCCCCGCCAAGAGCCCTTCTTAATGGAAGGACTGGGGGAGCAAGTGATCAGGGCATTATCTCCCCCCGATTGCTAGGTGGCAGCCCCCCCTGGGTTGTTACAGTGCCACGGAATGCCTCTGGGCATGTTGGGCATTGGAGTTTGGTGGCTCATCCCTGCTGGGTTCCGGGAGTGCCTCTAGGGAGTTCTGCAGGCACTGCTGAGCCCTATTTTGTTGGGTTCCTGGCTCACCTGGAAGTGCTTCCAGACCAGGCTTTTTGGAACACCGGAAGTACTCCCGGGTGCAACATAAAAGGAGTCAGCTGCCAGTCAGGAGGAAGAGGGACGAAGCTTGATGGAGGAAGGAGGAGACCGAGAGAGAGAAAGAAGAAGAAAAGAAAATAAAGTGCTCTATGCTTCTTGATACTGTGGTTTATTGTAGTGTGCTGTGATCAACACTTAAGGGAAGAGTTTTCCAGAACAAAACAAAAGCCTGTGTGTTGCCGGACTTGTGCCTGTGTCTGTATGTGTCAGGTATTTGGGAACTGGAACGCCCCCTTTAGGTCACAATAGATATGGAAGGCCAGTGTATAATAAATAGATGTAAAAGGCATTATATAATAGATAGATAGATAGATGTGAAAGGCACTAAATAATGGATAAGTGCTGAATCAGTTTGTCCCCCCAAAAGCTGCACCCCCAACAAAATGTTTTTTGCCAGCTGCCTCTGTATTGAACATATTAATTATAATCTATGTAATACTTTTCGATACGTTCAGGTGTGACCAACTGAGTTTAGAATTTATGCAGTAATTCTAATGGAGTCCAATTGTGTGTAATTATAATGGGTATCATGTTGTCTCTGGGGTTACAGCAGTTTGATGGTGTGCTGAAAGCAACAATAATAACATTAAGACCCCTGAGTTAAACTTGTAGAAGGTACTGAATATTCTGTTAAGACCAAAAAAGTTGATTGTCACAAAATGAAATATATGTGACACCATCCAGAATTAATTTAGATCAGGTGTGTGTCTTAATTTGTGCTTTAAGATACAAAGGAAATTGGTTAGAGGATGAGGCATTAAAATCTAATGAGCACTCAAAAAAGTCTTGGAGAGTTATTATGATACACAGTAGAATTAGTCCTTGTGGTTAGTACTATTCTTTTTTATGTAATGTTTCCATTGTGGTCAGATATTTTCCATTCTCAGTTGTGAAAAATATATTGATGTGTTTAGTGGAAATTTTGTTAAAATGTTTATTTCCTATGTGAAAAGTGTTTCCTATTGAGTGTGCTTAGCATGCTTTCAAAAATGCACACATTTAAACAAACTTCCTTCATGTAGACTTTATTATTTACACTTTTTGCAGTGCTGCTTTAATATATGTGCATTTCTTCTTTGTTTTTTTTTTTATTTAACACTAATCATAATGCAATACCGGTCTTCTTTGCTTTCCTTCCTATTGTACACACTAGCACATTTATGTAAACTGGTTATTTTCATGCAAATGATCTGGCAGGCTTGCAGGAAGTGTTGGCAGGCCCCAAGCAGCCGGTCAGACACTTCTTCATTATCACAGTCATAAGTTTATAGTCAGCATTTCTCTGAAAGTAACATTTGATAAAAACACCTTACAGTATCTTTTTCAACAGATACACTGAAGCATAAGTACAGCAACAAATATTTGATAAACATAAGGCACTATGCTTTTTTAAAGATGAGAGTAAAAAGTACCTTTTTATGTTAGTATTACAATCTACTTGCAGTTAGTGGAATCTGCATTGTCGGCCCCATTATAAAGATTTTATCGCATGAACTCTTTGGTTTGAGAGATACTAGCAAAAACTGATTTGTTGATTGAAATCAGATAATTACACTTTAGCTACATTATTTTGCTTTTTGCTCACTTTTACGGAATACTGCTTGTTCCAGTGCTGTCTCCATAGCTTGCATAGCTATTTCTGGTGATGTCACCAAAGACAAAGTAGTCTTGCATGATGACAGTTGCGTCCACTGGGAAATAGATGCACATCACTCAGTCGAGCTGATCCTGGGCAAGCATAGAGATAAATGAAGAATTCACACATTGACAGATCATTCTGTAAAAGCTTCAGAAATCAATGATCATCAAGTACACAATAAGCCATCTACTTAGTGTGTTCATTTTACTGCTCAGCAGTCAGTCAATACAGACCAGAACATCGGCATTTAAAGTGATTCGATGGAACTGTCCAGCAGTTTGGAAATTTGATTAATTATATGGATTAATTAAAGAATCTATCTATCTATCTATCTATCTATCTATCTATCTATCTATCTATCTATCTATCTATCTATCTAAAAGTTACAAGAATCTTGGTAATTTCATTAAGAATTTATCATTATCAATATTTAATATGCTGCAATAGCTGATAATTTATTTTGGCATATGAGTACAGTATGTTGTAAAATTATTTAAGAGTCTCCAATAAATAATGATATTCTAAATCCAGCACCAAACAAGAATGGTTGCATCTGTCTGTATTTCATTTTCTAATATGTCTCCATCTGAATGACACAGAAAATATTTTATTAGGATATCTAATCTGGGTACTATTACCATTATAGTTTGTTATGATAAAAACAAATTATTATGTTAGAACATTACTTACTGTATCTTACCTTCTGATTTCAAGTTCTACTTATAGGTGACTGCGTTGCAGTGGTTAGTACACTTGTCCCACAGCTCCGGAATCCTGGGTTCAAATTTGATCTAGGTCTCCGTCTTTGTTTAGCTCAGTCATGGTATTGCCTAGCTTCACTGAACTATGTCAGTGAATGAAAGAAATTGATTTAAAATTGTATTTTGTATTATTTTTTCAAATAAGTGTTTATATTCCCATAATTAATTCTTTCATATTGGGTTTGTCATTTTCTTTCCTTAATATTTCTCCATTTTTGTTATTCTCTCATTTTTTCACACTTACCATGCCAAGGTGAAGTCTTAATATTTCTCAATTTTTTTAACATTCCTTCTCATTTTAATATATGGTCAATAGATTTTAATTGCTTGTCCACCATAATATTCATTTAGTTAAAATTGGCACACTGACAATAAGATCAACTACTACATTTATAAGCTGGAGTGAAAGTGACATGGAGAGATAGGTCCTTGTTTATATAACTTGGTAAAAGTCATCCAGTTTTTATTGTTTAATGTACAAAGTGATTCTCATAGGAATCCAAGGTAGTATCTGTGTAGAAGACTTTTAATAGTCTTCTGGAGAATATATAATACATTTTAAATGACATGAAGGTAACCTTTATAAAGTAACTTTTGATGTACTGGAACCATGCAGCCTATTTGTGCCAAACAGTTGCTTAGTTAACCATTAGTAATGGCAAAATAAATGGATTCATCAGTTTTAAGAAGTGGCCTTCTACCCCTTATTTTGGTGAAGCTGACTGTGGTTACCTCCAGTTCCTTGTACACAATCACCTTACATGTGTAACAAACCATAGGGATTATTAGCTGTTCACTTTTGCACTACTGTGATTGATAATTGCCATTGGATGCTTGGTGCTGTGGTATTGATCTGCGCCACCACCTCCTGATCAAAGCACCGTGATGTCCCTATATTAATGGATTAAAGGCCAGAAGTCCACATGACCGTCATTATCAAGTTCTTCCATGTGAACCCTTAATACAGTGAGGACTGATTGTGATGTCATTTATGTTAAGCAGAATGCCTAGATGGGGCTGGGTGGTCTTGTGGCCTAGGAACCCCTGCAGATTTTATTTTTTTCTCCAGCCGTCTGGAGTTTTTTTGTTTTTTCTGTCCTCCCTGGCCATCGAACCTTACTTTTACTCTATGTTAATTAGTGTTCCCTAATTCTATTTTCTTATTTATTTTGTCTTTTTCTCTTTCTTCATTATGTAAAGCACTTTGAGCTACATCATTTGTATGAAAATGTGCCATATAAATAAATGTTTTTGTTGTTGTTGTTGCTGTCCTTCCTTATGGCAACAGTTTATATTTTCACTGATTGATATATTCAGTAAGGCATCAAGTGAGTCGGTAACTTGAAGGAAGGAGGGAAGAATTATGCCTGAATCTTTATCGGTATCCTAAGCAGGGGAGGTGTATTATTCCTTCTTATTCTTTAAAATATGTAAGATGGAGTCATTTCTAAACAAGCTGTTGCTAAACTTGTGGCAAACTTGAATAGACCTCCTTTACCTTATCAGCCCAAGGCTATGCTGTACAAGCCAAAGAGCTTCCTTCACCAAGCACATGAGGTGTCAGACTCCTAGAAAGTAGTCCATAAAGCATAGAGTGGTATGGCTGTTTCTGAGCATGCAATATCTATTTCTTTGGTCCAGATCAACCATCAACACTTGTGCAACCTTTCATTCCTAGAAGATATGCAGGGTAATGTCTTGGCCAAAGTCACCCTAAGTGGGGTAACTTTCCTGGTCTGATACCATCCATGTAGAGCAAGCATTTCACTACTCCTCTTTCTGAGCCCAATATATTGATCGCTGTAATCGCTGGATTTTAGCTAATAAGTTTGACGAAAAAATGTATGCAGTAGATAAAAAGAAGACAAGGTGGGTACCTGCTCTGACCTCCTGGAGGACAGGGAAGAGGTTCACCAGCACCTTGTTGAAGTTGTTGGAGTACATCAGACTGACATACAAGCAGAACCCCTAAGTCTTCATAAAGCCTCTCTCATGTGAAGTGTAGATTCATGCAATCAAAAGCTTGCTCACCAATACATGTAAAATACTTAACTGCCTGTAATGGTAGACAATGGCTGTGCACAGTTGGAAGCATATTGTTAAAATGCTTGTTGAGTCCTATAAACGTCGTAAAAGCTATTTTTAACAACCCTTGACCAGTACTGTTATTTTGCATAACATGATACAGTATAGGCTAGGCTGTGTAACAGGTTAGCTTTTTGAGCTATATTGATTTTGTGATTTAAGATGCTAGGTTAAATGGTGCACTCTAGTTTAAAGGAAATTGGAAATATATCCTTGTGGATTAAGTTTTTGTTTATTATTTTGTAGTAGGTTTAAACTGATTTTATTTTCTAGTTCTGTTGTTCTTAAATTCCTCTGAACATCATTGTTCCCCCTTTCAGAATCACTGCAGATTGTCGTTTGGGGGGGATCTGTTTCAGCCATGCAACTGGTGAACAATTGGGGGGCTTTACGCAAATCATTCGAGAACCTTTCTCCTTAACTTCAATTATAATTCACGACTCAGCGTGACCCAATTAAAGACATTTCACAACCCACTCATAGTTTAAGAAACACTACTCTAGTTTTATGCGTCACTCTGTCATGTTTAGATTCTGATCTACCTAGGATAGATACCCATCCTGCTAATTCTGCTGGCTTATATTTTGGGTTCCAGCAAGCACTGGGCACTAGGCAGGAACAATCCCTGGATGGGGCGGCAGCTTGTCGCAAGGTGAATACACTTGCATCAGTTTAACATCATCAAATCCCCTAACCTGCATGTCTTTGGAAGGAAACCGAAGCATGCAGAAGAAAACCCAACAGAAGAACTACAGGCAGGTAACACCCGAGACGGGACCCCCTTACTGCGAGGCAACAGCACTACCACTGAGCCACCGTGCCCTCCACATGTTTAATAATTAACAGTATAAAATCTTTAAATGAAGTTAGCAATTTAACTGTAAATTAAATGTACATACTGTTAATGCATTTAATTTTGGTTGCATTCATCATTTTGATTTGCTATGAGTTTCTGTAGTCTGCAGTGGACTGTTATCCCTTGCAGGGTGGGTCGCTGCCTTGCCGTTAATGCTATAAAAGAAAAAGTGTAGGTGCAGAAAATTAGTATATGAATGGACCAATTACATGGGCAAGAAAAACAATCCTGTGCTAGATAAACTAGGAATCAAGATTTTTAAGGTGCTTATTTTGGTACTTATTAAAAAAATAAAATTAGTTAAAGCTGTAGATGAAGCTATTTATTTATACAGTGTGTGCTTGAATTTTTATTTATATATTCTTCCATCCATCAATCAATGTGTCCATTTTCTGAAACTACATTTCTGTTATAGTGCAGCAGGGAGGTGAAAATGGACCTAAGGCTTGAAAAAACTCCAGTTAATCACAAACAATTGACATGCGCACACCCACATTTACACTTACCGGTCAAAGGTAAAGTCATCAATCAACCTATCACCTGTGTATTTTTCCATCCATTATCCAACCCGCTATCCAACCCTAACTACAGGGTCATGGGGGGCCTGCTGGAGCCAATCCCAGCCAACACAGGGCGCAAGGCAGGAAACAAACCCCGGGCAGCCCACCACAGCCTGTGTATTTTTGCTGTTTTGGAATAAAACCAGAGCATTAAATGGAAAAACACATGAACACAGAGCCAAAGTCCGATCTTCACTGATTTGTTGGCAAGTCTGGGTGTCTAAAACAGAAGAAATAACGAACATGCTGTCATGCCACCCTGTTAATGTGCTGTAACTTCAATATACAGTATTATAAGATCTAGAAACCCCCTTGCTTCACTAAAATCAGTACAATAGAGTACTGCAATATTTTTCATTGCAGTATTTCATCAGCGTCCAGGGACAAGTATTTTTTGTTGATCTATGTTGTTTCTGCATCACTATTAAAGTCAGTAGTTAGGACTGTTGATGCTGAAATTAATATGTTTTTTTTTGTAGTGTTACATTTCAGAAAGAGATTAATAATAAACATGCAGTTTGCATTTTTTTAAACTCAAATACTCCAACACATGACAAACTAAGACTGTTTCTCCAGTTACAGATGAAAGAATATCTTGATGTCTGAATAATGTTACATTTAGAATTCTTCACATGCATTGTCTGATGCAATCAAACAGAAAGTGACAAAGCAGAAAAACTTCACTTGAAATAACTCATTTAACTGTTCATGCTTTGTTTGCTGTCATTCTGACTGACCAAAGATCATCAATGCAAGGCATGTACTGTAAATCCTAATTATCTCACAAGAAATAAATGTAGAGGATGTATGATCTAATGTGTGTTACAGTATGTACTGTAACTTAGTGTTTCATACAGGAATCAATCTTCTTCTTCTTCTTTTGGGGTTGCCACAGCGGATCATCTTCTTCCATATCTTTCTGTCCTCTGCATCTTGTTCTGTTACACCCATCACCTGCATGTCCTCTCTCACCACATCCATAAACCTTCGCTTAGGCCTTCCTCTTTTCCTCTTCCCTGGCAGCTCCATCCTTAGCATCCTTCTTCCAATATACCCAGAATGTCTCCTCTGCACATGTCCAAACCAACGCAATCTCGCCTCTCTGACTTTGTCTCCCAACCGTCCAACTTCAGCTGACCCTCTAATGTACTCATTTCTAATCCTATCCATCCTCATCACACCCATTGCAAATCTTAGCATCTTTAACTCTGCTACCTCCAGCTCTGTCTCCTGCTTTTTGGTCAGTGCCACCGTCTCCAACCCATATAACGTAGCTGGTCTCACTACCGTCCTGTAGACATTCACTCTTGCTGATAACCATCTGTCACAAATCACTCTTGACACTTTTCTCCACCCATTCCACCCTGCCTGCACTCTCTTTTTCACCTCTCTTCCACAATCCCCATTACTCTGTACTGTTGATCCCAAGTATTTAAACTCATCCACCTTCGCCAGTTCTGCTCCCTGCATCCTTACCATTCCACTGACCTCCCTCTCATTTACACACATGTATTCTGTCTTGTTCCTACTGACCTTCATTCCTCTCCTCTCTAGAGCATATCTCCACCTCTCCAGGGTCTTCTCAACCTGCTTCCTACTATCGCTACAGATCACAATGTCATCAGCAAACATCATAGTCCACGGGGACTCCTGTCTAATCTTGTCTGTCAACCTGTCCATCACCATTGCAAATAAGAAAGGGCTCAGAGCTGATCCCTAATGTAATCCCACCTCCACGTTGAATGCATCCATCGCTCCTACCGCAGACCTCACCACTGTCACACTTCCCTCATAAATATCCTGTACAACTCTTACGTACTTCTCTGCCACTCCCGACTTCCTCATACAATACCACAGCTCCTCTTGAGGCACCTTGTCATATGCTTTCTCCAGGTCCACAAAGACGCAGTGCAACTCCTTCTGGCCTTCTCTATACTTCTCCATCAACATCCTCAGAGCAAACATTGCATCTGTGGTGCTCTTTCTTGGTATGAAACCATACTGCTGCTCACTAATCATCACCTCACTTCTTAACCTAGCTTCCACTACTCTTTCCCATAACTTCATGCTGTGGCTCATCAATTTTATTCCCCTGTAGATACTACAGTCCTGCACATCACCCTTATTCTTAAATATCAACACTAGTACAGTTCTTCTCCATTCCTCAGGCATACTCTCACTTTCCAAGATTCCATTAAACAATCTGGTTAAAAACTCCACTGCCATCTCTCCTAAATACCTCCATGCTTCCATAGGTATTTCATCTGGACCAACGGCCTTTCTATTTTTCATCCTCTTCATAGCTGTCCTTACTTCCTCCTTGTTAATCCGTTGCACTTTCTGATTCACTATCTCCACATCATCCAACCTCTTCTCTCTCTTGTTCTCTTCATTCATTAGCCTCTCAAAGTACTCTTTCCATCTGCTCAACACACTCTCCTCACTTGTGAGTATGTTTTCATCTTTATCCTTTATCACTCTAACCTGCTGCACATCTTTTCCAGCTCGGTCCCTCTGTCTAGCCAATCGGTACAGGTCCTTTTCTCAGTCCTTAGTGTCCAACCTGTCATACAACTTATCATACGCCTTTTCTTTAGCTTTCGCCACCTCTCTCTTCACCTTGTGCCTTATCTCCTTGTAGTCTTGTCTACTTTCTGCATCTCTCTGACTATCCCACTTCTTTGCCATCCTCTTCCTCTGTATACTCTCCTGTATTTCCTCATTCCACCACCAGGTTTCCTTTTCCTCCTTCCTCTTTCCAGATGTCATGCCAAGCACCCTTCTTGCTGTCACCCTTACTACATCTGCTGTATTTTCCCAGCTGTCTGGTAACTCTTCACTGCCACCCAGTGCCTGTCTCACCTCCTCCCTAAACTCAACCTTGCAGTCTTCCTTTTTCAACTTCCACCATTTAATCCTTGGTTCTGCCCTCACTCTCTTCCTCTTCTTGATCTCTAACGTCATCCTACAGACCACCATCCTATGCTGCTTAACTACACTTTCCCCTGCCACCACTTTGCAGTCTTCAATCTCCTTCAGATCAACTCTTCTGCACAGGATGTAATCTACCTGTGTGCATCTTCCTCCACTCTTGTACGTAACCCTATGTTCCTCCCTTGTCTTAAAATACGTATTCACCACATCCATGTCCATCTGTTTGGCAAAGTCCACTATCCTCTGACTTTCTTCATTCCTCTCCTTGACACCATACCTACCCATCACCTCCTCGTCTCCACTGTTCCCTTCACCAACATGCCCATTGAAATCCACTCCAGCCACCACTTTCTGGTACACTGTTCATCACTTCATCCAACTCACTCCAAAAATCTTCTTTCTCACCCATTGCACACCCAACTTGCGGTGCATATGCACTAACAACATTCATCATCACACCTGCAATTTCCAGCTTCATAATCATTACTCTGCCTCACAGTCTTTTCACCTCCAAAACACTCTTGACATACTGTTCCAGAATAATTCCTATCCCATTTCTCCTCCCATCCACACCATGATAGAACAATTTGAATCCACCTCCAATCCACTTGGCCTTACTCCCCTTCCATTTAGTCTCTTGCACGCACAATATATCAACTTTCCTTCTCTCCATCATATCTGCTAATTCTCTCCCCTTACCAGTCATACTGCCAACATTCAAAGTTCCTACCCCTCAGTTCCACTCTCTTTACTTGCCTCCTCTCCTCCTGCCTCCAGACAGTTTTCCCCCCTCTTCTTCCCCTTCTTTTTCTTTGGCCAACGGTAGCCTAATTTCCACCAGCACTCTGTTGGCTAACAGTACTGGTGGCGGTCGTTGTTAACCCAGGGCTCGACCAATCCGGTATGGAAATTTGTATTGTTGTCCGCATATTGATTTGGCAAAATTTTACACCGGATGCCCTTCACTGATGTAACCCTCCCCATTTATCCGAATCAATGAGACACCTAAAATTGATTTCCACAAGTAAAAAAACAGAATTTCTCTTAATAAGGGTTGACAAGTTATGTTTGACTGAGTGATCCGTTGTTGTCAAAATTGTTTTTATGTTATTTATTCTTATAAATGAAGTTTTTTTCCCCTTTTAGCAGTTCCTGCTAAATAATTTGCACTATAGGGATATGATTTCAACTTTAAGTGTAGCCTACTAAAAAGGGAGCAGTGCATTAAAAATATATATAATATTATGGCATCAAGTATTTGAATAATAGTGTAACATTCATGGACTGAACCTGAGAAAGACAAGTTGCTCACTTGTACACAGACTATCAAAAATATGGAGCAACTTGGAGAAGCCAGCCATGACATGAGTGAGTGGTATAAGGCGAAGCCAGTTGCATGAGTGGGCAGGCAATGGAAACAACAGCAAGTTTTATTTCTATAGCACATTTTTATATAAATGATGTAGTTCAAAGTGCTTTGCAAGATTGTAAAGAAGTAGGTACATGCCAAGAGAAACAAATTAAAATTAGATAAGAAGAATAATGTGTCAGTAGTATAGACCCAGGCAGATGAGAGTTTGTAGAACTGCATGGAAGGAGTCATGGAAGATTGCTGAAGTGCTGGAAGATGGTTGAGGATGGATACAGAGGTTATATCTGTGGAAGGACCAGTGGTCTTTTTTAGGCCTGCCTTCAACATTGTTACGATATTTTTAGATTTCTGTCAACTTCCATCCCTAGTAAGAATTACTGAAGGGTGTATTATGCTGATTTTCATATGCAAAAGGGACCTAAGAGCATTTTATCTGTAGCCAGGTACTTTGTGAGAACGTGTTGTAGCTGTAATCGATACTGTGTGGGATGGAATAAAGGGCACGTGTGGTCACTAAACAGATTACAGAGAGGGAAACTTTTCAGAACATAATCCGTGGTCTTACTTTATACAAATGGGGAATCTGTGCGGAATTTGGCTGAGACAGGTTCAATTGTGCAGAATCACACACCAAATAAACACAGTAACAGACATTCATCTTTATTTATTAGATTGTGTGATTGAAAAATATTGTTTTCAGCTGCTAGTATTATTTTTCTGCATCTTGGAATATGTAATTTGCTTGGATGGCATAAGGTTATTTTAGCCCTAAAGAGGAAAATACATTTTTAATAAACTGTATGTTTTTTTTTTAAACATACAGTAAATATGACTGCATGTTTTCATTTATGAAAGAGGTAGATTGGTTTGATTTGTTCTGCCTTCAAAATATGAAAAGTTTTTCAAGGTCAAGTAATTTGTAAGACAGAGGGACTGTTTAGCCCGCCATTGGTATTTTGATGCTAGAGATCCATTTAAGCATGTGTTTATTTTAAATGAAAATTTCCAATATGATATGTTTACCTCATTCCCAACATGGTGCACGTTTTGAATTGGTGGCAAAGCTCCAAAACACACTGAACCCATACATAATTAATATTTATTGGATGGCATTGTCAATAGAACTTCGTTCATTCAACGTTGTACATTTGCATAGTAATGGTGCCATGAATTATGCATGGTTAAGAAGCATGGTTTTGACAGCAAGGGCAGTGTCTGTAGCTGTCAGTACAGAAGTATATACTGCTTGAATGTGTTTGAAAACCACAAAACTCTTTTAAATGCCTTAAGTGTCTTTCTGGAAATGTAACATCAAAATTAGTAAAGTTTTAAAGGCGAAACATTAATTTGCACCCATATACCACATTCTAAAGTAGTAAATTAAAAGGTGTGACCTGATTTTTTTTTTTTTAAGTAAAATGGCATACAACCAGTACTAGAAGTGATAGTAAAAAAAAAATAAATAAAAATTATAATCCTGAAAAAAAATAAATACCTGTATATAACCAGTTAGGTATTCAGGATTATGTACTATTGAAAATCATATCCTATAAGACTGCAAATGTGTTTAAAGTAGGTCAGCAATCTGATTATCCTAAAGCAGCAAAGCAGGTTAGGCAAAGGGGGTTGCATTATGGGACAATTTATTTTTATTTATTTATTTTGTGACTCTACCATGCTCTGTGTGTGTGGCTTTTTTTCCCTCCCTATTTTAATTAATCATTAGCGCCAAGTTAGGTAATAGCTGTTCAGAAAATTAACTTGGTAAAAATTCATATTGCTGTATACGATTGAAAATATAAAGAAAGTAGTAAACATGTGCTCTTGTATCATTTTATAAATATATATTGTATATGTGTGCATATATCCGTGAGTGTATATGTGTATATATATATATATAT
>JANRMT010062792.1:98238991-98280194 GCA_026402145.1 Polypterus bichir lapradei
TTATATATATACATTATAGCATTCTTATTTTTATCTATATAATAGATGCACAAGTTATGATAAGCAAGTCCACGTGCCTGATTTATTTATTTACTTACTTACTTGCTGTAACTTTGCACAGGTACTTTGGGGACCTAGTTGGGTACATAAGGGTATTTTTGTGTTAAACAATTGAGCCCCAGGGAATATTTCTTTGGGCTTTTTTAATCCGCTAACACACTTTGAAGCATCTGGGATACGCTGCCTAGCATATTCAACTCAACGGGAGGTGGAGGGTTTGCATAGAGCATGCCAAGGACACATTCCACTGGGGAGTGATCAAAGGGAACACAAGGGAGGTGGAGACATCTATGAACAGCTCAACTAGCAGGCTAGTAGCAACATAAATAAATAGAAAAAAATTAAAATTCAGTCTACTGCTCTACTATAATCACATTGACATGCAGCAGTTAGGATCCATTTAACTCAAGGTGCAGTGCAAGTCAACTGAGAAATAATGTGCTGCTACGGGGAGCTATTACAGTATTGTTTGCTTAAATTATTTGTGTTTGAGAAAACAAATAATCCATTTTATGAAACTCAGTGGAAAATGATGATGCTTTTGGGGTGTTTATTAGGAAAATAAATTTCCCAGTCCATGTCAGTAATGATTGAGAAATGATCAGTGAGTAAAGCAAATGTGTTTGATTTAAATCTGAAGTTAGTACACTTGTTACTTGTACATGTTTATTATTTCTCTCAGCCAGTGTTGTGTAAGAGTAGTTGTTTTTCCTGGTGATGAGTATGTAGAGACTGCATACATGCAAACAAGGCTGAATGAGTAGTCCAAATCTAAATGTGAATTGTTTATTTACTTTTCCCTAGACTGCAAGGCTAATTACAAAGTCTATTGTACACTTTTGTGATGCCTGAAACGGATGGCTTAAGGTGCACGTTACCATATTAACTGCTTTTCAGTTTGTTTTATTTTTAGGTGCATGGATGGTTCACAGTCAAATTTATAGATTGAAGTCTTCATTTAAGTATTCTTACACAAGAAAGCACAAGACTATATGTTGTCAATTGCATTCACATAGACAAAAAGCACACAAAGATGAAAACACAATTTCATAAAAGTCAAGAACATTGACATCATTTTAAAACAAACCTTTAATACTTGCATTTAACAACTGATGAAGGGTTCTTTCTGACACACTGTATACAAAACACTTATGTGAAAGCAGTCTCTATACCGCTAACCCTTTGCTTCTTGTGGTATTTTTACCAAACGGCCTTATGACGTTTAGGAAGAAAAGCGTTCCTGAAGCAGTTTGTGGGGATCTTTAAGACAACTTTCCTTTCTGATTTGCTTAAAAGCAGGGTTAATTGTAATGGATAGCTGTAATTGATCATTGCTTATGAAGTGCAATGCTGGGAAATTGTTGGCTGTTTAGTACATTTCTGGAGCTTTCTTTTTTCTGTTTTGATTTACCAAGGGTTAGCCATTTTGACAAAATCTCACTCTGCCAATGGAGTTGTGACCTGCCTAATGCAGCTTTAGTATCAGCCCAGTGTTGGCTCCAGGAGAAACCACAATATTCTTTCATTTTGAATCTTTATTTGAATCGGTCATAAGAATATAGTACATTTTACAAATTTGAGGAGAGCAGGTTGTTCAGCTTTTCCCTTCTATTTATTTCCAGTTAAAACATGCAGTTTCAGCATTGAAGGCAGCCCAGGCAAAAACAGCTAGGACAGTATGCAATATTACACATGATGACATATTATTGTTAATTCAGTGTTCAAACAAGACAAAAATAATTAAATTACATTGACTGTATAACTGCCTTAGCTGGTGTAAGCACTGTACTGTCTTTAACATAAACTTGGAGCTTCACGTTAAAACTTTGAATATGCAATGTGAAAAGATTCCACACAAAACAGAGAAAGGTTTGGGGTCAGCCATCTGAATACTTGAGATAGGCTGCCAAAATAGTAGTTTGTGGTTCAAAATGGTACAGGTCTTAACAAATTTCAGTCCAACATAGAACAGTACAGACAGGCAGACATGGCAGTTTTAAAGCTGGGCAGGGGGAATGACGTCATTGTGGCCGGAACCAGAAATGACATCGGAAGTGACGAAATTGAGTCCAGGCAAAATTTCCCGTGGTTGGCCTGCTGATGAAAATGAGGAAGGATCAGTGCACTCTGCCACGCTCTGGTCTGGCATGGAATTATCCCTTTGTGAGCCGTTCAGCTGCCTCCCATGCACACGTGTATGACAATAATTATATACCTTGGACATATAATAAGAGAGTCACAAAACCTTAAATAGGAAGTCATTTATATCTTATGTTACCTGTACACTGAAACCAAAATGTCTCTCTTAATTGTCCATTGGCCAACTTTTTGGGTTTAAAGTACTGTTTTATATATGTCATTTTTACCTCATCAAGTTGTATAAAGTTATTGATTTTTAGCTGATATCTGCAATTACTTTTTGGTTTGTTTAAAAGAGTGGAAAGGATTTTTGAAATTAAAATGGTTTATTTGTTATTGTGTGGAGCATGTAGTGCAAATTATTATTATTATTATTATTATTATTTTAAATTTTTCCTAAATAAGGCACAAAATTACCAGCATGCTACGTCTATAAGTATTAATCAATAAACCCCAAAAACCATTACTTTATACGAACCTAACATTCTTAAACCAATTGAACCCTAGGGTCGCGAGCCATCTTAGCAGCACTGAGTGCAATGCAGGAAACGTCCCCTGGCAGGGAGTCAGGCCATTGCAGGAGCCACTAACACCTAGAATGCCACTTCAGAGTCAGCAGTTAACCTAACTTTCAAGTCTTTGGGGGCATTAAGAACAGAGCTTCTGCAGACACAAGTAATTTGAAACTAATTTTGAAAATTTTAACATATTTGTGAAATCAGATTGTCTAGAGGACATTTACAAATTGAGAGACGAGTTCTGTAATGTATTCTGTAACACAGTTATTATTTTAAAATTTTAAAATTTTATTTGTGTTCTATTAGGGTGCTGTTTTCATGGTTAACTCTCTGCTCTGTGAGGTGATCTAATAAAGAAGGAGAATGTCTTTTGTATCCTCTGCTGTTGCCTGTGTTATTAAACATAGATACTGTAAAAGTATAATTTTATTTTAAATGCTGTTGTACCTAAGGCATAATAGATTGGAAAATTAGCTTCTCCTTGAACTGGATATAACAGGATTAAGAATTTTATGTTGTGCATTTTTTATTAAGGATACTTAAAGGCAGTACAATTATCTGTAATATGCTAAGAACTGTTCATGCAAAGTCCCTATGCTCCACATTCCTTAGGTTATATATGTTTTATGTATAGCATCAATATTATTTAATATACAGTATTTATGGAAACAATATAATGTGTAGTTACTTAATAAAAATGTACAGAATATTATTCTTAATCACAGAAGATATGCTTAATAATAGCATTTACTAATGAAAGGGAATTTATTAACATACTTTTTCTTGTTTTTTGCTGTGGTTTGACTAATGTAAAAGAGAAAATTATTGTCATATCATCATCTATTTAAATAGGCACTGTGCACTCCTGTGGTATTTAGTGAAACCTATCGTCACCTGGCTGTTTTGGGTCACAGTAGTTTCTATTTTAGGCTATTGCCTTATGAATTGAGTATTCTGGGTTCGATTTCTGTCTCCTTTCATTCTCTGTGTTGAGCCTGCATATTGTCCATGAGCCTGCAGGTACTCTGGTGGGCCTCCTGCATTCCAAAGGCATACAGATTAGTCAGATTAGCAATTCAAAGATGGCTCTACTATATATGAGTGTGGATGCATTTGTGAGCAGGCCTTTGTCCCATCTAGGACTGATTTTTGTAATATGCCCAATGATACTTTTGCATCTAAAATTGGATTAAGTGGGTTTCAGAATATGTTACTATGTGTTTGCTCAGTCTGTCGTTCATTTTTATCATAGCACACCCTAGCTCCCAATATTGCAGGGATTCACTTGGGTCCTTGTGAACATAAATTGCAGTCAGCAGATAGAAGAATATTATGTTTGCTGTTTTTGTTTGTTTTTATCCGATCCTTTGTTTCAGCTTTTACTAGATGTTTATCTTAGTGGAGCCACATTTTTAAAGTTTTCCCCATTATTACCATCAAGGTAGCAATTGAAAAAGGCGAAGTGCAAGCACAATTTCTGCTTCAAAGAGTTACACCTTTCATAATCATGTCTTCACTCGGGGTGTGCAATATTTGCAAAATATTATATCTCGATATTTTCTGGGACTTTGATGATAACGATATTTAGGTGATAGTTTGAATCCTTTAAAAACATGTTTCTAAAAGTCTTATTGATCTAGCTTTGTTTTGATAATAGGGTGTCAATTGTAGCTTATGGAATAGTGGGTCCATGGATACGCAGCAGAGGTTCATTTAAATAAATAATTGAATAAATAATTCAGTGTCAGTGGGTGTGTGTGCTCATGAGGTTGGTGGAGTAGTTGAGACAGAGCACTCCTGCACGTGAGGGTGTGGTCTATCTTGATTGCTCCATTGACTTTCTGTGGTTCGCAAATGAGGAGTTGCACCAATGGAGGCATATAAGGGGGAGCCAGTAGATGGAGGTTAAAGAAAGGAGAGATGAAAGTAAGACATGGAGAGAGCCGGTGCAAGAGAGAGAAGGCATGCAGCCATGGGGAAGTCCCTAGGGGAGTGTGTGGCTGACACTCAGGGGCTGAAGTAGATCACTCTAGCTGAGCAATCAGGGAACTAGAGTGACACGGTGCTCAATGGAATGACTCTCTGTTTAAGGCTGGAGAGAGGTAGCAGGTGCTGCAAGGGTAATGGAAGGCTTGGCATGTTGTCCCTTGGCGCCATGGATGTGAGCCCTTGTGTCATCACTTGCTCCAACTTCTGCAGTCACAGAGGCAGGATAGAGCAGTATGAGGAGCCGGAGATCTGTATAAGTGTTTTAAATAATGAAAGAAAAAAATGTGCTTTGGAATCGAGGACCCTGAACTAAGATGACCTGTGAAATAAAACACGCACGATAGGCACATACTTCTTACAGAAGTAAAAATAATTTGTTTGAATGAATTTTGCAATTTGTTCAAACTGATTTTTTTTTCCTGACATCTACAGAGCTCTGTACTAGAGCAACTTCACTTTGCTGTTGGTGAAACAAGTTAGTTATCGAGCTGTCTTTAACGGCAAACGATTTCTGACATAGTTTGCAGATTGCTATGTTTTAAGCAACATCAGTCTTTTCAATGCCAAACAACCTCCACAAGAGTGAGGATGATCCACATATTGCAATTAAATCTAACAATGTACAGTAGATTACGAGGCTGTTTATCCCCTTTCAATGTTTGCTCATGAGTACAATAGAGTGTCAGCTCAAGTTGTACAGTTGGGAGACAAAGTCAGAGAAGCGAGATTGCGTTGGTTTGGACATGTGCAGAGGAGGAGATGCTGGGTATATTGGGAGAAGGATGTTAAGGATAGAGCTGCCAGGGAAGAGGAAAAGAGGAAGGCCTAATCGAAGGTTAGGGATGTGGTAAGAAAGGACATGCGGGTGTGACAGAACAAGATGCAGAGGACAGAAAGATATGGAAGAAGATGATCTGCTGTGGCAACTCCTAACAGGAGCAGCTGAAAGAAGAAGAAAAAGACTATTTGCTCATTCAGTTTTAGGCAGCTACTCTAGCTACTGCATGTACACGCAGCAGTAGTCTGTCCTGTTAGGTTACTGTGAGCTCGTGGATTCACAAGGCATTTTTTTGAAGATTTTTTTTTTTTTTTTGCAAAGTGAGTAACATACTTGATAATTTCAGCTTACATATTGTTAAAACAACAATTAATATATTATTGTAGACGATACCTATCACATACTCTTCACCACTACTTTTACTACTATATTTGAAAATGTTTGTCTCTAAAATATGATACAAATCATAATGGTTATACACTAGGTTCTAGGGGTGGTACTGTAATTGCTAAGGACCTCATGATATGAAATTTGGGTCACAATACAATATAATTGCAATTTTTTATGCTTTATAAAAATGGCTCAGCAGCTTGTGTATTTACTAAGCTGCCTCAAGTGATAGGAATTGTCAATACCTGTGCTGGTGAACTTCTTTTGCTGAATCATCAAGAGCGTTCTCACCTAGGGGATCACCTTTTGGTATAGCAATATGTCTTGTCATGAAAGAAAATGAACTGACCAAGAGTATCGTTAGTATGGTCTCAAAATTAACAGCTGCTGTAGTCAAATATTTGCCATTACAGAGCACTGTCACCACACTAGTCAGAAGCTCTTCAAACCACAGCTCTAAGGCAACTGATACAAGAGCATATGTGCATTCACCACAAACACATTTTTATACACTACTTTTATTAATGAGCAGTATGACTGGGGAATACACTGGGCTATGCACCTTTCACCACAGCTACAACACTTACTCCATTATAATTAATTTATTATTATTGCACTGCAGTCAGGATTGTTTAATGTCTGTGTGTTATGTTCAGACTGTTAGCTTGTATAATATACAATAGTCCCCAAGTTACGGACATACGACTTATGAATGGGGCTGCAGCTGCTCCTTCATCTGTCTAGGGGACGCAACGCAGGCTGCTCAGTAACTGCCGCTCTGTCATCTTTGGCCTGGGGACGCTGCAAGCGGTGGCTGGAGGGGCGATTTCGCTGATCGCGCAGTGTAGTGTGCCTCGGGTGGCTTCCCCATTCATTCCCCATTCATTCTCAGTGGGCGGCTGGGTGTGTGGCAAGCACACATGTGCAGGATGGAGGCTACCCGCCCACCATGCCGCCGCAGCTACTGCTCCTGACTGGACGGAGGCTGGATGGGGTAGAGGGGGGCGTTTCACTGCCCCCTTCCAAACAGCCTTGCAGTGTCCCATGAAATGCTGCCCCATTCGTTCTCGGTGGGCGGCTGGTGATGCTGCAAATGGTGACCCAGTTGTGGCTGAACGGAGGCGGGGGGCAGCATTATAGTGTGCCTAAGGTGGCTGCCTGTTTAATGGAGGCGGTGGTGGGCGATTCACTACCCACCTTTGGCTGCACCCTGTTCGTTCTCGGTGGGCAGACGTTGCAGGCAGCATACTGTATGCAAGTGGAGGTGACTGTGTGGTGGGTGGGTGGTGAATCGCCCCTCGCTTCCCCCATTCATTCTCAATAACAATCCTGCTTGTACTGTTACGTACATAGCAGGAGGTTGTCTCTCATCAGTACACCAGGCTTGCTGACGAGGGGTGCCTTCCTGCTGTGAT
Organism: Polypterus bichir lapradei; assembly: GCA_026402145.1. Lineage (NCBI taxonomy): Eukaryota > Metazoa > Chordata > Cladistia > Polypteriformes > Polypteridae > Polypterus > Polypterus bichir. The sequence continues at coordinate 98,246,281 of JANRMT010062792.1, forward strand.
AACGTGTACAGTGCTGTGCAGAAGAACTATCTTAACCTTTTGTCTTCACCCTTCAACAATGTCTCTGGAACACAAATCTGATGCAAGTGCTGGTGATACAGTAAAGAAGAGAAAAACCATCACCATGAAAAATAAAGTAGAAATACTGAAAAGGTCAGAGAGAGGTGAAACTCCATCATTCATTGGCAGAGCACTTGGTTACGGTCAGTCATCAATAGCATTTATTAAAATAATGTACCTGTTCCGACTTACATTCAAATTCAACTTAAGAACAAACCTACAGTCCCTATCTCGTACGCAACCTGGGGACTGCCTGTATTTGTGTTGTACTTGTACATTGTGAGTTGTCTATATAATATTATGCTCTATATATTGAGTTAATACACTGCGCTTTGCATTTTGTACTTTTTACAGTTATGAAACTTTCTATATGTAAAAATTCCATTATTTTACTTATGTGTATACATAGTTGACGAAAAATATTTCAGCATTATAATGTACGATTTGTGTCTTTGTATTGTTTTTATTTTTTTTATTTGGAGTAACTTTACGTTTTTTTTTTCTTGTTATATGATCCTCTATTAGCTCCTGTTGTTGTTATTTCTGTTACCATTTCTGTAACTTAGTGTATTGTTAGCTCTAAGATTTGTGTGTCATTCTTTTAGTCCTTGCGGAGTTTATAGTTATAGTTAATGATAATTAGTATAAAAATAGTATAATGGCACACTAATAGCATATACTATAAGCATGTACTAAACATATATTTATTAAAAAAATCCATGTACTGAGATGACACATAATTAAGAAAAACTAAGAAGTTTTCAAAATGAAATATTCTGTAATAGCTTAAGTAGACTAATTGGAAATGAGTTGGTAAATAAAATAAAAATACAAAATGTGATTGTTTCCCATTCAATACTTTTGCAGCTATAAGCTACTTTTGACTAGCAGGATCTGAGTCAAGGAACACTGACGTACTGATCTTGTCTGGTATAAATCAGGATCTTTTGTGGGCGCCAGCTCTACCGAATGTTCTGAAGCAGAACTTGTTACTCAAATGTACATATAATTTCTGTCCAGCTTAGGTAACATGGAATTTGGGTTTATGTCAGATGGTTGTCTCTAGGATTAACCTGAAGTGAGCTTTCTAATAAATAGTTAAAGTCAAAGGTGTTTGGATGAGATGACTTTCTTTGACGCAATACCTTGTGGGTAGGGCTAAGCAGACTTTTCAAAAATCTAAATTTGTCTACTGTATGAGTTTTTGTGCTAAAGTACACTGTTTAAACATTACATGAATTTTAGTATTATTTGAACCTGCTTTGTTTTTTAATAAAAAATAAATAATTCTATGATGTTAGGACCAAATGGTTGCAAGAGGTTATTATTTCTGCCTCATAGCTTCACAGTACTTAGTTTAAATCCAGACTGTCTGTGGGAAGTTTGCATGTTCTCACCATGTCAGATTGTGGTTTTGTTTTTTTTTTTTGGAGGGGTTCCCTTTATTTCTTTCCATACCTCAAAAAGAGGATTATTATGAACTTATAATAAACTTGTAATTGATTCCATAAAAGTGAATGTATCCTGTTAGGAGCTACTGCCACTAGGTGCAACTCAGAACTGTGTAAACCAATTAGGGAACAGATAGACAGATGTCCTTATTTGTAAATTCATTATGGAAGATTAAGAATTTAGTGATGGAAAATGTGTACTAGAATAAATCCCTTGGGACATGTATATTTAAAAATAATTATAAAAATATAGAAATGTATGTAAATACATGGTAACGTATTATTCTGCATGCTATAGTTAAGAGATAACATTTTTTGGCAGGCATTATATTTGACCATTTTTTTAATAAATGTTGCATGTATTTCTTTGCAAGTTTACATGCGCAGTGTATCTCTGTTCTCCTGAAACATAATCTTTCTTATTGCCTCTGAAGAGTCTTATTGCTGCTAATTTCTGCAATGATAAATTGCAGAGTAAAGGGCCTGTTCTGCTTCCATGTATTTTATACAGCTCTTCACATTCTTCTTACTTTTCGAAATTGTAACAGGTTGATGGATGTCCATATTTTTCCAGCTTGTTTTTGGCAGTCAGTAAAATATTCTTGTGTATTCTCAAGGCAGTGCTTTGTACAGAACATGTAGTTATTTATTTTGTCCAACTATTATATGCTTCTCACATCTATTTCAGAGTGTCAGTTTCATTCATATCCACATTCTGTGTAAATCTTTATTGTATCCAGTATCCTTTGGCAGTGTATTTTTGTGTCACACTAAAGGAGACATTTTAAGACATTTATAGTGGTTTATTCTGGTTGCAGCCATCTTTCATCCTGAAAAACTTCAATTTGAGATATGCCTACTGACTCTTTATTTGATTATGCCATATTGTTTTTTTGAGTAACAAACTTTGATCCTTCTTTCAATATGGATGTCAATATCCCATTTGAGGTTTGTTAATTTATGGATGCTTGTATTGCAGAAACAATGACATATTACCATTGGAAATGGGCTCTAGGTAAAATACACTGTAGATGGTGGGGTTTCTAGAGAAAGTGTTGACCAGCGAGATTCACTATGGGGTAGTTTCAAAGGCAAATATTTTTATAGTTTAAGTATAAGTCAAGTCAAAAGAGATTCAAAGAGGACTATAAGGAAAGAGTAAATAATAACAAAAGTTATGCAGAATGACACTCCATCCTCTGCACTTCCATTTCACCCCCTCTATGGTTTCTTCTTCTCATTAACCCCAAGACGAGTGTCTGCTCAGTATTTGTTGTCATGCAGGACTTCCTGGCAGTCTTTACCATTTCAAGAGCTTGTTCTTTTATTTCCCTCAATTTCATGAAATTGTATATTCAAGACTATTGTTCTAGCTTCCAAAAATTCATATCATCAAAATATACATCTTAAATCTGTGCACTGCTAATACAACAGACCTTGTAAGTGATATTCTATGGAGATGTCCATTAACCCATTACTGCCATTTCTGCTAGGTTAAAACAATTGATATCTTTATCTATATATAGGTGACCCTTGGACTACAAACAAGTTTAGTTTCAGGCATCATTCATTATCAAATTTTTATATAGACACTAGGACAGATACAGCATTGGAAAACCTTTAAGTGAGACATCTTAAATGTAAAAAATGAATCGACCTCTCCAGGCTAAGATTCATTTAGCAAGAGAGGAGAACAATGTATAGTTAAGATCCTTTGATAAGATAACTGCCCAACAAAGTCTTTTGAAGTTTCTGATGAGTTTTTCAAAGCAATTTGGATCTGTAGTCAGGTTGTCTGGGACAGTCTGAGAGATGCAAACAGTCCTTATATCTGGCCATAAAACTCTTGTCTCTATTCAAACCATGGTGCAATGTGTTAAATTTTAGCATGAGTTTAACTTCCCATTGTTTTCTCTCTTGCTGTGTTCTGATGTTGCCCATAAGCACTGTGACTTTAAAGTCCCTCTCACAGTGTCCATGGCTGGTGAAGTGAGCTTCTACAGGAATATCTCTGTTGCCGCATTTAATGTGGAATCTGCGAAAGATCATTCTTCGGTGAAGTATTTGTCCAGTTTCTCCCACATAGATTGCAGTGTCAGAACATTTCATACAGAGAATTAGGTAGACCGCATTTTTTTAGTAAATGGTTGTGAAGTAATATTATTGTACTTTCAATAACAAAATACAAATAATTTAAAACTTCAATGAACAAGGAAGATATATGATATGATGACTTTACTGTTGAACATCCTACAGTTTTTAATAATAATCCAGGATTCCAAAGAGTTGGAAAAGGAATAATGATGGCAAGAAAACCAAGCACAAACTGACCATTGATCCCTTAGCAGAGATGTGCCGTCTTTGCAGAAGGATCATTAAGAGTGTCATGTCCCCCTATCAGTAGTTGTAATTCCTAATACAACTTGGCTGGGACGCATACTTATGACCTTGGAAATTACAAGTAGTGGTAAGTACCACTCAGCTAAATAACAAGCAGCCTGTCTAGGTGCTTAACTTTGAATGAAGTTATTTGTGGCAGTATGTACTACGGTGGTCAACATCATTCATCTTCCCACTAATTTCCAAGCTCCTTAGAGGTTTGTGGGGGAGACATAATTTTTTTTCCTGTTAATGCCCAGGCAGCTTATACTTGTTTCTAGTATCTCTTTTATTGCATGGGATATGGATGGTTGGGGAAAAAGTAGTTTTGTTTTTGTATACAGTAAAGCGTTTATTATCTGTCACTAGATAAACTGTCAGTCTCCATTAATCATCAGGGAGAAAAAAAAAAATCATTGCGCACACCAGCATCTACCTATTACTACTGCTGCACGATACGCTGCAAGCTCTGCACTCTTGAGTAACTCTCCCTTTTGCTAGCATGTAGTGTTTTTCCCCAGCACCACGTGTCATTCCGCATTTTGAAATCACAGTGTCCGTTACATACCTTCAGTTTTAATACTGTTTTGTAGGTTTTCCCTTTTGTTATAATCAAACTACTATACATTGTTATGGCCAGTAACATATGCATGTGGTGTTGGAAGTGTCACAGAAAATTGAGATTATTAAACGTTTATGAAACAGCAAAAGTGCTTCAAGTATTGCTTCAGTTTACAGAGTAGGAAGAACAACAGTGAACAATATAAAGCGTGATGCCAGCAAAATTGAAAAATGTGTTGAAAATGGAAACCACTGATGGTAATGTTATTCTGTATCAATGTTAATGTTGTTCTGCATTGTAATTTTCTTTTTAAATTTAGTTATATTATGTTTTTTTTAATATATTTTGACATGCAGACAGATTGTGATGCTCTGTGGAGGAGCAGAAAGTGTGGAATGAATGGTATAAGTTATGGGACTGGATGAAGGGCTTCTGTTCTGTGAGAGGCGGACATGTCTGTTAGGAGATGAGTGACAGGAGAAGTTAGAAGAAATAGGAAGGTGTGACGGAAGGAAGTTTTGAGTAGGGAGTCAGGAGACAGTAAGCAGGAGTGTTTGCAGTATAGAAAAAGACAATGTGACTGGTAGGAGATAATTATTGGAAGGGAAAGCTTTCTTTTATTGTTTTGGAGATGTGCTCTGTAACCCAGATAATGGAGTATAAGACAGAGCACTGTTTGTTATGGAACAAAGACTCCAAGTAAACTGTAGAAAACTCCAGTACCCAAGTTATATTTGCTTATTACACTGGTCATTACAGTAATATTTAAATTAATTAATTTTGTTAATATATTTTTAATATAGTTTTTTTTGTAAATAAATATTACTATTCACTAAACTAGTCCACTGTATACCATTTTTAAAGTAGCTGTTCTGTTATCTGTCTTTTCTCTTATCTGTCACAGCCTCGGTCCTGACTCCTGACGAATAATCAAGGTTTTACTATATATCTGTTTTAGCTTATTTGTTTACAATACTGAATTTCTGTAATTACTAACCAGTAATGAAAACTTGATAAAAGATGCTAAGTAGAAGTTAAGTGAGCAGACTGTGGAACCAAAACAAGAAGCTCACCCAATCAAGCATAAAGCAACTTTAATCAAGCCTGACTATAATGATTATCTGGTGGGAATGATAAACTAGCACAGTGCACAGACCATTGGCTAGCAACAAGAGCTACTAAGAACAGAGGAACCACTTGGGGCTAACACAATGAAGGCATAGCTTTTGGGCTTGGACATTTAACACTTTTAGGATAAAAAGAAAAAAGTCCACCTTTGTATGTGACATTGATTTCAGTCTCTCTTGTTGCTGATTCTGCGGTGTCTTTTTATTTTTGTCTCTAATACTAGGGCCTGAAGAAGGGGCCTAAGTTGCCTCGAAAGCTTGCATATTGTAATCTTTTTATAAGCCAATGAAAGGTGTCATTTTGCTTGATTTCTCACTATTTTTGTCTCAAAATCTCTGATTTTATTTCTTTACTTTTGTCAGTGCAAATTAATGTAACATTAAATACTATGTTTACAATCATTTGTTCATGCAATTATTAAAGATTGATTGTATTCCCAGTGAGAGGCTAAAGGAATTTGTGTACTTTTTATTTTATTTTATTTATTATTATTATTATTTATTTATTTTAAAATGTATTAAATTTGCATTCCCTCTATTCTATTTCAGTTCTTGCAAGTTTCCGTGCAACAGTCCCTCATGGTTTATCACTGGAAATTGGAGATACAGTTCAAATTTTGGAGAAATGTGATGGTAAGATAATCTTAATGCTGCTGTACAGGAATTTGCTATTAGATACCTGTATTCTCTGGAAAGTCCTTGTGATATGCATAATCTGCATTAAAGAGAAACCTAGTCCTTGTGCATAGTAATTAATGCTAGAGGTAGCTTATTTTTTGCACAAATCACTCAGTGTATGATAATCCCTTGGCATACACTTTTTCCTTGCATATTATCCAGTGGTCCATTATTAAGATAGATAGATTGACAGATACTTTATTAATCCCAAGGGGAAATTCACACAGAGGTGCCACATAACTCCAAAACTGCATGAAATCAACACCACCTTGATACTCATCTTAAAGAACCAAAATAAAACCTAAGGTATATAGATTATAGTAGTTTAGTTTTGACATTATGCCTCCCATTTCAGCCATTGCATGTTAAAAATGCAACATACATGTAGTTTTCCAACTTTCCAACTTATTTTGCTAGTTGTTCAATAAAGAAACATCAAGCAAATTAAAAGTAATTAATATACAGTAGCATCTTTCTCAAAACCAACTTATAGCTTGCCAGCTTAGGATATCGGCATACACTTGTCCTGCCAATATCTGTGGGCATGCCTTATTTTGTGTAACTGAGCTAATAATAATCAACACTAATGTTTTCTATTGAACAGGGCCTTTCTGTAGAGGGCTACTTTTATACACATTCTTTTATCATTCTTAATAGTCAGTTGTGAATCATCAAAACTGCAAATGAGGGAGATAGAAAACTTGAAGCTCTGTTTTAAAGTAAAACTAATGAAATCTTTAGTACTGCTTTTTCATTGCTTTGCTGACCTGTGTGAAATAAATAATATACATTAATGTGTGTATACTTTTTCTATTTTTCTAATGCACAGTTCAGGAAATCAAAGCATTTGTATTAAAGACTATCATTTTTCTTGATATTTTTTCCAAATGTAAATAGAAAGGGAGAGAAAGCAAATGAGTCATGCGCAGTCACAAGAATAAAGTCATAAATCTATTTGTTCATCCATTTTCACCTGCTGACCAACTTCAGGAATATGCAGAGTACAGAGACTGATCCACCAGAAATAGGACTAAGGCAGAATCTCTTCTTAGATGAGACATTAGTCTTTCATAGACAGATAATTAGTCTCAGGAGGCATATTTCGCTTTTTATAGACACACAAGAATTACAAAAAAGAAGAAAACTTCTGACTTAGCTAAAGATAAGAAAGCAGTCAGAGTGAGGCACTATTACTATTACTGGACTTGATGCTTTTTTGGAATTCTTAATTGTTTAGGACAGGTAAGCTTTGTTTGGCTGAATGGCCTGTTTTTGTCTAGATTGTTTTAATGTTCGAATTCTGAAGACATTCTGCTGTAGTTGTTGAGAAGCCCCAACAGCTTTTACTAAAACACATCTGCTGAATAATTCTTTTGCTGGAATTACTTAATGATGGTGTGCGATAGAAAGGATGTGCAGCAGCATCATCATAAGCCAATATTCAAGTAAGGTGATACGCACTCTTATACCAGGGGACACAGAATAGCTTTAAAAAACGAATGCCCAGAATAACAATGCCAAAATCAAAGCAGCCTTTTATATATAGTGTACCGTATATACCATTGCAGAGTTTTCAGACCTTTTTTTCATATTTATGACCTATGAGGAGAAATACTTTTGTAAAGCTTTGGTCATTACCTCTACATAAAGATTACTGTATGAACACAATTATTCAAATTTGATGATTTAAATTGCCTGTCTGAAGTTGCCACTTGAGCTCTGTGAGAAATGGATCAGAAATAAACATCAAATTATTATTCTTTTCCTGACAAGGCCTGTGGTTCTTTTTAATGTTCTTGAGATCAATTGAATATCATATTTATGCAGGATATAAGAAAGCCTTTTAATTGAGTTTCTTTCTTTTAAACCAATCACAATTTGTACTCTGTGTTATGTTGGTCTAACTCTGAAGCAGCATTCAAGGAAAGATGTTATAAAACATATTGTTCCAGCAATTATGGATTATGCCACTAGTTAGGAATGGAAGCTCGTTTACAAAAACTGACTGTAGAAGAGTTCTTTTGTTGTATCTTCTGATTAAAAAAAATAATTAGCATGTCATTGGGGATTTTACTTAATAGTTAATCTTGTAGTGATTGATTATATGATAAGCTTCAAAGTACTGGTATTACTTTTTGTTTAATCTGTAAATAGGAGCTTATTTGATCACCCAAAAGCAAATGGAAGGTAATTCTTGAAATTATTTCATTGAAAGGTATTTTTTGATAAAACACTGAAGTCAATCAGTTCAGTAACTGAACTACAAACATCTTTAGCTTTTAAGCATTCCCTCAAGTGAAATCCTTGATCTTATTATTGCAGCAAATGCTTAATTACAGCAATAACATTTTAACAGCAAATGTCTAGCATGCTATACCAGTCTTACAATGGCACCCTTTCAGAGCAGGATAGATTTTCTTGATAATAATTTAGGCAACCAGAATGTTTAAATAAGAATGACTCTACTCATTCTAGTATTTCCCTCTTCCATCCTCCACGACTGGCCACTGTTTATATGTGTTTTCAAGAGTTCCTCGGGAGCAGGGCCTGCATTAGAAACCAATCAACCTTTTTTTTTTTTTTTTGCTTGTTTTGTTTTTGAAAATTCACTGAGAGATTTATTATTGCACCTTCAAATGACGAAAATGTTGCAGTATTTTAAGTAGTATTTTTGACTGAACCAAAAATGAGACCCTGTTCCCGAATTTCAGTTGCAATTGAACAAGCATTCAGTAATTACTAGTGTGTATGCTAGCACAGTCATTTTAGTTCTAGCCTGCAATCCAGAACTAACACAGGAAATCTGTTAGCCACAAAAAGTATAAAAAGTATTTTGTTTTAATAATGCTATTTACTTAGTAGTCCAAAAGGATGCACTGTATTACTTTTTGGCTTTTGCTGTCCGATGCATTTTTTTCAGAAGTGCTATAAAGGAAAGACAGAGATTTAAAATAATATCACACAATGTTTAATTGGGAAATCTTTGACTTCATGGCAGCTTGGATAAAAATAATTTAAAAGTTTCATAACAGAAGGAAACCAAAATATGTTAATTAAATCTACAGTATATAATCAATAGTAAATATGCAAGATCACCCACCACTAAACTCTTCTTAAAAATATTGGCTTTACATGCACAATTTGATTTTTTGACTATAACAGATTCAGTCACACTTTTCTGACTATGAATATATAGGAAAGACAAATAAGATGCTTCCCCTTAGATACCTCAGGAAAATATTTGAAACAGTATCACAGAACTCAGTGTTTTCAGAACCAACATTATTAAACACAGAGTAATAAGTGACATTTAAGGTATACTGTATTACAAAACTGTTTACCCATATTACTGTAAAGACAATGCTGCTTTAATTAAAGATTTTCATAAAATAGAGTTACTACAACTTCAAGCATCATGCATAAGAGAGCCGGATGAACTTTTAATATTCTCTGAAATCTCAGCCATAGTCTACTTCCTATACACTGCAAAGGTTGAGACTGTTGTAGTAGATGAAAATCTAAAGTGCCCTTAGTTAAAACAGATAATGGTTGAGTCTAACACTGACAAGTTAGACTTGTCTCCTCAGCTGGTTTGCAAATATGACAAGAGCAGCAAGATATATTTTGTTGTCCCTGGTACTATACCTGTACCTTTCTGCTATTTAATAAAACTGGCCTAGACTCAGCCTTCTCATTAGTCCTAGGGAGGTCTTTTTTTAGTATGTTGGCAATATCATGATGAGTAGCCTTGACCAGGATCACTGATTCAAGCTGCAGTCATCCACCAAAAATGAAATCATCATATTAAGAAACACCAAGAAAAGGCTGGGTCCTACGATGCAGAAATTGCTCAGTCAGATATAGAAGTGCCCATTGAAAATGGTTGTCATAACCTTGTATTTAGCCTGTAGGTCTTGATGCCGCACACATTTGAATGGATAAAGAGGCCCGGTGGAAAAACTAGAACTCCATTCCACGTATAGTGTGTCTTTCCATCAGAGATTAGTTAATGATGTTAAATCAACCATGGACAGTGTATGTTGAAAGCAATACTTTTGGCCAGACATGATGCCTGGAGTTGTGATGGGGACACTACTCGCAACAAAGCTATCAAATTAGCCAAAAATTATCATTAACATATTTAATTTAGGAATATTTATATATTAAAATAAATTAAAACATAGGTTAAAAATTCTGGGTGCTACACGTGTGTTTTTTCTCACCAAATGTATATTTAAGGCAGAAAGTGCTTATGATTTACAAAAAAGAAAACTGAAAACTTCAGCCTTGAAATGAATATCACCCTTGAAAACACAGCCATTCACAAAAATGAGAATCTATGCATACACAAGATGATGTGATCAAAGAGTGGTTGCTTTTTGGCATGAACATTGATTGGGAACTTGGAAACAGATACTGCCAGAAAGGGTAGTACTATCCTGAGAAGCCATCCATAAGAAAGAACCTGTGTAGAGAGTTTGTTTGTGAGAAATAGAGATAGTCATTGCAGAGACAGTTTGAAAATACTTGTGTGTTTATTCGTGAAGTTGTTTTAACTGTGTTTGTCTTGTTTTATTGTATTCTTCCACGCTACACTTATCATGTGTATTGATGCAGTCCTTTCAGGTCTTTGGTTGCCCCAGTGGCACTCAGCAGCAGTACAATGCATAAATAAAAATGCATAATATTAATCTCTGCAGAAATAGTCATTAAATAGTATGCGTGGACACTCATTTTTCCATAATATCTTGTGTGTTTCTCCTACAGTGATTTTATTATTCAAGAATAAATGTATTTAGTACTACAGCAAAAAACTAAAACTAGTAAACTGTTTTGAAGGGATATTTTCTCATGTTTCAGAATAAAAACATTGAATATGATTTTCATATTGTTTTGATGTTTGAATTTCCTGGGTATGTTGCAGTTTAAGTTGTAGATAAGGAAAACAAACTTTTTAGTTAGACTCTGACATTATTATTATTATTATTAATGTTGTTGTTATAGTTTGTTATTTTGTCCTTTCCTGGGTGAAAAAGTTGAACTTGAAGCTGACCTAGTACACTACCAACAACTTTGGCTAGTAAGCTGTAATAAAAAAGGTTTTAGTGCCATTGTATTTGTATTGATTTTTCAGTAATAAATTAGATTAAGTTAAAATTACAAGTGTATCTTACAGCCCAAAACACTAGCCATCTGTTTCTAAGTCCATCTTGTAAAGATTCAGGTCTATGTGAAGAACCAGTATCTGACAGGTGTGACAACACTATGAGGGCATAGTATCCACTCAGCCCGACCCAGACAGACACAGGAGGCACACTGATAAAAACATAAATGTTTTTATTTTGTTTCTTCACTTGTGGGCAACGTCTTCCCCGTTCCCACAAGTATAACACTGTCCAAAGCACAATACCACACAATACTCTCTTCTTCTTCTCCTTTCTCTCTTTCTCCTCCACTCCTCCTCAGCAAGTTGTCTCCCTCCTCCTGACTCTGGCTCACTGAGTAGTGTCTGCTGGCTCCTTTTATAATGCCCGTGGAAGTGCTACAGGTGCTTGATGGTGTATTTCTGGCAGCACTTTCAGGTGTGGCAGAAGAGCCTCCCATAAGGGTTCAACGGTTGCTGCAGTACCCTGTAATGGTGCCCACGGAGCCCTGCTGGAGTCCTAGGCACTGCTGCAACCCAGGAGGGCTTCTATCTAGTGCTACGGCCATGCTTGCTCCCCCGCTCCTTCCAGCTTAGAGGCTGTGCCACAGGCTATGCAAATGCACTCTCTCATGTTGCTACATGTACAATTGGGAGAACATAAGAATATTACAGAATAGATTCTCAAGACCAGAACTGAAATATTAGTAGAGCACCATGTCATCCACCATGCCACCTAAATTTAGATAAACATAATTTTCTTGTATTCTTTACTCTTTATCTTTCCTATGTCGATTGGCATTAATTAAATAACTTGCTTAACCAGTGCTGTTTAGCCATTACATGTATCAACTGGCTATCTTTTTCATAAATTCAACATTGCTAAGAACAAAATAGAAAAAAATACTGAAAATAGCTCGTTGAGAACAATACTCATGGGCAAACACTGTAACAGTCAGAATGCCTAGCGTACAGTCAATGCTCTTATGCAGTAATCAGTGTTTATAATAAAACACTCACAAAGAAAGCTGCAAAAAAATAGAGTTTACAGAAAAAGACATTTTACCCATCTGGGCTTTGATATACAGGCATAAATCCCAACAGGTCTGTAGGAGTGGCTTGTCTACTTGTCCAAATTACAGGTACAACACTTTCTTTCCTAATTTCTTAATCCTTCTCTCTCAGGTCCTAGCCTGTTATTTTTCTTCTAAACTATCTACATAAAATTAAAACCTAAGTGTGAGATATGTTTGTGTCAGAATAATCCTGATCAGGGGCAGGCATGATTTGGATATTGAAATCATGGCCAGCTCTCCTCATCAACCCTCCATCTGGGCAACACTCTCATTCCACTCCTGCAGCATGTGCTGCCTAACTTCATATCTGAAATGTTGTTCATTGCTAACATCTGGTCTTGCCCATCAATGGGAAAAAAATCACCCAGCATGTGTGACTAGGGAGCATATGCTTCATGTAATTTTTGTGGCCTCTTTCTAGCATGTCAGGACCTCAATTTATGTGCAAAGGGTCTGACATTCTAAGGAAGAGTTTATTTGCCTGCCCTAAAGTATTGTGGAGGAGCATTGCATATTTCATCTCAGAAAGCAGTAGCCCCTGTTTTATTTATTTATTCACTGCCTTTAAGAACACACACTACTATGACAGGCTTGGTTGAGCCCTTCCAGCTCTAAAGCACATTTTCTTTTGATGGAATGAGATCTAACTGTAAAAAGTTTCCTCTAAGTCAGACCCCACTGCTCTTTGTCGTCTTGGTGGTTCCTTTGCGTCTGGCAATCCCTTGTAAGCCAAGTACCCCATGTCAGGATAACGATATAGTTTTAAATAAGATTTGCTTTTCTCTTCAAAGCAAAGCAATCCTTATCTTCATGGAAAAAATACATTCAGTGTAGACCAGTGTTACAGGTCTCATTTTCTAAAAAATTAAAGAACCAAATATAAATCAAAAATGTTAATGGTAGTAAATATGTTGTCTCATGCTATGTCTATGATAAAATATATATACATAGGCAATTAGTTTATATAACAGTGAAAACATGTTGACATATGTGGGTGGCTTTTACCTGAGTACTGATTTTTTCCTCCCACATTATACAAAAATATGTGTTAGGTGAATTACCAGTTCTAAATGTACTCAGTATGAGTGAGTTAGCTTGTGTGCATGGCTCGGTGCTGTTATGGAAGGTCGCTTTCAAGGGTTGGTTCCTGCCTTAATACACTATGCTGCCGGGATTTTACCATAACTTTTACTTGGATAAGCAAGTTAGAGAAAAGCTATATGAGCGATAATTTTTCCCCAGAATCTCAGAGAGGGATGACTTGCACATACATCGCCAGGAGATAAGAAACAAGTTCCTATTCCTCACACTAGAATTGCTTAGAAAGGGTAACACTTTGGGCAATGACTGCCTTCATGTGTATATTTCCTACCATCTCAGAACTGTAATTAAAACTACGTTCTTACTACAAAGAAGGAAATAAACTTATTTTAAGACCACAATGTTGCTTACCTTCCCAGTAACTGAAATTCCATTTAGATGTTCCTTTATGTGGTACACAATCTTTATCACTGAAAATCAATTGATATATCATGTAAATATTACCATGCAAAAAAGACGAAAACAAAGTTCTGTGGCTTTTTATTTTATAACAAAAATAGCCATCCCCCGTAGCTCTGCCCATGTCGTAGTGAAACAGGACAGTGACGAGGGCCCTGCCCAGCTCCCCACTCCTGAAGTCACGCTTCCCCCTCCCCTTAGCCTGCAGCCTCTGTCTCGGATTAGCACCAATATATCGCTTCTGCAACTGAACTATGACTCTTAGCTCAATGAGAGAAGTCGCAAAATCAACTGGAATGTTCAAGCAAATCATAGAAAAAAACCCGATCTAAATCCGTTAAGTAGTTGTCTTGTGAAAAGCGGACAGACATTCAGACAGACAGGCGTACTGGCAAATCCTATTCAGATGCTGCACAAAATGTTTGTGCTTGAGAATTAAATGCGATAGATATATCGATAGATAGAAAGATAGACAGATACTTTATAATCCAAAGGGGAAATTCACATACTCCAGCAGCAGCATACTGATAAAAAACAATATTAAATTAAAGAGTGATAAAAATGCAGGTAAAACAGACACTAACTTTGTATAATGTTAACGTTTACCCCCGGGTGGAATTGAAGAGTCGCATAGTGTGGGTGAAGAACGATCTCCTCAGTCTGTCAGTGGAGGAGGACAGTGACAGCAGTCTGCGCTGAAGCTGCTCCTCTGCCTGGAGATGATACTGTTCAGTGAATGCAGTGGATTCTCCATGATTGACAGGAGCCTGCTCAGCGCCCGTCGCTCTGCCATGAATGTCAAACTGTCCAGCTCCATGCCTACAATAGAGCTTGCCTTCCTCACCAGTTTGTCCAGGCGTAAGGCGTCCTTCTTCTTTATGCTGCCTCCCCAGCACACCACCGCGTAGAAGAGGGCATTCGCCACAACCGTCTGATAGAACATCTGCAGCATATTATTGCAGATGTCGAAGGACGTCAGTCTTCTAAGGAAGTATAGTCGGCTCTGTCCTCTCTTACACAGAGCATCAGTATTGGCAGTCCAGTCTAATTTATCATCCAGCTGCACTCCCAGGTATTTATAGGTCTGCACCCTCTAAACACAGTCACCTCTGATGATCACGGGGTACAGGAGAGGCCTGGGTCTCCTAAAATCCACCACCAGCTCCTTGGTTTTTGTTGGTGTTCAGGTGTAAGTGGTTTGAGTCGCACCATTTAACAAAGTCCTTGATTAGGTTCCTATACTCCTCCTCCTGCCCACTCCTGATGCAGCCCACGATAGCAGTGTCGTCAGCGAACTTTTGCACGTGGCAGGACTCCGAGTTGTATTGTAAGTCCGATGTATATAGGCTGAACAGGACCGGAGAAAGTACAGTCCCCTGCGGCACTCCTGTGTTGCTGACTACAATGTCAGACCTGCAGTTCCCGAGATGCACATACTGAGGTCTGTTTGTAAGATAGTCCATGATCCATGCTACCAGGTATGAATCATAAAAATATCAACAAAAGAGGTAAAACAATGATAAAATAATTGTTTGATGTCCTGAAACTGAATTGATAGCCAAAGGTGTGCCAATCTGTCTGTCTGTCTGTTTGTGACAAGCTAACCTAATTAATATTTGGTTAGAAACTTTGTTTAACCAATCAAATAAGATCACTTTCTTCAGGGCATTCTCTCTGTAGACATTGGCATTGAGATTTTCTGTAAATGCGGCACATTAGTGCTGAACAGAGATGTGATTGCTGTAGTTATATTGGAAGTCAAATAATTTTTTATTTTTTTATTCATTTGAATAATCATTTTAGATACAAATAGTCACAATTAATTTAAAAATCACGATGGTAGAGAGTAGTCATCTGAGTTTCACATGAAACAGTTCTGTTTTACCAGAAGGTATTTTCTTTGAAGCTCTATGCTGCTTATTTTAGATGGCAGCAAAGGCACAACTGTAAATGAGTTTAGACAAAGGTCAGCGCACAATCTTACAGACTGAACAAAAGCTGATACAAAGCTGAAACTAATTCTGCTTTTGATCTCTCGGGCATCTGCTTCTCTTCATTGCTGTCACTACAGATAGAATTTTAGTCCAAATGTATCTTTTGCTAGCAGACAACACACAACAGTTAAGCTCTCAGAAACACAGAAATTTAGAAATCTCCTCCGCCAAATGTAAAGTATCAGCTGTTCACTGACTGATTTGATAAATTCTAGTTAAGACAGAATGGATTGATTGAGTTTACTAGCGTAAAACAGGCTCTTTTCATTTAAAAAATGTGATGATAATTGCTGCATCATCATACACATGCATAACCTTTAGAAATAATGAAAGAGAAATTAAAAAAAGATATATTCAACATTAAAAAATGCACAATTCAGAGTTGATGCTTAACTGCTTTGCGTTATGACTTGATGTTTACAAGGTGGTGAAAAGGGTTGGGAGCCTCAAAAGATGCCTAAACCAGGCTAGGACCTTCCTTAATCTGCTTAGAATAGGCCTCACCCAGGCAGCCTCAACCCAAAACTCCACAGGCACAAACTAGAAAAAGTGGATTTGGCTTTAAAAGTTCAAAATATTTCTTTAAATTTCCTTCCATGTACAAAAATACACAAAAATGCCCCACAGGAGACAAGAACCACAAAAACCTCAGGCTTGAGAGACCAAATACAAAATCCTTACACATGAAGACATTTATTTGAATAAACAAAAAGAGAGTAAAAACTGGGAATAAGCAAGAGGATATGCCTAGAAGGACAGAAGCAATAAATCCTTAACCAGAAAAACAATCACAGTGAAACTGAGATTTTAAGCAAACCGAGATGAAGAAGTGACATATCTGAAGGTTTTTCAAATATGAAAGGAACTAGTACAATGGAGCCAGGCTGTACCTTTAAAATGAGGAAGTGGTTAGAAACTTGTTAAGGATAAATTTTGCTGAGATGTTAGCAAGTTTTTGTTCACACAGAGAATCATACACACATGCAATATATTACTAAGACGTGGGTTTGGAGAGCAGGACTTTAGCAACCTTCACATTTCGACTTGATGTTAATTTGGAGAAATTAGGTGGATTGGATTGACATGTTAGCTGGGTCCAATAGCCTGTTTGCTGTGAAAATTTTTGTAGTGTTCTAATGAAAGTGCATGTTGCAATACCATTTCTCTCCTCAATATAAAGACTGAGGGTGGTCCCAGCAGCATTGATATCATGGTGGCCCTGCCTCTTGGGGTTTCACACACAAAATGCAAGGTATTAAAGCAAAGAACATAAAAATATAGTACTTAGAAATGAAAAATATAGTGCTTAGAAATAAAGTAATTAAACAACACAATATCAAAGAGAAACACAATTACTAAATTACTTAAATATGCAAGAAATAAACTTAAGCCAGGGCAATAACCCTTGTTAAACCATGACACCTTGAAGTGTGGGGAAGCAAATCTGGAAGAAAAAGAGTCTGTGTAATATGATATCCTCACAGTTGCACTTTAGCTTAACAAGGTGTCAGAGATGGCTGGGGGAGTGGAGGCAGACCAGAGAAGTGAAAGGCATTGGACTGTGAGGCCTGGACTTAAGGGGTGATTGGTGCGGAGGCACTGGGTTTGTGCACTTTATTGTATAAATAATCTATACTAATAAAAGGCAAAGCCCTCACTGACTGACTGACTGACTGACTCATCACTAATTCTCCAACTTCCCGTGTAGGTAGAAGGCTGAAATTTGGGAGGCTCATTCCTTACAGCTTACTTACAAAAGTTGGGCAGGTTTCATTTCGAAATTCTACGCATAATGGTCATAACTGGAACCTATTTTTCTACATATACTGTAATGGACTTCAGCTAGATGGCCGTGGGGGGAGGAGTTGCGTCTGACATCATCACGCCTCCCACGTAATCACGTGAAATGACTCTGAACGCAGGACATAGAAAACAAGGAAGAGCTCCAAAGAGCGCTGAACAGAAAACGCCATTTCACAATTGAGAAGACAGCAAAAGATTATGAAGAGAGTGATGCATACAAGCATATTCATACGTGCAGCTACTGCGGAAACAAAGCACGGTGTGAACCGTAAGTTTAAATTAAGTTTCTAGACACACTCCCGCTGCCGTTTGTCATGCCTACGACGAATGTGGTATTCACGAGATACAAGTTTAATGAAAAGACACAAGGTATAAACGAGACTTTGGATCACTTTGTAACGGAGTTAAAATTGCTGTAGCAAGAAACTTTTACGTGCCGGGTCTTAGCTAACATTAAATAAACCCGTTGACATCGCGAGATCACACGCGCACAGCTGAGAAGCTTCAATGCATGTACTCCGAGCGGGTCACGTCAACTGACTTTGCAGGACTGGAAAAGATTAAATTAAGTTCATACACACGCTACCGCTAAATGTTCGCAGGCAATTTCCACAACTTAATCCCGGGAATGCCTGTTGAACATCTTACATTGACGAGTACCGATTTGGGTGGTCAACACTTCGATGAATGAAACCTGTTATCTTTATAACTTGAACACAACACATCCTCCACAGTTAGGTTATTTTTTAACAAGGGGGCAATTACTTTTTCACACAGGGCCATGTAGGTTTGGATTTTTTTTTCTCCCTAAATAATAAAAACCATCATTTAAAAACTGCATTTTGTGTTTACTTGTGTTATATTTGACTAATGGTTAAATTTATTTGATGATAAGAAACATTTTGCGTGACAAACATGGAAAAGAATAAGAAATCAGGAAGGGGGCAAATAGTTTTTCACACCACTGTATATATGTATATATGTATGTATATGTATAAATTGTGACACAAAATGAACTGCTGAGTTATGCTTATTTTTAATATTTTGAGTTGTAGACATTTTTATGTTCTGTTTCATTTGAACTCGCATTTCGTTGACATTTTGACTCTGGCCTCTTTTGCATTTCACCCACCTGTAAATCTACTAAACAAGATTTACTATTATTCTATAAAATGAATTGTACTAAATGTGAATTTGTTCAATATATCTTTTCAGTATATTTCTGTTGACATTTTTAGCTAAAAGAAAAAATGTATAATACTAGCCCTGCTTGGAACTGGACTGGCATCCTACCCTGGGTTAGTTTCTGCTTTGAAACCATGCTGCTGTCATATAATCCGGTATGGTGTAACAATAGATTGCATTCTCTAGATGTTGTATGGAAGGTTTTACCAAATGGAAGGATAAATGGATAGATATACTGTATATCATGCTGCCCATGTCTGAGTTTACATGTGCTCATGTTGTGCATTTCTCTGAATTCTCTGGTTTCATGCTGCATTCCCAAAGAAGTGCTCTAAAGCTAATTGGTGGCCAGATAAAATGAGTGTGTGTGCATGTATGTGAGTGTGCTCTGCACTTGAGGGTGGCATCATCAGAATAGACACAGTCTTCCAAGGACATTGTAATGTAAAAGCAAATTTACAAAGTTAAATACATGGATGTGTGGTTGAACATTTATATATTTTTTTATATTCACTTAGTCATTGACATTTTTCGAATATATTGTCTATTTGTTATAAATATTGCCAAGATTGGCAATAGATTATAGACAAGCATCTTTATTCTTTAATAAACCAGTTAGTTTTTATTTATTGTTCCATTAATTAAAATTTTGATGAAATCATCTACCATGGGGACCTCTAAATTACCAAAATGACATTTCAAATAAAGCATCAATAGGACAGAAATTAATTTCTTAATAATGTGAATTTTGAAAATTCCATTGGGTTCATCATACTAATTTCCACTGTCAGTCAATGAGCCAGTCTATAGTTTAACTATCACCTGCCAACACAGAGAGCCCTTCTCGAAACAGTTTACTAAATATACAAAAATACTAATCACAGTGACGCACAATTAAGATAATTTCTTTATTGTAATAATGAATCTCAAATGGTAACTAACAACTAAGAATCTGTTTGCTAACATCTAAGAGATTGGCATGATTTGCAGGCAAGAAAGCTGTGCAGAAAGAAATGGTTTACAATTAACCTTCTGCCTACTCTTTACAATTTAGGCAGATGTCATTCTTGGTTACATTTGAGTGTCAGGGATAAGCCTCAGAGAGCCCAAGATTAATGGACTAAATTTAATCCTATTAACTAAAAATAAGTTCAGTCTTTTGCAGTGTGTGTTGGATTCTGCACCTTCCCTCGGGGGCATTCCAGTAGTCGATAACTCAGCAGGTGACCAGCTTTGTAACTTGCCACAGTGTTAATGCCATCATTCTTGTCACTATTGTTTTTCTGCTTTGAGTTTTTAGATTTTTTGACAAATGAAAAATCATTTTTGAAGTAATAATGCTATTTTATAGAGTCAAGAAGTGTAACTTTTTGCTTTTATGTATTTCAGTAATTCACCACTGAATGTTTAATGGACAAACCATTTCAAGTTGTTGCATTAATTTTGCAATTGTTCACGTTTGCCTCTCACATTCCAAAAGATGTGCATGTTATGTAAATTGGTGATTCCAAATTAGCTCAGGCTTAGTGTGGAATTGTGTGTACTGGTGCCCTGTGCTGCCAGGATAAACACAGACCCCCCCCTCCCCCCAAAGAGACCCCGCAGACCCTGAACTAGATTCAGCAAGCTTTACAAAATGTTACGTTTTAGACCTTTAGCTTCATTAAGCACTTTGAGCTACTTTTTGTATGAAAATGTGCTATATAAATAAATGTTGTTGTTGTTAACTTTTGTCAGTTACTATTAACAATTAGTCAGTTTCATGAAGACATTGACTTTCAAGTGTTATGGAACCATGTGCTGGTGACTATGCTAGTGAACTACATACAATATAAACATAAAATAACTTAATTTTCCTAAAAAAGAAAAAGTCTTGTGGCGTGATCTCTGGTACTGTTACATAACTTCTTACACTTTTAGTACCTGTGATTCTGAGTAATGTATAATGCATAATATTGCCAAATGAAGTGTGTAACACACTGTGCTTCTCTTTTGATTTGTTAGGTTTTAATTTGTGTTGTTAATATATCAGTCTTTTCATTATGAAGGTCTACTTTACAATGCTTAGCCTGCACTGTTAGATCATCATCAGACATAAAATGCCAATGCTGACCACTGCATTTCTCAAATAGGCATTTCACAAATTTTTAAACAGATGAAATCTTCAAATATACTTTATTGCAAGGACAATATGCTTCAAATTTATAGGAGCTGAATTACTGTGTGAAGGGCTGTTAATAAAGACAGATGTTTCTTGCAAACAAAGCAGCAAAGTCCCTCATTGTTGTTATGGACTTCGTAGGGTTGGGAAGTCTCCTCATATAAAGATGTCTGTCAATCATGTATTATTCAGAGGATTAAGAAAGTATTAAGACCTCTACACTTTCTGCACTCTTTATTGTGTTCTAGATTGCATTTTAATTGGATAAATTTCCCATCTTTACTCATTGATCTACACTTAATTACACTTAATGACAAATAGAAAACATGTTTTCAAAAACGAAATTCTCTAATTTATGTAAGTTTTCAAACCATATGCTTTGGTGCTCCAAATTGTGGTCAGGTATATCACGTTTGGTTAACTTGATTGGAGTCCACCTGTGGCAAATTGAATTGATTGGACATCATTTACAACCCCACACACCTGTGTATATGAGATCACACTGCATGTCAGGACAAAAACCAAACTAAGAAGTCCATGGGACTCTCTGTAGACTTCTCACAGATCAAACTGTGGTGAATGGTATGAAAACATTTTTAAAACTTTTGGATGATCTCAGGAGCACAGTGGCCTCAATAATTATGAAATGAAAGAAGTTTGGAATTACCAGGGCTCTTTCCAGAGTTGGTCATCCATCCTTACTGAGTAACACAACGAGAAGGGCCTTGGTCAGGGAGGTGACCGAGAATGCAACGGTCACTCGTAAAAGGGATTCAGAAGTCCTGTGCTGAGATGGGAAAACCTGTTGGAAAGACAAACATCTTAGCAGAAACCCATCAATCAGATATTTATGGAAGAGTGGCTGGATGAAAGTTACTCTTGAGTAAAGGGTATATAACAGTTTAATGGACTCTGAGAGCATGAGGGAAAAGATTCTCTGCTTTGATGAGACAAAAATGGAACTCTATGAGTAATTAACTCCAAGTACTACGTCTAATACCTGCGTATAAACTTCCTAATACCATCCCTATGGTGAAGCATGGTGGTGGCAACATCACTCTATGGGGGTGCTTCTCAGACGTAAGGACAGCGAGGCTGGTTAGAATTGAGGAAGGACGAATGCAACCATATACAGAGAGGCCCTTGAAGAAAATCTGTCCTAGAGTGCATGTGATGTCAGACTGGGATGATGGCTTGTCTTTCAGAACAACAATGACCCGAAACATACAGCCATGACTACACTGAAGTGGTTTTGGATCTAACCTGTTACTGTCCTTGAGTGTCCCAGAGCTGAGCCACATAGAATGACTGTGGGGAGATGCTCCATATCCAGTTTACTGGACATTGAGCAGATCTGTTGGCAAGGATGGCATTAAAATGACCAAATCCAGGTGTGCAAAGCTTTGCACCCAAGAAGATTCAAAGCTGTTATTGGTGTCAAAGGAGCTTCTAGAAAGTTCTGAATTAAGGGTTTGAATACTTAAATGAATGAGAGATTTCAGCTTTTGATTTTTAAATTGCAAACCTTTCTGAAAACATGTTTTCCCTTTGTCATTATGAGTTAGCGAATGTGGATAGATGAGCAAACATGGCAAAATTACCCTTTTAAATTAATTAAATAAAATCTACAGCACAGTAAAGTGTACAGAACGTGTAGCAGTCTGAATACTTTCTGAATCTACTGTATATATTGCTTTTTGGGGACAGTGTTTGATTTTTGATTTTTTTAGGTAGCTTGAATTCCTTAGGAAAATTATTTTTACATATTTTGGATATCAGACTGTTATTTAAGTATTTCAAATTAAATGCATTGAGTTTGAAATGGAGTAGCAAAAAACACTGTATATCTTGTACAGTGCATCAATTCAAACTACTGTCAAATGACCCATGACTGATTGATAGTCATTGCAAAACAAATAAACTGCTCAAAGCATAAGTGTCTTTTGTATCTCCATTTTTTGTCAGTGACAAGTAGACAGGCTGTCAGATGTTTTGTTCAGTTCTCTGATTGTAAATCTGAAATGAGGCTGAAATTGCTCCTCTGTTTATCACCAGCTTTGTTTAAAAGACATCATTTTTGTGATTCACTTTTTCAGGAGGAATATTTACAATAATCAGTGCCTCAGTGAAGTCTTCATTTAAATCCCCCACTCACTCTTTGTTGTATTTTCCTTTAAGCTTTCTGACATTTTTACCATTAGCGCCATTCAAAGATAGATTGCATGTTGTGTGATATACATTAAATTTGTCAGATTTCTATGTACCTTTGACATAATGTTTTATTTAGTGTCAGTGGATGAACTCATTGACATTTTCATAGCTATCTTTTATTAAAAGTGTTTACAGAGATCAGCAGGAAGTTGATTGTTTTGCTACCAATATCTTATAATTAACCACCAGTTATATAATTAGTGGTGTGCCTGTGACATTAATCAAATGATGGCTGAGCACATTATTCCTACAAGGAACGCTAAAATGTGGTTTGAAAGCCCTATGATATCACAAGTCAAGAAAGACAATCAATTCTTGAACAGGTTAATATGTAATAAGTTTTTGTTACATCACATTTTCTAAAGAAATGGGCATTACAATTGTTAAGTACCCAGCGCCTGATTCAGAAGTCACGGAAAACTTGAGTAATTATGCAATTTGGAATTACTCTGTATGCTATAAAGAAACTGGGATACTCTGCTGTGTACATAATATTATATTGTACATTTGCATAATATCAATGATAGTGAGTGTCAGCGATGGGGATTTCCTCCTTCAAGGAAATTCAGTCTCTGCATTTTTTTCAAACAACACATCCTTGTCAGCTGTTTCCTCACCTTGAGCTGTAAATGTGTCAATGATGTAGTATGATTTAGAAAACAGAATTCTAATGCAAACACAAAAATATATTTTGAATTGCCTAACATTACTAAATGATTTATTTTTCCAATTGTAACTTTGCTTTTTATAAAGTGAGCTTAAGATTGTGTGAAGTGCAGTGAAGTAGTGCACATTCCAAGGTTGGTTTCAGCCAAAGTAGGCACCAGGCCTGTGGTTTAGATTTGGATTAAACTAGTTTGTGAAAAGCAACTAGTGATCACTGATAACATGGTCAGTACCCTAATGGACTCCCTGTGTTCAAAGTGCAGAATTAAGATCCCTAAGCAGTGTATTAAAATTAGTGATCAGAAGCAATTTACATCAGTGAACATCATTTGACAAAACTGATGAAACAAACTGAAAAGAATTGTGTGTTAATATACTGTCATATTAAATGCAGAAATCAGAAAGGGTGTAACAGTCCTGACAAATGTGCCACTACACAGTACATCATCAGACCTTGTCACATTACATTATTTTTCCAGCAACTTTATTTATACAATCTTAGCGAGTTATGTGCACCTATGTAACTGGACACCTCCTTTGACTTAGCCCAACCAATCAGCAACTGACCCAGACACTATCAAACAGGTTTCATTTTTGTTTTAAGCGATAGGAGTGGGCGTCATCTACGCTAAAGCTTTCAACCAGTTACCACTCACCCAGTAATACAGTACATCTAATGCAGTTGCGAGGAATAAAAAGCAGACATGTTTTGCACCTCACAGACAACAGAGGGAATTGTGGATCTGATGTCTTGTCTTGCTCAAAAACTAAAAATAAAAGTGCAGAAATTGTGGCTGTACGTGCTACACCTAAAAGACACCTGTATACCACCAGCTCCATCAGGCAGCATGTTATTAGCTGTCAGAAAAAGTGATGAGTTTATGATACTTTGGAAGTGTGAAACTGTGCTGAAAGGCATCTTGGAGTCTAGTTGCACCCTGAGATCAGCAACTCAGTCATCACGTTTGATATCCTTTCTGACAAGATGTCATGCAGTGTAATTCCAGATTTACAGAATACAGTAATACAGTTTGGTAACTTTATAGATTGTTTTTCATGTTATATAGTTTATCAAAATAGGTGTTTCGGTTTTAAATAATAAACTTCACAAGGGTAAATGCAAGCAAAGACCTCATAAGCTAAAAAAAAATATACAGCTTTGGTATTCATGTCTAAGCATTTAAAGACTTCACAAGTTTCTTTGTTAAAGTTGTGCAAATTAGTTTGTACAGTAGTTGAATTTGTACTCCATTGAGATTATAATGTGTTTTTCAATAGATATTTAATTCAGCGGTTCATAAATGCAAAACAAGTATGACATTACTAATCGGGTCTTGCCTTTATACATTGCATAGTACATGTTTATCTACACATAATTCATATTCCCAAAAAAAGCAATATATTCTTCTGTCATTCTTAATTAGCAATCAAAATAAAGGATATGTTGAGTGTTTTCTCTGAAAAAAGAGATACTGAAATGGTTATTGTTAGTGATTAATTAGCAGTAAGCAACTTTTAATCCTTTAAATATTGCTGTTGCATTAGGTTAAAACATCCACTAAGTCATTATCAATGCTGTACCCTGTTCACGGTAGCGAAGGAACTGGAGGCTATCCTGGCATCATTGGGAACGAAGGGGCACCAGGCCATCACAGGACCCCTTCACAGATATGCCTGTATCCATAAAGTGCCAATTTGCTGTTGCCAATTAACTTAACCCTTTGTACTATATGTGTCTTTTGGGATGTTCAAGAAAAACCAAGGTAACTAGTGGTAGAATGTGCAAACACCATTTGGAAAATTTTCTTGTGTCAGATTTGAACTCAGGATGCTAGATCCACGAACCAGCTGCAGTATCTATTGCACCACCATGTCGATCTTAGACAATCTAGTCATAAAATGTTATTTTGCAGGATGTCAAAGGAAAGATAAAGATCCGTATCTCCCCCTAATTCATTGGTCAAGAATCCTGTCATTTCAGTTCATATGCCCAGTATTGTAGAAATTATGCCTTTTCTGTTGACATTCACTGTAGAGGGTTACTGTTAATATCATTTTAGCAAAAAATGCACACATTTTGCCGATACAAATGCTTGAAGAACATGTGGATTATGCTACACGAGTTATGTGAGAATTTTGTTTACTTTTTTCATGGTCATTTTTCACATCGTTTGCCGCTGTCCAGATTAGTCACCACTAATTTTTCTTGGTCACTACTAAAAAGTACATGAGGTAAGAGATGTATTAAAAATTATCATTTTGGGTGGAGTATTTTATTGAGATATGTGCATTTTGGCCCATAAGTGTTCTAATTGACATAAAATAAATAAAACATTACACCCATTTCCACAACAACATTGCTTCAGTGACTCCGCTGTTAGTGGTATGACATGATGATTTTAGTAACCTGGGTTTTATTCCTAGCTTCGTCACTTACATAAAGTTTTCACCTTCTCCTTGTACTTGTATAGATTTGCATGGGGTTACTTCAGTTTTCTCCTAGTTCAAAAAGAGGTTTTTGTGAGATTGACTGCCACTTTACATTTGGCTTCTGTGGATAAATGTGTTTTTGAGCTTGGGCATGCACTGTGATAGATCTAGCATTTCTTTGTATCTTATAACTTACAGTTAGCCATAATTCTAGTTTCTGCTTCCATTTCTTTGCAGGGGGAAATCCCAATAATGTATCATTTTGTATAATCAATCTTCAGCGACAGGTTATTTACTTTTATTTAAAATATGGCAGACTTGTATGAGTAAATCAGTTTGGAGAGTAAAATCTGAGTGATGTCACCTGTATCACTGACATGTCAACAGCTCATGGTGAGAAAACAGCTGACAAGGATATGCTGATTTCAGAAAAATGCAGCGATTGAATTTCCTTGAATGAGGAAATTCCCACTGCTGACACTCGCACATTGTAGTGTGTATTTGAAAAATTTCTGTATTTACAGAAGTCCCGATAATCAGTGTCAGAAGCAAGCAAAGTAGAGCACTTTAAAGAGCGGAACACACCCACTGCAGATCAGCCCTGTATTGGTCACCTACAAAATGCCTCTATCAAGAGCAACAAAAATAAAAATCAAACATCTTATCAAAGATAAATGATGTTCAGCACGTTCTTTCAGAGACAATCCATATTTGTCAAAATAGCACAACTTGTGCTATTGTAGTATGCTAAATAAAATAAGAGCACAAGTCACAATATTTATTACATGACCAACAATTATTCTGCTCTTCCAAAAATAGGTACATGCAGTTGATGCATTTTCGTTTGGTCAGCTTCAATGGTTTAGCTTTATTTGATCAAATTTATCAGCGTAAAATCTTAAACACAACTTGTGCAGATCTTTTCTTGTGTCATAATGATTAACTTTTAAATTAATGCTTTCTGTTGAAAATCAATGGGCAGTTTTACAGATTTTGTAGAGTAAAAGTAAAGAAACCTATTCACTTCAAAACCACCCAAAGGATAGGTCATTGCCGAATAATTTAGTTATTCTTGTTCAAACTATAACTAAGCAATTTAGACAGAAATTCATAATTATCTGGAAAAAAATGATTAATTGTCTTAAATTTGAAACATTCATGTAAAGTCATTGCTTTTAAATTGTAACTTGCAAGTTCACTTCTCTAAAAATGTTGTAATTTTTTTTTTAATTTCTTCCTGGTAACATGTATTAATTCATATCAACAAAGCCAAAACAAGCAATCATAATGTTTAATAAACTAATGAAAATGAAACAATAATGTGTGGAAAAATTGATGATGGGAATGATGCAAAGCTTGTAACTGCTGGCTTGATTACACAAATTTGTTCTGAGAAATGATAAGCTGAAGTGAACTCCCCACCCAGACCGCCATGGATGAATCTTCTGAGCAGTGGATCATTTCACTAATTTTTCTAATTTTAAAGTATTAAACAGCCTGTTATTTTACAGTAGGGCGGTGTAGTAATATAGGAATTGAAAAAACATCCAGATCGCTATTTTATAAACATCAGTCATTTTGCTTTTGAACAATGTTAATGAAAATACAATCTGAAATAATGGCCTGACATTCATAATGCAGAAACAATGTTAATAAATGCTGTAAAATTTTGCAAAATCCACATTTCTTGAATTAAAGCAAAACAGAATAGTGTGTTTTATATCATACTATTAAATAAATACACAATGAGCCATTACATAGGTAAAGCATATATATATATAGCTTGTTTTTCCTGCTAGATTTTTAAGTGAAGATATGCATATGGTTCAGTTATTTAATGAAGAAATAGATTAATTTATTGTAAATAACATATTTATGCTATATTTAATATAAATGACTTTTACAACTTTCCATAAAGTTGTCTTTATTTAGAGGCCATGTATACTGTGTGGTTTAATAGCTGGTTATCAATTATTACATCAATGTTTATTATACATATTTTATCCAGTCTTAGTGAGGTCCATCACAATTTACTTTTACCATGAAAGCTATATAATTTGATGCAAATATTTGTTTTATGTGCAGGCTGGTACAGAGGATTCATTCTGAAGAATCCAAACTATAAGGTAAGAAATTATTTCACTACACCACATACTTTTTTCCTTTAATGGCATTTTTTCATGGATGGGATCATGCTTTGGGTTTTCTTTGAGTACAGTAATTGGACCTCTATGGGTCATTTGTGGATGCGAGTTCAAAGCTGATTTCTGCCTTATACTCAGTACTGTCAGTTTAGAATTTCCCTCTCCATCTCTCTAAAATGATTAATCGAGTTTAGTAAGTGTTTGCGAAGAAGAATGGGAGAAGAGCAGGGGCTGACCTCAGTGGTTGCAAGAGTTGGCAGCCACCATCCCTTCTATCGCGTCTGGCACCTCATTTGCCCTTTTAACTCCAAGCCCATACAATATACAGAAAAATGCAAAAATGGATTCATCATAGAACAGGCATGGACATTCATATAAAAAAAAAGTTATTCAGTTGCAAATGTGTGCATTACAAGCCTACACTCGCTGAAGCTGCCACCTGCCTTTATTCCAATCAAAGGTGAGAGGCAGGGCTAAAGCAAGTGCTGTTTTTTGATTGGAGAATCATTACTGAAGCACATGCTCAAAGATATGAGTATGTACATCCATGGCAAATAGTAACTTGCCCAGAATTACTGCATGAGATGGCTACTTTCATTCAAGGAGCTTTGAGTTCTACATCAAGGAGTTTGCATCTGAAGTGTCTGCTGTAAATGTGTCCCCGATGGCTAAACTTTTACGTTAACGCTACTGATGACTGACCAATCAAAACACAGCACTCACTACAGCCCACCCTCTCAGCACTGACAGATAAAAATGACAATTTTCATTTCAAGGTATGTTTCATGCTGCATGAAATAAGGAAATGAAAAAATAATGTATTTATTTAATTTATTAAATGTATTTCAAACTCATTTATTTATAAAAGTATTTTTCCATGCACAGAGATTGCATAGCCCCTAGCCCATTCTTTGTGAACTTTGCTTGTCCTCTGCATGCATGTACCACCCAGCCAAAACTCACTGCCATCCTTTTGAAACTCCACATGAAATTTTTCTGGGTGCGCCTCTGAATAAGAGATGTACAGAAAATTATAAAATTTTAAAGTTCCACATGCTTAAGTAAGCACAGTCTGTTTCACAAGAACTTATAATACACAATACTGAATGGATGTTCTTCCTTTATGTGTTATACTTTTTAACTAGACTCAGCTGATCACGTTATATATGTTGGGAGTAGTGAACATGAAGTGGCATAAGAAATATAGTAATAATCTGATGTCATCAGTTAGAGTCACTGATATTCTTTTATGAATGTAGTATTAAGAGAAACTGTGACACTGATAGTGTGTTAAAAGTAATCTAATTTAGAAGAAAAGCTAGTTTTTGCATGATTGCTTTTTTGATGTACAATTGTTTTGTCTGTTTTAGGGAATTTTTCCTGCTTGCTATATACACTTGAAAAATGCTAATGTCAAAA
The DNA here is from genome assembly GCA_026402145.1 of Polypterus bichir lapradei. Classification (NCBI taxonomy): domain Eukaryota; kingdom Metazoa; phylum Chordata; class Cladistia; order Polypteriformes; family Polypteridae; genus Polypterus; species Polypterus bichir. Next base: position 98,276,270 of record JANRMT010062792.1, read on the forward strand.
ACAAAGGGTAAGTGATGTGCTTCATATACTAACCTAACAGAAAGTTATATATTAATATTACTTTAAAAGATCAGTCACAAGGAATTGGCATACGCTTTATGTTTATCAGCAGTCATGTAGTTATCGATGAGGGTGAATAATAAATGTTAAGAGCAACACACTCTATAGATCTTGGCTGTTTGCTGTCATTGTAGTGCTTATTACAGTATATACTGTATACAGCCATTCATGTTGATTTGTAAAAAATTAAGATGTAATTTTTTAAAATTTTGCCCAATTACTAAAGTTATTTTTCTTATAAAAATCTAACTACTCTGCAAAGTACTCTGATTTCGAAAAAAATCCAAAGTGCCTTATTAAGAACTGTGCAGTACATAGCACATGCGCTGTGTTTCCCATGCGTGTTATTCTGTACTGTGTATATAGTTATTTTGCTGTTTCATTTGCTCCTGTTGCTGTATTTGTTTATGTCCCCAGGTTTTTAATAAATTAAAAATATATACTGTATATCTTTCCAGTTGTCACATGTGTTGTTGAAAATCCAGATTTTATATTTAATGTCTTGGCACAGGCTGTAATCCCTATCTGCTTCTAGACCTGGATAGGAGGGGACGTATTAAAACTGATATCTCTCCTGTTGTGTTTAAAATAGTGAATTTTACAGAAAGTGGCCTCCTGTAAGCACTATAACACAATCAGAACAAGAAGCTTAATTTTTTTGTGACTCCTGAATCCTTTTAAAACTTGTTCAGGACAACTCAGTAAAAATACAAAGACCAAGCTCATGGAGGAAATATGATTTTACAAGATATAAAGGGTAGTATTTCACCCTTTATTTTTAAACTAAATTATTAGGGGATGTGCCTGTCCAATACATTTATAAGAATATGGAAATCAGTTAGGCTACATGCTGTCATAGTGTTGAGTGGTACTTTCTTACAGTTTCATTGCACGGTGTAGAGCTTGTATGTTGCCTCCTTGTGATTTTTCCCCATTTATTGTGGTTTTCTCCTATATTCCAGCTATATCATATTACTGTAGGCTAATTGGTGTCTTTAACTTGGCTAATTATGGCAGAGTGTTTGTGCATATGTATCTGGAAGCTTGTCTTTCCATGGATTTGCATCCTATCCATATTTTGTTTTTTCTTTCTTGTACCCTGTGCTGCAGACTTTGGTTACCTACAGTGCTATAATGGAAAAATAGTGGGTTTCGAAAATGAATTGATGGCAGTCCTCCTGAGTCTCTGGCTATTGTTAGATCTTGGAGAGTCAATGCATAATAATTGCTTATTGTCAGGTAGAATGCATTTGTTCACAGATCTTTTTGGATAGCCCAGTGATTGTTTAAGCAAATATAAAAATATAACAAACAGGTACTAATGATATCATGTGCAGGCTGAACCGGTGATTAAATTAAAGAGAAGAGCTCTGTAAATAGAATGAAACTAGGCAAGGGGCACCCATACTAAAGTGAAGGTTAACCTGCAAATTTTATTCCATGCCAAAACAAAAGTGAGTATAGTGACAAGACACAAAGTGGTCATCTTGCATGATCAAGTTCTCACTCAAGTAGAAGGTTTGTGGCTGTCCAATCTCTTCTACAGTAGCACAAACAAAAATGCAAGGTTTTGGGACTGGAAATGTAGCGGAAGGTATTCCTGAATGAGAAAAAGACAGGCTTCAAATCTGGTGACTCTGAAGAATGTACAGCGTGTGCTAAAGAAAAAGCTGAGTGAAGGAAATTAAGCTTACAAAGCTAAAATAAAAACTAACTCACTCAGAATAACATAAAGAATGTCTGAAATGGACTTGGTGTAATTAGTGGACTCAGGTAATCCAGTGCTCAGGTGCTAGAAGGGGATGTGGACAAAGCTAATGCCCTGAACCAATTTTTAATATATTTTCCCACCTAGTTTATGACTGCAGTTTATGAGACTCAAAGGCTGTGTTTCTGTTATACATATGAGGAGCACTGGAACACCACAAGGAACAGTCCTGTCTCCTATCTTCATTCTGTTCAACTGTAAATTCTGTACAACACAGACTATAAATATAATACCAGGTCATGTCACTTACAGAAATTCTCAGATGATTCTGCACTTATGGGGTGTATTGATATGTCCAGTCTCTATTCAAGAAGTGGAAGTGGTCCACTCCTACAAGTACTTGGGGGTCCACATAAATGACAGGTTGGACTGGTCTCGTAACACAGAGGAACTATATAAGAAAGGGCAGAGCAGGCTCTTTTTCCATAGAAGACTGTGTTCCGTTAATGTGGAACATGACATCTTTCATATCTTCTATAACTTTGTGATGGCAAGTGTGATTTTTCTATGCTGTTTTTTGCTGGGCTGGTAACATCATGGCAAGAAAGGCCCACCGAATCAACAGCCAAATTAATTGGGCAGTTTCAGATATAGGATGCCCTCTGAACCCCTTGGAGGTAGTAGGGTACGAGAGAATTAAAACAAAACTGAGTGTCATTATGAATAATGCTGCATATCTTCTCTCTGACTCACCAACACTGAGGACTTTCAACCAACGTATTATTCAGCAGAATTATGTCAAGAAACTCTACTGGGGCTCCTTTATACCAGCAGCAATGTGTCTGCATAATGCCTCACTGTGATAGCCAAGCCAGAAGTTTTCTTTCTTTTTAATTTTTTGCTTTCTAATCATTCTGGTATGAGTTCACACCAAGTGTGTGTGCATATTTATTTATTTATCTACCTATTTATGTATTTACTTATTTAAAGAGTTTCTGTAAAATAAACAAATTCCCACAATAAAGTTCAATCTCTTCCTCAAAGATGGAAATAAAGCCAAATGACTCTCCTATGCACCAAAACTAAAGGACTGGGATACAGAAAATTTGGAAGCAGCTTCACTGGACTGACAAGTCAAAATTTGAATAGAAGGCCGTTTGTCTGCTGAAGGGCTTATGACCTGGATGAATGTTCTCAGGCACCAGTGAAGCACAGTGGATGTTCCCTGCAGGTTTAAAGCTGCATTTTTGAATTGGTGATTTGAATAAAACTGATGGCCTTTTCACTACAGAGAAATAAATTCAGATTCTTGTCCATCATGTGGTACCATTAGAACAGTGTCTGATCAGTCCCAACTTCATTCTGCAGCATGAAAAACAATCCGAAGAGTCTTGGAACAAACTTTGATGCATGCAAGTTGACCTAAAAGAATTCAAAAGGCAGTCACACCAAATATTGATTTAATTGATGTTTGTTCTGTTTATTACACTTCCTGATTAATAAAAGCTATTGAAAGTAGTACTTTTATGCCACTTTACAGCAGTTTTACACAGTGCTGTATATACAGTATGTTTTCATGACTATTTTATATAGTCCAGGAGGAGGAGGGCTTGTACCTCCTCCAGACCGCGAGGGGGCGACCGCCCTGGTTACGTTGGGAGCCACGGGTAAAGGGCTTGGAAGCCCAGCCCTGTAGGGACCCGTGGCCACCGCCAGGCGGCGCCCCGGTGCCTGTAGAGACCTGGAGCCCAGCACTTCCGCCACACCAGGAAGTGCTGGGGGGAAGAAGACAGGGGACACCCGGAGGGCTTCCTGGTGCGCAGCCGGCACTTCCGCTACACGGGGGCGTGTCTGCGAAGGAATGCCGGGAACCAGCTGGAGCCCATCTGGGTTCCTATTTAAGGGGCCGCCTCCCTTCAGTCAGTAGCGGAAGTCGGGTGGAAGAGAGACGGAGCTGGAGAGAGGACTGGAGGCGGCCAGAGAGGCATTTTGACTGTGTGGCCTGGACTTTGCGGGAACAGTGCAAGAGGCACTGGGACGTGCACTGAACTTTGTAAATATAAGATAGTGTAAATAAACGTGTGTGTGGTGGAGCCAACGATGTCCGTCTGTCTGTGTCCGGGCCAGCTTCCACTATAATATATATATATATATATA
>JANRMT010062792.1:98285194-98307702 GCA_026402145.1 Polypterus bichir lapradei
TTCCCCTTTGATTGTAATGCAAAGTGTGATTAAATGCATTATTTTTTAACGCGTTATGGAGCACATGCATCGAAGCTTCTCAGCTGTGCTTGTGCTAAGAAAATTAAACATTTTAAAAATAACGTAACACGATTGTCAATGTAACCTTTTGTAAGTAGTGCCTGGAGGATTCAGTGTGGAGAAAGTCTAGAGACAGCGTGTGTATTAACTTGTGGATTTCTCTGTATTTGGTGGCAGTGTGACGAAGTTGCTTCGGAAGACGGCGTTAGCCGCGGAGCTCAGCTCAGTGCGAAATGAGGTAAATGGGAGGGGAGATGATGACGTGACTCCCCTAATCACGTCAATCCCCCACAAACTGTCAATCCCCCACAAACACAGTCTCTCGGAATTTGCATAAGCACACCCCTTCACCTGCAATTTTAACTTAGTTACAAAGTGATCAAAACTCTCGTTTATATCCTGCGTCCTCTCATTAAACTTGTATCCCGCATTACCCGTGGGCATGCAAAACGCCAGCGGCAGCCTGTCTATTAAGTTAATTTAAAGTTTAGGTTTATACCTTGCTTTGTTTCCGAAGTAGCTGCAATGATGAATATGGTAGTATATGTCACTCGCTCGCTTCTTATTGTTTCGCTGCCTTCTCAATTATATAATGCATGTTTTGTTCAGCGTATTTTGGAGCTCTTCCTGGTTTTCTACATAGTGCGTTGACAGTCAGTTCACGTGATTACGTGGGCGGCGTGATGATGTCACACGAAACTCCGCCCCCACGGCGGTCAAGCTCAACTCCATTACAGTAAATGGAGAAAAATACCTTCCAGTTTATGACCATTACGCGTAGAATTTCGAAATGAAACCTGCCCAACTTTTGTAAGGAAGCTGTAAGGAATGAGCCTGCCAAATTTCAGCCTTCTACCTACACGGGAAGTTGGAGAATTAGTGATGAGTCAGTCAGTCAGTCAGTCAGTCAGTCAGTCAGTCAGTGAGTGAGGGCTTTGCCTTTTATTAGTATAGATATATTTTTCCATCCATCCATTATCCAACCCGCTATATCCTAACTACAGGGTCACAGGGGTCTGCTGGAGCCAATCCCAGCCAACACAGGGCGCAAGGCAGGAAAAAAACCCCGGGCAGGGTGCCAGACCACAACAGGGCACACACACACACGCCAAGCACACACTAGGGACAGTTTAGGATCGCCAATGCACCTAACCTGCATGTCTTTGGACTGTGGGAGGAAACCGCACAGACACGGGGAGAACAACAGTATATATATAAAGTATATTTATTTATTTAAGACATACACAACTATATACCATATTTTTATTATGCTTTCCTGATTAGTAACCTTGCATTCAAGCATAAATACAGTGCTATGATGACTGATTGTTCAATAATTTTACCTCTTAGTAGAAATGCTCTGTGTCACTACCAGAATGTTTGTTTGTGGATGCACTGATAGGGATTACAGTGCATAAAAAGCATGTCATCAACTTGGGACAAACATATAGTACATACTTTAATTAAAAAAAGCCTAAAATAACATACATACACAAAAAATTTATAAATAAATAAATGCATACTTGCATACAGCATGTAAATTCTCAAACTTGCTTAATCCAAATCAGGGTTATGGTGAGCCAGAGTCTACCTTGGCAGGGTGAAAATAAAAGCTTTATCACACCGTGATTAGTGAGGTTGCCTAACTGCTCATGAGTTTAGGGTTCAAGGTCTGGCCCAGACATGGACAGAAGATGGACTATATGGACTTTGCACACTCTCCATGTGCCGTGGTTTATCTCCAGACATTTTTATAATTTTTTTGTTTTATTTTTGCCTTTATATAGCTGCTTTATAGCTCCCATCATGTATAGCCTTATTTGCACGTGGACAGCTGCTTTAAGCAAAGAGACTTATTAGCTTAGCATAAGTAGACTAAACAGTTACACTACACCTATGCCAGTCATCAAAACAGGTGCCCGCTTGCCTTGCTGCTTTTCATTGGAGGCATTCCCCCATCTGCTGTTAACCCCTGTGGAAATATAGTATGTCAATCACCCACATCAAGTGATCTTATTAGCACTCTGAATGTATTATCATGGAGATCCCTATGTTAGTTATTTTGGTTTGCCTATGCTATTTACTGTTAACTTTATAGCATCCCATGTGTACAGCTTTATCTTCACATGAACAGTTGCCTCAAGCAAAGAGACTTACTAGCTCTGCACAAGTAGACCAAGTAGTGATCTTCAGACCTGAGCTACACCTGTGCCAATCACCAAAGCAGGTGCCCGCTTACCGTGCTTCTCAGGTGCCAACCTCTGTGAGAATATTTATAGCAATCTGTTTAATATTCTAAAGAATGATCTAAAAGATTAAAGGTTCAAGTCAGTAAAGATGCAGAATTTAAAATCAAAGTATACCACGCATTAAAAATATACAAAAGAGTGCATTTAAAATGGGATTTAGAGTCCAGAGATTAAACGTTTAAGGAGGTTCTGATTAAATAAAGTGAAAAGGTGCAGGTTTTCTAATTGCTGGCTGTTTACTAAGGTGTCCTTATTGACAACAGGTTAATCAGTGTTAGTTTCTTGATATCACATCTGAACTACAGATTCAGTTTTGGATTCAGGATTGTAAACTGCTTAGTTCATTCTTGTGAGTCTGAACATTAAAATCTTCATATGGCTTGTTTTTTCTGCCTTATTCACTCCTGTATTCCGAATACATGCTTGTTAGGATAATTGGTAGCAACCTGTGACGGACGGCAGGTGAATTCATGGGTATGCCATGCAGGAGATAAGTATTCCATCAAGAGATGGGTCTTGCTTTACTCCCTGGTGCAGGATATGACTCTGAACTCTAAGCAGATTACCAGAATATGGATAATAGATCAGCATACAACTGTGCACCCACGTCCACTTCATCATCACATACTAACAAAAACTTCTGTAAAAATCTGATTATATGCAATGAATAAAACTAAATTATTTTATTTTCAGGGAATAAAACTGAAAAAAACTTATTAAAAAGTGGAAGCAAATCATTGCCTGTGGGTCTAAATATTATTTACAGAATACTTGAGATGAGGTGGATTTTCTTCCATACCAAGTTTTACATGGGAAAATTAAACTTCCCTTTTCTACTAAATTAGCTGTTAATTGCCAACTCAATTTTCACTCTCTCAATTTTAACGTTTCCTACCTCACCAAGGATCCCCCAACCATAAATATGCCTTTGTTAAAGTGTTACTGCACTAGATAGGTTATATGTATACTGTAGATCATCCACAGTTAATACAGTTATGCTAGTGTTTGTGAAAGAGAAAGGGACTTAAACAGTAGCAGCTTTTCTATGTAGTACATGTCACAGAAGTCTCCCAGCTGACAGACTTGACTAGATCTGGGAACTCCAGTGCAATAGTACTTGACTTATTCTTTATGCAACAAATACTGGTAGCACACCTGCAGCATCTATGCTGTTATAGTCAGTGGTTTAATAAAAGGATGGGTTTTTTTTATTTTTCTGGTCCAGATCCTTAGAAATCCACAAACATTTTCCCATTTGCTTTAACAAACATGTGCATCCATCTTTCAGATTTTTTTTTGTTCTTTTGATCTGCATGGAACAAATGAAAATGTTCTCAGTTTGCGATTGTGCTGCTTCATCATTCATTGCTTTATGTGCTTATTTTAATCAACAACTGTTCCATGAAAGCTGCTATAATCATGTTTTAATTGCACCCTAGACATCCATTAATTGTTTTAACTTGTACAGCCAAATTTTACCAATGCAATAACTACAAATTTCTCTTGGCAAGGCTTAATTGGAATTAGAATATCCACCTCCATATCAAACAGTGTTATAATTTGTGCCCACTCTAGTCTACCGATATTAGATTGCCTTGTGAAATCAAGTCAGTACTAATCTTTTGAAAGCATCTTTGTATCATATCTTAATATATTTGTGGGTTGTCTTCTGTATTTTTATGTAGGAGTTGAGCTAATTTAAGGGTATCCTGTGATAATGCATAAAATCAGCTTTTAGTAACTTAATTACCATGTTCTAAGATGCAGAAAGACAAGTTGCTGTTTAAAAATTGAGTACTACACTTTAGAGGTTTGAGGGGCAGCAGGTGAAGTAAAGAATAGGTGTGAGTGGTTTGAGGACTTTGTAGATTGTAAAAATAGTTTTTTGTTTTGTTTTGTTTTGGTTTTTTTTGGGGGGGGTTGGGGGAGCACTTTTAATAGCACACTATGAACTGACGCAATCTGCAAAGCTAAAGAAGACACTCTAATATAGACCAGTGGAAAAATGTTTTTTTTGTGTTTAATTACAGTAAACTGAGGCTATGAGTAAGCTTTGTTAGTCATCAGCTAACTGAATTCTTAGATTAATTGTATTGCAGAAATATACAGATATTGGCAGCTGCAAAAGTGTTTCTGGGCCTCCAGAAAGTCTGCATCGTGCAGGAAGCATGCCAGTCTATGGCCATACTTGTGAATTGTGTTGACATTTCAAAATGATGGTGTTTCCAGCTCTTTAGAAGAGACAAACCACTTAATCAGAGCAATTGCACTGTAACAGTATTTTGCTTTACCACATCTTTCCTTTTAATAATACAACATAGATTTGCTGTGGCCATGTACTGATTCTGCTCAGAATAATCAAAGACAGCAAATCATCTTTATTCTGATACACTACTTTTGTACCTGCTGCCTCAGGGGTCCAGCATCCTAAGTTTGAATTCCATGCCTGATTAGTGTCTTCGTGGAGCTGGTATGTTAGTCTCTCCTAGGAGTTACAAACTGGCCACCTGGCTCTGTCTAGGTGTGTGGATGAGTGGGCCCTGTGTTGGACTGGTGCCCTGTCCAGTGAAATTTCCAGCCTTGCATCCAGTGTTTCAAGAACAGGATAGATGTATATTTTGACTTTTTTTTTTGAAGTTTTAAGTACTTGACGTGTTGCCCCATACAAAACAGCTATTCTCTGTAATATTACTTATTTTGCTTTTTTTCTGTTTAAAAATGTTTTGTGGCTACCCTGTAGCTACACAAGTATGGTGACTGGAGAAAATAACACAGTGTAACACATTTTCTTGCTTATTTAGATTTGTACTCTGTGTTAGTGTTTTTAAAATTATGATCTATGTTAGTAAGCCTTTTCTTTTCACATTCTTCTTTTCAGTAGACTTTACCTTTAATATCCTTAGTTTGTATTTTTTTCTACTTTGGCCTTATCATATTTTGCAGGAATAATGGCTGCTTCGTTAATTCAAAGGTTGACAAAAAATGGTGTGGTGTTACTAGCAAAACTGAGAATGCATACTTCATTATTGTAGAATGTCAGATCATGGCAGAACCATTTCAATGTTTTTTGTGAATTCTTCCAGTCAGAACTTTTAGATTTAGATTTGGATTTTTAGATAGAACTTTATTTCTTAGCAGGGGTAAATTTGGCTTTTTACAGAAGATATTTAAATAAATAAATACATAAATAGGTAGATATATATACAGCGCATACTCAAAACACTATGGTCTGAACACACGCCATAATGACTAAAGAGAAAGACAACTTCTGACTTGGCTGTCACAGTCACAGTGTGACATTATGTAGATATATTGCTGGTGGTATAAATAGCCCCAGTAGTGATTTTTCACAGACATCTGCTCTATGGTTCGTTGGATAAAAGTGCTCAGTGTTAGTGTGTCAAAGAGATGATGTACTGCACTGTTCATAATGACAGTCAGTTTTGTTTTAATTCTCTTCTTTTACTACTACCTCCAGGGGGTCCAGAGTGCATACTATAACTGAGCCTGCCCTTTTAATTAGCTTGTTAATTCAGTGGGCCTCTCTTGAAGTGATGTTACCAGCCCAGCCCACCACAACATAGCAAATCATACTGGCCATCACAGAGTTGTTGAAGGATGTCACTTCCAACGATTCTTGTGGTTAATCCCCCAAATATCTGTGAACCACCCAATCTCACTGTGATTGGACAGGTGATGAACCAGCTGAGGGTATTGAAGGCTGCAAGGATCTGTGGTATCCGGGGTGAACTTCTCCAGGCTGGTAGTAAGGCTGTCCTGCTGGCATTGCAAGCAATCTTTGCTTCCATTTGGGAGCTGGACATCATCCCAAACTGGGACTTGTTGTCCCTGTCTGAAAAGGGAAGGGTGATCACCTGGATTGTGGCAACTACAGAAGGATAACACTCAGTGCCGGGTAAGGTCCTTGCAAGGGTCATCCTCAATACAATCTATTATCACTTGCTCACCCTTCAGCAACTGGAACAGTGTGGTTTTACCCCTAAGAAGTCTACCATTGACCACATCCTGGCACTGGGGGTTATTCTCGTTTGCTCTCGATAAGAACAGCTGAGTTTCTTTGTAGCCTTTGTCGATTTTCATAAAGCATTCAACTCTTTTGATCAAGCTGCCTCCGAAGTTGCTGCATATCCCGTCCGGACTAGTACTGTGACTGCTGTACAGAGTGGAGACAGAACCTCTGTGTTTTACCCAGTTGATTCTGCGGTTCGTTAATGTGGTGTTCTTGCTCTTACTCTGTTCAATGCTTGCATTCACTGGGTGTTGACTTTGCCAATGATCCTGTGATCTTTGCGGAGTCAATGGAGGTTCTGATTGGAGCTCTTGAGAGACTGAGGAAGGAATCTGAGTGTTGGAGATGGTGAGTGTCCTGGATATAAACCAAGATCCAGGCCTTTAATGAACTCTTGGGCATAGTTATCACCATTATATCTGTCTGCAGAGAGAATGTCCACCTTGTTGAGAGGTGTACTTACCTCAGCAGTGATATGAAGTCAGTTGAAAGATTTGGAGAGCATAGTTGCAAAGGAGTGTATGGCACCAGACCGGACTCCTTTGGTACTGTGTCTCTTTGGTGAATCCTTCTGTACCACTAGTTTGACTTTGTGTCAGAGAAGTGGTTGCTCACGAAGACACGAATGAGGCACATTGCCTGCATTGTGAGGGGCATCAGTTACGGGACTACAGCAATGTGGCACAATTCCCCAAGGGTGATCCTGCTTACAGGATCCTAATTGGTGAGGACTCAAGAAGCTGGTCCAGGACAAGGGGACACCCATGTAACACCTGGTGGCGCCAGATTGATAATCATTTCTGGAGGGTGCAGCTGGGTTTCATGTCTGTCTGGGTGGCTGCCAACTGGGATCCCGAGCTGTTTCATCATGTGGTGAGTGTGGCAACGCATTGTACCAGTGTGTGCTCCCCAGCCTAACCTGACATAAGTCTTGTAAGGAAGAAATATTTTTTTCTAGTATATTACTCTGCCCTCTCTTATATAGTTTCTCTGTGTTACAAGACCAGGCCAACCTGTCTATAATGTGGAACCTCAAATACTTGTAGGAGTGAACCAACTCTACAACCACTCCTTGAGTAGTGACCGGACTTAGAGACTCTTTGGTGTGGCAAAAGTCAATAACCAGATTTTTGTTTCTGCACATGGAAAATTATATGCTTAAAGTACAAGTCTTTGATGAATACTAGTACATTGGATATTGCTTTTTTATTTTTGGAAAACTAGTTACCTATAGAGAAATATTTTTAGACAAAATCAAATGAATGAATATGCAAAAAATAGTTATTGTGAAATGTGACAACAAATAATTACTATACTTATATGTGAGCATGAACAGTTAAATGTGTTGCAAACTATTACCCGTGTTGCTTAGAATCTATGTAAATTTTATTCTTTTAAAAGTCTGTTATTCAGAAATGTTGGTGTTGAAGCTGTAAATATCAAGGGCTGTTCCATCCAAAATTACAAACCTAGATATTGCTGACTCCGTATACTTCCAATTCTTACTGTGTTTATGAGTTTAGTAAATTGTGGCTTCATTGTGAAATGTTGTTGTTTTTGACATTTTTAAATTATAGTCTTTGCACAGATTAGTATACTCTTCACATGACTAAACTGTCATGTTATTTACATCTATTATAGGCAATTTGAAACCGTCATTCCAACTGAAGACTCTGTCATTACAGAAATGACCTCAACACTTAGAGACTGGGGCACCATGTGGAAACAGCTCTATGTGGTAAGTAAAAAAATATTTTTTCTACTACATTGTTTTAATTTGCACCTTTAGCTAATAGCAGCCAGAACATCAAAGAATAATTATAATTTTTCTTTTTGTAAAAACTTGATTGCTCTGTATGGATTGCAATAAAAATGAATAAAGTATAAAAAAAAAAAAAGAATAACTATAATTTTACTTATGAGAGACATGTACTTTTAATACACTCAGTAGTTGAAGTTAACTAAACTTTATAAATTCCATTAAGATATTGCTGATTTGTTTTAAGGAAATACCAGTAATTGAAACAATGCCTTTTTCTTTTTATTAATCTTAACATTTATGATAATTTTTACTTGTTTCAACTTTTGATCTCTGGTGTAAAATAAGAATATGGAAAACTGGTTAATTTTGTGAAAAGCATACTGTAATCACTTACTTTAAGTGACTGTTCAGTTAAGGCCAAAGCCTATTAGCTTCTGGAAATATTTTCTAACTTCCTGGGACATGCTTTTTTAAATATTCATTTTTTCACTTGGTGTTTTTTTTAAAATATCCTCCTCAGCTATGCAGAAGGTTTTTCTTTGCTGTGTTGTGTGTGCTCCGTATTTGGCTAATCAGTGCTTTGTTGTAGGGACCTGCCCATCACCAATCATTTACTAAGTTATTCCTTATTATTTGTCTGCCTAGTACATAACAATTTCTTGATAGTGAAATGATTTGTATAAACGAATAAAATAAAATGATATCACTTCTAAAGTGACCATTTGCCAGCACTGGTGGTTTAAATATTTACACACTTATCCACATAATAGGTACCGTAGATCCAGGAATACAAGCCGACCCGGTATATTAGCCGATCCCCTTCTCTACCTACTAAATTACATGTATTTGCCGATGACCGGTATTTAAGCCGACCCCCTTCTCCAAGCAAAATTTTCTAAATTTCCTTAAAAGTGTCTCTTCGGGTATATTTATAATGTTTATCGTCGAGAATTTGACACTGCCGGCATTTTTGATGGAAACCAGGAAGTGATTGCGGAGAAGTTTGGTAAATTGGAACCTTTGTGTTGAAACTATATACGCAAATACGGTACATCGGCGGGTGGATTTCAGGAGACTTGTTATAAATTTGATTAACTTAAATACGCAATACAGTGGACCCTTGACTTACGAACTTAATTCGTTCGCAAAGGCTAACCCATAACGCGTTCCGAACCTCCCACTGCAACACTTACTTAACCTTTTCATAATAAAAAACACCAATAATTTTTCTAATGTACTAACCAAAAAGTTATAAAAAGTGCCTAGCCTACTTCGATTAGGCTAGGAGCATGGCGGCGCACAGCGGCTCAGGTCTCTCCTTTTCAGTGCACTTTTTTGTTGTTTTTGTACTTTTTTTTTTGTCCTTGTTTGTGCACGATCGGTTCGGCGAACATCCGCTACACCATTCAGAACCTTATAGACATCGGTGTCCAGAGCCAGACATCTGTTTTGAGTGTTTTTCATCACACGCACAACATCCCAGACAACATAGCGAGACCACCGGGCTCTCCGTGGTTTGTTGTCGGGTCTAGGAGACAACACAGACGGAGGAGGGAAAGAAAGCAGAAGCGGGGCCGCAGATACGCCGTTATGCTAAGGCTAAAAAACAACCATACAAGCCCTATACATAACTTTTTTCTGCACTGAAGGAGCTGCTTTTAATCTAATTGTAGATGTGTATAGTGACAGTAAAAGGCATTCTATTCTAGAAACAATTTCATACTGTACTCACCATTTAATTTGACATCTTTGGGCTGCAGGAAGGGAGGAGGAGGAGATATTTCCACACAATGTCCATCTTCGTTTCGAAATTACTTCCACAAACACATGTATCTGGGCTCCGACTGACGCTACTAACGCTCTCGGTTGTTTGTTTACAATCGCGCAAGTGGATACACGTGACCGCATCCGTTTCGTAACGCAAGATGTGGATCGTAAATCAAAATAAAAAATTTTATTTTAAACTTCCCGATAATTTATTATAAATTTTATTAATAAAATCAACAACTAAAACACTTTTTTGAATAAATTCTTTATTTAATTTAAAGTACCGGCATGCAAAGTTACTTCTTCATCTGAAAGATGGCTCTGTGGTTACGTCATTATTTACTTCCGTATTCATCGACAAAACCGGCATTGCGCTGGAAATCTTGAATCTGAAATGATACTCGTTGTATAAACCGACCCCCAAACTCCAAGCCAAAAATCTAGGACGAAATTCTCGGCTTGTATTCCGGGATCTACGGTAATCTTGATTTCTTTCAGTTATTTCAGTTACCTTGCTATATCTTTACAATACAAATGTTAAACTTTCAAACTTTAGCTTTTAAGCCATTATCCCAGTGGAGCTATACTATACAGTATGTATGCATAATTCATTAACAGATTTTTTCCAAGCTCTTGAATGTTTTATGCAACTTCAGTAGGATTAAATTATGTTTTAATGATTGCTAAAAAATCTGGGAGTAGCTTGCAACTCTAGTCCAGAGATTTTGATAAGTATGTTAACTCTATTTATGTATTTGATGTAAGCATGTTATTAGAAGAAACAAATGGAAACAGGAAGAAGGTAATTTTATTTGAAGCATAAAAAACTTATTTTCTATATACTATCCACTAGACACCTTCCTGTACACTAGAAATTAATCCTTTGCAAAATTACTCCAAAACAATAAGATAACCTTATTTTTAACAAAGCAAAATTTAGAAGAGAATATTATCGGGCATGTGGTAAAATATAGCTGACTAGTAGTGAGACTACCAATGGAGGAGATCACATCTGTTCCATTTATCCACTACCACTTGAAAGCAGACTACACCAGATTTGTCTTTTATTTGCACTACCGTTTTCTTTGTGAGATCTTTGGAATCAGCCTTTAATATATTGTAGATCCCTTCACCTGTGGTTAGCATTCATGGTTATCTGGAAGGACCTGTAATGAATCTGTATCACTGTTGTGCTCAATGTGTGGTTTCAGGCTGTGCTACATTTTGAATCCACTCACACCAGCAGTCCCACAATGTAATAATACCTTTCACAATAATAAACAAACAGAATTTTGGGTTGGTAGAATATATACGTTATATTTCATCTCTAACACGTTCAGTGCAGTCCATCTATACACTGATGTGCTCACGATGCCATTTCACTACATGGGAATATCACCTGGGCTTTTCTAATCCAAAATGGCCAGTGCTATTTAAGGGTAGCCTTTTTTAATACCTCAGCAGCTTTTGCAAGAAAGCAGGTAGTGAATCCTTACAGTATTTCATAGCATGCAGCTCACTTTTAATCAAATGTTGTTTCAGGTAGTCTAATTCTTTTAAATAGGTTGTTTGACTAGATTGCTGACAAAGGGCAGGTACTTACAGTAACAACAGTTTAGGCTAAAGACAGCACCCAGTGCAAGTTGGAAAGATCTTCTCTTTGTGATAAAGTATATAGTCAAATGACAAGTTCAAACAGCATAAATGGCATTATGCAATATGTTAATGAATGTGGGGGAAGAAAAAAAATCAACACAGCCACAAAAGTGGAATTGATTGAAAATTCAACTCATTCCTATGCCATCAGTGTTCAAGTTAAGCTGTCTTTTGTTTTGCTGGGGAAAGACCTGGAGCTAGACCATCAACTTACTTTTGAACCCAGTTCTGTGTAGAATTTGTCAAACAGATCTTTGCAACATGTTCAGATTCATTCTGTACTGCACACTGGCTAGACTATCATAGTCCAACTGTGTCTAACCTACAGTAGATAGAACCTTTATACATTCACTGTATTAGTTCCTAAATACAGGGTTTTTAGTTTAATGTAGTGGTTTATGTTATTGAAACAACAGTTACTAAATGACCCAGACAGGTGGCTACATGTTAGATAGATAGATAGACAAAGAGAGAGAGAGAGAATGAAATAACTTTATATGTCCCCATAGAAGATAAGGCTTTTTACAAAATCTCTTAAATAAATAAATACATAAATATGTATACACACACACACATACAAACCATAATAACTAAAAAAGGAAGAAAATGAAAAAGAAAGAAAAGTTCAGACTTGACTGTCACAGTCCCTGTGATGCATTATATAGGTGTAATGCTGTTGGTATAAAGGAGCCCCAGTAGCTTTTCTTGACACACCTCTGCTGAATGATACGTTGGCTGAAAGTTCTCATTGTTAGTGTGTCAGAGAGGTGATGTGCAGGATTGTTCATAATGACATTCGGTTTTGTTTTAATTCTTTCCTTCACTACGACCTCCAGGTGGTCCAGAGTGTGTCCTATATTAATTAGCTTGTTGATTTGGTGGGCCTCTCTTGAAACGATGTTACCAGCTCATCACACCATGGTGCAGAAAATTGCCCTGGCCATCACAGAGTTGTAGAAGAAAGATTTATATAAATGTGCTTTTGTGCCTTCATTTAATAGTTCTATTTACAGTAAAGCAAATATTGACAAATTTAAATACTTTAGTGAATTATCTACTTCAGACATTGTTTATTCATTTATTTATTTATAAACAAAGTGCAGTTCATTTCTATATTTCCATTAAAATGTGTTTGTGGGAATGCTAAAGGCAATTGCATCTTCATTTCATTAATATTAAAAAGCTTTCTTGATCTTTTAATATCTATACAATACATATATATGTATTTCAAAAGAATGTATACACTTTTCCTACCAATTTTGCGTTGTGATAAAAATATTAATTTGATATTGCACTCTTTTGATTTAAGTGATGCGTTACATGAACATAAATTAGCATTACATGGATGGGTGCTTGAGGAACTAAATCTAATAATATACTTTTTTTTTTTTTTTTTTTTTTAAACAGAAGAATGAAGGGGATTTGTTCCACAGGCTATGGCATGTAATGAATGAGATATTAGATCTACGTAGGCAGGTCCTAGTAGGGCATCTAACTCATGATCGAATGAAGGATGTAAAGCAACACATTACTGCACGACTTGACTGGGGAAACGAGTAAGTTCATACTTGAAGTTTCTTATTACTCATCTTACTTTATATAAAAGTGTTTTTTGTTTTATTTCAACAAGTTTATAAAATAAAAAATTGGTGGTATAGCAAAGCAGTGTTTAGAACCACTGCCCACAGCTTTTTGATTCACAGCTAAATCACCTTCTGCGTGGATTTCATAGTAGTCCCCATTACTTTGTAGGTTTTATTCAGGTTTTATTCCTTCAGCCCAAACACTTTTGGGTTAGGTTACAATGTGTGTCTAAGTAGACCTTGATAAATGAGTGTGGGTATGTGTAAGAAGCATTACAATGTACTGGTACCTTTCCAAGGTTGCTTCATGCACTTGATGTTTCTGAGACTAAGACCCTGCAATGGATTTATTAGGTTGAGAAGAGTAGCAGAGTGTGAGTAGTTTAAGTTCCCTGGACTTATAACTCTTTGCATTTATAGTATTCTTGATAATTAATCATATGTTCTATGAAAATATATTAAAACAATATTTCCTTGATTTCCTGAATGAAATCTAGTAGAAGTACACTCCTTCTACACTTTTTAGCTTAAAAGTTGATCATTAATGGTGTATCTTCATTTTTATCTTTTTAAATAGCAGCTATAGAAATAGTATTTTATATTTTAATTTTAGCTTCCCCTGCAACAGAAATATGTTTTTACAAATGTGCTTTTAATCCAAATCTGTAATCATATTATAATATAAATATTGTGGTTCTGTTGTGAATTCTTAGTTTATACTACATTTTGACAGTAGATTTTTCCCTTTCACTGGTAGATTAACCATTTTGTTAAGCTGCATTGCAGAAATCTTCCTCAAAGTGTCCATATACATATTAAGGTTCTGGTGGGTTTTCCTTGGACAAAAGAATTTACATCCAGATGACTTGAAATGCTAAATCAACAGTGGTTTAATACTGTACAAATGACTGCTGCCATGTATGGAGTGAGTTACTACATTGGCCCTTCGCTCAAGGAGCATGGACCATTTCTTAAAACAACAACTTGGATTAAGTGAATTGAGTAAACTGATGAACTCTTGAGCATTATGTTGTTGTCTATAAGTAACTTAAACACCAACATAGATTTTGTGTGCCGACTGTGAATGCAGGCTAACTTCTAGGAGTCTGTGTTAGGGTCATTTGGAAACAAATTATCTGTGAAAGACTGAGCAACAGAGATTAGATGTTGATTTCTTTAGCACCAGGACAAAAGGAGAGTCAGTAGGCAAGAATGCATCTACTGCACAAAGTTGGACATTTTCTTTTGCCAGAATTCAGTATAGTAAACTAAACCTGAAGTCAGCATTCAAAGCAAGTCAGTAATCTCATTTTTTGTTCCTCTTGTACTTCCTATTGTGTTTTTATTTATAATCCAAAATTCTGACTTCAAACTATATGTGCTACCATCTTTTATATTGGTGGTATAGTGCTGGTCTAGCAATGGGCGCAACAACATGACTGTGCCCATGAAAGTAATTTAAAAAACAAAAAAATCCAAAAGTGAAATACAGTAAATCATGGCATTGTAAAAATAGTATTTGTTTTTAAAAAAAAGTTAATTGTATTATTAATGCATCAAAAAATTAATAACCCAAATCAGAACATAAACAAATGAGATCTTAGCAGTCAGACATTTCCTACTTTATTGACTACAGTCCTTATGGTATGTAGTGTAAGGAAAAACACAAACAATCACAAAGCGTTGGGGTACCCACAGGCAAATCCCTTATATTTGAAACAAAATGCAAGTTATAAATGCGTTGGAAAAGAGAAAGGTCTTCACAGACAAGAGTCTGAAGAGTGACTAATTCAAAACAGTAATAAGGAGTTCTAGTAGGAAGAGTTGCGTCCAGGTGGATGGACACCGGAAGTAATGTCAAGGGTGGTAAAGCCATTAATCAGAAGGAAGAAGTAACAAAGAGTCTGTAAATAGCTCCAGCCTGTGTTGTGCCAGGAAATTACCATTACCCGAGCCCTTAAACTATCCCCAATTCTCACACGAGTGACAGTAGATTCACTTTGTTTGTTATTAGTGTTCATCCCTTGTTTTGTTAAAAAAGCTTATTTTTTTGCCTGGTTTTATGTTTTCATTTGAGTATTTTTACCAGCATTACATGCAATTCAGTACACATTGAGTTTAACAAATATTTAGAATACAATAATCACTTAAGGTCAGTTTTATGTGGAAGATAGAAAATATGAAAAGTTTGCAATACTTTTTTTTTTTTTTTTTTTTACGTGAAGTGGTTCTTTCAGTACAAGCCCAGAAGAAATATACAAATACCAATTAACTGGTTAATATTTTGTTAGCTTTTTTTGGAAATTGTATTAATAATAATTTTTATTGTACCTGATACACTAGAATACTTGAAGATCTTGTAGAATAAAGATTTGTAGGGTCAGTTTACCTACTGTAATATTTGGGGTACTTGTCCCTCTAGTACAGCAGTTCTCAAACTGTGGGGTGCACCCTCCTGGGGGGCGCTGAAGCTGTACAAGGGGGGCATCGAATAAATGAACAAGACATCAAAATTAATTTTTTACATTTTTATTTCAAATTTAAATTTGCAAGCATATAATCAGAACGAATGCATTATAACTAAAATTAAAATAAAACATTTCTAAGGCATAGATCTAATGACTAATATGTGCCTGTTTTAAAGTACACAGCCTGTTCAGGTTTGGTTTGATATTCGAGATAGACACTCTGAGCTTGAGCACTGAAGTTTGTTTCTATGTCGAATGACTCCGATGCTGCTGCTTTTATAGTCCCGTATTTTCAATCCAGAAAGTTCGGGACATAACGGTGTCTGTCGTGAACATTCGGGTAACAGTAGATCAGGTGATAATGCGGCGCAACTGCACCACATTGGCAGTGTAGCCGATATTGCCAAATTGAGTTAAATAATTTACTGCGTATTGGGTTATGTTCATGATACAACTAACAGCGATATAATATTTGTCAGACGAAAATACATACATCTCGCACAGATTGACTTCATCGGTGTCTCGTTTACGAGATTTTTAAAAATTAAAACATATTTAATTTTCTCTACATAAAAAATTAGAATTAGAATTAGAAATTAGAATTACTACCAAAAACCACACAAGGCATTTTAACAGTTATTAAAGCACTTTAAAAAAAAAAAAAATTGCAAATATTTCATCGAAGTTAGCCGAAAACATGTAAATCTTATGGAAGTAAAAATGACAGGATACCGCGACACCGCACGAGTATCATACCTTTGTTAGTTGTATTATGGGTTATTCTCATCTATCTTATATTATGCAGGGGGTGCAGAATTATTCCAGATAGAAAAGGAGGGGGCGCAAAATACTAAAGTTTGAGAACCGCTGGTCTAGTCTTTGTTTTCTGAATGGTTGAAATGTACAGTGTACTACTGAAAAGCTTCTGGGTTCCATGTTAATTTTTTTTGTTGGGTGGAGCAGTTCATAGAGAAAAAGGATCATGTCTTTTCATTCAGTAATTAATTAATATTAGCATTATGGATATGTTGAAAAACAATATACTACAATAACAAATATACAACTTGTGTGTGTAATGAGCATCATCTTCATGAACAGTAAGTTGCCGGTCCTAAAGAAAATAATTGTCAGCTACTTAATTGAACATTCGTATGTGTCTAAGGAATATTTAATTAGAATGAACTTCTTAAAAGCTGAAATATTATTATGTTATTATAAAACTTAGTCTGTGAAGTTTGCATATATACAGTAAGCTTTGTGAGGCTATCAGAAATATATCTTAACAAATGTTGCCAGGCATTGAACTTTAAAGGGTTTAGTTTTTTAGACTGTAAATGTACAAATTGTTCATGTTACAAAACATACTTCAGGTTCATGGTGTTGCTGCAAGACGATTAAAATGCACTTGAGCATTAATCTTTGTACCAAAAAACTTACAACTATAAGTAACAAATGAAATAAATATATATTTGTGTTGGCCTTTGGGAAAATGAAATAGGAAGCACTTTTTATTAAGTCTTCCAGTTCATTGGGCACGCTAATGTACAAACCATGTTGCAGCTTTTTACTGCACAATCATATATGTCTAAGGAATATGTGATCAGAACCTAGTGAACTTGGACCTAGTGAACTTTGGAAACATGTTAGCAGTCTTAATGAATATCTAATTCTTTAACTTGAAATTAATTTCTTCTGTGCAAGTTCACATACATATACACTTGTAGAATGTTTGTTGCTCATTAGAATTTGTATCCTACACATCTTTAGAAATTTAGTAAAGGCATGTTAGGGACAGGAGGGGGTACCTTTTCTTTTTTGTTCATATTACCTGTTCAAAAACTCAGAGACTGTGCAGAGTGTTGCATCGTTTTTACAGATTTGTTTGGTGTTGAGGAATGTGATTTATAATGTTGCATTTGTATATCACCATTACATGTCACTAGCCTCCGAAAAAGTAAACATAGCATTTAAAAATTCTTCTTTTCCACCATCTTCGCTTATTGCTTGCATTGCTGAAATTAAATCCTGGTTTTCTTCAAATTTTCTTAAATTAAACAGTGACAAAAGTGAGGTTCTCCTCATTGGTACAAAATCATCATTACCCAAAGCCGATAATCTTTCACTTGCTATCGATAACTCCTTTGTTTCCCCTTCACCTCAGGTCAAGAGTCTGGGTGTCATCCTTGACAGTGCTCTATCTTTCCAATCTCACATTAATAACATCACCCAGTCTGCTTACTTCCACCTACGTCATTTTAATCGCATCCTCCCCTCCCTCACTCCTCATACCACTGCCATTCTTGTTCACAGTCTTGTTACTTCTCGTCTGGACTATTGTAATTCGCTCCTCTTTGGTCTCTCTAATAAATCTCTCCATAAGCTTCAGCTAGTCCAGAATTCTGCTACTCGCATCATTACTTGAACTCCGTCTATTCACCATATTATTCCGCGGTCTTGCAGCAGCTTCATTGGCTTCCGATTAAGTTTCAAATTGATTTTAAAATTCTGCTGTTAACATTTAAGGCCATTCACAACCTCACCCCCCCATATCTCTTCGACCTTCTTCATGTTGCCATTCCCTCCCGTAACCTTAGATCCTCTTCCTCCATCCATCTGACCATCCTTCTCACCCGTCTAACCAGCATGAGGAGCAGAGCATTCAGCCGTTCTGCTCATAAGCTCTGGAACTCACTGCCTACTGAGCTTAGAAATATTGAATCATTTTCAAATGTAAACTTAAAACCCATCTGTTTAAAATGGCTTTTTCTTTATGATTACAGTGGCTTTGGTTTTCATTTTTATATTTTCTGTAGAGATGTTTTAAGTTTTGTTTATAATGTGCTTTTTTGTTTGTTTGTTCAGTGTCCTTGAGTGCTTAGAAAGGTGCCTTGTATAAATAAAATGTATTATTATTATTATTAAAAAATCTTGCATGCAATTATGACAAATTGCAGTAATTTGGTACACTGCTGTATTGACCTACTGTATATACAATTTTTCAGTATAAAACTCAGGCAGACCATATACAAGATTCTTTTTTTTAATTTAAAATATAACTATTTTCCTTCGCATAAAATAACTAGCTATTCAACCTTTCTTCACCTGGAAGAGGGATAAAGTATAGGTTACGTGCATAAAATAAATAAAGAGCAGTTCTAACACTTAGACACATTTTTTGAGTTTTATTAAGCATCTAGTGCTTCTGAGCTTATTAATCCCTTGCAAAATATTACTATGAAATTAAGTGTAAGATTTTGACAAATAAAAGTCATTTTGCACCAAAGAATTATTTGCAGGATGATAATAATATCTCAGTAGTGCAGTAATGGTATCGAAATGTCATAGAGCTTGTAGAATGTAACAAAGTCGTAATGCATATATGCTGAGAGACAATTGAGGATCCTCTTCCTCCTCGAACAGTGCTTTTGGTTGGTCCCCACAAAGTGTCCACTCCCTCTCAAAGATTGTTACTAAAACTCAAGCATGAATCTCATCGAAAATGGCTCATTTGCTTGCTTATTATTTGTGCTAGACACAAACTGAATATGATTTTAAATGAGCATTTAGAAAAGAAGGAAATAATTTTTGAAACAATCAACCAATTAAAGAGTTATTGAGCTGCAAACATAAAAGTATTGTTCTTTTTACACACTTTCACATATTTAAATATTATCAATAATTATTTTGGCCAACAAAAACACCTGAAAATGGAACTGTTTTGTTTGTTATGAAGACTTCACCTGGAACAATTTTCAAACATGCACCGCCAACCTCTAATTCCAGATCATCTTCAAAGTAATTCCAAGTACAACACACTGCAGCATGGTGCAAGGTTGGATTTCGGTCATAGCCTTAGTTATTCACACAGTAACACTGTGTTCACATGCTGTGGTTCAGTCAACTGCCCTCGTATCATCTTATACTGTTTTGAATATCCTGACTCCAAAAAAGATTATGAAGTAAATATTTTGAAAAACCAAACAAATATTGAAAACATTTTCCTTTGAATGTGAAACTTGAAATGATAAAGCATATGCCAACAGCCTTATTAAACTGTATTGAGTGAATGGAAAGAGATAGTTGTAGTGATGAATTAACTGTAGTCTTGTAAGTGTATTTGGCAATGGCAGAAATCAAAAAAACAAAAGCAAGACTGAAGAAATATTTATAAAAATATATAATATTTAAAGCTGAAAGATACATCACTTCATCCCGTGGTTGTTATTGATTGTAAAGTCTCATTCTCATGTTCAAAGGAGAACAGTGATATAAAAGAGTTGAGTTCAGCTTTATGAATGATTTGAGTATGTGTTAATGTGATTTGAGTGTCCCCAGAATTCAATCAATCAATAATAATTCTTTGCATTTATATAGCGCTTTTTACACTACTGAAAGCACTCAGCAATTGCAGGTTAAGGGCCTTGCTCAAGGGCCCAACATAGCAGAGTCCCTTTTGGCATTTACGGGATTCGAACCGGCTACCTTCCGATTGCCAGTACAGATCCCTAGCCTCAGAGCCACCACTCTGTCATTGTCCATCAATTGACAATTTCACTGTAACATACAAACAGCTGTATCAAAACACTTAACTGTAAAGACACTAGCCTGTGTTGTTTGAGTTGACCACAAATATATTGCCTTTCACTTTAATGTACTGTTTATTAGGAGGGAAATTTCAAAAACTTTACAATTTGGAATACAAGGCAATACACATTGCCATGGTCACAGTATACCTTAATATTGCAAACACACATTTGTGTGTTACTTCTTCAATATGGGTTGTCATAAATCGCCACGAATAATTTCCAACTGGGATTTGGATGTACAGAAATGTTTTTCATTTCAGCATTTTTTTTAAATGATAACATTTATTTTTATTATCATCTTCATAACATTTACAAATCACCTTTTGCATCCGGTTTGGATAGCAGGTGTCATATTTTTGTGTTTTTGCCTGGCCATGGCCATTTTTTTAATGGTTGTTATGCGTATTGTTAGTGTCATGAAATAGGTCCATGTTGTATATTATTACTTCTCACCTATATAAGAAGGAGGTGCACAACTCTCATTTTTTAAATCTCTGCATTCTTAGTTTTCTTCTGGCTGTGTTTTAGCTAGAGAACATTCTTTGTTTAGTTTAGAATTTTTTGGTTTTTGATTAAGATTCTAGTTTGCATGTTTTGCTGTGATTGTCCACTTTGTTATCAAATATGGTAGTTTACAATTTAAAAAGGTATTCATATATTTAAATCACTTTTCATTAAACAGTCCTAGAATGCTGAAATACATAACACCTTCTGTGTTTTCTTCTGACTGTTCCTGTTAGGGGTCACCACAGCAGTTCGCCTTTTTCTATATATTGCTGTCCTCTGCATTTTGCTATGTTACACCCATCACCTGCAAGTCCTCTCTCACCACATCCATAAAACTTCTATCAGGCCTTCATCTTTCCCTCTTGCCTGGCAGTTATATCCTTAGCATCCTTTTTTCAATATACCCAGCATCTTTCCTCTGCACATTTCCAAACCAATGTAATCTCGCCTATCTGACTTTGTCTCCAAACCGTCCAACCTGAGCTGACCCTCTAATTTACCCGTTCCTAATCCTAATATATCATCCTTCCTTCTCCCCATCACCTCAGCTAACTGTCTTCCCTTACCAGTCATACTGCCAACATTCAAAGTTCCTACCCTCAATTCCACTCTCTTTAACTTCCTCCTCATCTCCTGCCTCCGGACACATCTTCCCCCTCTTCTTCAACTTCTTCGGCCAACAGTAGCTTAATTTCCACCAGCACCCTGTTGCCTAACAGTACTGGTGGCGGCCGTTGTGAACCCAGGCCTCGATTGAACCGGTATGGAAATCTGTATTGTTGTCCGCATGTTGATCTGGCAAAATTTTACAATGGATGCTCTTCCTGATGTAACCCTCCCCATTTATCGGGGCTTAGGACTGGCACAAAGAAACACACTGGTTTGTGCATCCCCTGTGGCTGGGTTAATGCTATAATGCATAATATAACCTTGGCAGCATCAAGAGCAGGACAGGAACAGGGTGCTACCCCAGAACAGGGGCCTAATTACACCAAAATTCACACTCAGGTAGAGTCTTTTTAAAATCTGCAGTACACCTAAGTTAGACATTTTTGGAATGAGTTGGGAAAATCAGAATGTACAAACTCCTCACATACTATAGCAACCAGGCATACATCATACAGTACATTCATTGAGGTATGTGTGCATTAATGTTTCATCTCATGACAATTATTGAGCTGGCAGTTGAGACAGAGCAACACGTTTGCCTCCTTTTTGTCCTAATTTTGAAATTTGTTTCTTCAAGTAGGTGTAGAATGAAAACCTGTGCTGACTTGTTTAACAGTCTGTATTATGCCCATGGGTCACATCATACTTGCAACTTGTTAAAAGACTGATTAGCAGTATATAACAGTTTAGAGAATAAAGGAAAAATAAAACTGTGGATAAAAAAAGACATTTTAAAAATGCAACATCAGCTACAGTTAAATTGCTCTTGTGAGAGATGAGGTGCTGTACTCTCCTAAGTTCAAAATACTTTGACTAAAGTAAATATGAAGAAATTCTCAATGATCATAATACAGTACTATGATGCTCTCATGTAATTCCTCAAAGTTATCCATATTATGATACAATTTAATGTTCAACTTATTTTTTTAAATTAAAAACTGAAAAAGGTTATTAGCACTAGTCTTTAAAGAGGTTTTGCATTTTACGTCTCAAATCTTGTAATTGTTCTTTAATTTTCTTATTAATCATTGTGTTGCATTGTGTTTTTATCACTCTTTAATTGATATTGTTTTTGCTGCTTTATGCTGCTGCTGGAGTATGTGAATTTCCCCTTGGGGATTAATTATCTATCTATCTATCTATCTATCTATCTATCTATCTATCTATCTAT
>JANRMT010062792.1:98307712-98345361 GCA_026402145.1 Polypterus bichir lapradei
TATCTATCTATCTATCTATCTATCTATCTATCTATCTATCTATCTATCTATCTAATCATAAGATGAGAATATGCTAACAGTGTATACTTGTTAACATAATAATATAGTGTAGTAATTCATACTTCATTAATATAGCTCCAATATCAGGTAGATAGCCAACACAAAACCTCTTTAACATGAGTGTGTCAAGAATCGGAGAACTGATTGTGAAGTCTGTGGTCAGCAGAGTACTTGCATAGAGCATGTCTGCATAAGAGACTGCACGTTAGTTCTTTCAGTGCTATTGCATGCCAGGGCTTTGGATGAAAGCAGCAGCTCTATTGTGAAATATATTGACAATTACAATCTTTACTAGACAGAAAAAAACAGTCTGAATATTTTCTTCTTCCCCACATACTTATGTTTGATTTTACTGTTGGAACACACAGTAGATTTGATAAGTAAATGAAAGAATGTAACGTGCTAAAAGTGCCAAATGCTCTGCCGCTTTTCAGTAATCTATGCAGAGAAAGCAGTTTCCTCTGTTCCCCCTGGGAAATGTAGTGCAAATGAATATTTTATTTTTTCTTTGCAAATAGGTGTAAATCACTTTCTTTTAGCTCTTTCAGGAAACCAAGGTGTCTAGCACATTAAAAATAGTAACAGAAGTGAGATGAGCTTTTTTGCAATATACACTGAAGCACTGTTTTAATATTATTTTTATTTTAATATTTTTTTATAGCACTAAACCGATTTCCTTATCTTTATGAATGCAAAAATAATTTTAAAAGGTTCAATAGAGTTAGTTCTGTGTAATATAAAAGTTGCCATCCTATAGGTTTATGGATTTTATCTTTTTTAAGGCAACTATAACTTGTGGGTAAGGATCTCTGGCAAAATGTTTAGTCATTATGAAAAGAAGTTTCTGGAAGATGATTTACCTATAAATATTCTGCAACAAATGCAGACACTTACTTTCTAAATTGAGAACCATAGAAAAAGTAAAGCAGATTATTAGTGCAGAAGATAAAAGGATGAGTGGTGAGTCATAAAATCATAATTGTGATGGAGGTAGCAGTAAGGGAAGTTACACACTACACAGGCACTTCGAAATTGTAGATTATGCTGCTGTTCCTCCATTTTAAACTAAAGCGGCTTGTTATGGTCTAATATGTTACAGTTCAATCCACCTACTCAGGAGTAATATATTTGGAGCTCAAAGGTTGACCACCAAAAAGGGAATTGAGATGGCTCAGGGCTTGTTCTGTTTTAAAGGAAAGAATTAGAAATGCACAGCGGTTGAAATAGCACACAGGTGCTTTACTATTTATCAAGCATTCCTTGAAACCGTCATTAATGCCAAAGGCAAAATGTATTAGTTAGTCTTTTTATAAACCTTGCCACCATCAAATTGCTACCCCTGTCTATTTTTACAAAATTTACATGTTCGTCGGAAAGATGTCATTTATAAGACATCTTAATGACATATTATGCCTTCGACCTGTTTGGCATTTTCCTGTCTTATCACAAAGAAAAAATCAATTTTGTATCATAAGTCCCCATAAATTTAACAAAAAGAGCACAGTGTCATCTTACTGATTACTAGTGAACAATTAGATGTGAATGGTCCACATCAAATAATAAATATAAAATCACAACAGGAATAACTGTCTGCTATGGTGCTTCTCAATCACTTCATGAAGCGTCCGCAGTGTTTTTTGTTTAAAATCAATAGTAAATCCAATCAATAATTATTAATTGGGATTGTGGGTGGCTAAGAGGCAGTAGCCAGTTCTGGGTGGCAGTAAAAAACAATTGTCATCAGTGGCAGCAGCATATCATAGGAAGCGAGTGATGGGTTATTTATGAAAGGACAGGAACAGGATGCCATTTAAAACTTTTGTGTGCAGAGTTGCATTTCAGTGCTTAGAAATTTGTGCTGAATTGAGGAGAATCAGGATGCGCACATCCTACCACACAGCCAGACACTCTCTCTCTATCTCTTTATGTCTTACACACACACACACACACACACACACAGGCACACCACTCTGAAAATGTTGAGCAATGCTTAACATGTACACATTTGTTAAAAAATTAAAATCCCAATTTCTATCCCAACTCAATACATTTCCTATATATTCACCTGCACGCTGTGATGGGCGGCTGGGTCCCATGCCCGGCCGGGACGCCCCTGCTGCATATGTTCTGGGGGAGCAACCATGGGCAGCTTAATACCTCCCCCGGGACGCTTGGTGGCAGCCTCCCTGGCCGACAGTGATTCCCCAACCTCCCGCATGGCTCCATAGGAGATAGTCCTCCACAGCCTGGTTGGGAGCTGGAGTGGCCTCTAGGGGATGCTGCCTGGATTCAACAGCCCGGCTGGACGAGTCTTCAGCCCCACCCAGAAGTGCAACTGGGTACAGGTGGTCAAGCACCTGGAACACCTCCAGGTGGGCTGTAAAAGGGGCCAGCCACCACCACTCCAGAGCCAGAGTTGGGAGGAGAAGGAGGACTAAGCTTGAGGAGGAGTGGTGGTAAAAGAGAAAGAACTGTGTTGTGGGTCTTTTGTGGTGTTTTGGGACTGTGTTGGGCTGTGGGACACGGGGAAGACGTGCCCCACGGCTGAAGACAAAATAAAAGTCTTTGTTCATTTTATACGTGCCTCCGTGTCCATCTGTGTCAGGTCAGGTGCTTATATAGCGCCTTTGTTACAATGCATAAAAGTTTATACAAAAAGAAACAGATTTTCATTTCAAAATCAACAGGCCACACTTTCAGCTGGTCAGCTGTGATTTACATTAATGTATACACAGTATATCATTTTCAGGTTGCCTTTTGTTATCGTTGATGTGATCTAGAGTTTTACTATTCATGTACTCGTACATTTAAATGGTTGTAAATAGGTATATATTTTCAGCCTGCACAATCAGAACACTTTTGTTCAGGTAGTTTTTGTTTTTTTTCTTAATGTCTCCAACTACAATTTATATATATAAAAAAAAAAACAGAGAGTACATCCACTTTCATTTCTAATGGTTTTACATATAAAGACATAACTAACAATCGCCTCGTCCTCACCAAATTCAACATGAAGTGACCAACAACCCAGAACAGATTTTACTTCTTTATTCAACAAAATATGGACAAGTATGACAAACAAAATACATGCACACCTTTTTTACATCAATCTTTCCACCCTGAATGCACCATATACTCTAAATAAACTCATACATTTCTGTTGCAGTTAATATGCCAGTTAATTGTCATACCCTTCTGGGCCTGGAGAAGACTCACCAGGAGTTTCAAGTTGGAGGAGTAAAATCTGTGTTGTTTTTTCAATTTGAAATTTTTGGTTGCAACTGACCATGATGGTTATCTTTACTGATAAATTATAATGTTAGACGAACACTGAAATATTATAATTTTGATGGTCATGCAGCAGGGAGGTTATTTTTAATGTAACAGAAATACTATACACACAGTGAATAACAGAACCACAGTTAGGGAGCTTGTTTCCATTCATTCCATTCAAGTTAGGTAACTTGTATTTTTTTTTTTTTTTATCTTTTATGGTTGTGGAGATCATATCATGTAACTTAAATGTGTCAGAGACTCCACACAGAGCCATAGCAAGGTTGGGGCAGCCACCCGTATAATTGGTATCCTGGCTGCAGTCGTGAATATGTTACACAGCACTAATGTGCACAAAACCGAGTCCAGAACAGATCTGAGAGAATAGGGAAAAGGTGGAGGCTTTTAAAGGGGAAGACAGGAAGTGAGGTCAAAGGGGTTGGGCTCATGAGAGTCTTCAGTCATAGGCTTGAGCTCGGACATGACATCATAGGGGCCGCAGCCAGCAAGGTCTTTTTCCATAGGCTCGGACCCAGAAGTGACGTCAAGAGGGCCAGGTGGAATCTCCCATGACTGGTCTGCAGGAAAGGGAGAAAAAGAGTCAGTGCACCCTGCCACATCCTGGTATGACTTGGAATTGCCCTTACTCAAGCCCTTTAGCTGCCTCCCATGTGCACGTGTGTGACATATAGTACAATTTCAAGCAACAGAAGAAATGAGCTGATGTAACAGAACTTTACGCATGAGCCTGCTTATACAAGCAATATCAGACACAAGCTGCCCATTTTCTCTCCTTCTTTATATTTGCAAGTTTTTCTTTGAAACTCTCAGGTGGCAATAGCCTCTACCTCTAAGGCCACCATCATCTTTTTGCCTATAAGACATCTGTTTCTTCAGCTACATACTCTGATGTACTTACCATCTCATGTAGTTGTGTACTTGAGCCTTCTGTTTCCTTTTCTGTCCCAGCGAGAACCAGTTTGCCCTCTTCTCTCAAGGAGTTCCTGCACACAATTGTATCAGATCTTCAGTTTCTTAGCAATCTGTCACAATGAAAAAATTTCATTTTGCAAGACAACAGTAGACTGATGTGTTTCTGAGCAAGCTGTTTCATTTTGTCTATTTTTGATCACAGAATCGAACTTTATGAATGTTAGTAGCTTGCAATCCAAGGAAAGATAATTTATTTGCTTTATTGAACTAAATTAGATTTCAGCTGTGCTAACACAGTTGCAGTGGTTTCTCTAATAACCAATTAACATTTAAGCATGGTTTATTAGGAGTTGAAAGTGTACCATTAGGACACTGCTGAACATGGAGCTCTGCAGTCATATGTGCCATTGGCAGCATTAGTAATATGTTGGCTATATTTTTAAAATCAATGTAATGGTATCTTGACAAATGAAAAGTATCACTTTCTATCAAAAATATTTGTAGTTGATTCCAAACTTTTGTTGATGAGTTTTGTTAAATGTTGTAAGAGCCATTTGCCAGTTATTTAGGTCATGTTAAGTTGATAGAAGTATTTTCTTAGTTATGTTAAATGTTTGCCTATTAATTAGTGCATAGTATAATGGAGGTTCTTATAACCCCCACAAGCTCAATTGAAATGGAATATTTGAACTATTTCTTGTCCCTCTGATTGCAGATTAGTCTTAGTTGGAGACCTGCCTTGCCGTGTGTAAGACATGGAGGGCACACAGTTTCAAACTGTGCCTTAACGTGCACAGTTGTATGTGTAGAGCCATACGTTTAGAACATTCTGAATGTGAAGTTAAACATAGAGAAATAATTCCTCCTTAAGTATAGACACAATTGAAGTTTTACAAGAAGTAACAATTTTCTTTTTTTGCCTTTTATTCTACATGTGTAACAACCTTTCTCTATTCTCTTGTGGACTGTTTGCTTCGAAATTTCACTAAACCTTTTTAAAACAAACCTTTTTGGACTGAAAGATTTTTTTTGGTATGCGTTTGGCTCATGCTTGATCCTGCCTTACTCACCAGTAGCTACAAATGTTAAACTGTTTTTTTTGATGATGGCATAAAATTGGACTGCCATGGAAAACTTAGTCAGAGGTTTCACACTTTATCCTCAGTCTGTATAAGAGCAGCTTTGTGTTAAGACTCTTAACCTTGTCTTCAAAATGTGTGTAGACCATACTATAGATTGCATATCCAAGAAGTATCATTCACATAACCATTGAGGAGACCCTTTTTCTGTATCACTGCACTCTTACAAGTCTATGGTTTAAGGGCGAGGAAGTACTTGTGGATTACAGAATTGGTGTGTTTTTTGCCATGTCTCCAATGCAGGTGTCAGGATAAATTTCTATTCCAACAACGAATACTAGAGTCAGATAATCCCCAGAGGGTACATTCAACAGTACAGTGTATAGACATTATTATGTAATATATAGAGGGCACTATTGATGACTTTTTAATTCACAAAATGGACTTTAATATCACATATACAGTAAACTGAGAATTATTGTAGTATCCCGAGAGTTAATATAAGGCAGGTCCTTAAATGTATTTTTGATCCTTATTGTAGCATTTTGTATTAACAGTAGGTTAGAAATAGAGAAATTGGAATAGCTTGACAGTACAGCAATGCATTGATCAATGCTGCCAGATTAATATGTATTCATTCTGACATAAATTATTTTAAATCATTTAATATAACTGTTGTATGTGTATTGTGCTTATTAAATGAACTTCGTGTACTTTATTTATGAATTTAATCAGAAACACAGATTTATTTTTCCATCTGCAGTATGAATCTCAGAAAGTAACACAATATTTTCCAAGTTAACTTGAAGTGTTGCTATGATACCAATTACTGTATGCATTGAAATTAGTCATGACTTAATAAAGTCTGTTATCAAGATTCATATATTCTTTTTTTGGCATAAGGAATTGGCCGAAAGTATAGGAAATAATTGGCATGTTTACCCTACAAATGGTTCCATAGTACTGTACATTGGACAGTTATCAAACATTTAAGTACATACCATCAGAACTGAACTACTGTAATTAACTGACTAATTTTTTTGTGATCAGTAATTCAATACAGAAATTATAATAATAAAGTATATATACTATCTTAAAATACTTTTTTATTCGTAAGCTTTCAGCAACCTATCAGGTGTCAACTTTGACTTTTTCAAATGTTCATACATTACAATTTGGATTATTCTGTTAATAGCGCCTAGATGACATTTCAGCGCCTGAAGAATGTATCCATCACTGATGATGAATTTGTTGTAGTATAAGTAATATACTGTGATATGAATGTAACAAACACCTAAAAATAACAATGTTGTTAAAAGAAAATTTTGTATACACTCATATTCAATATGGTAATATTAAGACAATGTGGAAAAACTAATGCAAGAATTCTTAATTTGCTTCTTCTAGTAGCATGTTTTCCCGGAGCTCAGAAATGAGATTAAAATAGTGCACACCTACTGTTTATTTAAATGAAAAAAGTGTGATATTTAATCCAAGACTCTCAGTGCTTTCAGTGTGTGCTTTATCTCAGGTTCAGTAAAGGTGTTTATTCCACTAATAAAAAGGCAAAAATGCTTTATTTATTTTGACTTTTTTTCGTTTCTTTTTATGAGCCAATTGGTAATTTTTTTTCTAACAAAGGGTCTAGTCAGTCACACATGAGAACAGATATGATTGTGATTTTATTATGTACTAGTCAATAACAGAAAAGAAATTAAATTGATGTTACAAAAAATAGTAGACCTGAATGCTGTCTTTGAATTCAGACATGCAATTTTTAATTTTTAATTTGAGGCATGCACATCAGAGCAGTGGGAATAGTAAAACTGTTGGTTTTATTTGTCAAACCGTGCCTTACTTAATTTATTGTACATGTTGAATTTTTCAGGGGAAATCTGTCGCCTCAGGCTAGAAAATGTATTAACCCTTGTTGATTGTCACATTGCTTTAGCATTCCTTAATATGATAAATAATATTCCATTTTTTATAGCAAAGATGAAAAATGCAGTAGAGTATAGAGCACTACCAAATATACCTGTAGTTTGTGCTAGCAGACTTAAATATTGTTTTCAGAACATCTTTTGAAGGGCTTAATAATATCTTGTTACAAATGTTTATATGCATGAATTATGATTATGTATAATTATATTTCAATCAGTGAGAAAAATGCCTTCATAGCATAAATGCCTTCATTGGCATTTAATTAAGAAACTCTTTGTGGCTGTTAAGCGAATTAAACAGTTTAATCCTGCTAAATGTTAAAGCAAGACTTACATTTTTATTTGATGTAACTGTACAGATAAAAATAGTAATAATGGAAGTTACATCCTTACAAACATCAATTATGTGTACTTTTTACTTTTATTTTGCAGACAGCTGGGCTTGGATCTGGTCCCAAGGAAGGAGTTTAGCATGGTAGATCCAGATGAAATCAGTGTCACAGAACTATACAAGCTGGTAGGTAGATAGCAGGCACTATTTTTATGAAAAGCCTACAGTAAAACAAGATCCCTTAATAGAAGTTCCCATAGCAACCAATATGCTTCCTTAATTTACATTTGAAATTTGAATCATTTTTCCTTAATCAAACTGATTTTGGTACCATCAGCACTTACTTGTAACTGAGTTTAAAAAATAGACATTTATGCTACTCTATCTATATTTTGTTGAATTACGGTGGGCTGGCGCCCTGCCTGGGGTTTGTTCCCTGCCTTGTACCCTGTGTTGGCTGGGATTGGCTCCAGCAGACCCCCGTGACCCTGTAGTTAGGATATAGCGGGTTGGATAATGGATGGATGGATGAATGTTTTGTTGAATGCTTTTGATTTGGATAAAATGTTTATTTTTAGAAACATTTTTTTGTTTTTTAACATGCATACATTGATAAGGAGATTGAGGGGCACTAGGAAAATACACTTTCACACATGGGCTTATTAAAGAACAAAATTGTATGATGGCCCCTTTCTCTACTCTGAGCGTATTGCTTAGTTATTTCAGAGTTGTTTGGCTGTTAACACAGCAGGCAAAAAAATGCTTTTTTTGACATTCACCATAAAATCTTTACTAAACGTTTGACAATCTATAACCATTAAATAAAATGAAGAAAAATGTAACCATATGGCATGGAATATGCACATTTCCAGTACTATTTTGACACCCTACTACTTAGGTTTCTTCTACACCGTTTGACTCCTAAACTTAACGCTGGTTTATTAACTAGAATGAAGGGCTGTTAGTGTCATTTATTGAACACATGTAATGGTAAAAAAGGTTTAACTGTAACCAAAATCACCTCCACATTATGTCAACACTTCAGAATCAGCCAAGGATCATTTTCATCCTGAATGTCCAAGGATGAGACCCTGATGCTGCAGTGACACCTGACTTGTCAAAGACATTTAGCCATAAGATGCAGTACTGCAAAGACCAGGCATTTCCTTTTAATAGTATTCTACAGTACATTGCCTTTTGCACACAAAGGAGACATAGCCTGTTACCCCTTCTGCCTGCTAGTCCACCCTCCCAGCTTTGTCATCTGTTCATCTGCTGCAGTTTAGTTATCTGTGGGGCTTGATGTTGAGAATAATTTTAAATGTTTTTGTTTTGCGCAAAAAGTAATAAAGTGAAATAAATCAATAAATAAATCCTAAATTCACCAAATTCCGACACTTCTGTTCCATTGAAGTTTTACTGTTATTGCACTTTTAGTTGGTAACATTTGAACTCAATTATATCAGAAAAGTGTCCTTTAATCTTTAGGTAAGATTAGATTTGAATAGATTATACTTTATTTGTCCCCATTGGAAAAATGAAATTTGTAATGTCATATTTTTAATAAAACATGATATTTCAGTTTTTTCTGTCAGTTTTTAGTAGAGATTTAAAGCATTACATTTTTTTCTTCTTTTCTTCGCTTACATTTCTTGTCTGATTTGTACTTAGATGGAGCATCGGCATAGAAAGAAAGAAACTCCTGTCCAAGCAAGCACACATCACTTGTTTGTGCAGATGAAAAGTCTGATGTGCTCTAACCTTGGAGAAGAACTTGAGGTCTTTTTCTCCTTATTTGACAGCAAAGAAAGTCGACCTATAAGGTAAAAGTTTTCATTTTTCTACCTATGCATTGTAATCATTCTTGTGCAAGAGTGTCTGAATTTGATGTGGTACAGTAGATTAAAATGGGACTCATAGGCTCTTAGCTAACCTTGATCAGGTCACTCATCCAGCCTCTGTTTATGTTGTAATGAAAACCATGATGTGAACTGAAGAATGATTGGTAATTTAAGGGCAAGGTTAGAATGAAAAAGGCCAGATTGTAATTCACCAGGACAGCTCCTTGGAACATTTAAAGATCTCTGTTGTTAGTTTCCTTTTGCACTTTGCTAACAGCAGTTTAGTTTAGTTTAGTTTAAACTCTGATTTGCATTTTTATGAATACATTTTGCCAGCAATATGTGTTCTGGAAATTGTGCAGTGTGTTCTGACTCATAATTAGGATTCCCCCTTTTATAACATGTAGTGTGAAACTAAATAAATAACTGGATTGAAAAACAAAAAGCAAACAAATAGGCCAGTTCCAGCTCAGCTTGATGTTTTAAAGTTTTCCTTTTTTGTGATTTTCTTTACTCTTAAATCTATACTAATAAAAGGCAAAGCCCTCACTGACTGACTCACTCACTCACTCATCACTAATTCTCCAACTTCCCGTGTAGGTAGAAGGCTGAAATTTGGCAGGGTCATTCCTTACAGCTTACTTACAAAAGTTAAGCAGGTTTCATTTCGAAATTCTACGTCTAACGGTCAACAATTTCCGCCATGTTGAAATTTCTTATTCACGGCCCCATCTTCACATAATTTGGTAGGCGGCTTCCCTGCGCTAACCGAAACCAATGTACATACTTATTTCGGTGGTATGACGCCACTGTCAGCCGCCATATTGAACTTTCCAATGTCACTAATTCTCCAACTTCCCGTCTAGGTAGAAGGCTGAAATTTGGCAGGCTCATTCCTTACAGCTTACTTACAAAAGTTAAGCAGGTTTCATTTTGAAATTCTACACGTAACGGTCATAATGGTCGACAACGTCCGCCATGTTGAACTTTCTTATTTATGGCCCCATCTTCACGAAATTTGGTAGGCAGATTCCCTGCGCTAACCGGAACCGACGTATGTACTTATTTCGATGGTATGACGCCACTGTCGGCCGCCATATTGAACTTTACAACGTCACTAATTCTCCAACTTCCCGTGTAGGTAGAAGGCTGAAATTTGGCAGGCTCATTCCTTACAGCTTACTTACAAAAGTTAAGTAGGTTTCATTTCGAAATTCTACGCGTAACGGTCATAACGGTTGACAATGTTCGCCATGTTCAACTTTCTTATTTATGGACCCATCTTCACGAAATTTGGTAGGTGGCTTCCCTGCGCTAACCAAAACCGATGTATGTGCTTATTTCAGTGGTATGATGCCACTGTCGGCTGCCATATTGAAGTTTCCAACATCACTAATTCTCCAACTTTCCGTGTAGGTAGAAGGCTGAAATTTGGCAGGCTCATTCCTTACAGCTTACTTACAAAAGTTAAGCAGGTTTCATTTCGAAATTCTACGCGTAACGGTCATAACGGTCAACAGCATCCGCCATGTTGAACTTTCTTATTCATGGCCCCATCTTCACGAAATTTGGTTGCCGGCTTCCCTGCGCTAACCGAAACCAATGTACGTACTTATTTCGGTGGTGTGACGCCACTGTCAGCTGCCATATTGAACTTTCCAACGTCACTAATTCTCCAACTTCCTGTGTAGGTAGAAGGCTGAAATTTGGTACTTATTTCGGTGATATGATGCCACTGTCGGCCGTCATATTGAACTTTTCAACGGTCTTTGTTACTTATGGGCCCAGCTTCAAGAAATTTGGTACGCGGGTTCCCAACGCTAACTGAATCCTACTTACGTACATATATACGTCCATAGCCTGCATCTCGGTCACCGTGTGAGGCGGCGTTGGGTCCCCCATCCCAACGCCTCCCACGTTGTTGGCTGCCTGCCTATATAAGGCCGTCTGTCGCTCCAGTCTCTACATTCCCTTCCTTGCTTCGCCACGGTATTCACGTCTCCCTGCTGATAACTACAGCCTTTTTATTTAATCCACGGCTTCTCCGCTGTTTTATTGTTCATTTATTACGATTATAGTTATTGTGTAGGTATTTTAGACTTACTTTACATTGTTCAGGTACCCATTTCCTTTATCATTCCAACCGTACCCCCATTAAAATGTCTATCGAGGTGATCACCATCGATCAAAGAACTGTCACTTACCAAGTGGTTTCCATGCCCGGAGATGGCACCTGCCTTTTCCATTCTCTTTGTTACATATTGCACGGCCATATCAGGCTCACTCTTGATATCCGGAGGAACATTGTGTCTTATGTATTGAATGACTGGGACAGGTTCAAGGTGTGGACTGATGATGGTACAGGAGATAATTATACTACACAGGAGCACTAGAAGAGTGAAATGCTTAAGTGTACTGAAATGGCCAAATATTTTACACCTTTGGACAACCGCCAATGCTTCTTAAACATCTTAGATTCACAGGTGAAGATTTCAGTAGTGGACACTTTGATGTTTAGAAATGTTTAAACTCTCAAAAGCTGGATGTGAAGTTATCAATGAAACTAGTTGTATACTTACAACGCTTGACAGATGCCGAATGTCTCTTCAACACAAGTCCTACAAATACTGTCGTAATTGAAACAAACCATGAAACTCAAACCGATTATGACAGCAGCAATCCAAGCTGTGAGATTTGAAACAAGATTACTGTTTACATGGCCAACTGTACGTTGCATGCTCAAGAGTAAGCTCAGCGCACAGCTTGGTCATATTACAACTGGAGGGCCGAACTGACAACGTGGCATACAAAGAGATCCTTAACAAATAATTATTGGTATATTTTCCCTCAGTTTTAAAAAATTTTAAGGCAGTACTTCGCCGCTGCGAAGCGTGGGTATTTTGCTAGTATATGATAAAATGATAAAACAGTAACTTAAGTAACTCGTTTTTAGTGGGTCAAAAAGACTTTAAAAAAAAAAAAAACACAGTTGTATTTTGAATGGCAGGCAATGCACACAAAAAATGTATTTAGTTTCATTTTATTTTTTACTCCCTTACAAATTTCAGCCTTTGTTGTATTTTATTTGCAATTATTCAGCTAATTTTCAAAGTGCCAGTAGATAATAGTAAAAGAAAAATGGTACAATACCAATCAATCTGCAGTTTGCAACAGAACATTATTTTGTTTGTTTTAAAGTAATTTTCTTTTAGCAAAAAATAAAAGATGTTGACTGATTTCTGTTAGTTCATGATCTTTATTTTTTTGAATTTAAGATTTCCATACAATTAATACATCACAGATCGATAAGAGATAGTATAGTACATCTTTTTCTGATCAAATATGCTTCCCTAATCATCTAGAGAAAGATTTAATATGAAGTAATTGCTCTAAGGAAACTCTAGTGTCCAGAATGCTAGAAAAAGTTCAGCATCACCAAATAATTATAGAGAGGTCATATCCATGGCAACAACGAAGCAGTTAGGACTGTGAAACCTAAAGCTGTCAAACAACTGGAGAACATACAGTAGGTAGTATCTTTTAAATATGAAAGGAGACCTTCAACCAGTGGTCTCATAAGACTGTTGAGTAAAACTGAAATATTAGTAGTGGGACATTTGCAAGCTGAAACAATAGGGTATCCAGGATGGAGACCATTTTGCAACGTTAGGCAAATCCTTTCTGCTGACGAGAAAAGAAATTGTAGAATGTAACAAATAATATAAAGAATAGTTATCAAATACACATGGGGATACTCTACCAGCTATGATATAAATTCATAAATGTTATCCTAGACATATTACTGACACTTTTCCTTCCTCGAAAACCTACTTATGTGGAGTATTGAACCATCCTAGCCACTATGCCCTTGTGCAGGCTCTGACAGAGTTCTTCTCCCTCTTATTTCCTGAGGTTAACAGACAGCTCTCTGTCTTAGGATCTTTTAATCCTCATCCAGGGGGAAGTTAACTGTGAGAGGCTGTCTGCTGTCTAATGACAGCTTTATTGGTCCCAGATATTTCCAGTAACCTTCTTTTAAATGTACAGTGCTGTGTATACTGTCATCTGAAATGTCTGCCTTACTTAATTTTTGGATTTGGTGAGGACTAGATGATTGTTATTTATGTCTTGATTAAAAAGCATGGAATTGAAAGGCAGTGTGTGTATAATTGCAATATGAACTCTGACATCTCCTGCTCTGCCTGAGGAATTGTGTTTTTTTTTTTTTTTGGCTAATGCTTATAAGCTCCAGTAAATTGGTTACTATTTTTTTTCCTCTAGTTACATCCCTATTTCCTGACTTTGTCCCCTCTCCTTTTCAACAAAAATAATTTAAAGCATGAAAAAAATGCCATTAAATTTCACACTTTCACACAAATACTGGGGGATAATGGGTGCATTTTATTGTTTGCTTGTTTGAAGGTATTTGATAAATATCTTTACATTTTGGTATAAAGCTGCAGGGGGTCTTTGCTGGTTTGCTGAGTAGGAGTATTGTGAAGTTTGTAATTTAAATGAGGATTGTGAATCTGTTTATTCACAGTTGTTAAGGGAGGGAAATGAAAGAATTGACTGAGGTTTGATGCCAATTAAGAATGTCTCCAGAGTATTTTAAAAACAGAAAAAAAATTTTCAAGCAGTTTGTAGGTCCAGGCAAATGGGCTAAATGCTATGCACAGAAACATATGGTGACTTTAAAGCATGTAACTTGGACCTATGCTAGTTTGTATTCACTACAGCATAAAGTATGCCCACTATGTAAATGTTTAGGGTATACTAGGGTTTGTTTTTTTAAACTATAGAATTGTGTAAAGTCTTAAGTGACGCCTGTGAAAATATATTTCTCTGTCTCATATTACATTTAGAGGTTTGTGCACATTAAAATGTTTAGCCTAAGTTCTCCTCATCTTTCTAAGTTGTATAATTCTAATCATCATTTTAAGTGATCCTTTGGCTTCTTATAGTGCAGTGATGCCCATTAAGTACATGTTTAAAAACAGCATAGTAATTTGTGAATGTCTGTTAATGTGTTTCTTTGTTTAGAAATTGTTCTCTAAAAACAAAATTTCAAATTAATTTAGTAAGTGATAATACTTGCTCTAGATATTAAAATGTGTAAATTAATTTATCTGACAAAATGGAAAGTACAGCATGTAATCATTGTGACTTCAAATAACTTATCACTGCATGAACTTTGATTACCAGACAAGGATACCTTTAGTGAATACTTTTGGAAACCTTTGCTTGGTTTTGAAACAGTTGTCACCGCAGTTCAGTTATAGAACTGTATTATAACAAAAATGCAGTGTTTGGGCAGTGATATCAAACTCCAAAAGTATATTAACCAGGCTACCTGCTAAAGCAGTAACCTGATGAAATGGGTTGAATAATGAACTATAAAAACCATAGTGATGATAAAGAATCAGCTTTCAATTTTTAATTATATTTAG
This sequence comes from Polypterus bichir lapradei, assembly GCA_026402145.1. Lineage (NCBI taxonomy): Eukaryota > Metazoa > Chordata > Cladistia > Polypteriformes > Polypteridae > Polypterus > Polypterus bichir. Next base: position 98,322,620 of record JANRMT010062792.1, read on the forward strand.
TTCATCTTGATTCTTAAAAGAAAAAGGATGAAATTAAATTTATTCATAAAAAAGGTGTAAAAATTTGTAGACTGAACATTCGAGATTTAGACATTGTCTCTGTGTAGTATTTATTTCTCACAGCATGGAATTCTGTACTTTTACCAGCTTTCCCTCTCTAACTTTGTCAATGAGAAAATGTTGTGTGTGGCTTTCTAGTTAAATGAAAATGTGAATTTTAAAGTGCAGGCCTGAAAGACTGTGCCCTTGATATCTGCCCTAAATCAGATAATGTTGCAACAAGAGGGGCAAAGGTGAGTGTTGGGTAGTTTCCAATTATTGTCCTGCCTGAGATTTGTAAGTTCCTTGTACTCTATAGTCAGTATCTCATAACTTTGTGTACATTGTGCACTACGAAATCTCTTACATAATGCTTACAGTAAGTGTTCCCTACTTACTGTTAGAACACAGCATTGTTGTCCTCATTCTTCAGAAGCATTACTACTACTACACCAGGAACACTCCTGAATGCCTAACCTTTTAAACTCTCTACTCTATGGTACAGTAGAGTTATGGATGTTAGTGAGCACTGTGGCATGTTTACACCAGGGTTTGTCAGTGCTCTGTAAGTAATCTTATTGACTCAGTGAAAGTAAACCCAATAAGAATAATTTCTAAAACCACTTTCTGGGCTCTTTGAAATTGAAAATTGGAAGTAGCAGAACATATTCTTATATTGTCCAGAGAAGGTAATTGGAGTAAACAAAAGTGACTACTGATGAAGATCTCTGGTAAAAGTATTTTAGTGAATATTTCATAGTGCTGGGGAAAAAAATAGAAATAATAGATAATAATAATAGTAATAATAATAAAGAAATTCTAAAAAAGAATGAGAAAATTAAGAAAGGAAATTGGAAGATTTAGAATAAAGGATTAAAATGGTAGAAGGAGAAACAAAATTAATTTGACAACTGAATATGGATTTCCAAAGAGTACAAGCAACACAATATGTACTATAGTTATTGGATGACATACAGTGGCTAGCAATATTATCTTATAAATTTAGAATAACTGGTGGTTAGAAATTAACCGAACATGGGTTTCAATGTGGGTATGTACAGGACATACTGCGAGTGGACCATGTCATGAACTGGTATTGCATGCTACCTTGCATCATATGCTACTGGGATAGTCTTCAGTCCCAGATCTCAAATTAGGATTATGTAGTTTTGAACATGTTTATTTTGTGAATTATAGCTCCAGAAGGATCTGTTTAATTTGTGTGTATCTGAGAAGTGTGGAATTGGAACAAAGAAGCAGTACAGTCGTGGCCAAAAGTTTTGAGAATGACTTAAGTATTGGTTTTCACAAAGTTTGCTGCTGTAGTGTTTTTGATCATTTTGTCAGATGTTCCTATGGTATACTAAAGTATAATTGCACACATGTCATAAGTTTCAAAGGCTTTTATTGACAATTACATTATGTTTATGTGCAGAGTCAATATTTGCAGTGTTGGCCCTTCTTGACCTCTGCAATTCACCCTGGCATGCTGTCAACCAGGTGCGGCACGGTGGCACAGTGAGTAGCGCTGCTGCCTCGTAGTTAGGAGACCCAGGTTTGCTTCCCGGGTCCTCCTTGTGTGGAGTTTGCATGTTCTCCCCGTGTCTGCGTGAGTTTCCTCTGGGTACTCCGGTTTCCTTCCACAGCCCAAAGACATGCAGGTTAAGTGCATTGGTGATTCTAAATTGTCCCTAGTGTGTGCTTGGTGTCTGTGTGTATGTGCGCGCCCTGCAGTAAGTTGGTGCCCTGCCTGGGGTTTGTTTCCTGCCTTGCGCCCTGTGTTGGCTGGGATTGGCTCACGCAGACCCCCGTGACCCTGTCGTTAGGAGATAGCAGGTTGGATAATGGATGAATGGATGCTGTCAACTAAATTCTGGGCCAAATCCTGACTGATGGCAGCCCATTCTTGCATATTCAATGCTTGGAGTTTGTCAGAATTTGTGGGTTTTTATTTGTCCACACGCCTCTTGAGGATTGACCACAAGTTCTCAATGGGATTACGATCTCTTTTGCCTTATGGCACTGGTGGTGCCCCGATCCCAAGACATGAATAAAGAATGGTACCAAAACATCCTCCAAGAGCAACTTCTCCCAACCATCCAAGAACACTTTGGTGGCGAACAATGCCTTTTCCATCATGATTCTGAGAATCTGAAGAATCTCACAAGGGACAAGATCGAAAATCAGTATTGGTTGCTTGTGATCTTCGGGCCCTCAGGTGGCACTGCATTACGACCAGGCCTGATTCTGTCATGGAAATCACTGCATGGGCTCAGGAAAACCTCCAGAAATCATTGTCTGTAAACACAGTTAGCAGTGCCATCTTCAAATGCAGGTTAAAGCTCTATCATGCAAAGAAGAAGCCATAAATGAACATGAGCCAGAAATGTTACTGTCTTCTCTGGGCCAAAGCTCATTTACAATGGACTGAGGCAAATTGGAAAATTGTTTTGTGGTCAGACAAATCAAAATTCTTTTTGGAAAACATGGGCACCGTGTCCTCCGGACTAAAGAGGAGAGTGACCCTACGGCTTGTTAACAGTGCTCTATTCAAAAGCCTTCATCTCTGATGGTGTGGAGGTGAATTAATGCCTATGGAACTGTCAGCTTGCACATCTGGAAAGGCACCATGGTTTTCAAGAAGGGCCTTGCATATTTCAGCAAGACAATGCTAAACTGCATACTGAAATGAAAAATACGACAAAGAAGATTCAGGACTGTTGAGCAGCTAGAATCCAATTTCAGACAACAATGGAACAACATTCACCTCCTAAAAGTCCAGCAACTGGTCTCCTCCGTTCCCACATGTTTACAGACCGTTGTTAAAATAAGAGGGGATGCTATACAATGGTAAATATGGGCCTATCCCAACTTTTTTGAGACATGCTGCTGTGATCAAATTCAAAATGACCTTACTGTTTTCTTAAAATGGTACATTTTCTCAGTTTAAACATTTGATATTATTGTGAATAAAATATGGGCTTACAAGAATTGCATATCACTGCATTTTGTTTTTATTTACATTTTACACAGCATCCCAACTTCTTTGGAATTGGGGTTGTAATTGTACAGTGTTTGGGACTGGTACCTGTCAATTCAGGCATTACTATTAATAGGCTAATGTTTTAATATTAAAATGTAATCCGAATTCTTAAAACCTTTCTAAACAGAAGACGGCTTCTCAGTTCTTCCTACATTTAGTTATGACATTATTTTTATTTTTGTGCTTTTTGAATTTGTATTAGCATATTTACACCTAGAGGTTAGATTTTATCATCAATATAAATTATACCAAAGTTCAATCATCATTCAGAAGCTTTTATTTTCCATCTACTTTACAGACTCAATTATGCAGAGAAGGAAGTCACCTGTATCCATTTTTTGTCTTCAGTAGATTAAAGTACCAATTACCTTGTTTAAGGTTCATGGTATCAAGTTGAAGAGAAGGGATTTAATTGTGGCAAATGGTTGGAGTTATATGTGCACTTTCTTGAGCTTTAGTTTACTTTGCTTGACTAATTAGCACTTTATGTAACTTTAGAAAAGCTTGTGCAATTCTATAAAAAGCTAGTTTAGTTTTTTGAAGTGACAGCATTTGCTTCAAGTGTTATAATGTGCTTTATACTGTACATTAATAGTTCAGACTTGAAATATGGTATATTTACTGTGAATATATTCGAATGAGTTCTTGTTAATGCTTTAAACTTTCCTTCCTAACTACTGTCTATAGGTATAAATCAAAGAGAGCTAGATAAATATAGTGTTTTGTCAGTATTCTATATGCATTGTAAAAAATTCTAATTGTACTGTTTTTGTGAAGTTTTGGAGGCTGTTGAAGGTGGGCTACAGTCTTACATTTATTTATGAATATGCAGTGCAATTACAACTTATTGCCTGTTGTCATAGGTTCAATTTGTCATCAGCAAAACTACACTAAACATATTAGACAGACACACACAGAGGGAGAAACTATACTAAAATGTCTCTCAAGATGAGGGAAATGTGTTTCTCCCTTCCTTTCAGATGTTGGAAATATAACTGTTGTGAATTGCCTCCCAGTGTTTAATGTGTCTTCTGAGTTTTAGAAAGCTGTTATGGAACATACCCTTTTTCATTATTAATAGCATGAAGGAAGGTGACTTGTATGCATAGATGGAAATACGGGGCACATTTGGACACGTGCAAAAGTGTGTTCTGTGATCAACTAAATTGCCTTCCACTCTTTGGTATGGTATTGTGCTTGGCATTTCTGGAATAGACTATGGCTCGGTGCATCACTATCTGAATTTTATTTTTTAAACTCTTCCTTTTTCTCTCCATATTATAGTAAAGCTAATGTCAATGGAATTGGAAATATGAATAACTTAGCCTATCAATGATCCACATCCTGGAAGACCAGCCAGCAACAGATCAAAATGTGGAAAACAGGCTGTCTTTAACATGTCATTACTTAGTCAAGCTACACATAGTAAGCATAAGAGGTCGTGGTTTCTTTTAGGCAGTGTTGCCACTAACCATTGCATTTGGTATTTTAATAGGGGGCTCTTACAGAAAATTACCAGATTTCACTGTTATCCTTATCAGCTACATATGTGAGTCCAGTAGTCCTCATCTCCAAGGTATGATTCATAACCAAATATACTGTATTAGTTCATAGTACATGCTACTTGAACTTGGCATGCATACAAATAGAGTCAGTGTTAGCAAGTGGTCAGTAGAATAGTAAGTATCATGATTAATGTGCTACAAATGGAGTCTAATTTCTGCAAACTGTCGGCCTGTTATAATGTCGTTATTTGATGATCCTTGGGCAGTCCTACATAGTTCAATATAATAGAAGGCACTGATGTAAATAGGCATGAGATCCTTTCCAAAAATGTTACCATCAGTGTTGCCAACATTTTCCTTTTATCCAGTAATTTGACCACTGTCAATGTAGTTATTTGTTTGTACAACTCACACATTCTTGATGTCCTGTAAGCACACATCCTGTGATGTCCTGATGTCCTGTATGCACACATACTGGAATCACCATGACTTAACTTTTTTTTTTTTTTTTTTTTTTTTTTTTATAACCTTTCTCTATCATTCATTTTTCTAGTCATGAATGTAATTGCTCTATTGCACTTGGTTGTAATGCTGTACTCCGGTGCTACAGGACTATTCAGAGCTCTGACTTCAGTGTATTTATTTTTGTGTCCAGTCAGAACATTTAGGGAAACAAGAGTTTGCTGTTGATTTGTTGCTCAATCTAGGAAAAAAAGTCTAAATAAACTGTATTTTGTTTTGTCAAAATAAAGAGCCAACTAAACATATTAAATGTGTTTTAATTCAACCACAAAAATGCCATTTCTGGCTAACCAGGTTATATTTTTAGGTGCATTCTCATATAATGCATGAAGCATGTATTGTGATAGCCATGTATGTTTGTCAGCATGAAATAACATGCTCCCCATGAACAGCTTTTTTTGAAATGTAACACACTTACTCTTCAAGGAAATTTGTCACAACACATCTATTTTCTTTGAAATATCTTGAATAGATCACAATGTACACAGTTTTAAAATTTCAAAATCTCCTATAAAAAAACCATTGGAAAATTTGCAAACTTGTCTGTCTTAAAACAGAGAAACATTCTGTTTACTGTTTCAATTTTGTCTTGACAAAGGTTACACCAGCTTGTAGATTTTTTTTTAATATTTTTATATTTCTCACCTTTGGTACCCTCTACTGATGGCAAACAGATCCTCAGTACAAGTTCATAAAACACCAGCAAACTGTGTGTGGGGGAACTCTGTCAACGCTGTTTGTATACATGTAGAAACCTCTGCATAACCAAGGACATCAGCCTATCATACCCTCCAGTGCTTTAAGTTGTATAATAATTTACCATCAGAGCGCTGCATGCACCTGATATCCATAGTTTTCACTTGCTGTAGTAAACATTGCCTTTCACTTAGGTTTCACTTAAGTTATTCCCTGCCATTTCCCAGCCTTTGCAACTCCCATTTCTTGAAAATTACAAAAGCCAAACATGCCCTACCCAAGTGCGAATTATTTGCAAGTTGTGTTTTTTTTTTGTTGTTAATTAGCCACTTCAAATTGTTACTATGTGTGAATATGCTATATTTGTGTGTTTGTGAGTGACAGTATTTTTCGTGATGAGCTAAAGTCCAGCTCTGAAATGGATTGAGAAGGTTGTAGAGCTCTTCCGGTCTCCATTGTTGAGGAGCTTTCTGCATTGCGGGATGACGGCCAAAACTGAAGCTTAAAAGGAGGAAGATAAGGCAGATGTCTAAGTAAATCCATGCCATTCAAACCTATTTGCAGGACCTGATTAAACTCTGAATTCAAAAGCTTCTGGAACTCTGAACCTTTGATTTCTTTCCTTAAAAAATGTTCAGTCTTTGGTCTTTTCATTTGATATGGCACAATAAAAATGTATCCTCCAGACTCTGAAGGAGGGAAAAGAAAAAAAAAAAGAGAGAAGGTTGTAGAGCTGACCTACTGAACTCAGTCCATTGAGGACTCCAGTGTCTGGGTAGTCTTCAAACTCACCTGAATGTTACGCCATGCATGCACTTTCCTGCTTGCTGTATTTTATGCAATTGACTAAGGTGAAACATAAGTATTACATCACAACTTGGAAAACTGTGCTAGCTTTGTTTTCCCAGTATTATCCAGCTTTTGTAGCCCTGAGTTCATAAGATATTCACGGGGAATTCCGATAGCATAATTTCAGTTTGAAACTCTGTTTATTGTTACAATAAACTCAGTTTCAGTCAAAAATTCAGTTTATTGTAACAAAGTGGATTTGTATACTCATACTATTTAGAAGTAAAATGCTTCTAAACTTACAAATGAAACTCTGCAATATAAATCAAATTGACCTGGCAAGTCCAGGTAACCCATCAGTCTGGTTTATCTGTTTTCTAAAATAATTGTTTATTTTTCCGGTGAGATTATGTTTTTGCACAAATGGATTGAAAGAACTGTATATTTGAAGTTCCTTGTACTTTTTCTTCTGTAATTTTGTGTGTTTGTCTATCCTACAAATGTACAAGAGTAGGTAATATTACTTTGTTCATTGACTGTTTTGTGATGTACTTTCTATTTGGAATCAAGGAATCATGGTTAGATACAATACTGTGGCTACAAGTATGTTTTATGCCTAGAAAGCTTTGACATTCATGTTTAAGGAAAAAAGGGTAAATCTTTGTGGAATTTTTTAAAATTGGAAAAGAAGAAAGAATACATTACAACTGGGCATCAGAGGGTTTTGCCAAATGATTGTCAGGTAGGTTTCAAGGACAGTTTCAGTTAAGGGTGTATTTGAGAAAACTAGGTCAATGATAGTCTCTTTATAAAGCTTGATCTTTTATTATTACTGCAAATGGTTTATTGTTTATATGCTGTTAGTATTTTTTGTATTTTTTTTTGTTTAATTGTTTTTGTTAAAGTATTCAAACCACAGTTTATTATGACCTTATTGTATGTTTTTTAATACAGTGTGGTTTCTTTCTAGGCTTGGCCAACAGCCAGCATGTCTCAAAATAATAAATGTATTCCTTTGTCTGGAATTGAGTTACACCATCTGGGAGCTGAACCATGCATTTTATCAGTGCCAGAATTAACACAACTTATACCGTAATCAGGCTAGGTACTATTGATTAAACACATAATATCAGTAATTTCTATCTGCAGAATGTGACTATCTTGATTTGAAAAACCCTTGAGAGCAAAGGTTGATGACTTCCTTTTAGATAAGGAGAGCTTTTGACCCTATTAATATTTTATCATATTAATTTCTTTTTCTATCCAGTAACCAGCAACCTTGCTTTACACTACTGTTGAAAAAACAGTGCCTTAATTCTGCAATGTGCACTAGAAAGCTGTTGTGGTTAATGTATTAGAGATGATATAGAGAAGTATTATTTTAAAGTACCAAGTAAAGCTTTCTGTGATTTCGATTTACTTATGAAGAAGCATTTTGGTTAAAAATTGTTAGAGCAGAGCCATTTTCTAAACATTTGTGTCCATTAATCTGTTATTCAGTAGTGTGTATGTTAAGAATTTTGTTTCTTGATGTGATGATTTAGTAATGTTTTTTAAAATAATCGTGTCATTATGATTTTTAAAATTGGCAAAAGTCATTAAGATTTCTGGTTTTCCGTCTGTGTATAAATGCTAATTACTTTAGGACATAATGTCTTCTTCAATCAGTTATTGGAAAAAGCTAACACAGAAATCTAATTTTTCATTAGCGTATGTAATATGGGTGTATTAGTTGTCTAAACATTAAGGGTCTCCCATGATTACAGGCATAGATTGAAATGTTACAGTGCTAATTAGGTCTGATGTGTCAACTAGTCTTTTGCAGAAAGGATTTTTTTAAATATCTCCACCAGCTCTGTTGGAAACAGTGAAAAGAAGAAGAAAGATATTATTGTTCTTTCTATGACACATTACAGAATTTATCTCACAACTGTGAAGTTCTCATAACTGTATTATTGCTGTGTTCTGCAGTGAACAGTACCATTACTGATAAAACAATTGTATTTCTGCCTTTAAGCTACAGGCATGTTTTCTTTTTTTTTATAGTGTATGTTTTAGATGAGCCCTGTAACTCCAGAAATTAAAGCCTTACAGTCTAAAGGCCCAGGTAGTATTTAGTTTTCAAAAATAGACCTGTCATCACTTCAAACAAAAATATAATCTAAAAATCATTGAGGCTGAATATGGGAAAAGTGCAACTCCAAGAAGATTCTTAGGCTGGGTGTTTTAGGATACTGTCATACTCCAGGTTCTAAATTATTACTTTTTGTAGTGGTGCTTTTTGAGCTACTTTCTTGATTTTGTCACACAAAAAATAAATATACAGTAGGCAAAACAAGCAAGCAATGACTGTATTAATTATTTTTAGTCATGTAGACCAGTGGTTCTTCATTTTGGTGACCCAATTTTTGCCTTTACATGTCTTCACAACTCATAAACCCCCCATAGAATAGCTGTCTATTGTTGTCCTCTTTCGCCTTCAAGAATCACAACCAATCATTGTTCAAGAGGGTAGGGCGTACACTCATCTTTGGAGAATCATAGATGATTAGCGTCCCCATGTTTGGAAGTCCCCCATGGAGAATCGCTGCCAATCCGCGTTCAGGGTGCTTGTTTCAACCTTGCAAACAGTGATCCATCTCAAAGCTTTCTTCAAACTGTTTGCAGCCATTTCTTATTTAGTATAATTGTAATTCAAAACTTACTGCAACCCAATTTCAGACATCAGGCAATGCAAAATTGGTCAGCAATCATAAGTTAAGAAACACTGATTTAGACTAAGAACCAGTGAAACTTAATTATGCATCATACATATTAACATGGAGTTGTGGTAGTGCATTTGTAGAACAGGCAAATCCTGAAATAACTGTTGCTAAAAGGAACAATTCAATCATTGTTCTAATTTTCCTAATCGTTTTTTTCACTGTACCTTATGAATGACTTGATTTTAATAACTGAAATTCTTATATTTTTCATCTAAACATGATTTTATGGACCATTTAATTGCATTAAGTAATATTTGGGGTCTTCTGCTAAGATACTAAAATTTGTTACAGACTTACCTCATACACATACTGTTTATTTCTCAAAGTCAGAAAACAATTGTGAAATTTACGTTTTTGTGTTAACTGTTTAATTGTTTGTGGCTGTATATATCCCATATCACACTGCTGTTGCAGTACACTATATCCCTTAAATACTTGGCCTTTGTTGTACTGCTAATTTAGGTAGTTATTGCTTTTTTAATTAATTTTTAACATTCCTTGATAACTCCACATTTTTGTATTTTGTCATTCGATAACGAAAGAGATATCATACTGTATTCTATTCATGACCTATTATTGAACCAGCAAAAGCAAATGCCAGACAAAATGAATATTTACTGAGTTTCCACGTTTAAATAATAAAATACAACAACAACAACATTTATTTATATAGCACATTTTCATACAAAAAGTAGCTCAAAGTGCTTTACATAATGAAGAATAGAAAAATAAAAGACACAGTAAGAAAATAAAGTAAGTCAACATTAATTAACATAGAATAAGAGTAAGGTCCAATGGCCAGGGTGGACAGAAAAAACAAAAAAAAAGTCCAGACGGCTGGAGAAAAAAATAAAATCTGTAGGGATTCCAGACCATGAGACCGCCCAGTCCCCTCTGGGCATTCTACCTCACATAAATGAAACAGTCCTCTTTGGATTTAGGGTTCTCACGGAAGGACTTGATGATGATGGTCACGTAGACTTCTGGCTTTTAATCCATCCATCATTATTGGAGCATCATGATGCTTTGAGTAGGTGGTGGTGGCGCAGGCCCCAAAATAAATACAGAAGATTTTATTTTATCATGTTGGTAATACTTTTGTTCAGGTATACATTATAAGCATCTAACAGTTTTCATATTAGAAAAGTTGTAATAATTAAACAGTGCAGATTTCATTTAGATTGTATGTAAGCTATTAACAATTTATAAACATTGTGTTAAATGTGCTATTAATAGTAATAAATTATAAAAAATAGTAAAGTGCAAACTATGCTACTGTCATTTTTCATTGTCATATATCATGCTAAAAACACTTAAAACATGTTTTATAATATATTAATTTCTGCTTATAATAGACACCTAGACTAATGTGTTACCATATACAGCACCACAGCTCAATCTTAAGGCCATGAGATGGCTAATGGCTAACATTTAAGTTCATAGCCATTAGCTTTCACAGATGCATTGCACACTTTCATGTAAACAGCCTGAAAAAAGAATGCACACAGAAATGATTTATGACAGAGAATACAGTATCTTTCATTGCTCTGTAGAATGTGGGGGACATATTCAGTTGTCATCCTATGAGAATGATTTTAATCTCTTCTCTTCTATCCCTCTTTCTCCCCTGGTTTCTTAATCTCACTTTTTTATTAGATCATTTAATCGCACTCCTTTGGAGTTACAATGCACTGTAATGCAAATCCCTAGATGAAGAGTGCAACAGCCAGATTGATACTATCATTACATCTTTTCAATGTTCAACACATTTTCTCTGCCAGTTAAATCTAAAATTGATTTTATTATGGGTTATTAGAAATCTATCTTTAGAATCTCATTTACTTCTGGATACCATGTAAGATTTGAACACTAATAGTTACTGATCCAGGGATGAGGACAAAAGGAATATTATAAAAAAAAATGGTTTGTTTTGGTTTGTTGAATTTTATGACTTTCTACAATTTGGATCTGAAATGCTCACTTATAAGGATTAAACTTAAAATATCCTTCATGATATGATATAGTTTGGTAACCAGTGGCTCCACATTACTTATAGTAGCAGAATTTTTTTATTTTATATACAAATATGAAATATCCATCCATCCATCCATTATCCAACCCGCCATATCCAAACTACAGGGTCACGGGGGTCTCCTGGAGCCAATCCCAGCCAACACAGGGCACTAGGCAAGAAACAAACCCTGGGCAGGGCGCCAGCCCACCACAGGGCACACACACACACAAACCCACACACCAAGCACACACTAGGGACAATTTAGAATTGCCAATGCACCTAACCTGCATGTCTTTGGACTGTGGGAGAAAACCGAAGCGCTACCACTGCGCCACCGCGCTGCCCAATATGAAATATCATCACTGCTAATTAATGCAAACGTTTTCAGGTTTCATGTCTAATTTTGTTATGTTTTCTTTGCCTTCCTGTAAACTTGCTAGCAAGCTTTGAGAAAGCAGCTCTAGATTTTTGGTCTAATTCAAACGTGACATTAGTCGATGTGACTAACATCTATACATATTCATACCTGAAGGGTATATTCATGTGGCTGGGTTATGATTATGGTATTGTGTTTTCTTATCATATAAATATCCATGATTCCATCTTGATAAAGTTTTTGTTTCCTTCCTTTTTTTCATGTCTTCTACCATTGGGCATTTGGAATATGCTATGATGTATTGTGTGCAAATTGTAATTGCTTCCTTGATCGATGGTTTCATACTTTATGGTCTGTTTGTAACTATGGGTTAGACCACCTTCTGAAACAATGTGCTCTGGACAAATGAATCACATATACAGTTGTTTGGCCACAGTAATAACGGACATATTTAGTGCAGACTGAAGACAATATTTCTGGAGAAGAACATCACATCAACTGTGAGGCATGGTGATGGAAATGTTATGATTTGTGGCTGCTTTGTTGCTTCAGGGTCTGGGCAGCTTGCAGTTACTACAAATTCTGCATCAAATCAGAGTATTTTTGAGATGAATTTTAGGCAAACTGTCTGAAAATTAACGTTGAACCAGAAATGAACCTTTCACCACAATAATGAATTGAATTACACTAGCAAATCCACAACCCATTGACATGTTGAAACGGGTAGTACATCTACGAAAACCCACAAGCATCTTGCAACTGAAGTAATTTTTCATGTAGGAGTGGTCAAAAATTTCACCAAATCAATGTTAAAGACTGTTGGGCAGTTACGGAAAATGATTACAAAAGGTCATTTCTGCTAAAGCAGGCAATACCAGCCTATGAGGCCAAGGGTGTACTCATTTTATCCCTAGCAGACTATTACATCTGTTGGTAATTTTATTGAATAATCTTCCTTGTTTTTATTCATGTATATCACCTTTATGTATGTGCAGTGCTTGCGTGAAGATGCACTGTTTGGCTTTTCAAATATGTTGAAAAAGTTGACATTTTCCTTAGAGCGTAGTTACTTTTTACAAGGCCATATGTGACAGCGCATCAACTCCTAGGCTGACTATGTGCCATCATAAGCACCAAGAAGAGAGAGAAAATGCAAATGACTAAGTGATAGCAAATCTAAAAAAAATATTAAAATTAATGAAAAAGCTATATACTGTATAACCACTTCAACAGCAGCTCTGCCAAAAACATGCCATGCCAAGGTAATGGGCCTGGACCCTTGATTTAAGTGAGGAAACCAGTAGAGATTTTTAAAACCTAAAGTTGCCATAAATTCAAAATACAGTATGCACCTTTCTTAACAGCCAGTACTGTTGTCAATAAGTGACATTAAACATGTAATTAATTATTTTCAAACTGTTTCTGTGTGAGGTAAGCTGAGTTTTCTAGTACTGATCTAAAAGTCATTTAGGCAACTGTGTCTTTAAAATCCTTAGTTCATCTGAGCCTGAGTTCTTTTTGTGATGTCCTGCTGGTTTTGATGTTATCAAACCAAAAACAACAAGATAAATAGGCCAAAGAAACTATTTATTTGGCAAGGATGTTCCACATAATTTTAAATACCTTTTAGGTTATATTATTTTAGTATTAATAGTACTGCATTTTTATCAGGTACTGTATATGATAAGAAAATACACATACCAGTAAAATGGGAACATTTACTTAATATTTCTATAACTAGAGATTATAATCTCTGTTTTTAAAGGTGCCCCAGGCTGCAAACAAATAGATTCCTGGTTGTTTAAAGTATGAAGGGGAACTATTTTGAGTCAGAATCTGTTTCTGAGATGCACTGTTTAGGACATTAATCATTCTTACGTTGTACAATTACTCAGTATTAAAATGCATAAACTATATACAGTACAGTACATAAACACTTTATATTGAAATGCTTTCATTGTAGATTGAAATGTGCACACTATATACTAAAATGATACATGCTATAGAATAATATATATACTTTATAAATAAACCTTTACTCTACAAAGTGATGGCTTGCATTGCACAATGGAATACAGTGACTGTATATTGAAATGGATTTCCTGCATGTTGAATGCTGTCAGGGACTTTAGTTCAGTTAAATTAACTTAACTTATAAGGAATTTATAAGTCAGTTCTTGTTTTGTACCTTGTACTGCTAATCAACACAGGCTCAAACAATCCCCCAAAGGAAAAGGTGGAGATTAAGAAACTGGATCAAGTGGATTTAAACCAAAACAATAAAATATAGGTAAATTGCAGTTGACTAAATGTAACAAATCTATAAAATAATGATGAACATGTTCTAATGTGTTAGTAGGAGCAGGATCATGGGCTTCCGAGTCAGACAAAACATTTGGGATCCCACTATCAATCCCTGTTACCAGCTAGAACAAACCTACTGACACGTTAGATAAAATTGTATTATTCAAACAAATACCATGTTTATTTTAAATTCCAGGACATCAAACATAGTCTAACAAGTTAATTATACTATCTGAATACAGAGAACTTGTTGCATAATTTCCACCACAATAATCTGCATTGGGATTAGCATGCATTACATGAACAGCTAGTAATTGGAATGGGGGGAACACAATAACTTATGCACAGTTTTGCATTCATTAATAAAAGACAAACACAATAAAACCCAACAATAACATGGCCTACAATAACATGAAGTTTAAAACAACATGATCATCTTTTAACTCCCTTCCTTCCCCGCAAGCAAAATCACTTGTTTGCTCAAACTGAGATTGTCCTCACTAAGAAAGGAAAAAGAATGATGTGATGTTGGATTTTGCTGACACTCACAAGCTATGCTTGAAACAATCAGTGCCACACTAGCAGTGAGGTGTACCTGAGCTATGGAAAATAACATTATAGTCATCAACAACTCTTGTTTAATATCCTAACTCAAGCAACAGATAAAGGCCAAACCTTATTGTCCGGTCTAAATACAGGACAAAACGCAACTAGAGAAGACATATAGAATAATAATTCATAAATCCATTGTCCTACTTTATCAGAGGAATCTGGTTTGCTTTTCTCCGTGTAAATCCATTGGTAATGTGGCCAAAGTCCTTGTTATTAATCACTTCAATCTCTATGGTAATTAGAAAAAATAACTAGATGTATAGTTGGTTTAATTTTTATGACTTTGGGTTCCTTTGGTCCGACAGGTCCATTTGGGGATCCATTTAGAAGAGACAATAAATATGCTGATTTTTTCAGTAGAACATTATTTCACAGTTTGAATAAGAGTTAGGTACTTGTACATACTTCACTACACCTAAATGTTACTCCAAAACAAAACACAGTAGCACAGTACACACAAATTTACAGCGTCTTAAATTTTAAGATATTAAGTGAGGTTGGCAGCACTTGGTGAACTGTAAGCATATTACAAGTCTGTTATGGTCCATTCAATTAAAGTTCATTATTAAATGTATGTGTATACTATGTATGAGACAAAATTTCAAAAATGATGAGGGAGAATGATTAATTAATTGAATGTGACAAATAATTCATGAATTGGAGTAATTCAGATACTTGATGACAGGATAAGTAAAAAATAGCGTTGGCCTAACTTGGATTTATAAGTATAAATTGTACTTATTTTCAGTATGTAGTGTATAAGATACAATCTCAGTATATAATGTGTGTTTGTGTGAATTACAGTATATAGTGTGTTGCAGTATATTGTGTATGTGTTTCAGAAAATGGACATACATGTATTAAAAATAATACTCTTTAAAACCTGCAGTTACTTTAATCATTGTTCTTGCCTTCACACACCTCTCCTACCACACAAGAATAAATCTGTTCACCTCTCCATCCCTGACTCACTGTCTATAGTATAAATGGGCCACACCTATGAAGTCACTGCAAGATATGTGTTATATGGACAGTATTTATTCTACAGTGTATTTATTTGCATAATACATCCTCATACAATTTACTGTTGAATGTTATTTAAATTTTACCTTATATGGTAGGCCTATTAAGTCCCCTAGAAGTGCCTGAGTCAATTCTCTATTTCTCTGTTTTCACTCTTATGCTCTAGTTTCTTGTTTAAATGGCCTTAGTGAATCATAGGTCACTTTTAATTTTGGAGCAACTCTTTGTATAGTGTGGTTTCTCTCTGTATAGCTTTCACATCATTTATTCCCTTATTTTATATTTAAATGAAATCTTTCTTAGACCTAGTGCTGCCCTCTCAATTGAAGTGCTTGTACACGCAACACCCCAACATACGGAAAAATCTATATACCTAATGATTTTAGGAGCGTAAGCCTTTAGTATTTCATACATTTAGTCTATAAATATACATTGTTAGATGGAGCCGCATGAATAACAGGAATAAAAAAGAAAAAAGGTAAATGGCTCTAATGTGCTCGTAATTGTATATGAGATGCATTTAGGACAGGATTTTGGTATGTGTTGAAAAATACTTCACCTCTTACATGTATTGTTTAAAACAGTCTAAAAATCCTTTTTCTCTGCTTAAATATCTCTCTATTAAAAAAAAAAAAGTCTTGGAAGGCTTGGAAGGAGACGATATGTAATTTTTCTCGGAGACACTTTAACATCCTGTGAGACAAGGCAGTGAGACAAAAGTACAGCTGCTGTGCAGGCTTTTAAATGATCAATGCATAGCGTGACATGCAGATCACGCAGCTCAGCAGCAGCAGCAGCAAGCCAGCAGCTGATTTGACCGCATCTCCTTAGCGTGCGTTCACTCCGAGTTGTTGGTTGCTGCTACTCCTTGGGTGCTTAGCGAAAGGTCACTCTGCTCGTGGGCACCCACCTGCCCACCTTCCTCTACACTATCACACCAGCTTTACGACAATCCTGCCAATCTGTTTTCTTTCTCTTTACTATCCAATTAACCTCCAGGCCTTCCTTGTTCTCTTTCAGGAATTCTCCTTCAGTCTTTTTTTTGGAATTACTAGTTATACTTTTCTCTATTTGAATCCATCCCTTTTAGTCCTACTCAGGCTTTTTGTATTCTTCAGTGGACACAGGTGCTTAATCACACACCCTAATAAGAAAATTGGCTGTGCTGCGCACGTCTGCATGTGAATGCAGGCTCCACTAATTCCCCCATCACCAATGCAGGACCACACGTCCATGCTACAGCATGTACCTATGCCTGCTCAGAGCCTGAGTACACAGTTTATAAATTAAAAAAAATCTTGCACCACTATGGACCTCAATCTAATTTTACCACAATGGGTGAATTAATCTATTTTTGATAATTTTTTAATGTTAACTGGCAGCATCCCATCTAATTTAATTTACAAACTATTTACAGACTTTCTCTTAAATGCACAAAGCTTATTTTAAGTGGCACTGTTTAATTTAATTTTTACATCTGAGCATTTTATACTGAACAATGTTCTTGCTAGAATATACTTGATAGTGAACCACCATGGAGTTAACTGACTTGTTTAGTGCCACACATTGAATCTGCTGTGGAGATGGCCTGTGGCATAGGGCTTTATGTGTCATCTCCCTAACTGGGCCATAATGCCTGTTAAACTGGGGTATGTAATGGAAGTTTTTCAACCCATTCTTTAATATATGTGTTTGATTCTATACTGGGGAAATGAACATCTCTCAACATGACTTGCTTTTATGAAAGGCTTTTTGTTCTGTGCGTTATTATTATAATAAAATATAACTCTGCTGACATTAATTTATTGCAGTTTTACTTTGTTACCTTATTCCATTGTTAACTACTAAACTATAATGACTAGAGCCCTTTGTTAATCTTTAAATTTTTCAGTTCCTTCCCGTTCTGGATACAGGTGTCTGAATTTGCTAAATCTAGACTCTGTTATAACCATGCTCTGTATTTTATGTTGAATTTATTCAGTGTCTCTTGTCTAAACTGATTTGCATTCACCTGACTTAATTAATTGCCTCTTTTAACTGCCTACATTCAACAAAAAATCTATTATCATGCCAAATGATTTTTATTTTCACCTTACTCACTTTTAGTTTTATTATAGTTTAGTATCAAGTAAATGTTTTCAATATAAATATTTTTAGTATACTGTATAATGACTGTGAAGTAAATGCAGATGTATGTATTCTAAATTATTTTCCTGCTGAATTAAGAAATTCTTCATATTATGCTGAAACTCAAATGTTTTGCATCTCTTTTTTTATGCATACAGTAGACTTGCTCATTACACATATAATCATTTCAAAGTTTTAAGGTTGCACATTTTAGTTTAGTTGTTTATTGCCACATGTCACAAAGACAATAGAATTTATTTTCAGCACTTGTCTCCAGTAAACAACCACACATATAATACACCTAATAGCAATCGCAAGATACATTTCACCAAAAAAAGAATGCATACATGTATCAGTTCAGTAATTAATTAGTATGCTCTTTCTTCCTCCTTCTCCCTTCACCAATAGAAAAAGACAACTTCTTCAGCACACTTTCATTTAATTTTTATTTACAGCATGATCTGTTAATGTGGCTTCAAACTGCACATACCTGTATAGTATATATTTAAAAAGGGGGTAGTGGTAGAGCTTAGTAGTGCTGAGCATTCTGGGTTCAAATTCTGCAACTGGTCATTTTATGGGTGGAGTTCCTTCTTATATCTACGAGGGTTTTCTTCTGTGTGCTCTGATTTTTTTTTTTCAGATTATCTCTAAAAACATACAGGTTAGGTGTACAGTAATCCCTCCTCGATTGCGGGGGTTGCGTTCCAGACCCCCCCGCGATAGGTGAAAATCCGCGAAGTAGAAACCATATGTTTGTATGGTTATTTTTATATATTTCAAGCCCTTATAAACTCTCCCACACTGTTTATAAAGAACCCGCGAAGCAGCGAAAAATCCGCGTTATATATTTAGTTATGCTTTCATATAAAATCCGCGATAGAGTGAAGCCGCGAAAGTCGAAGTGCGATATAGCGAGGGATTACTGTATTAGGCATTCCAAATTGACCCCTTCTGTAAGTGTGGGTGTGAGTCTGGGTGTTGGCTTCAATGGCCCGCCTACGACACTGAATTGGATTAAGGAGGTTGGAGAATGTTATGTTTTATGATACACTTTCACTTGAAAAAAATACTAACATCTTGAGTATCAGAGTTGGGTTTGAAGAACAGGGTACGAACAAGTCAAGTGACTCCAGTAACAACACACATACACAACCAAGTCCTAATGTATGGAACCACTGAATGATTTGTTGGTCATCTAATCTCATCTCATCTTCTGAAACCACTATTCCTCGTGATGCCAAGCAGGTTAGCTCAGAATTCCCTTTCCCCCAGTTACAAAGTCTAGTATTTTCTAAGAAATTTCCAGGCATTGTCAGACCAGCTGAGAGGTTTAATCCCTCTAGCATGTACTGGGTATTGCACATGGGCTTCACCCAGCTCCATGGAGAATCGCCTGGAAGGCATCCTTATGACATGCCCAGACCACCTCAGCTGGTTTCTCTTGATCTGAAGCATTGATTAAATACTTTCACACTTTTTAAATGTAAGAAATAAATAGACAAGATTTACAAAGGTCAGGCATACCATTAGGCAAGTAAAAATAATCAAACATTTCTGAAGAATTTCCTGGTCAGCTTTAAAGTCCTGAATATAACTTCATAGAACCCGTCCATAGAAAGTCATGGGACATATGTTTTCTGCTGGCATTTTTACAGTATTAGTAAGCTATTTTATTTGTTTAATTTTATCATGTACCCTATAAGGCAGTAAGTTCACATTTCTTTCCCTCTCTGTGTGAATTTACCCAGTTTAGTCTAGTTTCTTCCCACATCCACAAAAAGGCCATGTTTAGTCAAGTACCAATTCTAAAGTGATACAGTGTGAGAGTATACAAGACAAACTAACAAGATTGTCTTGTGATGGTCTGATTCTGTTTGGGATACCTTTCTGCCAATTCTGTTATATTAGACTTCAGCTCCTCACAACCTTGTCTTTCTATTATAAAAAAAAATCTTGGAAGGTTGGAAGGAGACGAGACGTGATTTTCTCAGAGAGACACTTTCACATCCGCGAGACGAGTCTTTGTGCTAAGAGATTTAACCACACCCAGGGACGGAAATAAAACAAAGAGTAGATGACAATGTAGAATGTCGTAAAGAATTCAAAAACATTGGTGTGGTACACATGCAGAGCAGGTTAGAGATAATAGAAGTACAAAAATTTTAAAGTCTCAAAAAAAGGATAGTAAAGATCGCATTAGCACAAACAAATGGAAATTATTACTTGTTGAAATGACAGAACAGCGAAAAGAGATTGAATATATTTTTCATGTTGCCATCAGGAAGAAAAAAGTAGTGTTTCTTCCCAATGAAGAGGCATATCCACGAGAATTAAAAGATTTTTTGTTTGATAAAAGTGAAATCCTGCGAGAGAAATCATTTCTTATTTGTGTGAATGCTATTGTCAGACTCATTTCTTGTAGAGAGAAAGAAACGATATTCACTCGCGGGCAGTTATATGTTACGTTGTCATGATGTAACTCCAAACACGGGATCAAAATTCAGTGCAATATTGATGAAAAGGTAAAATCGAATAGAGATCGAATATATGGACATACAGTAAGTGATATGACAGAAGTGCACCGCACGAGATGCAGATCACGTGGCACAGCAGCAGCAATCCAGCAGTTGATCAAGCAAAGAGGAGGTTAAAAAAAAACAGTATTTGTTTCCCATTGTATCACCATTTCAGAGGAGTGACCGCATCTCCTTTGGGTGACTTTTTTAGTGCTAAAAGTAAATTCTTTGTTAAAATGACATACAACTAATAATCTTGGCCTGAATCATCTGGAGATACAGTTAGCTCTGATGCTGAATTTTAAAGAACAGCAAGTTTATGAATTTGGAGTTAAGTTTAGGGAAATAGTTGTGTTTTGAATATCATTCTCATAGTTCTTGTTATTGTTTGCACTGTTTTTATGATGTGGTTCTTCTATTTAAAATAAAATGTCATTAGTATGGGATGGAATTTAAATACAGAGCAGTTTGAGATACTGTTTACTTCTAACTTTCAATTCTTGGTACTACCTAAAAAATCAGGAGTGGTCTCCCCTAAACTTTCTCGTATACTCAGATATGGGGATGGATATTTGAGGAGTAAACTGCAAAACAATGATTATATTTTTGTATTATGTACATTAAAGAACCATTAACAACAAATCAGATTAATAATATATTGAACAGTTGTTATAAAAGTAAAGTTGAATAAATTGGACTACGCAGCTGCATGAGTATAAAGGTAAAGTACCAATTCCAGTTAATGGAAATGGCTTAAATGTTGATAGAAGTCAATGTTTTGTACCTAATACTTGTATGCAAAATTTGGTTGACCTTAGTCAAAGTGTGTTTACATACACAAACACACACACACACAGACACACAGACATAATTCCAAAAATGGTATTTTCAGACACAAGGAGGTCTAAAACGTCAAGATTCATCAAAATCTCGACATCAAATCTTTGGACGATTACAATACTTTCCCTATACTTCGTATATGAGAAAGTAAAAAGTCATTCAGTGCTAAATAATAATTACATTAAAATATACAGAGTTACAAAATAATAATAGAATAACAAAAATATTTTGTTTATTTTTCAGTGAAAGATTTTTTGTGAGATTAAATAAGAATGGTCTACCAAAATCTCCAGAGAAGACAGAAAGACAAACAACTCTTTTTGTTGTAAGTAGTATAACCACATGTGTGTTCTTAGTAAATATACCTATGAATCACTGCTTTTAAAATTAATGTACCTTTTAGTTTGTTTTTTAATTCTATATTATCAGTTCATTTGAACACTTCTTTTGATTTAATATTTCTTCTGATATATCAAGTGAAAAAAGTGGAAAAATACTTCTCTTTTCTTTGTTCTGTTAATTAAAGAAGTATTATAAACATCTTGTTTGTGATTTGCAAATGACAGAATATTCTTTGCATTATTAAAATTGTAATTTCAAAACACTTTATCTTATAATCTTGTGAAACATTATATTTTATGCTTTGTGAGGGAATTTCATTGTTGCACCATATCCCCTCTCCCAGCACATTAAACACATGTTCACTATGCTCATTATGTAGTGTCTTTTTATCAAATTAAAATAATATTTCAAAAACTTTTATAGTATTTTGAATGACACATCAAAGACAAATAGTTTAAGCAGTTACTACTTCAGCTTTAACACTTTAAGAAATGCTGCTGTATTACTGCCAATGTTTATGTGCTTATACTAAAGTAGTAATGATGTACTTGTATAATAAGAAATCTTTATAATGTGAATTATGGTTTAATGCTTTTTACATTTAAAGCTCTCTTTTTTATTTTTGTATGTTATATTGTATTCATTACTATCAAATGTTTATTTTTCGTTGTGTATTGTAGGATTTGGGAAACAATGATCTTCGTAAGGATGTATATATCACTGTGCATATTATAAGAATAGGTAATTACATTTCTTCTTCATCAGATATACTGTAGTAATCAAAAATACAGTATGTTTTTTCAATTTTGTTGTAGCATTCTGATGGTGAAACTACTTAAATGTAGATAATAAAGGTTGGTGATTTTTAAAATGCCATTGTCTTGCAGCTGCCCACTTTCCTCATGCTTAATGCAGCCAAATATAGGATCCCAAATTCCATACCCACATACATGTCTAGAGGATTATAATTTGTTTAGACTAAATCCTAAAAATAACTGTGCTGTGCTTAAATGCCTTATCACAAATTGGTACTAAAAATAATGCTACCAGTCTGAACAATCTATACAGCAGAGCACAATAATTTAAAGCCCTAATGGTGCCTTCTTAAAACAGTAATTGACAAAATTTCCTCAAGGAAATTGATTGGACTTTGGCACATTTATAAGCAAATGAGGGTATCTATCTATCTATCTATCTATCTATCTATCTATCTATCTATCTATCTA